>CM052807.1:50892669-50946013 GCA_028533885.1 Nasua narica
ATGCACCCGAATGTTTATAGCAGCAATGTCCACAATAGCCAAACTATCGAAAGAACCTAGATGTCTATCTACAGATAAATGGATAAAGAAGATATGGTATATATATACAATGGAATACTATGCAGCCATCAAGAGAAATGAAATCTTGCCATTTGCAACAATGTGGATGGAACTAGAGGGTATTAGGCTAAACGAAATAAGTCAGTCAGAGAAAGACAATTATCACATGATCGCTCTGATATGAAGAATTTGAGAGGCAGGGCAGGGGGTTATGGGGGGGTGGGGAAGAGAAATGAAACAAGATGGGATGGGGAAGGAGACAAACCATAAGAGACTCCTAAACTCACAAAACAAACTAAGGGTTGCTGGGAGGTGGGGGTAGGGATATGGACATTGGGGAGGGTATGTGCTATGGCAAATGCTATGAAATGTGTAAGCCTGATGATTCACAGACATGTACCCTGGGGCAAATAATACATTATATATTAATAAAAAATTTTTTAAAAAAGTCTCTGCAGTGGGTAATGAGGGCATCAAGAGAAGCATGCAAGGTATTTCCTAGAATTGTCACTCACTGGTATGAAGAATCGTGTGGGTGTGGTCCTTGGATACCGGCTCTCTGCCCACCTTTATTGACAAATGCTAACTACCCTGGATTTCTGGACTGAGCTTGTGCCCTAGCTAAGCAGGATCTTACAGACCCCTGCAGAGTGGGAGAAAGCCCTAGAACAGAAAGTGAAGGGACACGTGGTGCACTTGGAAATAGGATGCTATCAGTGCAAGGGGACTTGAAGGTTGTGCTGAACTCCCACCACAATGAGGCTTGAAATCAGAGGCAGGCCAGGGCCAGTGACCCACATTATATAAAGGGGTGATATGGCCCATCAGGGAGAATTCATTTGTAGTATTAAGCAATAACCATCTAAGTACACAGAAGCTTCAGAGGGCTGAAGTTCTGAGAAAAGAGGAAAGGTAGCCTTGCCCATCAAAGGGATGGAAAAGCCACTCCCGCTAGGGCAGGGACTAAAGCTCAGACCAACTATCTAAACTGGGCTTTCACCTCCCAGGGCACAATTACACCCAGTTGTATAACCCAAGGTTTTAAGCCCGTTCTTTCTTTCTTTCTTTCTTTCTTTCTTAAGATTTTATTTATTTGTCAGAGAGGGAGAGAGAGAACAAGCACAAGCAAAGGGAGCAGCAGGCAGAGGGAGAAGCAGGCTCCCTGCTGACAGGGAGCATGATGTGCAGCTTGATCCCAGGACCCCGGGCTCGTGACCTGAGCCAAAGGCAGACGCTTAACCTACTGAGCCACCCCAGGGTCCCCTACATCAAAACAGACCAGATTCAGGGCAGTTTCTACCTCCAGGTTCAAAATGATGAGTGCCTACTATCCTCTCAACTGTCTCCAGAGATGCTCAGGCCTGTCCTACTGCCCAGAGGGCCTCTTGCCTTTCCCAAATGAGGCAGCCCTGAGAGTTAACACCTTGCAGCCTCTCTCCTGGAACCAATAAGAACCCATGCTAGCACTTTGATATACAAACCCAAGATAAGGCCAAAAATAAACAAACCACAAAACTCATTAAGAATAAGACACTTAGTATAACTTTATGTTTAAAAATGAAAAAACTGTAATAAATCTAAATGTCAAAATTTAAATAAATTGACACACACATTGTTGTGCAGTCATATTTTAAAACTTTACACACTATTCAACTCCTATTTTAAAAACACTTAAGGTTATTAAAGATGCTCAGTATAAGTGCAAGTGTGAAAAGGCAGAGTATAAAAGTGTGTATACAAGTATAGTGACTTCATTTTAGGTGAGGAAGGTGGTGTACTCTGTTTTTACGATAGGCTTCTTGATGAGGGCCTTCCAAGAACACCATGATAAAGCAGAAGGAGAGTGTCCACAGGAATAATCACTTAAAGAGGATTGAGCCAAGGGACCTTGCTGGTGGATTCCCAGACTCATATGCCTCTGAGTTTGAAGAACTGAAACATTTTGTCCTGGCCACTGACCACAAACCAGAGAGAGGTAAAGAAGGCAAAAAGCCACAGATGACTCAGAACAAGATATTTAAGAAATGTCCACTAAGCTTCTCAGAGACTTTGTGCACAGAATGGATGATAGTACAGGAGCGTGATGACTTGTTGTCCTAAATAATGTTGAGAAAACCAGGGCCCTTTCATAAATATAGTAACAGGAGTTATAAAAGTCTTTCATAGCATAGGAATGCAGCTAGCAGTGACTAATGTCTTGTGGTTCTTTCTAGGATAATAAAATATAATGTCTATGGAGTTTGGCGTGAAAATGATATCAGCTATTTCGGGAGTACAGTCTTGGACAATTTGTTGACCTCCTGGCAAAAGAAGGATCATTCTCAAATCAGTAAAGCGGTCTTCAGAAGGTAAGGAATCTCGATTTCTTGAAATAAAGACAGCATCACAGATCTGAAGGGAATCCAAGCCTGAACAAGGAGAAAGGAAAGACAAAATCTGTAGGCTAGGGTTTTGAGAGAAGATTGGATAGAAATTTTGAAATTGGAAGATCCTCATTCATTGGGGGAGGGAGGGAGGACGGGCAGGATTCAGTTTCATTTTGAATTCTTGGAGTGATCTAAACTGTCTCCCCCTTAATTTGACTTTTTCTAGGGTTCTCCTTGGAGTTTCACATACAGTCTCAGGAGTACTGACAGTACCAGAGGGGTAAACAGCAGGCCTAATGCCTCTGATGGAAATTCTCCTTAGTTAGATCTGGTATTCCTTTACTTCAAGAAAAATCTGGGGCTTTGGTAGAATGTTTAACAATTATATTATTCCTGGGCTGGGACTGTTTCTGCTCCTGTGAATCATGGAATTTCTAGGTTCTGTATGTGAAAAAAAACTGCATCAGAGACATAATAAAAAGGAATCTATTTTTTAAAATAGAAAGCCTTGCTCTTGAAATCATTGAAGTATCAGGATAGACATGTTCTAAGTGAAGGAAAGTTGCAATGACCATGTAATTGTATTACATTTTTAAAAAATTAATATTAAAATATTAATGTTTTGTTCATGTTCACAATGATTTGAAAAGACCACCTCCATTTATTGTATGAGCAACATTTAGACAGCAGGACCCAGGAGTGATATGTCCTTGAGCCATCCTTAGACTCACTGAACCACCAGTAGTTCTCTGGTCAATGGTTAGCTCTCATCTTTTGACAGAGTGGCTCTTTCATTCAGTGTGGCTCTGTTTTCAGTTAATTTTCAGGGAAGGACAGGCAACACTATGAGTCTTCTTGCTCAGAGCAAATGAGCTACAAGGGGAAAAAATGACATGTTATTAATATTATATAGAAACACTCCAGTCTTATGAAGTCATCCACTTTCTTGGCGAAGAAAGAATCCAGTTTAACTACCAACCATCACCAAATGGAAGAACTGCTACAATGGAGCCAAAAAGCACCAGTCGTAGCAAGTTACCAAATTCACAATTTAGTTCTCTGAGAACTAAAGAAATTAACGGCTACCATATTTAGTGCCAAATGCTCAGAATTCTTGTTTACTCTCTATTCCAGAGAATACAGTCCTTCATGTATTATTTTCAATGATATCCCTAAAATATAACAGCAGCAACGACTCAAACGCAAAATGTCAGAAGTGAGCTGCTCATCAAAAACATACACATACCAAAAAAAAAAAAAACCATACACATACCACTTGGTGATGATGCTCCAGGGGATTTGGGAAATTTTCAGATTGTTCAGGTCAGTGATTTCTCAAGGCACAGCATTATTCCATGTGTTCATTTATTCCACAAATTATTCTGTATTTATCCACAAAGAGAGTGAAAAAGAGTAAAAATTAAACAGATTAAAAAAGAAGTGCCTATAATGTGAAAGTTGTCATGGAAGGTACTGCAGAGATGACTAGCTGTCAATCTCTGAGAAAAAGGATTTTAGGATTTAATATGGCTGGAACACTGTATCTACCATACACCATACGAGCTAGCATATGGTGCCACAAAGAGAAACTCCAAATCATGTGTGCTAAGAGGGATGACCAAAGAAGGGAGTATTTTTCAATGGCACTGACCGATGAGCAAAATTCCAGTGACGGCATTGTGGCGGGGGGCATACTCTGGGCAATGATGTAGAAGCAGGAAAGTGCACAGTATATTGTAAGATTAGCCAAGAACATCACTTTGGTTTCTATAGGGAAGTATTAAGAGATGAGATGGAATGTGTATTGGTTGGTATTTACCCTTTTGGAAAAAAAAAAAAGCAAAGAATTTAATTCAACTGTGGGCTACTGGAAGAATAGATAATATATGAAACATTATGATGAGTTACATAAAAGAGTTAGTTCTGGACCAAACTGTCGAGGGGATGAAATTCATCTTTGGTTCCCACACTCTACCACCTTCAGGCTTTAGTGCTTTCCTTAATTCTCTTAGAAATCTACCTGCAGCTCCTCACTTCATGGTAATTGCAAAACGCTGGTTAGCATCTTCCACTCTTACCTCAGAGATGCTCTGTATATGTTAACTAGAATAAAAGCGCTATTAAGGATGAAACAGGACATTCAAACATATTAGTGGATGAAGAAGAATTCAGGAAGATAATCATTAACCTTCCCAGATTGCTAAAATCAGTTATTAGATGTAAGGTGAAGATCTGCTCTATTACCTGGGATCTTAACCTTTCAAGTAGAATTTATTTTTTCTCCCACATGTAAATGTATGTAAATCCTCCTGGGAGGAAATTTCAGACTGTGCAGAAGTTGAAAAATCCAATTAAGGAAGAAATTCTTAAGTACCTGGTAGGGGAGACTAGAGCCTTTACTGCTGTTTGGTTGGCTCATATCCATTATGAACTAACTTTGTCCCTTCCACAGAAGCTAGAGCACATAAACTAATTTATCCAGCCTCCCTTATAGCTACGGATGACCGTGTCACATCCTTCTGGGCAAAGAGATTGAGGTGGAATTCTGCCGGGGAACAACTGGGAAATTTGTGATTCATTGATAAAGGGGATGAAGATAGCCAGCAAGGCTTCTTCAAGACGTAAGCATGAACCCAATGCCTGGAGCAGTGGCAATAGTCCTGTTAAAAATGAAGATAAAGTCAAGAGAACTCTAGAAACGCCAAATCGAAGATCTTTGAACTGCCAAACCAGCACCAGTGGCCACATATGTCTCGTTATATGAGAAAAGCATAGTCGTTTTATTCGAACCATTGTTAGCTGGATTTTCTGTTACTCACAGCCGGAAGTACTCCTAACAATGAAAGGCCAACATCAGAATCTACTGTGAACTTTTTATTGAGAATTTGTCTTTAAATATATTTATCTCAGGGATGGGATCAGGAGGCATTAGGAGTGAGGCATATTACACAAAAGCATGAACATACGATTCCAATTGCTACAGCCCCCTCATTTAATCATTCTATCTATAGATTAATTTTTGGCACAGAGAGGAGTGTCCCAGTTTTTATCCAAATCTTTAGTAACCAAAGGTTCACATTCTAAGTTGTCCAGACCAGCTCAGAAATATCCCACGATATTATGAAGCACATTTAACAACATCATTAGTAAGCAAAATTGGGAGAGAGACAAATAATTATTGAATACCTCCTTGGTACAGATATTTTGCTATTAGTTTTACTTATATTACCTCATAGGTTTCATAGAGCTTTGTGAGATAAGTCTTTATCTTCACCAGGCTCTCTTGCTCCTCTTCTGATGAAGAATCTGACAGCTGAGAGGTTAAATGATTTGTCCTTACTGCTCTGGCCAGAGGCAGAATTCAGACATGCTTATATTCTTTCCCTTACCATAATCTCTTCCATAATTTGTAGATTTTATTTATTTGTTTACTTGAGAGAGAGAGAGAGAGAGAGAGAGTAAGCAGGGGGAAGAACAGGGGGGAAAGTGAGAGAATCTCAAGCAGACACCGCGCTAAGCACAGAGCCCACCATGGGGTTCCATCTCAGGACCCTGAGACAGTGACCGGAGCCAAAACCAAGAGTTGGAGGCTTAACTGACTGAGCACCCCACTCCTCCATAATTTTAAATCTTGATGCTTTAATTCTTTATAGTCTTTGAATTGTAAAATAGTGGAAAATATAAAACTATGCAAATCATAAGATCTTTTAAAAAGAAAATGAAAACAGAATACTAGGTAAACTCAGCTTCCAAACTGACTCTTTTTGCCCTGAGTTTCTTAAACAAAATCAATATTCTAGTAGCTTTCAATACAATTGATGCTGCCATTCACTTTCTAATATTTCAGGTCACAAATGGCTCATTAATCAATTCAATAAAAATTGGGGGGACATGATATGGCTATCTGTCTTTGTAAAATTTGTGATTTATAAAGCTCATTTTAGAGCTTAATTTTGAAAGGGGGAAACTGAGCTCCAGAGAGTTTCAGTGAATAGTTATAGGGCCCAGAATTATTTCATGATGTAACTAAGTTATAACAAGTTTCTCAAAATCTAGATTAGTACTGTTTTCATTGTGCCATAATTCTTCTACTTGTTATCTGTGTACTTTTGGCAAGCTACTTAACCTCTTAATCTTCCTTTTTCCCCTTCTGTCAAAGGGATGATAATAATAATATTTTTTGTGGTATATATTGTGAAAGCTCTTCCTTTTCTCTCTCCCCAATAAACCTCTGATTGCAATTTCTTCCACGTAGCTTTAGTAGCAGCCCTTCTCTCAGGAATGGATCCTTAATAGTCTAAATCAAGCTTAGAGAACTATCCTATTTATATATGTATATGTGTGTGTATAGATATATATAGCATATACAGGTACAGTATTATACATAACGGTAAGATTAATTTTCCCCCTGAGATTAGGATTCCAATCTCATCACTACTCATTGAGTATTACAATGTGATTCCAAAATTGTAATAACAGAAGAAAAAGAAGGCAGGCATATAGATTGGAAAGGAAGAGGCAAAACTGACGCTATTTTCAGATGATGTCATGGGGTGTATAGAAAATCCTAAGGAACCTATGAAACAATGTAGAGAACTAATTACTAAATTTAAAAGGTCATAGAATATAAAGTTAAAATATAAAAAATCAACTTTATTTTTAGATACCAAGAGAAATGATTGAATTTCTCAAATGATTGAATGAAGATTAAATTAATATTCTGTTTACAATAGTATCAAGTAACATGAAGTATTTAGGAATAAATTAAACAAAAAATATACAGAATGTTGTCATTGAAAAGAACACAATATTGCTGAGAAAATATGAAGAAGACCCAAATAAATGGACATATATACCATGTTCATAGATTAGAATACTCATTATTATAAGGATAACAATTCTTATGAAATTAATCTATAGATTCAACACAATCCAGGTCACAAATCTAACAGGATTTTTTTTGTAGAAACTCAAACACTGAGTATAAAACATGTACAGAACTGCAAAGAACCTAGACTATTCAGAGCCTGAAAAAGAACACATTTGTAGGATTTACATTATCTGATTTCAAGACTTACTGCAAAAGTGCAGTAATAAAAAGAGTATGGTATTGGCCAAACCAGAGAGAGATAGATCAATGGGATAAAATAGAATGCTCCAAAATAAACCCACACTTACATAGACATTTGATTTTCCACAAAGGTGCCAAAGCAATCCAAGGGGGGAAAGAATGGCTTTTTCCCAATTGGAAATGAAAATGAAAAGTGGATGAACTTTTTCATCCACTTTTTAACACATAGTTCTGGAACAATTGAACATCCATATGGAAAAAGAATCTTGACTGCTTTCCTACACCACACTCAAAGATTAACTAGAGTTTAAGGAAAACATAGGAGAACATATTAGTTATTAGTTTGGTGTAAGCGATGGTTTCTCAGGAAGAACACTGAAAGCAGTGACCCAATAATGTAAGACAATTTAGATTTTACCAAGAATGTATGCACAGCAAAAGATGCCATTACAAAAATGAGTAGGCTAGTCTAGGAAAACTATTCACAAAGCTGTCATTTAGAGTATATAAAGAAACTGCACAACTTTATAATAAAAGGTCAACCAGAAAAATTTTTTAATCAACAAAAAATTTGAATATATATTTAAAGATATAGAGAAACTAGAATTTTCTCACATTCTATCATTGCTAAACAATTACTATAGAGGGAAAAGGAGGTCTGGAAGTTTATTACAGAACTAAAGACACAGCTTCCTGTGACTCCGTGATTCTACTTTTAGGTTTTACCAGAGATATCAAAACTAATCTATAGAAAGACTTGGATAAGACTGTTTGCAACAGCTCTACTCATAATGGCCAAAAATTGGGAATAGTTTGGGTATTTACTGACAGAAGATTAAAACAATAAAATGTGATTTATTTAAACAACAGAATGCTACTCAAAAATTTTAAAAAGGAATGAACTATTAATATGAGATGAATCTCAAAAACATCATTCTGTGTGAAAGAAACCTTACACAGAATACATATTGTATAATCCTATTTTTATGAAATTCTAAAATAACCAAAATGAATCTATTATAGAAAAAAATCAGAACAGAGGTTGTACATGAAACAGAGGTAGGAGACATGAGCGAAGTTTCTGGGATGAGGGTAATATTCTGGGTCATGACAGATGTTTGAGTTACATAGATATATTCATTTGTCCAAACTTAAATGTTCACTTAAAATTTGCAAATTTGTTTGTTTATAAAGGATGTCATGGAAGAAAAAAATACTGTGAACAGATACTGTAAATACTAAATATTGTAAACAGCGTGCTGAAGTATTTAGGAAGAAGTATACTGATGTAGGCTGTTTACTTGGAAATGCATCCCCAAACCATATGAACTGGATGAAGAGTTGAATGGATAGATGGATGAATAGGCAATAAGGAATATGATGCTGCCCATAGAATCTAGGTGATGGGCAGCAACATCCCATGTACCTAACCTGGATATAAGCCAACATCAGAAAGCTTTGATTAACTTATCACTGAAACCTCTCTTTTAGTGGCAAATCTTTTAGGGTTTCACAACCCTGGAGATACCTGTCATTGTTCAACCTGTCAGAATCTCCATTTAAGCACAGAGCTATTCCCAGTGGCATCGATGAGAAGGATATGATCCCGGACATAGCACTAGTATACTACCCAGGACTATTCTACTCTAATAAGCAGACTTCTGGCTCATTGCTAAATGCCAGCTAAAGACAGAGCCATCTGGAAAGCAGAGTGTAGAATGATCTCTATTTTTCCGAGAATCAAAGCAAGGTGGAACATTTCTGAATGAAACCATGGATGTTATTCATAAAATCTGGGCCACATGAGGTTAGAGGCATATTGATTTCCAGTCTAAGGATGAATTGGCCATCTTTGGCCTTTCCAGAAAATGACCACAGATTAAAATGATGAAGAACAGATGCCACTATTTGAAGCTTCAATTAGAGAGCCCTAAATGCATTTAATTGGCAAGACAGCCATAACAACTGTGTCCTGCCACAGATTGACGGAAGGATGACAAATGTTTTAATGTGGTAAAGACAAATCCTGGGTCTAGCTGCTTCTGAATAAACAATCCGGTCAGTTTGTAAAGGTTTGAAGGAATAGAACTTGCCAATACTTACCAAGTTCCGGGAAGGCCTTAGATTTGTGTAATTTCATGTTAGAATTAGGTTTGAGAACAAAAAACTATTTTTAAAAAATTGTTTTCTTCGAAGAGTTCCTTAATGAGAAAATCCATACCTAGCAGGGCTTAGAGAGAGCATAGCCATAGATCTGCCACTGGCTTGTCTGGAAGGCTTCCGCCTCCCTTTTCCTACCTCTTCCTATCCCTCAGTAGCCCTCCCCTTCCTATTACCCAAAATCCTCATCTTCACATAATGTCAGAGAAAATATATATTATATAATATATATGTATATATTCACATTAAGTGACAGCTGACTGACTAATATTTATGGAAAAGTCTACAGTGCTTTAGATAGTGAAATGTATCACTAATGACTAGATTGTGGGCATCAGTGACAAGCTGTAAAAATATTGGAAGCAAAAAGCAATTCAATACATTGTCATTTATTCACAAGCTTGGTATTAACATCCCCTCTTTGAACATCTTTTTGTAAGTTATGATGAGAAATACAGTGAACTAGAATTCAAATTTCCCTCCCTCCAAGAGTTTACAAATAGAGGAGTTCAGTACATAAATAAATATTTGATCAATGCCTGATATAGATTATGTGATTATTAAATACCATGTATTCTCTAGCAGTTCAAGGAATGAAGAGAGAACTTCTAAGTAAGGTGTCCATGGAGAGCTTCAGGGAAGAGGTTGAAAATGAGCTGTCCATGAAGGGTTCAACTTATGCAGCTGGGAATAAGGAAGACAGTCTGGGTGGGGAAAGTAAACAACAGTATGGAAGAAAGGCAGATCTGAAGAACAGGCATCACTAATTCTTTTGGGTTTTTTTAAGATTTTATTTATTTATTTGACAGAAAGGAGAGAAATCACAAGTAGGCAGAGAGGCAGGCAGGGAGAGGGGGAAGCAGGCTTCCTACTGAGCAGAGCTAGTTGCGGGCTCGATGTGGGGCTCAATCCCAGGACCTGAGATCACGACCTGAGCTAAAGGAAGAGGCTTTAACCCACTGAACCACCCAGGCGCCCCAGCATCATTAATTCTTAAGTGAGTGTTCATCCAAGTGTGTCGACTCACACCAGGCTTCACAGATCAAGGAAACTGTTATGGACTATTTTCTATTCTCCAAATTGGCAATACTACCATGGGGTGAATGTCCCTGTGTGGTTCTTCATTTTATTACTTTTCATATAGGACTCAAAATTTATTGGTAGCCAAGGTCTAATTTATATATGCCATGTTACATTTTAAAATAGCAAATACACTTGAGGCAAATCAGTCCTTTGAAAGCCTCCTTTTGCTTAGTTTTGTTTTCCTTCTTTTTGCTGAAATTAAATAAGTTCTACACATTCCCTCTGAAGTTACCAACCCTTTGTTTTATTTCTTTCTTTTATTTCTTTAATAAAGAGAAAAACATTATCCTTAACTCAAGATAATCCCCAGAGATTATCCAATCAACACTTCTCTTCTTAGGCATTAGTGTACTTATTTCATTTCATAAATAAAACAAATAATACTAGTGATAATTAATAATAATCTTATGAATGAGTAACAACTCTGAATAATCCTGTTTTAACATAATAAATAGGAAATGGACAGACCTCATTATTCTAATTATTTAGATAGGGATTTTCAATTTGCATGCAAGGCTTCAAAAGCTTTGTCCTCTACACTAACACTGGAATATCAAGGAATATTCTCAAATATTATATATTTGAGAATAATATCAAATAATATATCAAATAATGTCAAAATAATCAAATAATAATATGTAAAATAATATATCAAATAATATTGATATTATCAAATAATATCAAAAATATTCTCAAAGTTTTTTGAGAGGGTAATTATCACTGTTGGTATCATTCCCAGTTCTGAAGACTTGTGTAAATCATAGCCATCGCATGTAGGACAACTACAAAGGGAATGTTCATTCAAAATGTAAAGGACAGTGCCCACTTAGTTTCAGGCTATTTGTACCTTCCTGACCTGCACACATTGACTCTTCAAGCCTGGAAGGGAGCAGGTTATAGAGGAAGGAAAAGATTGGGCTTGGCATCAGGCCCTCACTAGCTGTTTGATCTTTGGCAACTGACCCAACTTTTCTGAGCCTCCATTTTTTGTTCAATCCACAGTAGAGATCCAAGTGCCTATGCCATATGTGTGTTGGGAGGATTGGGTGATATAAAATCCATAAAGCAGCTGCAGAAAACCCACACAGGCAAGTATTCCCAGAGAAACTTATTTTCTGAAGTTGATGATCATCAATGCTTCAGTCTCTGACTTAGTAACTTATTCAAAGGATCTATTTTCAGGGTTACAGAGGTAGACCTAGGTCTACCTCTACAGAAATCCCCTCAGCCCTCAGCCAATGGGAAAAGGGCTGATATATTGGCACCTCATCTCGCCATTTGAAATACAGTATTCGCTACACTAGACAGGAAAGCACAAGCACATTGCTCAATGGCTGGGTGACAGGTTTTACATAAAAATTTAGAGATATATTTTTCACTTTCTGGAAGAAGAAAAAAAAAGCCTGTGAAAATAATGCTGGTGAAAGGGACTTCCTCATAATATTATCTTTTCATAATCTTTGCAGACTTGTGAATGATGCAATGGTATTGACATCTACATAGAGTTATTTATTACACCACCAAAGACAGCTAGCTTTATTTCTTCCTTTTTCTCACTGGTGTAATATTTTTAAACCTATGATAAACATTCATGAAATTTAAAATCAGAGACACAGGATTATAGGTTTCCAAAACCTTCTATCTTCTTCACATAAAGATATTTTTTCTGATATAATGACTGATATAATGACTTCCCCTTAACCTACTAATGAGATTAATCAGAGCTCTGCATTCCCAATATAAACACAGTCACCCTCCAAAAAATTAAAAAATTATAAATAAATAAATAAATAAACAAACACAGGTCCCTAATAACTGAGTCTTATCAAACCCTTGCTTAATAGCTCTGCTCATTCCTGCACTTACATACTGTATATGTACCAGCACACATTAGTGTGATCCCAAACTTGTTTGTGCCAGTTAAATTTATTATTATTTCACAATTTAATTAAATATTACAAAAGCCTATGACCCATGAGTGAAAAAAATCAAGTTGCTGTTTCTTTGAGAGTTAAATAGAACGGTTTAGGAAGACCCAATAAATATAAATGACAATAAAAAACTCATTCAGCTAGGTGGAGGTAGGCAAATGTAAATAAATTAGGGAGAAAAGTAATAAAAATCTAGGATTCTGCACTTAGAATATTTTCCCTTTTTAAAGTTCTTGCTTCACAGTAAAGAAACAAAACCTGGACTTTGAAAGTGATACACAGTGGATGTGGTTAATGGGCAGGAGACAACACTGAACTTCAAACAGTGGACTCATACTCAAAGAAAAGATTTTAGATTTACAAAAAGAAAAAACTGTATATGGAGAGCCATTTACATGTTTTAAGTTTATGTAAAATCCACATTAGGTGTGAATTTTTCAGTTGAACCCACTTTATCTAATAATCAACTGCAGTTCTAATATATCTAATTTTAAAAGCTTCTGTTGTACCGGAATACTCCAGTATTCTTCAATGGATTTTTGCATGGTGAGAAATCAATCTTATTTGTTGTATTCTTTTAGCAGGAAACCAAGAACATGAGATCTTAAGTATAAAAATAAGCTAAACAAAAATTAAGAAGTTAATACCTAATTGACAATGAGGTGTTTTGTTTTGTTTTTTAATTGCCTGTCTTTAATGATTCCCCATGACAATGGACCTCCTTGCTCCAGTGCCCTTCCTCCCTCCAGACATTAGACTCCCTCCCATCAGCATTGTTTGTCATCATAGCTAAAGCTATCCAAGATTCCTTCATGACTTACATGACCATACATCCTGGGTGACAGAGAACAGTCCTGGTTTAAGGCTGGTGTCCGGACCTAACTACTAAAAGCACTCTATTTCACTTCCAGTGGGCTCCCAGTTTGGATGATAAGTTATATAGGCTCTCTATTCCTATGGTATCTCATCCCACCTTGTTCTCTCAATCTTTTACTTATCCCCTCTCTGATTCCCTCTTACCCCTTTCTTTCCATGTACTCTGCATTGAGGGGGCGGGGAATGTAGTTACTCAGAAATTTATTCTTGGCTTGTAGATCATTTTGCTGCAAGAAGTAGATCTTATTCAAGATTTGCAAAAGGAGGAGCTTTTTTGGAAGGATATACGTATATATCACAGAACTCAGATATAAGACAGCATTTTCATTCCAAACCAAACCATTAAGCAAGAGACCCGCAGGAGCCCAAACAGTCTGCATCTTCCTCCCTCTCTTTGTCCCTGCATGATCTCTTGTCTCATCCTCTCTTCCTATGACTGTTTTATTCTCCTCTTTCTCTGCCAACCAGGATTTTCTGCTTTAGTTTCACTTAACCCAAACGTGGCCATCTTAGTCCTGACTTTTTATGACCTCCCAGTTCAATTATTCAACCCAGACAATCTCAATTGGCCAGGACCCTCCTTAAAATTCTCAAGAGAACAAATGTAATCTCATTTTTATCCTTTATTCTGTTAATGTGGTGTATCACATTGTTTTATTTGCCAGCGTTGAAATATCCTTGCATCCCAGGAATAAATCCCACTTCCTCATGTTGTATGATCCTTTCATTGTGCTGTCAAATTTAGTTTGCTAACATTTTCTTGAGGATTTTTGTATCTATGTTCATCAGGGATATTGGTAATTTCCATCCTTGTGGTCTTTATCTGTCTTTGCTATGACGGTCATGCTGACCACATAAAATGATTTTGGAAGTATTCCCTCTTCTTCGGTTTTTTGGAAGAGTTTGAGAAGGATTGGTGTTAATTTTTTAAGTGTTTGACAGAATTAACTTGTGAAGCCACGTGGTCCTGAACTTTTCTTTGCTGAAAGGTTTTGGTTACTACTTTAATCTCCATACTTGTTATTGGTCTGTTTCTATCTCATCATAATTCAGTCTTTGTTGGCTTTATGCTTCTAGGAAGTATCCATTTCATTTAGGCTGTCCAGTTTGTTGGCATATCATTGTTCATATTTCATATTCCTGTGGTATCAGTTGTCTCCTCTTTTATTATATGTTTCCTCTATTTATAATTTTATATATTTGTGTCCTGTTTTTTCCCTTTGGTTAGCCTGCCTAAAAGTTTGTTAATTTTGTTTATCTTTTCAAAAAGTCAACTTTTAGTTGATCTTGTCTGTTGTCTTTCTAGTCTCCATTTCATTTATTTTTGTTCTAATCTTTATTTTTCTTTCCTTCTGCTAACTTTGGGCTGTTTGTTCTTCTTTTTCTAGGAAAAAGAATAAAGTTAAGTTAAAATGGCATAAAGTTAGGTTGTTCATTTGAAATTTTTTTTCTTAATGTAGACATTTACTACTCTAAAACTCTAAGAACAATTTTTCCTACACCGCATAAGTTTTGGTGTGTTGTGTTTCCATATTCATGTGTCTTAAGATACTAGATTTTCCTTTTGATATCCTCTTTGACCCATCGGTGTTAAGAAGTGTATTGTTTAATTCCACATATTTGTTAATAGTCCCATTTTCCTCTTATAATTGATTTCTAGTTCCATATCATTTTGCCCAGAAAAGATACCTGATATGACTTTAATCTTCTTAAATTTGTTAACACAAATTCTATGACCCAACATATAGTATACTCTAGAGAAATTGCATGTAGACTTGAGAGTAATATGTATTCTGCTGCTGTTGAATGAAATGCTCTGTATATATCTGTTAGGTCAATTAGGTCTATAGCATTATTCAAGTCTGCTCTTTCCTTACTGATTTTCTGTCTGGATATTGTATCTTATTGTGCTATTGCTGTTTCTCTCCTCATTTCTGTTAAAATTTTCTTTATTTTGTTGCTCTAATGTTGGATATATATATATATTCATTTATTATATGTTCATTTATTATATGCTCTTGGATAGCATGGAGATATATATATACATATATATGATATATGTATGTGTGTGTGTTTACAATGCAACTATTATATCCTCTTAATAAGTTGACCCCTGTATCATTATATAGTGACCTTCTTTGTCTCTTGTGATGAATTTTGACTGAAAGTCTATTTGTCTGATAGAAGTACAGCTAACCTTGCTCTCTTTTGATTACCATTTACATGAAATATCTTTCTCCATCGCTTTATTTTCAGCCTATGTGAGTCCTTAAATTGAAACTAAGTCACTTGTAGGCAAAAGATAGTTGGATCTTATTTCTTTATCCATTCAGCCACTCTGTGTTCTTGAGTAGAGAATTGAATTCATTTCATTTAAAGGAATTACAGATAGGTAAAGAGTTACTGTTACCATCTTTTTCATTGTTTTCTGGCTGATCAGTAGTTCCTTTGTTCCTACCTTCCCCTCTTGCTGCCTTCCTGTGTAATTTGTTGATTTTTTGTAGTGGTGTGCTTTGATTCCTTTTCCTGTATCTTTTGTATACATACTAAAGAGTTCCTTCTTTACAGTCATTGTTAAGTTTACATGAAACATCTTATCATTGAAAGTCTATTTTCAGCTGATAGGAACTTCAACTGTACTTCTACTTCTTCCCCTCTCCCACGTGTAATGCTACTAATGTCACACTTTACATCTTTTTATACTGCGTATTCATTAACAAATTATTTTTAATATTTTTGTCTTACAACTTTTATACTAGAGATATGTTATTTCTAAACCACCATTATAGTATTAGAGTACTACAATTGTGACTATATATTTACTTCAAGCTGGGAGTTTTATACTTTTATAAGTTTTCATGTTGTTACTTAGCATCTTTTCATTTTAACTCCAAGATGTTCCTTCAGCATTTTTCATAAGGCAAGTCTGGTGGTGATAAGCTTTGTTTGCCTACAATAGATTTGTTTTTAACATGTCCAGTACCCATTTGTTGAAATGACTATCTGTTCCATCATATTGCCTTTGCTCCTTTGTTAAAGATCAGTTGACTGCATTTATGTGGGTCTATTTCTGGGCTCTCTATTCTGTTCCATTCATTTATTTGTCTATTCTTTCGACAATATCACACTGTCTTCATTACTGCTGCCTCATAGTAAGTCTTGAAGTTGGTAGTGTCAGCCCTTCAACTTTGTTCTTCTCCAATATTGAATTGTTCATCTGGGTCTTCTGCTTCTCCATATACTCTTTGGAATCAGTTTGTCAATATCCAAAAAAAAATTATCTTACTGGGATTTTATTGAAATTGCATTGTATCTATACATCAAATAAATTGTGAAGAACTGAAATCCTTATAATATTGAAACTTCCTAATCATGAACTTGAAACATCACTCCATTTTTTTTAGTTCTTCTTTAATGCCTTTCATCAAACTTTTATAGTCGTTCTCATATAGATCTTATATATTTTGTTAAATCTGTGCCTAAGTATTTCTTTCCCTTTCCTTGGTGCCAATGTACATACTAGTGTGTTTTTAATTTCAAATTCTACCTCTTGATTGCTGGCACAATAATATTTTTAAACATTTTGTCAATGCCACTTAACAAAGCCACTGACATTTGGACTTTGTAGCACCAATAAAACACAGCTGCCTTCACTTCAGGTGCAAGTATGTTCTATGAATATTGTCTATTCCACACTTCTTCTTCAAAGACTGAGTTTTCAAAGCTCACAAGATGAATTTATCAGGTATTTTAACATAAATTATGATGCCTGTTAATGTTCAGATCACCATGAGTGGAAGAGTTGTATTGATTACTGATTAATAATTTTGGAAATGATTAAGAAGTTGCAATGAAATTACAATTCATTTTTACTATAAACATAGTGGACCTGAGAAAGACTGAAGGAGACCACAAAGTTTATAGAATTCAGGGCAAGTGGGATCTTAATCTATTGTACCTGTATATCACATATATGTTAGTTTATTTATAGAAATGCCTTTTAACAATCTTCACACTTATACAAAACAATTTCTAATAATAATAATCCCTTAAAAAGCTTCTAAACCTAAATGTTTGATTTTTCAATGTGTAGAATATTCAATTTCCATAAGCAAGCCAGCTTATTTCTCCTGCTGCTTTCTCCATGGCAAGAGACTATAGCAGACAGCCAAGGAATCTTGAAAAAACTATCAAACATTCCTGATTCAAATGATTCTTACCAATCTAGCCTTTACCTGACCAAGCAGACGTTATTTTAGAGGAAGAAAATTTAAAACAAAAAAATCGTAGGGACACCTGGGTGGCTCAATCGGTTAAGCATCTGCCTTCCGCTCAGGTCATGATCCCAGGGTCCTGGGATCCAACCCCACATCGGGCTCCTTGCTTGGCAGGGAACCTGCTTTTCCCTCTGCCTCTGCCTACTGTTCTCCCTGCTTGTGCTCTCTCTCTCTCTGACAAATAAATAAATAAAATCTTTTTAAAAATTGTAATACATATTATATTTATAATGTTGCATGAGCAATCAACAGTATTTACACATTACAAGTGGAGAGTTTTCTACAGTCAGTGAAAAGTGGGTAAGCAAAAGGAATAATTTAGCACCCACATTGTTTTCCACATTTATTCTTCCAGACTCTATTTCTAGACAACCCACATGTCACTGCTATTGTGTAAACAAATTGTTTATACATGTACATGAACTGATTTACAACAGCTACTCACTTTACCTGCTAATATGTCCAAAATGATGTATAGAAGCACACAACTGAGAGCCAGAAAAGATCATAGAGGTTACATTCTCCAATGTGCTTGTTGCATAGATGAGGAAATGGAAGCTAAATGATATTTAAAGGCTTGCCCAATGTCACATAGTTTGAAGATATGATTATTTTTCAAATATCTTAAAATACAACTAAGAGATCATTTAATGCAAAGAGCAGGTAGGTATGGTATGTTGAAAAAATTCGCACTTCAATTTATGTTCTCATATACTATGTGAGATATACTATATCTCATATACTATATTCAGATATACTCAGATATACTATAGATATACTATATCTCATATACTATACTCATTTCAGTGGGCCATTGCATATCTTGATCCCTCTGAAAGGCCTTCCAAGTCTGGTAATCATCTTTTAAAACCCTATTCAGGTTAAATGTCTTTCTGATAGTTTCCTGGACCCCACCCCCAACACAGTTATCCATTACTTATTTCTATCCTTGGCATTTGCATTATATCATATAACTCATCAGATACCTCTTGTGTCCCACTTATTTTCCATGGAGTCTCCCTCTTACTCCAGCCACTGCTGTTGGGACCACTGCCACGAGTCATGGACTAGCTTTGTGCAAGTGCAAACTGGTAGTGCCTCACTTCCTTTGCTATGTACCTGTAATTTCTTGTCCTGGGATTTCTTTGACACAATGCCTGTGGATATCCACTCAGTACTCACACACATCAACTCATGGAAGTCAACCCACATGTGACTATTCTTTGACCACTGGGGGACAAGCACCAAAGAATACATTCTTATCACTTCATGCCCTGGGAAGCCAGTCCTTTGATGCATTTTTTAAACTTTTCTTTTTTAAACTTTGATTTTTTAACAATTACAAAATTTTTATAATTTTATAAAATATAATTTTTTCAGTGACTCATCAGTCTTATATAATGCCCAGTGCTCGTTACATCACATGCCCTCCTTAATGTCCATCAGATAAATTTCTAAAGGCTCTTCAGACGGACCTGCAGGATTGATCAGTTACCCATTGCATAGTCAACTTGATAATGCAAACCCACCTATACTACCCTCATCCCTTCCCTGTTTTACCCCTTTGTTTCCCACCATTGCTTCCTGTGTTCACTTCCTAATTTAACTACCTATATTCAAGCCATTTTCACAATAGAAAATGGCGTAACTCAATAAAGTCTGGACTATGGTCTCAGACATTACAGGAATGAATGTTTGTGACACTGCACTTGTTCAGCTAAAATCTAGTGAAGGGTAAGGGAAATGTGAACCTGATAGTGGAAGAAAAATTTGTGATAGTAATCTTTGGCCTAGCAACCAGATACAAAGCCAAGGACTGTAGCATTTCATGTTGATTGATTGTTTTTCTCCCCTTTCCCTGATACCTTAAATGAAAGGTTGTGATGATAGTAAATATTACAATTAAATTTTCCATTGAAATCATGACTGAATGACATCATGCCATCACTATATGATAGCGGATAGAACTTTGTGTCTCCTCGATGACAGGGATGATGATTTCTTCATCTAAATAAAGGGCAAAAATGGATGCTATGTGGTAAAACTAGGGAACACACCAGTATCTGTCCATTTTCTGATTCAGATGCGTTCTCTTCCCTTTCTTGCCTTCTCTGTGTCAAGAAGGCTGACCTCTATGAATTGTATCAGTAGAGCTCTCCTGATGACTGGCTTCTAGTAGGATTTGGCCAATGGGAGGAACTGGCAAATGACTGGAAGACAGAAGAAGAGAAATGTGGGGGTTTTCCCTGCTTTCTTCCTGCCTAGCACATTATTTCTGGTGGCTTCTGCTTCCCTCTCAACCATAGCTCCCCCCAGGCTCTGGTCACACTATTTCCTCCTTGTGTCTCAAACGAATAATAGTTTCTCATGTTGCTAATCTGAATGCCAAACCATGCCTTGCTTGTCTTCTTAAGTGTGCCAATCCTTGCCCTATTGAAGTCTCTCATTTGAACCATCTGAATGAATTCTGGTTTTTTGCTGGGCCCCTGGCTGATGAACACACAATTGCTTCCACACACAAGCACGTGCACACACACAGATGCCAAGACACAGAACATTTTCATTTCCATGTGAATGACTCATCTATGAGAATGGTAATCAAATATTTTATGAGAATAAAAGGGGAAAGATAATGAGGCACTGGGACAATTTATTTAAGTAAAAACTGCTAACCATTTTCAATTGTGTTGTCTGCTCCATTAACAACATTTTTATAGTGATTTCGAACACATTATTTTGAATTGTCACCTCTTTCTCTTCTCTGGGCCTCCTTTGGAGGGGGGAACAAAGATTGCATAGTGGTCATAATGTGATTGAAAGTAGAAAGTATTGCAAGTAAGGACAATAGACCCTTGGAAAATTTGAATTAGAGTGAAAAGCAATCACTCTTACATACAATTCTTTCCCCTTCAGCTCCCTCTCTCTCAAGTAAATCCTTGTAGGACACTCTCTTCTTACACCATCTGTCCTGCCCACTGATGTCCCTAATGCACTTTCCCTCCCTTTACATTCAGATCCCACACCCCCGGGCCACATAATTCCCATGCACGGTAGGACATGCAAAAACACAACAGCTCTTATGACAAGATTGAGAGATCAATTTATAAATAATTTAAAGATGCTTATTTTGTGACATATCATAGAGAGAGGGAAATAACCAGACTTAATGTGCCATTTTTCACCCCAAATACTAAAGCACATATGATTATGGTATTTAACAGAATGTGGCATCTAAGTTTACCAGACTTCATTTTAAATAAAGAGGCCCTGTCTTAGACTCCCTCTAAACATAATAGCAACTTTCAGGTCTGTATATTGACCATTTGCAAAGTGTTGAAATAACACAGTTTTTTAAATGGATAGACTCGGCCTCTTTATTTATTTTATTTTGTTTTGTTTTATTTTCTCAGTGTTCCAAGATTCATTGTTCATGTATGAGCCTCTTTATTTAAAATAAAGCTCAGTCAACTCAGAAAGGGGCATAATAGTAAATAATATGACAAAAAAAGTGACCTTTAGAAGTGTAGGGAAAGACTTCCTGACCAGATTAAAGTTTTTTCCTACTCAAGGAAGGTCAATTCTGTGAGACAGAATGCTCCTGTGTTTGTTTACGTTACCTGGAGGCTGGTACTGTTGTCGGAAAAGGGGGAATTAAAGAAGCCGCTCACAATGTTCATTATGGACTCAGTGACACACTTCTCCAAGAAGGTGTCTGCGTGTTTCCTGTCTGTGATCGTGTTGCAAACCTGGGGAGAAAAATTGAACAACTCAATACACTCGACCACATCTTTGAAATATAAATCAATACCAGAATCTTCTAAAAATTGTCCTGAAATAGTTATTTATAGCATTCCTTCTGCCTTTTAAAGTCACTTTGAATAGAAACATTTCTGCCTAAAAATCCATTAAAATTGTATCACTCTGAAAAAAAATTAAAATCAACACTAAAAATAAAACAAATGTTAATCTCATCTCAAAACACCCTCACAGAACCATCAGAATAATCTTTGACCACCTGGTACTCTGCCCACGTCCCTCTTACTTTATTTAATACAGCGTTAGATACAAGCCATATCCAAAGTCTACTTGGCTTTCCAGTGGACATGCAATAAATACAGAGATCCACAGGATCTTTCCTGAGAAGACCTCAAGCTGAGAGCAGAGCAGTCAGAGAAACTTGGTTGGAAGAGCTGGTGAGGTCCACTTCCATTCTAATCTTTATTCCTGCCATTATAATCTCTATTTCAGTGGTCCTGTTCTCTGTTCCTTGAAGGCTCCAGATAAGAACTCCATCTTGGTTGTAGAGGGAGTTCAGGATAAACTGGAGCTCCTCTGAATGGTTGAATCACAGGCACCCATTAGAAAGCCTAGAAACAGGAGCTTGCAGAGGTGGTCTAGCCGGGGTGCTGGAAAGAAACAGGTGCACACAGTCTGTAGCTCATTTTAATAACTGATTAAATGTTGGACTGCTTTTTATTATCACCATATGCTGGTAATTCTAAACAAAGTCAATGATATAATAGCTTTGTTCACCAAAAAAAAAAAAAAAGAAAAAAAGACTTAGTTCTGCAACCCATCTCTGACCACTCCTAAGACAGAGGTTTTTAGACTATCTGTAAATATAGTATAATATCAGCATCCTTATGTCAACCTCAACACGAGCAGATGGGAAATTCTATTCAGTCATAGCATCTGTCTCCCACCCATGAATCCCTGCACCTCATGGAGGGAGGAGGGGGAGAGGGGCAGGCAAGCAGGGGCAGACTCCAATTCACTTTACTAAAAGCAAACTAAAGCTCCAGAAAAGACAAAAAGGCCAGGAGGACAAAATTCACAGTGGGAAGTTAACTTTGTTTCCCTTACTGAAACACCTACATGGGGGCATTTAAGCCTGAATGTATATACAGAGAATAATTGTAATTTGTATCAGGGAGGAACCAGTCTACAAAACCAGGTGTTCATTCACTTATGAAAATGTTGAAACACCTACCACATGCTGAAAATTCTATTTTGGAGGCTTCAATTATAGCAGTATGCGATACAGAGAAGTATGAAATGCACACAGTCCTACTTCTTTTTTTTTTTTAAGATTTTATTTATTTGACAGAGAGAGATCACAAGTAGGCAGAGAGGTAGGCGGGGGGAGTGGGGAGGGGGAAGCAGGCTCCCTAATGAGCAGAGAGCCCCAATGCGGTCCCAGGACCCTGAGATCATGACCCGAGCGGAAGACAGAGGCTCAACCCACTGAGCCACCCAGGCGCCCCAGTCCTACTTCTTTAACTACAGAACCTGTTAAACCAAACATGCGCACTCTTATCCAGCAGAGATAGGAATTTCCAGTGACAGAACTGTGTAAACCTATACCAAGGAAGGAAATGTTTTCCTTTATTGCTTAATAACTGTTTAATGTCCTCTTCCCTGGAAACATCGAGATCCATTACCCATTACCGTGCAAGAGCAGGGTTCAATTCTGTTCTCTTCCGCCTGAGGGCCTATCAGAAAAACAGAGGAACCACATTGTCTTTCAACAGCTGCTACCTTGGCAAACCCAAAAAAGACTTCAGTTTTGCAGTTCTAATAAGGACACAGATTATCTTTTTTTTTCTTCCATCTTCCATAGGGAGGAGGCATGGGGGAGGAAACAGAGAAAGCAGATGCAAGTAAAGAAAGCCGGTGGTGATTTCTTTCAATTTTTCATATAGATACACATGATTGCATTGAGGGAAAAGAAAAACGAAATAATATTCCTGGTATAATAGATACATATCCTAGTCATGGTAATTGAAACTTAACATTACAAGACCTTTTGTCACTTGAGAGGTTCATTCTTGATCATTTTATGACTTACAGAGAATGGAACGCTGCAGAGCATTGAAGGTTGGTTACTGACTTTTTCCTCCAAAGCCAGAAAGAATTTCTCTTAGCTTGATTCAATTGAGACACCAAAGAACACAATTTTGAATTGCTCCAAAGGAAAAAACAGATGCGAAATAAGAAAACCATGTGAGCTCCTGACACCGATTTGCTAGACCATGCAAAGGTGAGCTCTTTTGGCAGTTCAGTCCTTCACTTCCCAGGACTGAAGTGCTCTGCAGAAAGGTGCTCTTGTGATTAAAAGTGACAATGGTTGGGACCCTTAGAAAGGTTTCTCTAGACTCTGCCTCATTAAGAGCCTCCCAAATTGTGACATAACTTGGATGATTCTGGACCATACAGACAGAATCCAAACATGAGTGCTATGTTACCCTCAACAATATTTT
This sequence comes from Nasua narica, assembly GCA_028533885.1. Taxonomy (NCBI): domain Eukaryota; kingdom Metazoa; phylum Chordata; class Mammalia; order Carnivora; family Procyonidae; genus Nasua; species Nasua narica. The sequence goes on from CM052807.1 coordinate 50,916,754, forward strand.
TGCCATTTCTCTCTTTCTGATGCCTTTGAAGGATTTAAGTTGCCCTCATGAAATACATGCAAGTTAAGTAACTGAATAACGTAACCCTAATGATCACAGAAAGCACAGATCAAATTGAAACCTAGTATAGATAAAAAGAGAAAGGTGCCTGGGTGGCCCAGAGATTAAGCCTCCAGCTCATGATCTCAGCCCAGGTCTTGATTTCAGGGTCATGTGTTCAAACTCCTCATTGGTCTCCATGCTGGGCATGGAACCTACTTTAAAAAAAAAAAAAAAGATAAAAACGGTAAACAGTCCCTCTCATATGATTAAGGTGTGCCTGGGCAGCTCAGTTGGTTAAGTGTCTGACTCTTGTTCTCAGCTCAGGTCTCAATCTCAGGGTCATGAGTTCAAGCCCCACATTGGGCTCCATGCTGGGTGTGGAGCCAACTTGATAAAAAAATTTTTTTAAAAGAGGGGAGTCAGAAGGATTGTGTACCCCTATTTGTCAGAGGCATTCTAGTGCCTCAAGACACAGTAATAGCCACCCTTAAACGTAAATATCAATGGCAAGTGGCCATTTTAATTTAGTGGGCAACCAGAGGTAATGTCATCTGATGCCCTTCTACCATATCAGAAATGCACAAGTTCCTCTATGTTGATTAAACAAGTGTTTTGTTGTAGATTTGAGGCATACCCATCTTCAGTAAGAAGTAGGACACCCAAGAAGGAGAAATGCTGTGCACAAACACAGATGAAGAACTCTTCAACAAGTATCATTTCTGTTGTCCATCTCAAACAAGATGTGATGATCCTTTGTGACATAAAGATTTCAAGAAAGAAAATAAGCAGTCAGAGAATGTAACTCTTCCATGACACCTGTGATGGTTGATTTTATATGTCGATTTAAGTGGATCACGGGGTGCCCAGATATTTGATCAAACACTATTCTGGATGTGTCTGTGAAAGTGTTTTTGGATGAGATTAACATTTAAATTGGTCAACTGAGTAAAGCAGATTCCTCTTCCAAATGTGAGTGGGCCTTGTTCAATCAGTTGACAGTCTGAATAGAACAAAATGGCTGACCCTTCCCTAAGTAAAAGAGAATTGCTCCTTCCTGCTGTCTTTGAACTGACACATCGACCTTTTTATCTCTTCTGATTTGAACTGGAACACCCGTTCTCCTGGGTCTCAAGCTTGTTGGTCTTCAGACCGGAACTACTCCATGAGTCTCCTGCTTCTTGGGCCTTTGAATAAGGACTAGAGCTGCACCATGAGCTCCCTTAGATCTCCACCCTTCCAACTCATTCAAGATCTTGAGCCTTGCTATCCACCATAATCATGGGAGCTGTTCCTTATAATAAATAAGTGAATAAATGAATACATAAATACATACATACATACATAAACACCCCTATATATATATATATATATATATATATACCTCCTATTGATTCTGATTTTCTTTGAACCCCGACTAATGCAATGCCCAAGGATATTTTTCTCAAGCATGAATTAACTTCCCCTTCCCTCCTTCCTTTCTTCCTTCCCTCCTTCCCTCCTTTCCTTTCACCAAAGAATAAGGTGTTTACAGCTACCCCAAAATATTCGCTGAATAGTTGATTGGATTTCTGGTGACCATTTTATCTTTTATTAAATCTCTGTATGCATGTAGGTCTATTTCTGAGTTTTCTATTCCATTTCATTAGTTTATTCCCTCATATGTCCATACCACTCTCTGTATAAAAATTATTTATTTTTTAATTGTAGTACCACTCTTGTTTAATTATTGAGATTTTATGAATTTTGGTATAAGACTCCCCCTCTTTTTTTTAATCAACTTTCTACAGGGTATCCTTTTTGTAAATTATTGTTTAAAATTGAGGTATAGTTTATATATAGTGAAATGCACAGATCTTAAATATAAGTTTGATGAATCTTGAAAAATGTATGCAACCATGCCAATTTCAATATACAAAGTTGTGTTATGATTTGTTCTTTTATTTAGTTTTCAGAAGTGATATCTTTATGTTGTTGAATCTTCCTATCCAAGCATAAAATTTGTTTTTGCATGTGCTCAAGTACCTTTTTGTGACATCATATGGAAGGTCACTAACTGAGCATTTGTTTTGAGAGTGCAAAATAAACCTCTATTGTGTTAAGCCACGAAGAATCTGGAGGTTATTTGTTATAGCAGTAGTTAGCCTATGCTGACTAATACAGTTAAACCTAATGTACCAGGTTTGGTTTATTCTTTGTTGTCTTATGTTTGACTATAAGATTCTAGTATATTGAGTGCTAATAATATTTAAGTGTACTATTTCTTAGCATAAATGAATTTCTAGGAAGCACCACTAGGTGTCCTCTACTAATAATTTTCACTGAGCTACCAAAACTATTTTTCCCTGTTCATGCATTCCCTTTAGCTGTGCTGGCTGAATTTGTTAAAAGTTGGACCATGGGGCACCCAGGTGGCTCAATCATTAAGTGTCTGCCTTTGGCTCAGGTCATGATCCCAGGGTCCTGGGAACCACATTGGGCTCCCTGCTCGGTAGATAGCCTGCTTCGCCCTCTCCTACTCCCCCTGTTTATAATGCCTCTTTCGCTATCTCTCTCTCTCCCTCCCTCCCTCCCTCTCTCTCTCTCTCTCTCTGTCAAATAAATAAAATCATTTAAAAGAATAAAAAATAAAATAAATAAAAGTTTGACAAGAACACCACCCTCCTGCCATCATTGCTAAAACACGAGCAAATTCATTAGAAAAATGGGAACTGTTTGTTCTTTATTTTTAAAAACATTGTTGAATAGATCATTCTTCTCAGGAACAACAGTATAGCCTTTATTACCTTATAAAGATTAAGACAGTACAAGAGACTGGTTGGTGATTTATCTGAGAGTTGCTGAAGAACAAATTTGGAAGAGAAAATTTATACTGCACACTTTCTTCATGTCCCACCTTTTTTTTTTCTAGCACCACAATGCAGCAAGAAAATGGTTCCAACAACAAGGTTGGCCTGGAAAGAGAGAAGTAATTACAGAGTGGGGGCATCTTGGAAAGGAGTCACTGAAGTCATATCTCTTGACTTTATGTATTTGCTTGGAGGAATTCATTGGAATTGGTTGAAAGTCATCTTACAGGGCTATTGGCTAGGCCACCCCATTTCCCACTGGCTTCAATATTCCTGTTTAAGAAGAGAATAAGAATGAAGAAAAGGAAATCAAAAGGCTGTTGAGGTAGAATAGATAAGAACCAATGATACCTAGAATGCAGACAGTGGCAGTGATCCTTGAGAAAAGGAAATATATTTGAGAAGTATACAAGAGAAAAAATCCGCAAGATTTGGCAGCCATTAGGTGTTTGGGGTGAAAGAGAAGGAGATGTATAGAAAATCTCCAGAGTTCTGGAGTCAAGACAACTGGACATAATGGTATCCTTCCTGAGGTAGGAAAAACTAAAGAAGGTACAAGGAAAGAAGGAATATGTTTTCACTTTTTAATGTGTTGATTTTGATGCATCTGGGGGGCATCCAAGTGAAAATATTGGATAGACTGAAATCACTCTAAAAAAGATTTTTGGTTAAAGAAAAGATTGTAGCAAAATTTTTACTCTTCTCCACTCCCTTAAACTCCGCCAAAAACAAACAAACATAAAAGAGCAAAAATAGTCTATCTTCAGTGGAACATGGAAAAGGACACAATCACAGGCTGCAAACTAGGAAACATATTTGCCAAGTACCTGAAGTCTAGACTAAGATGAGCAAAGAGAACCTGGAGAGTCAACCTTTGCTTCCTAGGATCTAGACCAAGATAACTAACTTCCCTAAAGTTCATGTCATCACCATAAAAAATTCCTTTGATTAGTGAGTGTATTGAGCTCTGTGGCTATAAGGAGCCTACAAGAAAGGAGGGATGTCTTTACAGAGACCAGGATGACATCTCAGAAGACAGGGAAGGTGCAGTAGAAGAACAAATGTTGTTTGTATCTGCCATGAAGAGTGGGGGAAAGGTAGGGGTGTGTGTGTGTATGTGTGTGTGGTGTGTGTGAGAGAGAGAGAGAGAGAGAGAGAGAAAAGAGAAGAGCAAAGCATGGAAGGGAAGGGAAGAGAAAGGGAGGGGAGGGGAAGGGAAGGGAGAGGAAGGGAAAAGATTCACAATATACTATTCTAGCCAAGGATGACCTCTGGAGGTGAAGTGGGGTGAAGGAGGGAAAACACTATAACCAGACTGCAACAGAGCTTGTGACTTAAAAGACTTTGCTGTTATCCTCAACCACTCTTAACTTCAGAATTAATTAATTCATTCATTTTTTAATTGATTTTTAGCTGGTGGCTGGCTTCCATTGGAAAATGAGTAATAATTAAATAGAAACCAGCTTGGACCAATACATAAAGGCTTTGCCAGAGAGAAAGAGAGAGAGAGAGAGAACACATACATATGTGCAAAAGGCAGATAAGGAGCATATTTTACCCAAGGAAACAGATGGATTACCCAGGAAGGAGATAAAGAGTAGCTCTCCGTATGATATAAAAACGTTGTGATCTCTGTTTAGAAGAGACATGAATGAGCTAGGATTTGTCATAAATATTTACTGGTCTGCTGCCTGGTAGCCACTTCCCTTTCTCTTAGTAACGGTACCAACCCTGCCTTCATGCAACCAAAGTGCTTTGAAAGGAAACGACCCCACCCTCATGGCTAGGGGTAATTTTTCAGCCAAAGTGGTTGGAACAGGAATGGACCTGTGACCTCCATTGGTCAACTCATAATGAAGCCATTATTTCTGTGCAACATTTGGGTTAGAAAAACCTTTCACTCCTATTTCCGTGTGAATGAAAAATGAAGTTCTAGAAGCTGCTGCTAGCCATTTTACTACCACAAGGGGAGCTCTTGTCTAAGAATGGAGCCACCACAAAAGGAGCTAATTTGAGGGGAGGAAGAGAGAGAGAGAGACAGAGACAGAGAGAAAGAGAGGTTAAGTGTGAACATGTAGTTTTAACCCTGGTTAAATTCATTCCCTGCTCTCTTCAAGATCCAATCCATCCTCTTTTATTACTTAAGTCATGTGAGTGGCTTACATTTATGGAAACACAGAGATCAAGAAAAGAAATTTAGTAGTAATAGATACTATTTATTGAGTGCTTGCTGCCAGGCACAGTACTAAGCACTTGATGTAAACATCAGGGCCAGCCTCTATAATAGGGACTATTATTACCTCCATTTCATAAATGAGAAAGCTGAATGACCCAGATGAGATAATGGGTCCAAAGTCACAGAGCTAGTAACAAATTGAGCAATTATTTGAACTAATCGAATGTTAACTCCAAAGCTATACTGACACAGCAGCAAAAGATCATTTAGACAGCTTAAAAAATTAAGTAGAGGGGCGCCTGGGTGGCTCAGTGGGTTAAAGCCTCTGCTTTCGGCTGAGGTCATGATCTCAGGGTCCTGGGATCGAGCCCCACATTGGGCTCTCTGCTCAGCAGGGACCCTGCTTCTCCTTCTCTCTCTGCCTGCCTCTCTGCCTACTTGTGATCTCTTTCTCTCTCTGTCAAATAAATAAATAAAATCTTAAAAAAAAAAAAGAAATTAAGTAGAAATACCTAAAGTGGAACATTGTAAACTATATGTCTTTTTCAATTTCATCTGTTTTTGGTTTGCTTCTTGAATACTTCTCATATGGAAGTTAGATCTTCTAATCATCTTCCATATGTATCATCTTTTCTACAAAAATGTTGATATTCTTGTTCTTTTCCAATTAATTTTGTGATATCTCTTCAAGATTCTTTAAAGTATTTTGGTGGTGTTATTTGGCTTGTTGAAGTTTTGACTGTTCTGCCATGTTTTCTGTTTATATCTTCCTTTTCTGGATTTTCATCTCACCTTCATTCGCAGATGTCATGATTGCCTGTGTAAAAAATGCTATAAAATCTGTGAGAAAAATACTAGAATTAAGAAGTAAGTATACTAAAGTCAATGGATACAAGGTTAATATCAACTGTATTTCTATATACTAACAATCAGTATTTGGAGATTGAAATTTGAAAGGCAATACCATTTGCAACAGCATCAAACAATATGAAATAGAGATAAATTAAATAAAATATGTGTAAGACTTGTACACTCAAGACTATAAAACATTGATGAGAGAAATTAAGTTCTTGAATAAATATAAAGATATGCTGTATTCATGGATTAGAAGATTCAATAGTGTAAAGAAGTCAGTTCTCCCTAAATTAATGTGTATATTTAAGAGAATTCCAATAAAAAGTCCCAAAGGCTTTTGTACAGAAATTGTTTGACAAAATTGGGAGACTAATAGTAACTAACTTCAGTACTTTCTGTAACACTATAATAAATAACACAATGAGGTCTTGACGTGTAGATATAAATCATGCAACAAAATATAGAGTCCAGAAATAAAACCACATATGATTAATGAATTGATTTTCAACAAAAGTACCAAGAAATTCAATTAATAAAATGATAATCTTTACAGCAAATCATTAAGAATAATTGCATATACATATAAAATCAAATGAATCTCAACTCTTAACCTTGCACCACATTCAAAAATGAATATTAATTAGATAGCCCAACTTATGTAAGAGCTAGGACTATAAAACTTCTAAAAGAAAACCCAGGGAAGAGGGGTAGGGTTATGGACATTGGGGAGGGTATGTGCTATGGTAAATGCTGTGAAAGGTGTAAGCCTGATGATTCACAGACATGTATCCTGGGGCAAATAATACATTATATGTTAACAAAAAATTAAAAAAAAAAAAAAGAAAAGAAAACCCAGGGGAAAAGTCTCTGTGAACCTGGAGTAGTCAAGACCACCCGTCTTGGCACAAATTTCTCTTTTTTTGAGAGAGAGAGCACATGAGGCAAAGGAGAGGAACAGAGAGAACCTTAAGCAGGCTCCATGCCAATGTAGAGCCCAGTATGTGTGTTGATCTCTTCCTCCCCCTCCATGAGAGGGGGGATCATGACCTGAGCTGAAATCAAGAGTCAGTCACTTCAACAACTAAGCCACCCAGGCACCCCAGGTATAAATATCTTAAACCATGTGCATGTAGATAACTACATAGATACTAGAATCTAGTATCACATGAATAGTTATGGATCACAGGTGACTGATACTTATAATACATAAGGAACTCTTACAACACAATAATACCAAGGTAAACCAATGGGGGGGATGGTCAAACATACATAATTATTTGAAGACAGAACTAAAAGAAGATGTATAAAGAGGCAACAAGTACAGAAAAAAGATTGTCAATATCATTAATCATCATGGAAATTCAAATTAAAACTACAATGAGATACCATTTCACAACCATACAATGGCTAAAATCAAAGAGCCTGACCATTTTACCTTTGAACTAGTGTTTTCTAAGTGAAGTCCAATGAAACAATGGAAAATGCATGTGAGCAGAGGAGATACTCATTATATGCCTATTTGTTCCTTGCTGCCTCGTTTAGATATGGTGTTTGTAGTGTCCCATAAGCACAGAATTCTGGTGAACACAATGCATGGGCATTCAGCAAGACTCAAAGAAAATAAAAACTAATCATGTTGTTCCTCAGAAAATTAAAAATAGGATTATCATATGACATAACAATCTCACTTCTGGATATATACCCCAAAAGAAATGAAAGCAGAGACTTTGTACAACGATGTCCATGGAGGCATTATTTGCAATACCTACAATGTAGAAGAAATGCAAGTATCAATCAGTGGATGCCTGAATAAACAAAATGTGGCATGCGTATACAATGGAATATTATTTAGCCTTAAAAAGGAAGGAAATTCTGACACATGGTACAACATGGATGAACCTTGAAGACATTATGCTAAGTGCAATAGTGAGTTGAAAAAGGGCTTTAAAATGCTGTAAAAAAATACTATATGATCCCACTCTATTAAAGTACTTAATGAAGCTAAATTCATAAAGACAGAAAGTGGAATGGTGGTTGCCAAAGAAAGGGCTGGGGCAAGGAGGAAATGAAGAGTTTGTGTTTAATGCTACAGAGTTTCCATTTTGCAAGATGAAAAGACTTCAGTGGGTAATGGTTCCAAAATAATTTAAGTGTACTTAATGTCACTGAATGGATACTTAAAAATGCTTAACAGTTTCATGTATTTTATCACGTTTTAAGAAACTAATTATGTTACATGTCTGACTGTGAAATTAGGGGTTCCTGATGCCCTAAGACACAGAGTTGCCAGGTAAAATACAGTAGGTCCCATGCAGGATTTGGGACGTACTTGTACTCCAGAAATGATTTGTGGTTTGTCTGAGACCTAGATTTAATTGTTCGTCTCGGGTTTTTATTTGCTAACACGGGCAATCCTACTCAAGAGGCCACACTTGCCATTTGAACCAGAACTTGCTTTGAATGAAGAGGGTGACATTAGCATTCTAAGAAACATGAAACACCAAAGAATGCCATCATTTCCTTTTTCACGTGTGTTACCCCCTGTATTAGCCAACTACTTACACTGAGAATGAAGATCTACGATCTAAAAGGAGAAAAAAAATCAGGCAAATCAGAGTGCCTGTTCCTTTCACCTCTTCCTTAGTCATCAGTAAGTAAACCTAATGTAGCCTTGCTACAAAGTGCATGTGTCCAGAAAAGATATAGACAAGAGTTGACTTAGTTTTGTGCAGTGTTTTCCTAAGAGCTAAATAAATATACACACTATGAACACCAAAAAAAAAAAAAAAGGCCATGTGCACATATACAAAACAAGTCATGAAAGAAAAAGTTGATAAATTATCCTTTATTTAAATTAAAACTTGTGTCCTTCAAAAAATAATGTTACAGAAATAGATAGCCCCAGATTGGGGGAAAAAATATTGCAAAGCATTTATCTGAAAATGGACTAGAATCTGCCCCTCCCCAAAAAAATGTTTACAACTCAACAGTAAAAAAAAAAAAAAAAAACTAACTTTTTCAGGGAAATTCGAAGAAAAACCACGGAGAGGTATTACTCTATATTCACTAAGATGTCAAAAATTAAACAGACTGACAACACCGAGCATCAGAAAGGATATGGAGCAACTGAACCTACTTATACAACATTGATAAAAACGTAAAATGATAAAGACACTTTGGAAAACAGTTTGAAAGCTCCTGAAACTATACACATGCAATGCCAATAAAGCACAGAAATTCATATCTGAATAATTCTCCAAAGGGAAAAAAATGCACCCCCTCACAAAATTTATATGGAAATGTGAAGGATAAAAACTAGAAACAACCCAAATGTCAATAAACTAGTAAATACATAGAAAAACGTGGTATAGTCATAAAATGAAACACCACTCCACAATAAAATGGAAATATACGGGGCACCTGGGTGGCTCAGTCGGTTAAGTGTTTGACTCTTGATTTTGGCTCAGGTCATGATCTCAGGGTCCTGAGATGGAACCCCATGTCAGGCTCGCCACTCATCAGAGAGCCTGCTTAAGATTCTCTCTCTCTCTCCCTCTCTCTCCTTCACCCCCTCCCCCCCCACTGACATGCTCTCTAAATAAATAAATAAAATCTTAAAGAATCTACAGCTATATACACAACAACATGGATGAATCTTAAAAGCATTATGCCACATCAAAGAAGCCAGACATGAAAGACTATATACTGTGTAATTTCATTTATGTGAAATATTAAAAAGGCAAACCTAGAGTGACAGAAAACTGATCATTGATTGCCAGGCTCTAGAATGAGGAATGAGGATTTATTATAAAGCATGAGAAAATTTTTGGGAGCCATAGAAATGTTCTATATGTCATGATTCGTTGCAATTGTCAACACATAGCTCTGTTTTTGTTAAAACTCATAGAATTTTATATTAAAAACCACAGGATTTTTTATGTAAATTATCCTTAATAAGATTCATTTTAAAAATTGAAAAGGCTCTTATCTACATATCATACCCATTAGACATGTAAAGTTGTTGAATATTTTAAATGGCTGTTAAAATTTCCAAACGAACAAAAGAAATTTTTTGTTAAAGAAAAATCACACAAATGGCAAAAGGTATATAAATAAATAACATCACTAATCTCCTGGGAAATGTAAATCCAAACCACAGAAATGTAAACCCAAACCACCCTTCCCATCTATTAGGAGGGCTTGTATCAAAAAATCAAAAGATAACAGGTGTTAACTAGGATATGGAGAATAGGGAACCCCGTGCACTGTTGGTAGGAATGCAAATTGGTATGTTCATTATGAGTATAGAAGTTACTCAAAAATTAAAAATAGAAATACTATATGATCCAGCAATCTTACTTCCGGGTATTTATCCAAAGGAAATAAAATTAGTATCTCAAGGAGGTATTTCCACTCCCTTGTTCGTTGCAGCATTATTCACAATAGATAAATATAGAAACAACCTAAATGTCTGTCAACAGATGAATGGGTAAAGAAAATGTGACTGATACATATACATATAAACATATATTCAAAAGAAATATTATTCACATTTTAAAAAGGAGAATATCCTGCCATTTGCAACAACATGGATGAGCCTGGAGGACATTATTCTAAGTGAAATAAGCCAGACACAGAAAAACAAGTATCCCATGATCTCAACTTACATGTGGAATCTAAAAAAATAGTCAAACTTAGAGCAGTAACACAGAATAAAATGGTGGTTACCAGAAGCTGGGAAGTGGAGAAATAGGCGAGGTATTAAAGTACTCAAACATTCAGTTATAAGATGAATAGGTCCTGAGACCTAATATACATCATGGTGACTATAGTTAATAATAATGCATTATATCCTCGAAATTTGCTAAGAGAATAGATCTCAAAATTCTCACCACAAAATAAAAGTTGATCATGTGAGATGATGAATATGCTAATGGGTTTGATTATGGTAATTATTTCACAATGTATACGTATATGAAAATATTACCTTGTGTACCTTAAATATATGCAATTTTTATTTGTCAATCATGCTTTAGTCAAGCTGGAGGAAAAAGTCAAACCAAAGAAAAGCTCAGGGATCAAGTTATTGCATAGCAGAAATTGTTGCCATAGGAATGAAAATTCACAAAATAAAATTTCAGAAAAATTGGAGAGGTTGGCAAAATTCAGGAAATGATGACTGCTGCAAGAGCTGCCCAAAACAAGCAAAACCCCGGGTATATTGAATGTTTTGTCACCATATCTACATATCAAACAGAAAGTCTGTGCTGGTTTCATCTCTCTCGTAAAAAATACGAAAATTTCAGCTTTGTTGGGGCGCCTGAGTGGCTCAGTGGGTTAAAGCCTCTGCCTTGGGCTCAGGTCATGATCTCAGGGTCCTGGGATAGAGCCCCGCATCGGGCTCTCTGCTCTGCAGGGAGCCTGCTTCCCCCTCTCTCTCTGCCTGCCTCTCTGCCTACTTGTGATCTCTCTCTCTGTGTCAAATAAATAAATAAAATCTTTAAAAAAAAGAAAAAGAAAATTTCAGCTTTGTCACAACACATTCTTTCTTCACAGAGGGATTTTGGGGTCAAATATTTTTGGGGGTGAGAACAAAGACATCATCACCTGGACGATGTTAAATGGTTGGCTCCACTGAACAAACACCAGTTTGCTCAAGAACAGACCACTGTGAAAATTTGGACTAAGAACCCATAGATTTCCTGCTAGATACAAAAATCTGATGACTTAACGGATGAAGAGTTCTTGACGAGTTGTTCAAGTTGGAAGATAAAGTCCAGAAGCAATTTCAAGAAGTTAGTAGACTAGAGTTTGCTGCATGCTTTGAAGATGAAGAATGGCTGTAGAAAGTAGCCTCCTTACTTGTTCAGCTGATGCATGCGATGAAAATGGCTTCCAGGGAGGCTAGTTTCCAATATCATACTGTGTTAACTAACTGGAATTTAAGTGAAAAAAAGAACCCAGCTGAACAAAGTCTCTGCAAAGCCTGGAGAAGTTGTTTTCACTTCACATGACCTGAATCGTGGACTTGAAAGAAAACTCCATCTTTGGGAAAATCATGTTGCAAAATAGAATCTTTAAAATGTCTCACTATTTCTTGGACTTGAGAGTGAGAGCGGATATGGACAAATTTGAAGTATCGTTGAAATCCAGCCGGGAGAACCAAAGATTGGAATTGGATGATATTTTCAATCTCTTCTTTCTGAATCTTCTGCTCAGTCTGAGAACATGACTTTGACAAAAGAAAAGACTTACTAATCTGCCCTAGATAAGTTCTGGAATTCAGGTGAGAATACCGTCATGCAAGTCGTGAGAAAACAGTGAACACTCCGCTGCAGGTTTTAACATCTTAACATGTGTAATCAGGTCTTTCTTGTTTAAACAAACATTAAGAGCAGAAATCTCATCTCAGTTAAAAAGGATACATGTGTGCCTATCTCAAGTTTAACACAGTAATGAGTTTTTGTGCAACAAAAATCAAAGTTTCACCAAAAAGAGGTGAATTTCATTCTTCACTTCTTAGTGTCAAAAATAGCACCTTTATACATAAATATTCTATAAAAAATCAAGAATGTTTATATAAGAATTTTTAAACACCTACATCTATGAGCCTTATCATGCTTACTTGTAAGAAACTGTTTTTCCCTGGGGCAAATAATACATTAATTTTAATTAAAAAATTGAAAAAAAAAAGAAACTGTTTTTCAAAGTATTGTGTAGTATCTTGTATTATATTTTCATTCATATAGCTTCAGTTTATGGCTTGGTCATTTTACTGTTCAACGTTGTCAAGAAATTTTCATGTTGTAAATTATATTAGTTAAAATTAATTTAAAACATTAATTAAATGGAGGTGTCTAAGTGGTTCGGTTGGTTAAGTGTCCAACTCATGGTTTCAGCTCAGGTCATAATCTCAAGGTCATAAGATCAATCACCAAGCAGGGCTCCATGCCCAGTGTGGAGTCTGCTTCAGATTCTTTCTGCCTCTCCCTCCCACTCTGCCCCTCCCCCCCCTCTCTCTCTCTCTCTCACTCAAATAAATAAAGCCTTTTAAAAAAATTATTTAAATGAAAGCGACCAAAGCCATCTTTACAGAATTGAAATTGCATTTTGGCTTAAAATAGTAATTTACCAAAAATTCGTTGTTTGTCCTATGATTTTTTAAATTTCTAAAAATAAAGGAAGATTAATTGTGAGAAAAATAAGCAAGACTTAGTTGGCTAGTTCTTTGAACAATATTGCCTGAGGGGCGCCTGGGTGGCTCAAGTGTTAAGCTTCTGCCTTCAGCTCAGGTCATAATCCCAGGGTCCTGGGATGGATTCCCACAACTGGCTCCCTGCTCAGCTTGTGTTCCCTCTCTCACAATGTCTCTATACTTGACAAAACCCATAGAATGCACAACACCAAGAGTGAGCCTTAATGTAGTGACAATAATGGTAACGGGTGATGATGTATAGTTTCATCTATGCAGATGACATAGAAGTTCTGGAAATAGATAATCGGGATAAGTGCACAGCAGTGTGAAAGCACTTAATACCACTGAGCCATTCACCTAAAAACTGTTAAAATGGTATAGTTTATGATATGTGAGCTTTATCACAATAAGAAAATCAAAGAGAGGAAAAACTTGCTTTTGTATTATTTAGATTTATCTGTGTTTCCAGTGACGATAAGTATGACCCAGTTGAACAATTATATGAATAATCCCCGTGCACAAGGACTGTGGTTGTAGCTGGCTTAAGATTTGACAAATAATTGGACTTTCTCTTTTTCTCGGTCTTTTTGTTCAGAGGCCTAAAATTCAATGTGAAATGTCTTCCATCACTGAACAACCCATAGTTCTCCTGATATGCTTCACATTAAAACTGGGAAACTCATAAGAGATCATGCTGTATGACAGATACAAGTTGGTCTCGGGAGAATTGAATCCACAGTAATATTTATAAGAGTAGGGATAAAATTATGGTAAATAATAGACATATCTGTGATCCAATTTTCTTCAATCTAGAACTTTTTCCTTTGTTCTGACACATGAAAAAATATTCATACATCCTCAAACAGTACAGCTAATTGTAATATTCAAATGTATTAGCTAGCCCCCATTATCTTGAGGTTCTAAGGTATTAAATCGTTAGTAAAATGGTATCGAAACTTTGTTTTGTCTTAGGTTTAAAAAAAAAAACAAACATGCTTCCATCCAACAGAAGTAGCATGCATATTCTCAAGTACACATGGAACATTTACCACAATAGATCAAAACAATTCTTAATAAATTGAAGAAGATTCACATTATACCAAGCATTGTTTTCTGGGCACAGTGGTACGAAACTCAACATAAACTACAAGAAGAAAACTAGAAAAGTCACAAATGTGCGGAGAATAAATGAAATACTCCTGATCAACCAAGGGGTCAAAGAAGAACTGAAAAGGGAAACAAAAAATCTGTATGAAGCCACAAAGACCCTGAAGAGTCAAAGCAATCTTAAGAACAAATTCATCACACTTCCTGATTTCAAACTATACCATAAAGCTATAGTAATTAAAACAGTATGGTATTAGCGCAAAACCAGACACATAGATCAATGGAATAGAATTGAGAGCCCAGAAATAAACCAATGCATACGTGGACACTATATTTTCTGCATAAAAACAAAGAATAGGGTGCATGGGTGGCTCAGTTGGTTGAACAACTGCCTCCGGCTCAGGTCATGATCCTTGAGTTCCGGAATCGAGTCCCACATCGGGCTCTCGGCTCCACAGGGAGTCTGCTTCTTCCTCTGACCTTCTCTACTCTCATACTCTCTCTCACTGTCTCTATATCAAATAAATAAATAAAATCTTTAAACAAAACAAAACAAAACAAAAAAACCAAAGAATATATAATGGAGAAAATAATAATCTCCCCAATAGTGCTGGGAAAAGTGAAATCTACATGCAAAGAAGTTAAAAATAGAACTTCCATATGACAATCTCACTTCTGGCTATCTGTCTGAAAGACATAAAGTCATTATCTCAAAGATATATTTGCACTCCCATGTTCATTGCAGCATTATTTACAGTAGCTGAATCTGGAAACAACCTGTGTCTGTTGACGGAGGAAAGGATAAAGAAAACGTGATATAGGTATGTAATGAAATATTACTTAGCCTTAAAACAGAAGGAAATCCTGCTTTGGGGAATAACATAGAGAAATCTGGAGGGCATTTCACTAAGTGAAATAAGTCACACGGAAAGACAAGTGTTGTAGAGTTTCACATTTATATGAAATCTAAAAAACAGTCAAACTAAAGAAACAGAGGATAATGGTGGTTGCCAGGGGTTGCCAGGAGAAACAGAGAAAGGCTAATAAAGGGTACAGATTTCCAGTTCCAGATGAAAATAGTGTGAGGATCTGTATATCAATGTACAGTATATCAATGGATATACAGGATCTGTATATCAATATATAACATGGCGACTATAATTTAAAATACGGTATTGTATAATTGAACTTACTGAACAAATAGAACTTAAATATTCTCAAAAGAAAGGATAAATATGTGAGGTGACATCATATGTTAACTTGGTGGAAATCCTTTCACAGTGCATACATGTATTAAATCACCACATTGTATGCTTTAAATATATAACAACGTTGTTTGTGGACTATATCTCAATAAAGCTGGGGCGGGGGGAAATAGCACATTTGCTCCTTACAATAATCCTCTTAGGAAATATCATTGTGGACTTTCTCCAGGCAAAGAAATTGGAGCTTAAAGTATGTTAAGCTATTTGCTTGGGATCAGTAGGTAGTAAGTAGCAGAGTGAAGAATTGAACCAGGATCTTACTTCAAAGCTCATACTGTGAGTCATTACAAGATTTGCAAATATATCCATTGTGGTCCATGTGGTCCATGTAACTTGGACACTTGTGTGTTCAAGTTACAATATGGTGTAACTTCTTCTTTTTTTATTATTTATTTATTTGTTTGTCTGTTTGTTTATTTATTTATTTATTTTCCCCCAAATACGTTTATTTTATTTTTTCGGTGTTACAAGATTCAGTGTTCATGCACCACACCCAGTGCTCCATGCAACACGTGCTCTTCTCAATACCCACCACCAGGCTCGCCCAACCCCCCACTCCCTCCCTTCCAAACCCCTCAGTTTGCTGCTCAGAGTCCACAGTCTCTCCTGGTTCATCGCCTTGGGATAACTTCTTCTACATATGTTTTTGTTTTAAAATTAAAAGACATGATAATGAACAAATGAACAATGTGTGGTTTCCTCTCGTTCTTAGCTTTATATGTCCCTTTGCTTGCCCGCATTAGTTCAATCTGATGCCTAGATTCTCTTCTATCTGCTTTCCTCCCCCTAATTTATCTTTTCTGGTGGGGAAGTAGAGTATATGGATGCTCACAAATCTTTCAGCCAGAGACAGAAGCAATGGAAGAGAAAGTCCTCGTGCTTCCGACTCACTGTCATCAACTCAGGAACATCCTCACCGGCATTTGTTGCGCCTATTTCAATAGGTGCAGAGTGGTGTCTCATTGTCTTACGCTGCGATTCCCTAATGACGTGGGATGTTGAGCATCTTTTCATATGCTATTTGACATCTATATTTTGTCTTTGGTGAGGTGCAGGTCTTTGGCTTATTTTTTGATTGAGTTTATTTCCGTATTGTTGAGTTTTAAGATTTCTTTACATATTCTGCATAATAGTCCATTATCAGCTCTTTTGCAGGAATGTTTTCGCAAGACTGCGGTGTGTTTTTTCATTCTTTTAACAGTGCCTTTTGCAGAGCAGAATCTCTTCATTTTAATGAAGTCCAGTTTATCAACTTTTTCTTTTATAGATTGTGCTTTTGGTCTTGAATCTAGAAAATCATGACCAAACGAAAAGTCACCTAGACTTTCTTCTATGTTACCTTCTAGGAGTTTTATAGGTTTGTGCTTAACATTTCAGTTTTTAAAGTACTATTTCCTACTATATTTTTCCTAACATCTGAAAACTCCTAGAAAAAAAAAAAAATGTGTTCTGGCCTGGCTTTTCTGGCTAATTATTTTCTACTTTCTTTTATGGATTTAGATTGTTTCAGTCTATAAATCTGTGAAAAATGAGTATTTTTCCTTGCAATACTTTTCTATTTCCCTTCTGTTAATTGTGTGAGTTAAAAATAGAGTGCAGAGAGGAGCTGCAGAATTGGAGAAAACTATTATCTTTATAATAATGATGAAATGCTTCCTGGCAAAACTTGACCTACACTCTAGTCATCTTTAGCACAACTGAAGGATTGACTCTAACACAGAGTCTCTATTTGTCCAGGTCCCATTTTCAAGGCTAGGACAGACCAGGTTGGGGCAAAAGCACATGAAAGCAGAGTGGGTGGATGGGGACCCACCAAGAGGAGGTTTCTCAGGGCAAGGTAGTTTCATAGGGTCATGCCCAGGACAGGCATAGAAGAGTGTGAAGTTCGGCTTTGCAGAAATATGTGTCATTATTTTCTTTTGATACTATTTTAAACTCTCAATAATGCTTTTTATATTTTGAAACATTTGAAAATATTTCCATTTTTAAATGCAGAAAAATAAATAAAATTACAAAATATAAATACATGAAAAGATTAAAAACAGAAATATTAAATATGTAAAAAATAGGTGGAATAAAATGAACTACTCGCATCTGTACTTCTCTTCATTGTCGTCAGACAGACAAGGAAGGATACTGTGGGATGTGATGAAGCCAGCCAGAAATAACAGAGATTTTATTCAACATCTATGGGCAGCGAAGCCTTTCAAATGTTGACAGAATCTGAGGTTACTGATGATACCAAATATTTCTCATCATCAATGAACACATGGCAGAAATACTGATGCCATTCTTTGAATTTTTCTGAATCTAACTTACCACAAGGTAACAACTCTACAGCTTTGCCTCTTGAAAACTAGGATGCAATAAGGCCAGAATTGTGTTCTTTGAAGAAAACATCTAATTTCCCTTTACTTTTTTCATTCTGATGGAGGGTTTGCTGTTTTTTTGTTTTTTGTTTTGTTTTGTTTTCTGTATCCTTGCTGGAAGAAAACCAATGTTTATGGTTTTAGTTGGAAGAGTGGTTAGATTATCTGGAAACGTCATTACTACTCCTCACTATGTCACCTGTTTTTCATTTTGCTCCTGATTATGTGATGACCCTCGCTAACATTTATAGACAACTGTATCATACCAGGTACTGCGCTGTGCCACGTGCATTGATTTTCTTGTTTAATATTCGTAGGAACCGCTAAGAGATCTTTATTTTCATCCCCATGTTACACAGGAAGAAAATGAAGTTTGGGGATTAATAAGTTGCCGGGGGTACCACAGTGGTGGCCTAGAATTCACTCCCGGGCCCTCTGGCTCCAGAGCTGGTGCTTTCCACCGCCTTAGTGCAATATCTCTTCATGAGTGGCATAACCCTAAAACTGAGGGATTCTTTCCAGTATCTCCAAATGCTTCCAGTTCTCTAACTGGTCCCTTGCTTTCAGGCTCGCTCCTCTCAAATTTATCCCACAAACCCTTCAAAGCTTCGGCATCCCCCATGCGGAAGATCTAGCGTCCCCGCAGCTGAGATCCTCTGTGCAAGCAGGTCCCTGCTTCCTATTCCTCAGCGCTCCCCCTCCCACAGTGACACGCTGCCTCACAGAAGGCTTTGTTTCTCACACACGTTCCCCAGTCTCCTATGCCATTTCTGAGACACACGAGCTATTTTTCCTGCATGGGGAGTTCTCCCGTGCGAGGCCTCCTTCCATCAGAGGAACACCGCGTGCTTCTCACTGAGGAGGGAAACAAAGACAAGAGAGATGCAGCTTAAATTAAATCTCCTCACAGCCGGCAGCCCAGTGATAGATGCCTGAGACATGCCGAGCGTGCCCTTCCTCAAGGAACCCGTGGCTGCCTCAGTGGCTTTATATTTTATTAAAGACTAAAAGTAACTTATCTTAGCACCGGCTAGCCCCCTGAAAGCCTTGCTTCCAAATCCCTTAGAGCTCAAATGCTACCTCCAGTCCCCACAAATGGAAAAGTGTATAGTCAGCCACTCATGACAACCCCCGTGCCGCTCTTTCTGCCCGCGGGTCCTGTCCTCACACTATAACGAAATCACCAAAAAGTCTCAAGAGTTCTCTTAGCCATTTGCTCACACACCCCAAAAGTTCCAAATTTCATCATCACCAAGAACCCTTTCCCTGCCACACACTCCTCCGAACTCCACACTCCACTGAGCGAGGTGCCCTCTTTCGCACTAGCAGACTGTCCCCTAGAATTGTGTTGCTGTCACTGTGGTATAGCCTTCCTACAGGGGTCAGCTTCTCCCACTAGCCTCCAGGTTCTTTGAGGGCAGGGTAGGTCTCATTCACTTTGAATCCCATCAAAACCCTGGTTAGTGAGGGAATGAGACGGATGCTACAGGTGGAAAATCGACCCAGTGATCAGCCTGGTCCTTGAACCGGGCTCTGGGGCTTTCAACCTGAGTCACTGCTTTAAGAGGGAAGCTTGGGGGCACCACAACTCCCCTGAGCCGAGACTGGGACCGGCAACCTCCTAGGAGCTCACCGAGCCTCGTTTCTGTTTCCAGGTCCCGAGCACTTGGCTGTAGGTAGGAGGGGTTTGGTGTGTATTAAGGCAGAGCTTTCCGGTCTCGAGTTAGGCCGAGGGTTGGGAAACACACAGATCCTGGCAAAGTGTCTATGTTAATGAAACTCCTCAATTGCACCATGCCTTCTTCAGAAAAATTTTAACTGGAAACACCCATGTTTTATTTCACATCATGGCCTTGCACATAACTGCCAAGTCATAAATCTTAAGGCAACGGGCTTCCTGTTTCAATCCAAAGCAGTCTGGTAAAAAAAAAAAAAAAAAAAAAAAGCAGCACAGCTACATTTTGTGATATTTTTGTGAGCTACGGAGTTACTTTTCTCTTCAGTTCTTTTTAGAATGAAGTGTGATCTGATGACGCTTTCTCCTTTTGTGCAAACCTAACACTGCCATTTACTTCTTGGTCTTAATAAGTCACTTGCTTCAGTGTCAATTTTCCCAAAGAGAAGAACAGCCCATAATAGAATTGTCTTGATAACTTAAAAATAAAGGTCAAGAAAACAATCTTTCAAGGCAAAATTCTGCTATTTTAAGTTCTTTGGAGCTGTTGATGTCACATCATGGTTTTGACATTAACCCAAATGACTTTAATTTCAATTCAGTCCTTCAACAAGAAGTATTGAGTCCCTACATTCATAATATCCCTCTAAAACAGATCAAGAGGCTTGTTGTCAAGGAACTTGCAAAATAATCTCCTCAACTTGTAGGCATGAAAAGCTCCTGATTTCTACTGAACAAAGAATTTGTAGAACTGGAATGTTTACTCCTCTTCCTTTTTATCAGTCAGGAGGAAAAAAATCAACCCTCTAGAGAGGGGAAAATAAGTCACAGAACTGAAACAACAGAGTTGGAAGGAGAAATAAAGACCACAGCAACTCAGCTGTCCTCAAGATATAGTCTGGAACCTAGGTATCCCCTGACCTCATGGTAAAGACCCCATAACAACAGAGGGCCCGGCTGCTTAGTAAACGTTTTCGTTATTTTGTCACAATAAAGTCTCAAATGAGAAATGTCATGTTCAAACACCAGTGGAAAAGGTTTTTAAGAGCCTGAATTTTCAACAGATTTTTTAATTAACCCCGCGGTTAGATTACCCATCTCTCTCTTCTCTTGTTTGTGAAATAAGAGAAGTTGTTAAATCATTTTCAAAGATGATAACTGTGACAAAACTATGGATGTAGAAATGCAGTTTTTCTCATGTTTACACAAACTAACACACACGCAAAATTTCAGGCTATTGAAGACACTACTACCATTCTCCATTGCCATCGGTTTTGGATTTTCTTTCCTAACCGTAATTCACTCCGATTAATTTTTTCAGTTATTTCAGGTGTAAAGTGGGGATAATGATAGTACTTACTTCCTAGGATTGTTGCATGAATTAAATGAACAAATACATGAAAAACACAACAATGTGGCACAGGCTAGGTGTCATGTAAGGGTTAGAATTATTTTTCATCCAGGAGCTTTACTATTTTTTTTGAAGCTGGACATTTCCTCTAATTTATGTCCACAACTCAAATGGCATAAAAGCATGGACCGTAGGAAACCAAATCAACCTTGCCAATAACAAATAGGAGTTCACATGCTGCTAAAAAGCTCATTTTCATAAAAGATGATCATACAAAGATCCTAGGGATGTATGTCTAGGTAGAATCTTATATGCGTGGGAGCAACAGTCTTCATTATTTTTTGCAGTGACAAAAAACCATTTGTGCTGCTCTGGAAATGAAGATGTATACTATGAAGAAGGTATTCTAAAGCCCTAAGTGACTTAGATTCAATTAGGTCAATTGGAGTCCTACGAAGAAATTGGTGGTTGGGGAATAAAGAACAGATGAAGTACAAAATTAAAAAAAAAAAAAAGGGAGAGGGAGAGAGAAACAGAAAGTAGAGGAACTGGAACTAGCTAGCTGGGCAGAGATGTATAGTGTAGAATATGCTCTTCCATAGGAGAGGAAGAGCAAATTACCAAACAGGAGAAAAAGAGGTAGGAAACAGGGTAGGAGAGAGGGCAGAACATGTGGACAGCAGGTAGAACAAAAACATGAAAAGTGGGAAATGGGGATCTGAACTCACACAAGCTAAGAACAGGACAGCAAGTCTTACCTTAGAAGCAAAAGAAAGGGGAGAGCAGGAGAGATGGCTTAAATCGCAGTATCTGAGTAATCATGGCCCCCACAATGGCATCATGGACTGCTTTCCAACCTGGTGAAATTGCCGAACTGTCTGAAACTTTAACGTGTTAGATTCTCTTACTAGTACCTATTTTATACCACAATATTCACACATAAGAGTAAAATATAATTGTGCATCAGAACCATTGTTGGGTCTTATTTAATGGAAGCTGGCAGAAACAGAGCTTAGCAGTGTGCCCAGGACAGAAGTAAGGAGAATATAGTGGAAATAGAGCAATAGGGGCTGAATTGATGCCATTTACAAGATGAAGGAAAGCTGAATGAATATTGAAAATAATTCATTTAAAAATGTCTCTCCCTTCTCTGTTAGAAGGATGGTGACCCTAGTCACCAAGATAGGTCGTAGAGAAGGACGAACAGGTCTGGGGCAAGATCATGATGAGTTTGGTGTGAACAGGAAATACATTAATACCTCAGGCAAGAGGTATGAATAGGAGTATCATCAGAGGATCAGTTACAATCATATGGAGAGAATCTAAAAATCCAGTAGAACAGTAGAGACCAAATGGCCAGCACCAAACTTAGACCTTTGTCTAAGCCGCCAGGCAGGCAATGAGATCAACACGAAGCTCTGGAAATCTGCATTGTACAGGAGGCTGTACCCCTCTGACGGGCCTCCATGCCCAGAGCTCCCTGAGGAGAAAAGTTGCAGTAGGTGAATCTTTTGTTTGGGAAGTTGTGAAGCCCTCGCTAACGTGACACTGCTGCCTTAGTCATAACCCTAGTCAGGGTCACCAGGAGTTGGGGCCCCAGCCAAAAGCAGCAGCAGATACTGGTACGGGGGTCAACAACCAGAGAGGTGTTTTGGTACCAAACTCCACTCTTGCGATCCTTTTATAAAAGGTGACAAAATGTCCTCAGTCCAATCTACCAGAAGTAAACTGTATTCAGAAAAAGCAGCGAGGTTAAACGGTGCCTGTTTTGAGGGAGCAATAAAATGATTGGAGCCGTTAGGGAGCTATTGTATCTTGTTTAGCAAAGAGCTGTTGCTTCCGCTCTCCTTGCTATCTGCCATATGCGCCATTTGGCCTCAGAAGCCCTGGGACTCAGCAGAAATCCATAGCAGCTAATGTTGATGCTTTCTTACCTCTTGGTGGTCCTCAGAAGCCCCCCTCATTTTATAGAACATGAACACTTCCCTTAAAAAACAAACAAACAAAGAAAATGACTTGGATCAGCCCATCTCTCCCTCCAGAGGAGTCTTAGACACTGTGTTGTTTCTTCTTTTTTTTTTTTTTAAGATTTTATTTATTTATTTGACAGAGAGAGATCACAAGTAGGCAGAGAGGCAGGCAGAGAGAGGGGGAAGCAGGCTCCCTGCAGAGCAGAGAGCCCAATGCGGGGCTCGATTCCAGGACCCTGAGATCCTGACCTGAGCCAAAGGCAGAGGCTTTAACCCACTGAGCCACCCAGGAGCCCCTACTGTGTTGTTTCTGATACACATCATAGCAAGGTTAACCAATTGCCAAATGCATACGAAGATTAGGAAATGTCTCTATTGAACTCGTGGTTAAGCTTTCACAATTTGGTTTATTTAACGATGGTTCTCAGGCACATTCTTGGTTTGGAGAACCTGAGAAAATAGCAAGTTGGGCCAGTACTGAACCTTTCATTCTGAAGGTTCCACGTTGGGAGAAAACTATCATGCTGGTCTTGTATTGTCCCTAAAAAAGACACCAATCAACAGTAAAAGAATATATTTCAAAGTGAAGAAACAACTATTAATAGTATCAATTGCTACGTATTTGTCATGTCTTTTATTTCCATAGTCTAATTTTATATTTGATAATAAGCATCTGCTTTGATATTTTTCTATAAGCTATGCAATTTCTGGTACTAAATTTATTCTTCTAATTAATATATATGCAATTCATCTGGTACAATATTTAAAAATATTTATTTATTTATTTATTTTAGGGAGGGAGAGCGAGAGTGAGTGGTTGGGGTGGCGGAGCTAAGGGAGAGGGAGAGGGAATCTTAAGCAGACTCTGTGCTGAGCTTCGTGCCCGATGCAGGGCTCGATCTCACCACCATGAGATCATTACCTGAGCTGAAGCCAAGAGTTGCACACTTAACCGAC
Organism: Nasua narica; assembly: GCA_028533885.1. Classification (NCBI taxonomy): domain Eukaryota; kingdom Metazoa; phylum Chordata; class Mammalia; order Carnivora; family Procyonidae; genus Nasua; species Nasua narica. The sequence continues at coordinate 50,940,562 of CM052807.1, forward strand.
TGCGCCATGCAGGCACCCCTCATTTGATACAGTTTTTACTTGGCCAAAGGAAAAAAAGGCAATTTCCACTGAGAAGCTACTAGAGTTTACATACTATGCTGTTCGTTGTTACATACATATTTTCCCTATTTAATTTTCATGGGAAGCTTATCGAGTTAACATTAACATTCGCATTTTTACAGATGAGAAAAGAGAATGAAAGCAAGGGTAAAAACAAAAGCAAGCAAGCAATGGGGAGGCCTGTACGGTAGCTCAGATGGTTAAGGTCTGCCTTTGGCTCAGGTCATGATCCCAGGGTCCTGGGACTGAGCTCATGGGCACAGGGAGCATCGAGCTCCCTCTTTGGGAGGGAGCCTGCTTCTCCTTCTTCCTCTACTGCCTCCCCCTGCTTGTGGCCTCTTGCTCTCTCTGTCAAATAAATAAATAAAATTAAAAAAAAAAAAAAGCAAGCAAGAGAGAAAGAGACAAGTTAGAACTGTTGTGACTTCTCTTGTAATACTGCATCCAGAAGATTGTATTACATTTTTAAAACTGGTCCACATTTTTGTAAATGATAAATTCTACATTAACGATGAACTACTTGAAATAATGTGATGTTTTGCTTTGAATTTCACAATTACCTTTTGATTTCAGGCCTTTGTCTTCTAAGAACCTTCCAGGGAGTATTTGCTCTGCTTAACCCTGGAAAACGCTCAATTTGTGACATTTTTTTTTCTTCCTGCTGGACTCTTAGACTCTTCTGAGAATGAGGTCACAGAATTGCTCAAGAGCAAGGATTTAATGTTGCATATGAACATGATTCAATCCTAACCAATTTGGAGCCTGTTGATTTAAGGTTTAACAGAGAATCATGTGGGACATGTGCCTTCTTGTTTACAAACACTCAGGGCTTTTGCTAATGCCACTGTTCAATTACAACCAGATACTTTACTGAAGCAGCAAAAAGAGGAAAAGGAAGAGTTATCAATTTTTAACCTTTTTCTTTAACTTTCCAGATTTAGTTGAGTGGTAACCTCACTTTTTAAGGATCTAAGTGTATCTATTGAGAAAAACATGTCCTTTACCTAGTATACTCAGTAAAACAGCTTCAAACTTCTTTGTTCTACAAAATAAAAATAGTGACTAGAAATATCAAAATTATGATCCTCTCAACTCATCTCTCTTTTATTTTGTTCTTTGGTTAAGCCATCTAAAACACCCAACAAAATATCATATGTACCACAGAAAGTAATCAACTGAAAAATTATATTAGTTAAGATTTTTTTAAATAAAAGTAAATTAAATCTACCTAACTTGAGCAAAATAATAATAATAAATAACTTTGTGAGAGTACTGTGACATTTATTGCAATTTCCATTTATTGGAAACTCTGGGACCAAATAGCAGAAATTCATAGAATTTCTAAAATGCTGTCTGAAATTAGTAAGCTTCCAGAAACTTGCAGAACCTATGTCTTTTGGGTCAAAGTTTCCAAATTCCTGGAAAGAAAAATCTAATTGGTCTAGCTACGGTGAGGGGATAGCCCTTGGATAAGTCAGTTCCAATCACAAAGGCAGGGTCTTAAAATCCTGCTTAAAACGCTTGCATGGCACTGTTGTACCTCCCATCGAGTCCAAATATCCTACCAGGACCTCCAGGGCCTTCTGTCTTCTGATGCCTATCCATTCTCCAAATTCATCTCAAACCACAGATCCACAGACTCAATACACTTCCCCTCTGAAATTTTTATATGTTCTCTTGCCTAGAACTTTCCCCTTTACTCTTTCTCTTTCCTTAAGTGTCAACCTAAACGTCATTTGACCGAGTTGTTTGAACCTCCATATCTAAACCAGGTCTCCCCTGTTATTCTCTATCATAGAGTTCTCCTCTATTCTTTCATAGTCCTTACCAAAATTTGTAAATGGATATTTACTTCAGAGTTTGTTAAATGTCTGTCTTCTACCATCTCTAACTTATAAGAGGGCAGAGATCTTAATTCTTTTGTCCCAGTTTCAAAACTGAGACAGTATCTGATCCCTAGCATATGATCCATGAGTAGTTGTGAATGAATGAATGAATGAATGAATGTTGATGAATGCCCCTTTATGTTTCAGGGGCAGTTTTCAAAGAGAGAAACTGGGCATCGCCTTGTACACTCTCTAGCATCTGAACGTGAAGACAACTGACTGATTAATTGAAACTTTGAAGGTGAATCAGGGCAGAATGTTACCCAAAAATGATTCATATTTAATATTTTATGAAATCCAAGTAATTTTTTTTACTTTGTATAGACATTTTTTCTTCTAAAGGAAAACAATATTTGACGGTACTTATTTGGGGGAATGTAGATAGAGACAGGATTCCTTTTGACTTAGATCTGCCAAACACTATAGTTAGGTGGCCAAAATAATATGAAAGAAGTGTGGAGGTGAGGAAAATTCTCAAAATATAATGTGTCTTTGAGTACTTGAAATTCATGAACAGGAAAGTAATTATTAAGCAAACGACTGAAAACTTAGCTTCAGTTTTCCTGCTCAGAAAAGATAGCAAAGGGGAGACAGTAGAAAATTGTGTGGATACCCATTTAATAGCCCATTTGGTCTTCAGATATGCAGGACAAAAGGTGATTTATATTGGCGTCCACTTATCAACTGGAGTTCTAGGCCTGGGAAATTCAGACCCAGATCAGAATATATTCCCTGTAGCCTGTCGCAACCTTTAATAGGACACATTGGCAGGGGACCAGCCTGATTGTCCTTCCTCCTCATGCCTATTTTCAAACTCTAATATATTCTAGGAGGTTATTAGGAGTGGGTTAAGCAGAGTTGGTGCTCTGGAATGAACCATAATCACCCAAACCATCAAACATCTACAAAAATGAGCTCAGTGGTCTTATTCCATCCAAACCTACATTAAACCATCACAGAAGAAAACTACACTGCCAGGGACCACAGCAATAAGCAAAGCAAAACTTGCATTAATACTGTACCTATTGTCTTGATGTTATCACCTACTGTATAATAAACTGGGTCCAAATTTATGTCTAGATTCTATTTGACTAAGGCTCCTCTTTGAGCAGGATTCAAAGCCTGGTAAACACCCCTGTCCTTCCCTCTCCTCTGTCCCATCTACCACTTCTCAGGTTCCCAGGATAATGATTTAAAATTTTATGTCTTGGGGCACCTGGGTGGCTCAGTGGGTTAAAGCCTCCGCCTTCTGCTCAGGTCATGATCTCAGGCTCCTGGGATCAAGCCCCACATGAGGCTCTCTGCTCAGCAGGGAGCCTGCTTCCCCCTCTCTCTCTGCCTGCCTCTCTGCCTACTTGCGATCTCTCTCTCTGTCAAATAAAATAAAATCTTTAAAAAAATTTAAATGAAATAAAATAAAATAAAATTTTATGTCTCAGTGTTTAGTGCCTCTCCTCCCCCATGGCTCTTTTACTTGTGCCATCTTACGGTCGTCTCGCAGCCAAGCAAGAGGGTCTCCTTCCCCAGGATCTGCCTTCCAGAGGGTTCTACATAACACATATACACACACACCCACACACGTACACCAACGTATTAAATGCATGAGTGTTTCTGTCGTTAGGGACCTAGCAGCCATTATTGGTGGCACACCAAAATGAGGCACTATCCCAAACATCTACTCCCATGATTAATGTCATTCAGGGCTCAGAAAATGCCGGCTCTCCTGCCATTTATCCTCAAAACACAATGTGACTGCTTCTGAATGCCATAAAGGTTTGGTGCCGTGCCATTGCTGGTATCGGTGAAGAATACTGCTTTGGAATGTGAGGAAGATCTGAATGGCAGAAGCACTTAGATAACGGAAAAGACAAAATAATTCACACCAAATCCTGCTTCTCAGATCCCATGAACACAAGAAACTCCTGCATAATAGAGCGTCTTTTCCTAGTAGTGCTGAAAGTGACATGCCCTATTTCCCTTTGTGTTCTAATTTGGCAACAGTTGCTTTTCACAACTGAGGAACATTTTGCAGCAGTAAGCAATTCATATTACTCCTAAGTGTGTATATATGTAGGGACTCAGTGGGATGCATGGTCTCCTGAGACTTGAGGGGGCCAGCTCTGGGGGGTCCTCATCCCCACCATAGGGAGTTTTTGAGGTCCCTATATATCATCTCAGTGGTCCACCCCTGTGCTGCAGGAACTCTGAAAGACTGAACTGACTGGGGGGAATCCAGGAGAATGTTGGCAACCTCCTCCTCCCCCTCAAAAGGGTGGTTTCAGATGGAGGAAAAGGCTCTTTTATTGCGATGAAGTAACTATAAAGTTGAAAAAACAAATTCTGTGTGGAGATCTGAATGTAATACAATGAAGCATGTTACTGGCTTGATCTTCTCTTTCTTACATTGACAACTGCAGAAACACTGAATGCTGGAATTGATAATAATTCTATTGGTATAAAATTTCTTAATAATATATATTAGCTTTTTCAAAACAATAAAATAAATACTACGTTATTTAAATAATTTTCATTTAAAACTTTGATATTCAATAATTTAATCTGCAGTTTAAAGATCTTATTTATTTCAGAGAGAGAGTGTATGAGTGGGGGGAGGCTCGGGAGGTGGAGGGGAGGGAAGAAGACCCCCTGCTGAGTGCAGAGTCTGAAGCTGGACCCCATCCCAGGACCCCGATATCATGATCTGAGCCGAAATCAGACACTTAGAGTGACCCACCCAGGTGCTGCATAGTTTGACTTTATTTCAATAGATGATTTAAGAGTTTTGGTTAAAAAACACTAAGAATACTTTAATTTTTTTCAAATTTTCCATTTAATTTAATCCACATTTTGAAAAGTGCAAACTTCATCTCTCAAATATAATTTTACTTTTTTCTTTAATCCTTTTAATCCTAATCTAAATTAGCACACAGATTATGCTATTGTCTTGATCTTAATAATATAATTAGTGATTTCTGGGGTGCCTGGGTGGCTCAGTGGGTTAAGCCTTTCCCTTCAGCTCAGGTCATGATCTCAGGGTCCTGGGGTAGAGCCCCTCATCAGTCTCTGCTCAGTGGGGAGCCTGTTTACCCCTCTCTGCCTGCCACTCTGCCTACTTGTGATCTCTCTCTCTGTCAAATAAATAAATAAATAAAATCTTTAAAAAAATGATTAGTGATTTCTTTCAATGCAGGCAACAAAAATTCCTTTGTGGGAATAAATAAGAAATAATTTGTGAATTATGCACATCTTTATTTTATTATTCGCCCTAATGCTGTCAATCCATCAAATGGACATCCAGATAGGCAATTACATTCAGCTATCTCGGATACTTTGGCAACTTTCAGTCATACAAAAGTCCTAGCTTTACACAGATGTTATTGCTTTGTTATTTGAAAATATACTTGTCAAGATGGAGAATAGAACTTCCAATTTTAGTGTATGTGCTGCCGAAGCGAGCACTGGATGAAGGCTGGCTCCTTTTGCTTACACCGGCCTTCTTGTGTGTG
>CM052807.1:50946513-50963325 GCA_028533885.1 Nasua narica
GCCATAAGCCTTACTATCAAATCTAGACATACCCTGGGAGCCAAGTAAAAATGCACAGAATCATGATTCAGTGTTTGGAGACACTTGCCCTACTGGTACGAGCTATACTCACGCACCATGTGGACCCGTGAAAATACTGGTGATTTAAGCTTGCACAGAGACACAAAGAATCAATACCATCATTACTTATTCTTCGGAGTGTCTCACGCTCCTCTGTCCTGTGACACATAAGGGAGATTCCTTCTGCGGCCCATAACCTTTTGAGTCTAGCTACTATTACCAAGTCCTTTTAGAATCTAAAGTAATTCCTTTATTTGGAGGATGATAAAATAAGTGAAAAACCACAGATCTTCTTGCTTCAGGATTCTGCAGTTATCCTTTTTGTTCATCCTTAAAGCCCGTGACTTTCCACAACTCCTTTCTATTCCATTTCACACTTGACAAATAAACATCCTCATCTTCAATTAATTAACACACTTTAATTAACAAACTTTTTTATAGAGCAGTTTTAGGTTCACAGAAAAATTGAGTGGGAAGAATAGAGAGATCTCATATACCCTCTGCCCCCACACATGCACTTCACATGTGCAACTTCACACACCAGAGGGATACATTTGTTATAATTGATGAATTTTCATTGACACTTGAATTTCACCTAAAGTTCATCTACAAGGACAGTTTTATTCCTTCCTTCCCGATCTGTGTACCTTTTTTTCCTTGTCTTATTGAGTTAGGTAGGACTTTCAGTACTGAGTTAAAAGCAGTGGTGAGAGGGAACATCCTCGCCTTGTTCCTGACCTTACAGGGAAAGCTTCAAGCTTCTCATCATTAAGTATGATGGCAATTATTGATTGTAGATGTTCTTTTCTCAAGGTGAGGAAGTTCCCCTAAATTCATAGTTTGCTGAGAGGTTTTGTTTTTGTTTTTGTTTTTGGTCATGAATGGGTATTGAATTTTGTCAAGTGATTTTTTTCTGCATCTACTGATATGATCATGAGATTTTTCTTCTTTAGCTTATTGGTGAGATGAACCATAATAATTGATTTTCATATGTTGAACCAGCCTTTCATACCTGTGATAAATCCCACTTGGTTGTGGGGTGTAATTCTTTTTATACATTGTGGATTCAATTTGTTAAGATTTTGTTGAGGGTTTTCCACTTACGTTTCAAGAGAGAGAACAGTTGGTAGTAGTTTTGAGGGTTATTTTGTTTTGTTTTTGTAATGTCTTTATCTGATTTTGGTATTAGGGTAATGCTGGTTTGGAGAATGACTAGTGATATATGCCCTCCACTTCAGGAAGAGATTCTAGAGAACTGATATAATTTCTTCCTTAAATATTTGGTAGAATTCACCTGTGAACCCATCTGGACCTGGTGATTTCTATTTTGGAAGGTCACTAATTACTGATTCAGTTTCTTTAATAGTTATAGGCCTGTTTAGTTGTATATGTCTTCTTATGTGAGCTTTGACTGATTGTGTCTTTCAAGGAATTAATCCGTTTCATCTAGGTTATCAAATTTGTAGACATGGAGTCGTTCATAATACTCATTCATTATCCTTTTTATACCCATGGAATCTACAGTGATTTTTCCTTCTTTCATTTCTAATGTTAGTAATTCATTTCTTCTCTCTTCTTTTCTTACTTTTTTTCTTCTTTTCTTACTTAGTAGAAAAATTTTCTTAGTAGAAAAAGAATTTCTTGATGTTCTCTATCAATTTCCTGTTTGCAGTTTTATTGATATATGTCCTAATTTTTATCATTTCTTTTCCTCTGTTTAATTTAGGTGTAATTTGCCTTTTTTTTTAATTTTCCTAAAGTGGAAGCTTACATTGTTGATGTTAGATCTTTCTTATATTCTAAAGCTATGAATTGAATGCTATAAATTTCCCTCTAAGCACTGTTTTTACCGCATCCCACAAATTTTGATAAGCATCATTTTCATTTTCACTTAGTTCAAAATGAGTTTTAATATGTCTTGAGATTTCTTCTTTGTGTTATTGAGAAATGTGTTATTCAGAAACGTGTTTTTCAATTTCCAAGTGTTTTAGAATTTCCCAGATATCTTTTTATTGATTTCTAGTTTAACTATAATGCGGTATGAAAGCAAACATTGTATGGTTTCTATTCTTTTAAATCTGTTAAAATGTATTTTGTGGATCAAAATGTGGCTTCTCTTCCTGAACATTCCACGTGAGCTTGAGAAGAATGTAAATTCTGCAGTTGTTGGATAAAGTAGCCTCTAGATGTTGACTATATCCAGTTGATTGATGGTATTATTGAACACAACTGTCTTTACTGATTTTCTGACTGCTGATTCTGCCAATTTCTGATAAAGGAGTATGAAGGTCTCTAGCTGTAATAGAGCATTGATCGATTTCTCCTATCAGTACTATCAGGTTTAAGCTCATGGATTTTGGCACTATATTGTTAGATTATTATGTCTTCTTGGAGGATTCAGTGCATTATCATTAACTAATACCCTTCTTTATCTCTAATAACTTTCCTTGCTCTGAAGTCTGCTGTTTTGAAATAAAGACAGCCCCTCCTGCTTTCTTTTATTTAGAGTTAGCATGGAATACCTTTCTTTATCCCTTTACTTTTAATCTCTATGTATCTTTATATTTCAGGTGGATTTCTTGTAGACATACATATATTTGAGCCTTAGTTTTTTTTATCTATCTTGACAATTTTTAATTGTCAAGTATTTAAAACATTGATATTTATTATTAGTATAGTTGGATTAATAGCTCCGATATTTGTGCCTGTTTTTCTTTTTTTTTTTTAAGATTTTATTTATTTATTTGACAGAGAAAGAGATCACAAGTAGGCAGAGAGGCAGGCAGAGAGAGAGGGGAAAGTAGGCTCCCTGCTGGGCAGAGAGTCCGAATGCGGGGCTCAATCCCAGGACCCTGAGATCATGACCTGAGCTGAAGGCAGAAGCTTTAACCCACTGAGCCTCCCTTGTGCCTGTTTTCTATTTGTTGCTCTTGTTCTTTGTTCCTGTTTCTATCTTCTGCATTTGTTTTGCCTTTTATGGTTTTAATTGAGTATTTTATATGATTCCATTTTCTCTCATTTCTTAGCATAATAATTATACTTTCTTTTTTAAAATGATTGCCCTAGAATTTGCAATAAACATTTACAACTAATCAAGTCCACTTTCAAATAACACTGTCCAGCTTTATGAGTAGCATGAGTACCCTATAACACAGTATTCCCAGTTCTTCCTTCCTATCTCTTTGCTCTATCATTGCTGTCATTCATTTCATATATCCATAAACATATATATATGAATAAACATATATATTCTAATACAGTGTTGCTATTATTTTGAACAAACCATTAGCTATTCAATCAATGATCAGAAAAATAAAAGATTTTATTTTATTCTCACCTATTCATTACCAACATTCCTCCTTTCTCTACATAGATCTGAATTTCTGACCTTTATCTTTTAAAATTTTTTTTTTATTTTTTTTAAATTTCTGACCTATATCTTTCTCCTTCTCTCTAAAGAACTTCTTTTAACATTTCTTCCAAGGTAGAAATTTCCCTCAGTTTTTATTTGTCTGAGGAAGTCTTTATTTCTCTCTTACTTTTGAGGGATAATTTCACATGGTACAGAATTCTTGATTGGTCAGGGTTTTTGGTTTATTTCTCAACACTTTAAATATTTCACTCCACTTTCTTCTTGCTTGCATGTTTTCTTAGAAGTTGGAGGTAATTCTTATTGTTGGTCCTTTACAGCTAAGGCATTTTTTTTCTCCGACTTCTTTCAAGATTTTTTTCCTTTTGATTTTCTTAAATTTAAATATGAAGTGTCCAATTGTAGTTGTGTGTGTTGTTGTTGTTGTTTGGTTGGGTTTTGTTTCTTTTTTTTTTTTTTTTAAAGATTTTATTTATTTATTTATTAGGAAAGAGAGAGAGTGAGAGAGAACAGGTCAGAGTGAGAAGCGGACTCCCCATGGAGCTGGGAGCCCGATGTGGGACTCGATCCCGGGACTCCGGGATCATGACCTGAGCTGAAGTCAGTGGCTCAACCAACTGCGCCACCCAGGGGCCCCTGGGTTTTGTTTCTTATCAAACCTTTATCCTAATTCATGTTTTCTGAGCCTTCTGAATCTGTGGTTTGGGTTCTAACGTGAATTTGGGGAAATTCTCTATCACGAATGCTTCAAATATTGCTTTGTTCCTTTCTCTCTTCTTTTTCTGGCATTTCCATTATACATATGTTACACCTTTAAGTAGTTGTCCCACAGTCCTTTGATATTCTGTTCTTTTTTTCCTGTCTTTTTTTTTTTTTTTTTTCTTGCTGTTCAGGTTTGGAAGTTTCTATTGTCAGATCCCCAGAGATTCTTTCCTCAGCCCCATCTGTTTATGAGCCTGTCAAAGGAATTCTTCATTTCCGTTACAATATTTTTGCTCCAACATTTATTTGTGTTTCTTTCTTAAAATTTCTACCTCTTTGTTTATGTTATCCATCTGTCCTCCCAAGTTGTCTGCTTTTTCCATTAAAGCCCTTAGCACCTTGGGGCACCTGGATGGCTCAATTGGACGAGCGTGCAACTCTTGATCTCAGGGTCATGGAGGTCAAGCCCCATCTTGGATGTAGAGATATCTTAAAACAAAGTTAAAAACTTAGAAAAAAATAAATAGAGCCCTTAGCATTTTAATAAGTTTTGTTTTTTATTTTTGTTCTCAAATTCCTGGTCTGATAATCCTGACATTCTTGCTGTATTTGACTCTGGTTCTGATGCTTTTTCAGTGTCTTTAAACTGTTTTGTTTTTTTTTTTTTGCCTTTAGTAATGCCTTGTAACTTTTTGTTGAAAGTTGGACATGAGCACTGGGTAAAAGGAACTGCAGTAAATAGGCATTTAGTAATGTAATGATAAAAATGTGGAGAAGGGAAGCCTTCTATATGGCTATGATTATATCTCAGTCTTTAGGTGAACCTGTGCCCCTAGGCTGTGATCTTCACAAGAGCTTCTCAGTCCCACCCCCTCCCCCACTTAAATGGGATAGGAGAGCCGGCGGGGCTGGAGTTGGGTAATTCCCTTAGGACAGTTAAGTTAGGCTTACCAAAACCCCGACAGGTGAGGCTGTGAAATAATAGTTTCTGGTGAGGGTAAGTAAGCCTTGTTAAGAACAGAATGTTCTGGTGTATTTCAGGTGGTTCCTTTTCTCCTCCTCCTAGAAGTCCCAGGAAATTTTTGTCCGGTAGCACTGTGAGGATCTTGTAAAGAAAGTAAAACACAAAAAAGTATGCCACCCTCCCACCCCATTAGTGGGTCCCCTGGAATTTCAACTTAGAATTGTCCACACTGAGTCTCCCGCAATTCATCAATTATAGTTCAGGTTTTCTACTTGGCACTGATCACTTGGAGGTTTCTTTTCATTAGTTTCTACTCCTATCAGTTACTTTTTATATCCTCTTGTCTGTTTCTTCAATTTCAGTGGTAGCAGTCTGCCCTGTGATTTCACTTCTCTGACTAATCTAAGAAGGGTTGTTTACTTTTCAGTTTGTTCAGCTTTTGACTTGTTAGGATGGAATGACAACTCAGTGCATTCTTTTTGAATTAAAAATTTTGAAAAATATATCTAAATGCATGAGTGTGAGAATACCTTAATTTACATTTTAGTCTTTCTTTTTCTTTGTCCATCTTTGTCTTATGCTCCTCCAACTTCCTCCACAAGCATGAGTGCCTTTTAAAAACCATGGTAACATGTTAATAACCTCATATGTATCCTTCCGTGTTTTTCTCCATGTTTTCATAGACCTATATATCTATGTACACAAGTACATATTCAAAGTTATTTGATATCAGTTTAATAGGAATGTGATCGTATCACACATGTTTTTCAGTATGTTACTTTCTTCACAAATCAAAAGTCTTGGAAATTAGTGCAATTCAACTGGCATAGCTTTAATTTATTCTTTTTAATGTCTGTGTAATAGTCAATAGAGAGAACATGGCTTTAATTACTCAGGTATAACCCTTTTTGCGTTCTCATAATAGGATTCTCAAAAGCATTCTTGAAAGACTCTTGATGTTTATGACCCAAGGTTTAAGAAACCGTCAGTTCAGAGAATACTATACTTGGAATCAGGAAATACTAGCCCTCACCTGTTATACTTTTAGTTATCGATAAAGGTGTTATATAATTTTTAAAGACCTATATATTTGCAAAGGAAGAAGAAAATAAGAAAAAAATTGGTAAGATCCATATCCAGCTGCTTCATAAAAGGGCCAGATAATGAAAAACAATTTTCCTTATGCCAGAGAAACTCAGTAGAGTAGGAAACAATACTCTGTTAGTGCTGATGCTGCCATCTACCATCTAAGTGAGTGAGTGAGAGTGGCAGAATTCTGAGATGACTTCCAAAATTACACACTCGAGCTTACATGCTCTGTTTAGCCCCGCCCCCTGAAACAGGTGGGACCGTGTCTGTGATGGGTTTCCCTCCTGGGACTACATTCTCTGATGAAAGTGAAGGCCCAAGTCAGCTGATTTTGAGTTAATCCAAAGAGAGGCTATCCCCAGGTGGGCCTCCCATAACTGGAGGGGCAGAGATTTGAAGAGAGAGATATTTTCTTCTTCTGGTCTTAAAGAAGTAAACAAAAGTGCTATGAGAGCGTACATGGTGAGGATGAGAAGATGGCCTCTGAGAGCTGGAAGCAAACCCTGGCCCACAGCCAATAAACACATGGGGCGCCCAGACCTGTAGCTGCAAGGAACTAAATCCTGCCAATGAACGACGAGGAGCTTGGAGGAAGACCCCAAACCACAGAGGAGAAATCAGAGCCAGGCTGACACAGGGCTCTGAGCATGGTGAAACCCTGAGCAAAGAACCCAGTGACTTCAGGTCTGGATGACCGACCCACAAAACTTCTGCATAGTAAACGGCTATTGTTTGAAAGCACTGAGTTTATGATAACTGGCTATGCAGCCACAGAAAATGAATACAGTGACCATAGATAAGACATGAAATCCAGGCTTTACCATGCTAAGTAAGATAGTGGGCCTCAAGGACTAGCTTTCTAGAACCAGAACACTATTTTTCTATGATTCTACTGAAGATGAAAATCAAACCTCTGTTTCCTTGATGCTATCAGTCAACAGAAAAGGTTTGTGTTTAAAGAGAAAGCATTCTTTTGCCAGATGGGCTTTATTCACAACCTCCCACTTGACGGTGTCATTAGAATGATCTGATGTATATTCCTCTGGGTTTGGCACAGGCTGGAAGTATTTTGCATATTAAATAAAGACTTCCAGCAAGATTTATAAAGAAACAGTTATTTTATGGGGTTGAATGAAATGGTAAGACCCTGAGCAATAGTGGGGGAGAAAAGACTTTGAAAGGAGAGGTCAGGCTAATAGCCTATTTCTCAACATTGACCAAGACCAACGATGGTTTTGAGATAAAACCCTGAAGCCCAACCTCTAATCAGACCAGCGTTGAGCTGACTGTTTATTTAGCAGGAGTTGACTGTGTACCGTGTGTGAGGATCCAGAACAATAGCACACATTTCACAAAATCAGAACACTTTGTCGTTTTCGCTGCACTTGAGCTTATTGGAGAGTTAATTTGGCAAGATGATGAAATCTTTAGCATGTCCCCTGCCTATCCCTTCAAAAGTGAATGAGAATTTTAAGATAACTTTATTAGAACACCCACTTGAAAAGGCGTTGGTCTGTATTATCTCTTTCAGGAAAAAAAAAAGTAAATATGTGGAATTCCACCACAGACAAATTGCTCCTACTTGTTTCCTTGGGCTGCTGTAATAAATAACTGGGTGGCTTAAACCGCAAGAATTAATTCTCTCACAGTTCTGGAGTTAGAAATCTGAAATCAAGGTGCAGGCCATGCTGCGTGCGGAGGTCCTAGGGAGGAATCCTTCTGTCTGGTGGCTTCTGGTGGTTGTCAGCATACCTTGGTTTCCTTGTTTTGTTTTTTTGTTATTGTTTGTCTCGTCATTCCAATCTCTGCCATGTCTCCACATCACTTTTCCCAGTATGCAGGTTTCTGAAATCCTCCTTTGTCTTTTTTTTTTATAAAGGCACTTAACCGTTGGGTTTAGGGCCCACCTGGATAATCCAGGATGAATTACTCTCAAGATCTTTAACTTTATTTTTGTTTTTATCTGTTTGGGGTTGAATCGTCCCCTTCTCCACCCACCTCCCCTATTAAATGTTAAAATCCTGACCCTCATTACCTCAGAATGTGACTGGGGCACCTGGGTGGCTCAGTGGATTAAAGCCTCTGCGTTTGCCTCAGGTCATGATCTCAGGGTCCTGGGATGGAGCCACTACATCATCGGGCTCTCTGCTCAGCGGGGAGCCTGCTTCGCCTTCTCTCTCTCTCTGCCTGCTTCTCTGCCTACTTGTGATCTCTCTCTCTCTTTGTCAAATACATAAATAAAATCTTAAATAATAAAAAAAAGAATGTGACCTTATTTAGGAATAGATTGTTGCAGAGGTAATAAATTAAGTTCAGATGAGGTCAATAGGATGAGCCCTAATCCAGTATGACTGTTGTCCTTATGAAAAGGGGAAATTTGGACATCAGGGAGAACATCGTGTGAACATGAAGGCAAAGATTGTATTTCTACAAGCCAAGAAAAGCCAAAAATTACCAGCATACCACCAGAAGCTAGGTGGGAGGTCTGAAACATTCTTCTCACAGCCCGCAGAAGGAAGACTCCTGCGGACACTTGTTCTTAAGACTTCTAGCCTCCAGAACTATGAGACAATAAATTTCTGTTGTGTAAGCCACTCAGTCTGTGTACTTCATTCAATATGGCAGCAAGAGCAGACCAATATGTTATCTATACATAAATGACATTTTAAATGGTGATAGTCAAATTACAATTTTGTAATCTACAATGTTGCATTTTAGTTGCCAACATTCCACTTAAAGTATGTTTATTTTCTACCTTATAAACAATGTTATAATAAACCTGTAACTTTGTATATAAGGCATTTCCCTTTTTGTGGGTTATTTCCTTTGGATATATTCTAAGAAATAGGAATCCTTTATCAAAAGGTTCAGAATAATAAAAAATTTTTGAGTAACTGAACATTTTATGCCTTGGAAATGTACTGCTAAATTGCTTTCCAAAGAGTTGTAACAATTTACCTTCTATCTGTTGTGTGATAAGGGATTTCAACATATTCTCACCAACATTTGACAGTATCAAGTACTGTCATCGCGTTTTGAGAATACGTTCGTATTTATTCTCCAGTGGGGGAAGGGGTAACAAAAAGTATATTTACCTGGTCCTAACTTTTTCTTTCTCTTGCTTTTGGGCAGTCACCAGAGGAAATTAGTCACAGTGCCTTCAGGCTACAAGTTGCTTGCCACATTTAATCAAAGACAGACCCACAGAAGAGAATTCAAGATGGGTATGAATTCTTCTTAATGCAAAAGGGAAAAAAAAAAAAAGCTCATTTCATTAATTCCATCCTTCATGAATTAAATTTTATTTATTTGTACGCTTTTGTAATGAGGACAGTGAAGACAGCTTCTAGGGCAATATTCATTTTGTTTTCTTAACACACTATATTTATTTGGGAATTTATCTTACACCTTGCTCCAGGAAATTAGGTTGGGCGTTGGCCCTCATTCAGCACTTCCGTGTTGAGGACTAGGACCGCTGCACTCCCCTGCCTGTCTGTCCCTCTACAAGTCTTCCCTCATGACGGATCCAGTTTTTCCGTTTAAATATTAACAATGACCAAACCAAATCTGCAAAAAAGCTACCAGGCTAAGAAGCAAAACGTCCCCCCCACCCGCCTTTTCCTTTTAATCTGTTGAAGCGCTGCTGTTTCTGCAGCGCGCATCTCTGGTCCTTTCTCGTCCCCTCTCCACCCGCCCACTCCCACGCGCAGCCGACGCAGACGGAACCTCAAGTGTGCCCTCCCAACCCTGGGTCTGAGCAGAGCGTCTGCTGGAGTCTGAGCCTCCAGCCCGCCCCCCAACCCCGGATTTTTAGAAGGACGTTGCGCCGGTCGGTCATTGCAGGGCGCCTCCGCAGAATGGAGCAGATACAAGAGCATGCCTCCCACGGAGTGTGCGGTACCCACAAGCTCAGTGAACTCGGATTTTGAGGCTGTATTTTCTATTAGGGTGGGTGGGAAAAAGGTGTGTCCTCCAAGCATTCAGACCCGAACCTTAGACTTTCTCTTTCCGCCCCACTTCCATCCTCCTTGCTTTCTCTCTCAAGGTGTGGGAGCTCTTCTTTTTCAGACCAGAGAGGGGCGCCTTTCTAGCTCCCTTTCCCCTTGCCCAGCTTTTAAAAAAAAAAAAAAAAAAAAAAGCCCGGGAATAATAGCGGGCATCTGTGCTAGGTGCTGAATGAATGGAAGCCGCGGGGCGGGCCTGCGCGCACCGTGCCGTCGCCCAGCGGCCTGTAAGGGCCCGCGCCAGCCCCGCGCCAGCCCCGCGCCCTCCTCCCGCCGCCGGCTGAGGCTGCCGCCGCCACTGCGCCCCACGCCGAGGCCGCGGCGGCGACGGGGAAGGTCGGAGGGAGGGTGGTTTCCTCCCGCCCCACACCCAGTCGCGGAGCCGGATATATAGAGTGTCACGTTTGGGAGCCGAAAGCCGCCAGCGCTTTCCCTGCGGCTGGAGTACTTGCCGGAGCCTCGGGGAAGGAACGGGATTCCCGGGACCACCAGTTGAACCCCACCCGCGCTGGAGGAGCAGGTATTCCGGGGGCCGCAGCCCCGGGCTCAGCGAGCCCACGCCTCGGAGGCCACGCGGGGCGGGGGGCGGCCGGGGAGGCAGGCTCGGCCGGTGCGCGGGAGGGGCGGGTCCCCGCGGACCCCGCGGGAGGGTGGGCTCGCGGCCAGGAGGCCGGAGGGAAGCGGTGTGGGAGGCTGTGCCCCATGCGGCCGCCCCCCCGGCCGTCGGTCCGCGCTCTGGGCGCCTGCACTGCCCACGGAGGTGGCGCGCGCCGGGGTGGCGGCGGGCCGGGCCCGAGAGAGTTAACGTGCGAGCCGCGCCGGGCAGCGGGGATGGGGGGAGGTAGGCGTCCGGCCGGGTCTGGCGGCAGCTGCCGGGGGCCCTGGGGCTATTCCTGAAGAGAGCGCGGCGATTCCGGGACACGTGTGGAGCGGCGCCGGGTCCGCGGCCCTCCCGGCGCGGGAGAGAGCCCGCGCGCTTCCCGGCCCCGAGGCGCGTGCTCGCTCGCCCCGAGCCCCGCGCCGGGCCGCGTGCCCCGACCCTCCCCTTCCCCTTCCCCCTCCCTCTCCCACCCGGCTTCGCGCAGGCCCATCCCCACGCTGAAGGGCGCCCCCGCGGCCGGGGTGGGGTCTGCGGTCGTCGGAAGTTTGCCACCTCTCCTTGTGGCCTGGGCGTGGTGGGAGGAGCGGGGAGCAGGTACCAGAAGACTCCAATCCGCGTAGGTGACTTGCGGGAAGGCTGCGCACACCCGGGGAGAGGAAGATTACCCGCGGGGGCAATTCCATTCAATTAAAAGGATTAATAACCAACTTAATCCTAGAAACCAGAGCAAAGCTGCTCTCACCTGCTCCTGTCCTGCCAGCCTCCTGTTTCGCCTTGCGGGATGGGTAGAATTAATGAACGATTACTCTTGGATGGATTAGGTACCTACTGTGAGCAACCACGACCTCGAAGGGTCTGCGGGAGCTTTAGCGGCTGGTGGAATCATGCGGAGTGCCCCATTGTACCATGAGCAAGGACAGAGCAGGGACAGCAGGGTGACCAGGAAACTCGGGTTAATCGTACTTGCCTACTTGTTCGAGGTGCATCATGAGAAGTTTGACACTGAGAGAAAGGAAATTTGAGAATTACCCTCTGGTTTCAGTTACTCATCTCCCTACCCCCGTTTATGTGAGTTGGAGATTTGGCTGAGAAGCAAGCCCATTTAGTCTGAAAGGGCAAAGGGACTAAATAAAACTTTAAGGCAGCCGCTCGAATTGCTAAGAGCAGGCTTTTCGGCATCGCGCACATTGAGGGTTACTGGTTGTGAGACTTCCGGAGATGGCTGTGGGGTTTTACCAGCCAGTTGAAGTATTTCACCTGTAGTGTTTCTCGGGATGCAGGTCTTCCGAGGACTCTCTCTTTCTGAGGGCATTTTCTGCACCTGCTTTTTAAACAAATTCCTAGGGCGCCTGGGTGGCTCAGTTGGTTAAACAACTGCCTTTGGCTCAGGTCATGATCCTGGAGTCCCGGGATCGAGTCCCATGTTGGACTCCCGGCTCTGCGGGAAGTCTGCTTCTCCCTCTGACTTTCTCCCCTCTCATTGTCAGTCTCTCGCTCTCTAATAAATAAATAAAAATCTTAAAAAAAAAAAAAAGAATTTAAACAAATTCCTAGCTGACTCCTACACCACAAGTTGGTAAATCTTGCAGTGAGGTATTTCTCCTTTATTTGAAGGAGGGAATGTGACATCTAATTACAGAAGAGGGAGAAGCTTTCTTTAAGGGGGTAAAAATCAACAAAAGAGCTCATATTTGGGTATCAGATTGGGGTTTGTAAAGAATATGGTCACCTTGAACATCTCACCATTTGCTTCCCTATCATCTGAAGATGCATTTTGAGTGTATTTCTGGCAACGTCTGGGCAGCCTTAAGAATTCTTTGTTTTTGGTATTTACTCCCCATGCAGTCATGAAAACTCACTCATTCACAAGCACAGTCTCCAGAAGGATCATGCACGGTGACCACCAGCATGCTTGTCCCTGGCACTGTGGGCTCCGTGAGAACATTTTTTACTCTTGAAGAGGCATTCTTCATGCTTATTTTGTTAACAAACCACTTTAAGAATCTGATAAAAAGCTATGGAATATGAAAAACAAACATATGCACATTAAGAAAAAATTCTGCGTACATTTTCAGAGTTCACAGCCTCCTTGTCAGACATGCAGAGGCCCTGGGCAGGGCCAGCTTCACGGAAACACAAACTGCAGTCACCTGGGCCTCTGAACTTAGAAGGGCTCCGCACTTGGTTTAAAGTTCTGCTGTCACTGTCAGCTCTTAGTAATTTTCAAACAAGGAGCTTCAGATGTTTATTTTACACTAGATCCTACAAATTCTGCAGCCAGGCCTGACCCCCCGGTTAACAATCCTGTTCTAGAATTTACTGAGTAACAGGGTTGTGATAGTAGTAATCCTACATTTTAGGTGAATTCTCCAACACAAACCTGGAAGTTAGCCACTAGATACCTATATCATTAAGCCCCTCTTCCTCATGCTCAGTTCCCTTATTGACCGAGTCAAGATAACAATGTCTACTACTCTATTCACCTTAAAAGGTTGTTGTGAAGATACACTAGGTAAAGAGGTCAATGTAAAAACGTCTACTTCCCTTGAGCAGTTCTGTGCTAACAAAGATAATATTGTTACAGGCTTAACTTTCCTATTCCATATTTCAGAAGTAGCTTGAGGAAGGTTGGTGGCAGAACTTTCATAATAACCCTTATATTTTGGTGGTGAAGAAAATAAAGCAAAAAGTAGCTAAGGTATCCAGCATTTTAAATATTCCTTAACCACCGTTATTTGGACAGGATTGGAATCGGCGAGTAAAAGACAGATTCTCTTCTTGGATTCCAAAGATACTTCCTGAATTAGATGGATTTTGGGTCTAATTCATCCCAAAATCGAGAGATGAGAAACTGAGTCAATGATTGAAATTTTTTTTGTTTCATGTAAGTTCTAAAAATCCGTATTTTCCAAGTCTTGAGCAAGTCATTCTTTTAAATATTTTAGGAGATCCCTAGCAGTATAAAGCACACCAGTCCTTTACCAAGTTTTCTTTTCCTCCTTCAACACTAGGGGAGGAGTTGAGAAACTTCCGGCAAGTTTTCTGTCCCAATTCTCCTTCCTTAACTACTTCTCTTTATCCCAGCTTTCATTCCCAATATGATGGCAACATACTCCAAAATGTTGAGGAATAAAGCAGTGAAAGAAAATGAGTCAAATCCCTGGACGAAAGTCTTAAAATGGGGGCACTAGAGGTGCCAGAGAGAGACTCCTTTGGTACAACCACTCTGCGGAGGCATGCCGTGTACGTTAGGTTATGAAATACCAGGTCCTGTACTCGATAGACTTACGATATCACCGGCAAGACAAGCTGTAAAGATAAGGTGTTAATTAACAATAGCAGATGACTTGTTACAAGACAATATAGGAGTACGCACCAAATGAATGGTACAGAATATAAGTACAGTGAGTTCCCAAGAAAAGAATAAACTGAAATGGCTAGTGGAGCTTCAGAGGACAGCTACAGGGGACGTCCCTTAGAGCTCTGCTCCCGACCGAGATGAATGAAATGAGTCTTCTGGGTGATGAGTGGGCAAAAAAATGAAAATCTGGATGGGGCTAAGGTTTCGTGTAAGGAAAAGGCAGCAGATAAAACTATCAGAGGGGACGCCTGGGTGGCTCAGTTGGTTGAGCAGCTGCCTTTGGCTTGGGTCATGATCCCAGCGTCCTGGGATCGAGTCCCGCATCAGGCTCCTTGCTTGGCAGGGAGCCTGCTCCTCTCTCTGCCTCTGCCTGCCTCTCTGCCTGCTTGTGTTCTCTCTCTGTTAAAATGAATAAATAAAATCTTTAAAAAAAAAAACAAACAAAAAAACAGAGAACTTTCCAGTGGCGAGCTTCATTCATATAATAAATAGTTATTAAGCCCCTTCTGTGACCAGAAACAGTGCCAATTTTTCCACATTTCATGTTGAATAAAGCCGATGCATTCCCCATCTTGTGGAACTTCTGGACATTTAAAAAGTAAACATGTAATAACAAATTGTTGGAAGTAGAATGAAGAACAGGGTGCTATTTAAAAAAAAAAAAAAAGCAAACAGAACAGGAGGGGTGCCTGGGTGTGGCTCTGTCGATTATCATCCAACTCTTGATTTCTGTTCAAGTTATGATATCAGGGTCATGGGACTGAGTCCCTCATCAGGCTCCCAGCTCAGCGGGGAGTCCGCTTGAGACTCTCCCTCTGCACCTCCTCCCTACTCATGTGCACGTGCTCTTTCTCTCAAAAATAAATCTTCAAAACAATAGGAACTGATTCAGATTTGGTGTTTTGGGAAGGCCTCTTAGACAATGATTTACACTGATATTTGAAAGAACCATAGGGGTTAACTTGGTGAAAAAGGAAGGAAAAGCAGTCTGCGCAGAGGAAGTAGCAAATGGGAAGGCTGTAAGGAGAGGAAAAGGCGGAAATATTCAGGGGTCAGAAGGGAAGAATGCGTGGCTGGAGTTTGGTGAGGGGATGGCTGAGAGGTTGGACGTGAGTGTGGAAAAGTAGGCAGGACCCTGATTGTGCAAAACCTCACAGCTCTTGAAAAAGATTCTGGATTTTATTTTGATGGGAAGCCATTGAAGACTTTGAAGCCAAGGACCATCCATTTATGTTTTGAGGATCTCTTTATGGGTGCAATACGGACAGAGGACAAGAAGGATAAAGGTTTGGAAGAAGGAAGACCAGTTAGGGCAGAATGCCAGTGACCATTCAGACAGGGAGGGTGGAGAGAGGTGGACAGACTTAAGATGTATTTTGAAGGTAGAATTGCTAGAACTTGTTGATAGATTCGATATAAGAGGTGTATGAGGCAAAAAGAAATGTGAGAATGAATTCTTTAGGTAGATACTGCTGGAAGTTTATAATCCAAAGCAATAGACTCGTGCCTATGATTTAGAGTTGCTACAAGAACTGAAAAATGAAATGGAAGCTGGTAACCCTGCTTAGTACGTCTGGAGAATATACCAGACTATTGGAGTAAAGGTGAGAGTAGAGGGAGATACTTTTGCTTTTCATACTATCATGTGTATTGTTAGGATTATTTTTAAACCATCACGTATTTTATCACTTCTTAAAAAGTTACCACAGCAAATATGGCTTATTCGCTGGCGTGAGCACATGAAGAGAATATAGGGTCATTTCCTAAAATGACAAAAATTAGGAGACAAAGGCCCGCTCCTTACCAAAGTGATCAGTTCTAAAACATAATTCACTTCCCTGCTTAAAACCTTTCCATTCTTTCCCCTTGTTTATATCAGTGTTTCCCAAAATGTAGTCTGGATCATTAGTGTTTTGGCATACTAGTAACAGTTAAGGAAAGGGAAAAAAAAAAAGTTTTCCTGATCATTTACGTTCGAGAAACACTTGATTTAACCTAGGTAAGCAGTTTTATTGCAGGAATCCTCAGAGCCTTTAATTTACAAATGCACGTTAAGAATCAAGAAAGAAGGGATGTTTTATGCCACGTTTCCTAAACTTATTTGACCTTGAAATGCTTTTTTTGGCAGAACATCTAACAGAGTCAGCATTCAGCATACCACGCTTTGGGAAATGCTGCCCTATATTAATAGAGTAAACCTTTTAACATTCACAGCTCTCTATTATCCATCAGCTTCTCTCATCTCTTTCATGCTACTTAGCTGGAAGGAAGCAGGAGATCAGAACTGACTCTGTTAATAGACTTTAAGTTCATGATGAACCCATTCTGCTATATGGATAAGAGATAAAGAGATATTCACAAGCAAGACCTACAATCTGATGAAAATAACTTTGTATTTGTGTTTTTGTTCTGTTTTGTTTTGTTTTAATTTCTACTTTCACGGTAAGGCTACAGGCAGGACCTCCCTGAGGTCCGTTGTGTCAAGTCTAGATTTACACATGAGAAGCCTTAAGCGTAGGCAGTGGGAAGACTTCACAGGGTCTGTCTCATTCCATGGTAGGTCTGGGCCTTATTTAATATTCATAATATATCTCTTACAGGGCAACACGATGTGAATGCATAGGCTGTCTGTAGGAGCTATGATTTTGCAATGAATTTCAT
>CM052807.1:50963425-51057114 GCA_028533885.1 Nasua narica
CCCCCTGCCTGTTTTTTGTATATCCCTCGAACTAAGAATGGTTTTTATATTTTTCAATGGTTGAAAAAAAAATCAAGGAAAGAATAATGTTCTGTGGCACAAGCAAATTATATGAAAAACAAATTTCAGTGTCCATAAATAAAGCTTTATTGGAAAACAGCCAGGATCATGTATGTATTCATCATATTATCTATGAACTTGAGTGTTCTACCCAGTGAGTAGTTGTAACCAGCAAAGCCTAATGCATCCAGCTCTTTACAGAAAATGCTGACCCCTGCTCTAGACTACTAAACTCACTGGCCATAATTTTAATAGATTTGTTTTTCATTTGTTTTCCATATTAAGGGGTAGTCTTAGTTCATTCAGGCTGCCATAACAAAGTACCATAGACTGGGTGGTTTATAAAAACAAATTTATTTCTAACAGTTTGGGCAGCTGGGAGAGCACACCTCTTGGGCTCATAGATGTTACTGAGGCTGATGCCTATTTTTCTTCTAGGAGTTTTATGGTTTCAGGTCTCATAAGAGATGTTTAATCCATTTGAGATTATTTTTGGGTATGATGTAAGAAAGTGCTTCAATTTAATTCTTTTGCATGTAGCTGGTTAGTTCTCCCAATATCATTTATTAAATCTTTTCCCCATTGTGTGTTCTTGCCTCTTTTGTCATAGATCAATTGACCATACAAACATGGGTTTATTTCAGGGCTTCCTATCCTGTTCCATTGTTTGTAAGTGTCCTTCTTTTCATTGTAACCTCACATGGTGGAAAGGGCAAGGGAGTTCTCTGGAGTCTCTCTCTCTCTCTTTAAAAAAAAATGTTGTTATTGACGTATAGTTGACATGCAATATTATATTAGTTTCAGGTGTATGACATAGTGATTCTACAATTTACTCAGTGTTCACCATAATAAGTGTAGTTACCTTCTGTCACCATACATTATTACAATAATATTGACTATATTCTTTGCGCTGTACTTTTCAGGCCTGTGACTTATTTATTTTATAACTGGAAGTTTATACCTCTTAATCCTTTTCCTCTACTTTGCCCATTCCACACCTTACTACTGTTTGGCAACCACCAGTTTGTTCTCTGTATTTATGAGTCTGTTTCTGTTCTTTTGATTTTTGATTTTGTTTTTTAGATTCCACATTTAAGTGAAATCATATGGTATTTGTCTTTCTTTGCCTGGCATATTTTGCTTGGCACGATGTCTTCCAGGTCTATCTGTGTTGTTGCAAATGGCAAGATTTCATTCTTTTTCATGGTCAAGTAATATTCCATTGTGGATGGATACACACACACACACAGCCCTTATTTAGCCATTCATCTATCAATAGATGCTTGGGTTGCTTCTATATCTTGGCTATTGTAAATAATGCTGCAATAAACATGGGGGGTGTATTTATCTTTTTGAATTAGTGTTCTCATTTTCTTTGGTGCTTTCATTTTCTTTAGCAGTGGGATTACTGGATCATATGGTTTTCTATTTTTAATTTTATGAGAAACCTCCATCCTGCATATTCCAAACAAGGGAGTTCTCTGGAGTCTCTAATATATGGGCACTAATCTGATTTATAAGTGTTCCACCCTCACAATCTCATCATCTCCTAGAGGTCCTGTCTCCAAATCATCACACCGGGGAGTAGATTTCTACATATAAATTTTGGGCAGACTCATACATTCAGTCTATACATTGTAAATTGACTTCCTAGAAGCTCCTCAATTATTATTGACAATGCTATTTATTGTCTGACTAGTGTAGCTAATGTTACATGTCAGTATGAGGAATAGAAGATAGTGTTGAAGGTAATCACTTTTGAGAGTTACTCAAACATTTAAGCTCCTGTATAAAGGGTGGGCACTCAGATTCACACAGCTAGAGCCCCAAGAGGTAGAGAGGGTAGTTAATTCTAATATTACTTAGTTGTTGAAATCTGCTACCTCTGAGCACAAATTTACTGTAAAGTATCACCTTCAGTTTTTATTTCAACAACAAGGCAAATCTATTTTTTATTTATGTACTGTTTTTGTGAATATTGATGGTTTTGGGGTGATAGTCTTAATTTAGGGGTAACAGAAATACACTTTTTATTGTCCCCACCCTACATATATTGAATCAGGATTTTTGACTTGAAAATCCTCTAGGGCCTGATACATAACTAGCACAGTTCAGGTACAAAATGTCACAACAGCTGATCCAGGTAATTCCATGGGACCTGAACCAGAAGATAGGATACTTGCTTAGGTTTATTACTGTTATCATGAAGTCCTTCCAGGTCAGTGTATTCAGTGGGAATTGAACAGTTTGATTTATGGGCTCCTTACCAGGCTGAGCAGGAGATTTTTTTTTATGACTAACTCAGACTTACCAAAGAAGGAAGGAAAGAAAAGAAGAAAAGAAATAATTGATTTCAGGTAACATTTCGATTCAGTAGGCTTTTCTTTTTTTTCTTTTTAATTTTTTTTAACACCTATACCAATGCAAAGAATATTATATATTTCTTTGTGTAGTCAACAATGTGATTAAGTAGGCAGTGAAAAAATTGTTCTCACTATAATTATCAAACACTAAGAATAGCACGTGTGTATTGTTTTCATCATGGTTTATTTTAAAAGTCCTAGATAAGTTCGTATCCTTAAGGTCTGCAGTCCAGCAAAAGCATTTCCAAGCTGTCACTGACAACATGTGGTCCCTGTGGCTTTTGGACATACTACTTTTTTTGTTGTTTTTGAGGTATTTTAACATCCTAGGCTCCTCCAGACATGGCCCCAAACCACTAAGGCACTCATTTGAGGTGAGGAAGGGAAAGCAGAGACTTCCCTATGAATCTGTCCGGAGAAAACAAGATTGTGGCCTCTCCCACTCTCTCTGCATTCTTCTGCCTCAGCTGAGGAGTTGTTGGGCCAGTAATATTTGCTGGTGAATAACAGGATGACCGCAGGAGGCAAGAATCATATTTCCTGAGCCAAGAAATGAGAAAAGGTTATTGTGAATACACAGCACATTTTAGATCATTAAAAAAAAAAGATGCTTATTTATCACTGGTCAGTGAGAGGACATATTCCATAAACATCACACAAACCCTGGTATCCTTGAAGGCAGAGTGGTTGGAAATTAGGAAGCCCATTAAATTCTGTGTCTGGTCCCAACATCTTTGAAAACATTTAAGTCCTTCTGGTGGAGTTAGATCTGCCAATGCACAACACTGCCCAGAACCTAGAGGAATCTGCCCAGGAGAATTTGATAAATTGAACAAAAGAAGCTGTGTGTAACAATTCAGTATGTGTGTGTGTATTGGAGGTTTTGCTAATTATTTTTAAGGAAGGACATTTAATATTGAAGACGTGTGGATAGTAGCAGCATAGTTTTTTTTCCCCCAGTAAGAAAATCATCTTCAAGATGGACAATATTCATTGACTAAAACTAGAGCCATTTATTGAAAACTTAAGACAAATTATCCCTTTAATTTCACATAAAACACAAGTGTAAATAAGATAAATATTAATGTAATCAATTTCCTGTCAGTCTGTATATTTTTATTTCTTTTACACTGTAGCTCTTTCTCATTTTGAATTGAATCGTGTTTCAGTTGTGTTTTGTTTATGCAAGACCTTCAGGGCGTATGTGCCCTGAAGATGAACAGATGAGCTACAGGATGGGCACTTGTTCTCTTACCAAAAAACTTGGAGAACCTTAAGATCCACTCCCGAGACTATTCTCAGCATGGTCTGAAAGAGTTAACTTGTGTTATCCAAATGAGCAGTTGTGCTTGTCAAAACCCTCTCCCTAGCAGAATTCTGACATTGCCTCGCTCTTCTTTTCCTCCTACTATTTTGGTCCAGTCTTGCCTGCAGCAATAGTTATGCAAGTGCCACTGAGTGCATTACAGATCACAGGACCGCACGTTAGGTGAATGTAGGTCTCATTTTCCAAAGGACAGAGTGAGGCTTTCTCAAATTAGATTTCCGCGAACTCTTAGACATACTGTACGTCCATCACATACCGACCATCTTTTATCTACTACACAGAGTGGGCACTGCAAACAGCTTTGCCTTAACTAAGTATTAACTAACACTCATTAGTTAACTTATTAGCTAATTAATAATTACTACTAATAATTAATTAACTAATACTCCTATTCTAAGTGGTAGGGTGTCCGAGTACTTTCTCTATATGGAATCCAGGTCCCGCATTTTGTAGAAATGAAAAGCCAGTCCCAAAGACATAAAGTGACTTGTCACGCATCTATTTAATGGATAAATGAATGTACGCTAGTATCCATATGTTATGACTACAAATCCCACGACCACTTCATTAAATTATGCCTTCATTCATTCATTCATTCATACATTCACACGATTTTCGGAGTGTCTGCCATGTGCCAAACGGGGCGGTTAGCTCTGCAAATATGATGAGGAGGAAGTGATAGTGCCTGCCTTTAAACTTCATTGCCTCCTACTCTGTGAGCAATGTTTAACCCGTTACAGCTTTGGGTTTTGTGAAATCTTTCGGTAAAGATCTTCAGTGTAAAATATAAAATACTTACATGTTTCTATTTCTCCCTCTTCACCCTCCAAACCAGCCGCAGTCAATGACTTAGCTTCCCATAGTCCTGCACAGTTAATGTCAACATAAGTATGCTGGCAAATGGAGTAAAAATGAAATGCTAGAAATTCCACAGGGAAGAGAATGAGAATTCTTCCCAAGGAAATGATGTTCTTCATCATTCACCACAGGTCCTGAGGATTGATCAGCCTGTGCTCTTCTCCTCTCAGTTACTCACTCTTTCCCCAAACCTGGCTGTGGAGTACATTCTATCCTCAGGCCTCCCCTTTCCTTTCTGCCCCTAAAGAAAGACACATGTTTTCTTTGTGTTTTAAGTTAATTAACTGCTAGTCATGCAGAAGAAAAGTTAGGGGAAGAGAAAAACCAACCCAAGGGGGAAAAGTTACAGTTTCCAGATTGATACCTTTGAGTCTTGGCAGAGGACCCGTAGTTGCTAACCCCTCTGAGATGACAAGTGAAATTATCTGTAGCCATTATCTGTAGCCATCCATTTTTATTTCTAGAAGAGAGATCAAAAACCAATCCTCTGCCTTAATCCTTATCTATACTCTTATATCTGGATGAATATGGACATTTGTCTGACGAAAGGACTTTTGGCTTTCAGCGGATTCTCAAAGAGGTCCTGATCAAAGCATGATTGGAATCACTGATTTAGGAATAATCCAGGGGACCATTTTACCTCTTGGAAGTACCCCAGACGCAGGCCACTGCCAGGTCAGGAAAATCCTCTCTGAGGATTCTTGCCAGGGTCTCTAGAACTATTTGGGAGGCTTAGGTTCTCACATTCCATTTTCGGTGCCTCACATGACTCCAAGCATTGCATTGCTTCAAAATAGGAAAAGGACATTCCCTTGCATAACACCTTCCATTGTTCTTCATTCCCTGGAGCAGCCTTACCACGTGGGTGAGGTGCTAGTTGAGGTAGTTGTGGAGTGGGCAGCAGGTGTCCCTAGTGCCGAAGAGCCTTTAACACCACCATCCCTGCCTGTTATCTGGCTGGGTATCCAGAGGCAAGTTACTTCCCCTTTTGGTTTTCCCAGCACATTAGTTCACTGTAACTAACTACCACAAACTGAGTGGTTTAAATAACGGAAATGTATTGTCTCACGTATCTGGAGTCTAGAAATTCAAGATCCAAGATCAAGATGTCAGCATGGTTGGTTCCCTCTGAAGGCTGTAACGGAGGGAGCTGTTCTAGGCTGTTGGCTTGTATATAGCCATCTTCTCCCTGGGTACTCATCTTCCCTCTGTACATGCATATCTGTGTCCAAATTTCCTCTTTTACAAGGACACCAAGCATACTGGAGTAGGCGCCCACCCTACTCCACTATGACTTCACTTTGACTTAGTTACATCTACAACAATCCTATTTCCAAATAAGATCACATTCTGAGATATTAGTAATTTAGGACTTCAATTTATGAGTCCGGACTGGAGAGGATACAATTCAACCTCAATACCCAGGAAACTAACACTTGACTCTTATTTACACAATGGAATATGGTAATGAAATGATTTACAAGTACATTCTATGCTACTCAAAACAAACCAATATGCATTTTTATGTATGAAGTAAAAACGAACATAAGTAATAGTTATTGCCCTTCACCAAGAGTTTCTTCTCCATGTAATTATTATTTTTTATAACTTACATGTGGAAAAGTAAATATGTCATCAATATCATAAGGTGAACATGCTCAAGCATCTCACAGATTCCAGCTTCCAGATAAAACAAAACAAAACAAAACATGGGCACTCCATACACCCTCTTCATGCTCCAATCTAGTCCTACTATCCAAACTAACCACTCTCCTGACTTCTAAGTCATAGATTAGGTTCACCAGTGTTTGGGAGTTATATAAAGGAAGCCCTATAGTATGCATTCTTTTGTGTCTGGCTTCTTCACTCAACATTGTATCTCTGAGATTCACCTAAATTGTGTGAATTTGTAGATTTTTTTTCATTCTTGTTGCTGTATAGTACTCCATACTGTGGCTATCCACATTTAGTTTTTTTGCTCCACTATTGATGAACACACATGTAGTTTCCACTATGGGATTCTTGGCAGTAGTGCTGCCAAGAACACTCTTATGAATGTCTTTTGTTGAATATGTATATATACATTTCCGTTGGGTATACCCAGGCATGGAACTGCTTTACATAGAGCACGTCAATGAAATCTGCCATAGAATTCTCCAAAGTGTCTGTGCACTTTATACTCCCAGAAGCAATAGTCAAGAGATCCCATTGTTCCATATATTTATCAACACTTCTTGTTTTTTAAGATTCATTTATCTATTTGAGAGGGAGAGAGAATCGCAAGCAGACTCCATACTGAGTGTAGAGCCCGATTTGGGGCATCATCTCTGGACCCTGAGATCATCCCTGAATCGTGATCTGAGCTGAAACCAAGAGTCAGATGCTTAATCAACCACACCATCCAGGTGCCCCCAACACTTCTTGTTTTCTGTCCTTTTCATTTTAACCATTTTGGTGGGAGAGTAATTGTCTGGTGTTGTGGATTTGTTTGTCTTCCTTTGGTGACTGACAAAATGGAGGATCTTTTTCATATACTTATTGGCCATTTGGATTTCTTCTCTTGAGAAGTACCCAAGTACTTTGCCCACTCATTTGTCTGTCTTTTCTTAGTTAGGTGTGCATATACTTTATGTATTTTAGATAAAATTCCTTTGTTGGGTACATGTATTGTGAATGTCTTCTTCCAATTGGGGCTTCCTTTCTCAGTCTCTTAATTTTTTCTTTTGATGAACACAGATCAATTTTCAGAGAGTCCAATATATTAGTATTATTCTTAAATAGTTAGTGCTTTTTGCCTACTCACAGATCAGAAAGATGCTGTCTTCTAAAGGCTTTATTGTTTTGCCTTTTGTACTATGATCTGCTATCCATCTGGAATTAATTTTTTATATGATATAGAGAAATAATGCATTTTCCATCTGGATATCCAGTTAACTCAGCACTATTTGTTAGAATTCTGAGTATGATTGCAAATCACAGGACACAGCAGTTTGGACACCTCAGTTAGAATGAACACATTTAAGCATAAAATCATTTAAAACACATCTCGCTGTAATGACATCTGAAGCCTATGTGTCTATGAATATTTGAGAACTCTCAGTGTTAAGGTCAAAGTACTTATTTGACCTGCTTATTTGGACCTAATTTCTGGTGTAATGGGCTAGGTAAAATAACATAAATTTGTTTATTTCACACTCAAAAGTTAAAGTATAAAATAAATTTTTATCTGAGATATGAATGAAAAAAATTACTGTGTTAACAGAATGACAAGTTTATAACCAAGAGTGTAAGGAACAAAAAAATCAAAAGGCTTCTCTTTAGTTATTAAGGCAGATAACAAAGGGCTCACCTGTCTTCATTTAACTTATACGCTAAATAAGTTACCCCAATTCAACCTCAAGATACGAGATAGCTAGAATAATGAGAAATTGAAGGCAAAAAGATTAATTAGGTGACCATCCATTCTTCCTTGTGTTCATTCAACAAATATTTATGTGGTGATTGCCATTAGGTACTATGTCAAATCCTGTGAATATTACAAACCATAAAACACAGTCACTGCCTTCAGGATGTTTGAAATCTAGTGGAAAAAGACCGATAAGTCATTAATTATATACGATGTGATATAGAATGGGGGCTCTGAGGTTTTGGCAGATGAGACTTTCAACTCAGCCCAAAGTTGGGAGAGAATTGGGAATTGCTTCCTCAAGGATTGAAGACTAAGTGTTGACCAGTGAAGAGTAGGAAAGGATAAGGAGTGTATGGCCATGAGGTCTTGTCTACAAATGTATATGGCATGGCGTTGGGAGCTGGTCCACGAGCTTAGTGATCTGAGGCAAATGGCTTTATTTGTGCTTTAATCTCCAATTTGTAAAACAGGGCTTATAATAGAAAATACCATCAAGTTCTTGCACTGATGCCTGAATTAATACATGTAAACCATCTGGAAGAGTGTGTCCGTACAGAGAGAGTGTTTGGTGAGCCCAGTTATTGTCCTATGCAACGGTTAGAAAGTTAAAATGGAAAAAAAAAAAAAAAAGAAAGTTAAAATTGGTCCTGAAGCTCTGGAGAGACAAAGAGGTATTATGTATAGCATGAATCCAATGTGAAAGCTGAGGGAGAGAAAGAAAAGAGCAGAACCGGGGAATGCAGACTCTCATCCTAATCCTGCTCTCTGAGCGCTCAGTGACTATGTCTGCCTTGGAACACGACTAGATTGCCTCTACAGTCCCTTCCAGCTCTCGTGGCCTATGATGTCACAGCTCCTGCTGATAGAGACTCGATACATATTTTTTATTCTTGTGGAAGAAAAATGAAAAAAAGTAAAATTTGATTCTGAGATTTCCGGCTGTGTGACTGGGTGAACAGTGATAGCATTTCAAAAGAAGTAGGCATGGCATGAATAGATCGGTGTGTGGAGACTGGGAACGATAAGGTACCAATTCGTGGATAGAATTTTTAGGGTGGGAGAAATTTTAATTCAGTGTGGTGGAGAGGCAGTTTATTTCGGGTGTTGATAATAACCACAGAAACGGGGCCTGGTTGCCTGGCCCAAAAGTTTGACACTTTCTTGTCAAAGTGTCATAGGTTCCTTCATCTATAAAATGCAGACAAAGCGCAGGCCGCACCAAGCACGGCTGCTATTTATGAGTCAAAATGGTTGAGTTTTGGCAATTCCACGTGGTTTAGCCTAGTAACACACTTTCGAAGGGGCTGTCCTGAGACATAAATGAGTCTGTGTGTGTCACCTGTAAAAGGGAGTGCTCAACACAATAGGGTAATGGAGAAGTGTCTTCTTTATTGTTATGGTCATTCATCTGGTTCATAATCTCCTACACCGAGTTTCATTTGGCCGGGACAATTAGGCAGTGCATGGTATGTCTGTGTACGTCTCTTTCCCACCTGTATGTTTGGGCTGTCATGAGGCCTTGGTTAGGCCACTCCTCCGTAAGGTACGGTTCTGTGCACTTTCTGTGCTGGAACCCACTGCCATTTGGCTTGTTTCCAGGGCTTTCCTTGGTTTCTACTCCTAAGGGGAATTTAACATCAAAGTTCCCAGGTTGAAGCTTCCTCTCCCTCTTCTTTTCCTCCTCCGACCCCCCTGCATCCCTCCCCAGCCCAGTCCTTGGCATCCATGGGCCTAGGGTCCATCTCCCTTGCGTAGCATGGGTACCGGCCCTCCACCATCTGAGGGCCCTCTGGCTTCCAGACACCACACTGGCCCTGCAGGGAGGGTGAAGGGAAAGGGGACACCTAAGAGCAGTCTAGGGGGAGACCCAGGAGAGGGGAGAACTGGGGGGGGGGGGTAAAAGGAGCCCCAGCCAACCCTAAGCCATGAACTGGGGAACGGGCATGAGGCAGAGGTATTGGGGAACCATGCTCCGACTGCATGACTTTTGACGAGTATTCGTGGGTCTGTATGAGAGGATCCAACAGTACGTGAACTGAGATGCAGAGAGATGTTAGAGAAGTAGCAAAAAGAAAGCTAGAAACATGCCCCTCCTGAGCAAAAGTGGTACTAGGACAGTTCCTGACAAAATCATTTACTGGCTACTGCCCAGTGTCACCCATATATTAAGCATGATTCACATTATTGGGTTGATCTATGTCCTGGTTTATGACTTGTCTTTTTACATTCTTTTTGGTGTTTTTTGAAGAACAGATGTGCTTGCTATTAATGTTGGGGAATTTACCAAATGTTTTCTCTTGGTGTTGAGATTTTTGTGTCTTTAAACACCTCCTTCCCTATCCACTTCATTTATGAAGCGATTAGCTCATGAACACCTCGTCAGTTAGATTGTGGTCTCCGACTCAAGGTCGTCATGATCTGTTTCCTCTTATTGGTGTCAGCACTGTGACACCATTCACACAAAGGAGGGAAACACTCAAATGATGAAATGCAAGCTAGGAGATGATGGCTGATTGAAATCACCTGTACTGTTTGAGGAATCTTTGACAAGTCAAGGTACTGTGCTAGGTAGGCATATTCCAAACACTATTTATATCAATCCTGGGGATTGCAGTTTAGAGATGAAGAAAATAAGTCCCACCCTGTTTAAAATATAGTCATTAGCAAGCATTAATGTAAAAAATACAGTCATTACTGAAGCATATCTTAAGTCAAGAGAGACACTTCCAGCCCAAAAAAATCTATTTTGAAGGGTTCCTGGCTGGTTCAGTCGGTAGAACATGCAACTCTTCATCTTAGGGTCGTGAGTTCAGGGTCATGAGTTCAGGTCCCACATTGGGCATCGAGCTTACTTAAAAAAGAAAAAAATCCATTTTGAGAGCGAGTCTGAGGAATGCTTTCGGGGTTGAAACACTCCCATTGGTTGGATGTAGTGGACACGCTTGTATTGCATATCATCAGATTTTCCTGAAAATCAATGAGAGATGATTCTATCTTCATTTTTGTTGGGCAGTTTCTCAGGAACAAAATCATGGTTTGTCTTTATTCCCAAGAGACCGTTTATAAAAGAACTGTGCCAATAGGTAAATATTTGAAGCCTTGGAGAGGAAATTGGCTGTTGAGGATAGTCTCCTTACAAATTCACTATATTTGAGCTCCTAGAGTCATTCTGATAGACAGTGGTTGAGGAAAAAAAAAAAAAAAGAACTGAGAGTTATCAGGTGTCCTGTGTTCTAGATGTTGTTATATAGGGAAAGCAGGAAGCAAATGAACACCTGGTGAAAAGTGTTTTTTTTTCCCCCCCCTCATTATCTACGGGAGTCAAGAGACTACTGTTTATTTGATCAAAATTTAAGTCTGGCTCTGACACTAGAATTGGCCTTAGCCAAATCACTCTGTATCTCTGTTCCTCAGTTCCCACCTCTCTGGATAATAGCACCTACACTACTTACCTTCCAGATGGTTGTGGAAAAAATACTAAAATGTGTACATGAAATGCTTCAAAAACTGTTAAGATAAAGTGTAGGATCTGACAGGAATTGCTACTGTTAATAGTAAAGTCGGATTGATAGCAGGTAAGACTGATAATTTTGTGTCTGTGTGTGTATAGGCTCTGAGGTCTGGATCTATATATAATTTTGTACACGAATAATTATAGTAATAATAATAATAATAGTAACACTTTCCATTTGCATTCTATTTTACACTCCTTGGAAGACTTATTTCCTGGGAGCCTCAGGAGCCCCCTGTGAGATGGCCCAGGAGTTGTGCCACACTTCTGCGTTGCTCATATGGAATTCTACCTTCTCACGGGATGAAAGCCTCTCCTCTTTTGCAACATCTGCAACTTCTGTCAGTCCCTGTTTCTAGTACCTTTCACCTCCAGATCCTTATTTGGTATTTGTCCAATCTGCAATTCACGTGGGTCCAGTCCTTTCTAACTTCTGAGAGTCCCCTCAGATTCCACACCCATGTGGAGGCCACACAGCACTCTAGTGCCTTGACCTCACATCTTCATCAGCTTTCATGTCAAGCACCAAACCCCGTATTTTTAGAAACCTACTTCCAAGACCCATCTTTGGGACTTCAGTATTGTTCCAGACTGCTACATCTAAATCTACTAATTCACACAATGGCATATGTGGAGAGTGACATTCTTTCCTTCCAGTTCTCTTGCTTTCTTTCTCCCACCAAAGCTCTGATTCTAATACAGCAAGACCTCTGGTCTATTTTTTGCCTCCTCCTTGCTCAACACTCTCTCTCTCTCTTTCTCTCTCTTTAATAGTGCCTTAGCTTTCTCCTGGCTTCCTTTCTTCCCTGTGCAGCCTAGGTCCATAACTATACTCCTTTGTCAGCTTCCTCTACCGCCTACTTTTTCCATTTGTTTCCTCCTCAGTCCATTGTTCATGCCCCCAAATTTGGATCTTGCCAATAATCCATTTTCCCTGCTCCCACCACAGGCAGTCAGCTGTTGCTGGAGAAAAGCAAGTATTTGTATGAAATAGGGATAGGGCAGATTCATCTTTAACCTCAGCTGAACTTAACTGCTGCTTTCAGTGTCTTTGCTGCTTTCTGTTCTGTTTTCTTTCCCATCCGAAGCAGTGGTTATAAACATTTATTTATTCCTTTCCAGGAGTAACTTCCTTTACTCGCAACTCTTTAAGTGGACAAAAGATAACCTTGACTCACACTCATTTGAGAAAAGAGAAGTAACCAAAGATCTCTCTCAGGTTCTGCTTCAACCTACAAATTCATGTACCTCCCCACCCAGTCTTACCTCTTTTTCTCCTATTTATTTGGACACAAATTTTTAAAAAGATTTTTATTTATTTATTTGACAGAGAGAGAAAGAGAGAGAGAGATCGCAAGTAGGCAGAGAGGCAGGCAGAGAGAGGGGAGGAAGCAAGCTCCCTGCTGAGCAGAGAGCCCAATGCAGGGCTTGATCCCAGGACCCTGAGATCATGACCTGAGCCGAAGGCAGAGGCTTTAACCCACTGAGCCACATAGGCACCCCCCCTTTTTTTTTAACTAATTGTGTTCCCTCTGAGCTTCTCTGGAGCCTCAGTTCCACTTATTCTCATTCTCTCCTGCCTAATTCTTCTGAGACTCAGATGTTGCTCAAACATCCTATTTCACCAACAGATGAACTTCCCATGCATACCTTTATTTTTTGTCCTTCTGTTTTTCTGTCGCTCTCCTGCCACCTTGTATCTCTCTTCCTTCTGTAGGTGAACTTTTCACGGAGGTAATTTAGTCTAGCTGTTCTAATCAAGTAATCTGTCCATCGTTGTCATATGAATACTGGAATCAAAAAAGAGTTCACGAATTATTCTGACAATCGGGTGTTTTATTTTGTCACTTTCTTCTTCCGTGTTGATAATTCACCTTACTTAAGTAGAATACTTGCTTTGGATGAGTATACGCACTTGACTAATGACAGGGGATGGTATCAGAGCACTAACTGTGAAGCCTCGCATTGAAAATGAGAACTTTAAGGATAGTGCTGGGGACCGTGAAAAAAATAAAATTCTGATTATCAGTTGCTGATGTGAAATTCTTGGAGAAATGGTGCATCAAAAAAAAAGAAAAAGTCAAAAGAAATGCATATATCCTCATAGATGAAGCACAAATAGTGTCTATACTCAGGATACGAGAAAGTACCTGAGGGTGAGTTCTTGATAACATGTCAGGGAGGATTAAAACCTGATGTCTGAGGAAGCCTTTCTTTACAGTTTATCCTGGCTTGAGACCAGAAGCCATCTGTGAGTTGTTGAAATTTGGTTCTTGTTCCATGAAGGGAGAGCATGCAATAGGATGAACCCTCACCTCTATTGACAGAAATTAGTGAGATTTATGATACTAGGAGGGGATTCAGGGGATCTTCTACTATTAGCAAGTGTCAAGTTACCCTGAAAGTATTCCTAGTCACTTCATTTCTGGGGATAGAGAGCAGTGTATTTGCTGATAGGTCCCCCCAGGACATCTCGATTCAGTATATGTCCAGATGCTGCCGGAGCTCATTTCTAAAGAATGGCGTCAGAAAGAAATGAAGAGAAAGTAATGCAAACTACACATAATAATAATTCAGAATTCATCTTATGAAAATGCTAGAGTAAAAATTGAAAAACAAAATACTAAAATTTAATATCAAGGGCAAAACTAGGTGACCTCAGTTTATGAACCTCTAAAGAATCAAAAGTTTAAATATTGTACCCCTTTACTTTTAGAAGACTGTGTGCCTGTTAAGTTTTCAAAAGCACTAAACATAGGAGGTCACCGTTTATGACCTTCATTATCAAATTTTAGTTTCAAACTCCCTAAACTGCCCTTGCCTCATGAAAAAATTTGGGGAAATGTTTAGCAACTTTGTTTAAAGAGAAAATTTAATTTCTAATGGATCAAAGCTCTTCGTTCTTCAGTAATTGCCAAAGGTATTCGTTGCTACTAAAGCAAGGTGGGTGTTTGTTTTTCTCAGTCATTTTACCACTGGGGTGTGCATCGTGTCATCACGGCCACTGGCCTGCCACCAAGCTCTGTGACAGAGTCCTCGCAACTCCAGCTGAGTTTGGATGAAAACAGCAAAAGCAGACAAGTGATTTGCCAGTGGCAGAGACGATATTTTGAACATTTTTATTTGGCTGGCATTATTTTATTCAACCTAGAAGAGAAAGAGCTCGTTAAGGAGAAAAAAACTCCTCATTTCTATTTAAAGGAAACGAAGTTTAGATGAAGCAGTTGAAAACCTAGAGAAAAACTAAATAATAACTAGCTCAAACTGTCACCCTTGTAGTAGCAATTACGATAACTGAACAAAAACTCTGTACTCTATAGTTGTGTATGACAAAGGCTGAAGAAACAGTACTCCAAATATGATATGCACAAAATGTAGGTGTGTTACCTTTACCCCAGATCTCTAATCCAGTGTGGAATAATCTAGCGTCTGTGTTCACGAGGACTTTTCTCATGAGTGTGTAATAGAAAATGACAAAAAGGGAATGGTACATTAATCACCTAAATACTTTTTCAGAGAAAAAGTGGTAGATTTGGTGATATGGAAGACAGACTGTAGGCGAAATTATTCTTTAACCAGTACCAGTGAATTTCATGTAGTTGTGTTGAGATCCCACCCTTTGTGATCACGGTGAAGCAAAACAGACCTACACACAGTGCTTACATCATAAAATGAAGCAATGGCCAACCTTATCTAGATCCAAGACCTTTCTGAAGTACAGTTAATTTTAAATAATCCTGGGTAGAAGCCTGAAGATGTTTATGGATGATGCAACAGTGACCAGAGCCAAATCACTTAGAGATGACATTGCGTGCCTTCAGAGGGCATTCAGACATTGGAGCAAATTTCATCAGTCTTCTTCTAGTCTTTTCTGGCTGCACTGGATCCAGGGTGGCAATATTGGTGGAGAACCTGTGGCGTAAATTCCCCCTCATTGACAGAGCAGACAACAGAGCTGGCTGTGACCGCTGTCTTGATTAGAGATTTTTAAGGGAGTCTCTTTTTTTCTTCCAATTATGCTCTTACTAGAACATATCATTATACAGATGTCTCGGTGGAAAAGTATGGATGGAATAATGAGGCCATTGAGAATGATGCCAGAGACTATTCACAGTCACAGGGATATTTCTCCAGGTAAGAATTGCCATATGACCAGATTTTCTGTGGCTAGCATAGAAAGGGCTGTCCTTGGGTTTTTCTCCTATAATTGGATGAGTAAGAAGGTATTTACAAATGATTAAAATGCACTGGGTTGAAAAAGCATGGACATGGCATTACTATGACACAGTAGCTAAACTGTCATCAACTTCACACATTCATAGATCTAACAGCTGGACAGAACCTCGAGTGGGCATTGACTCTGAGCTCTAGAAGGTATTACTATCTTCATTTTACCGATACACCCCAGGATTTCCCCAAGATGACCTGTAATCATCAAATTTACAACTAAGTAATAATTGTAAGCCTAAAATATTCAGCAGTTATATTTCTGTCCAGAAGATGGATTGCCTTTATGAACAAAAAGCATGCAAAAAAAAGGAAGGAAAATTGAATTTATCTATGCTGCTATGAAGGAGCTATGCGGTGACATAAAAACAGTGGATAATCTACACCTTGCTTCC
Organism: Nasua narica; assembly: GCA_028533885.1. Lineage (NCBI taxonomy): Eukaryota > Metazoa > Chordata > Mammalia > Carnivora > Procyonidae > Nasua > Nasua narica. The sequence continues at coordinate 50,979,576 of CM052807.1, forward strand.
AGAGTCTCAGATGCAGTCAGTAGCATCTCCAGTAAGACAATTGTTCATGGTCTGCTACGTGGAGACTAAACCAATAATTTTCATCTGGTGGTCAGTGTAAAATTAACTGCCCTTAGAACTAATGGTCTAAATGGATACAGGTCTAATATAACAATGACAGCAATAAAAACAACTATGGAAAAGAATTCTCAATAAAATGAATTCCCAGTACTGCTACTCTCTCGTGTTCTTAAAACTTACATAAAGGAAAAATAAATATTTCTCTTGGAATAAAGAGGGAGGACAGCTTTGTTTTCCCAGCATGGTGAGGCCCAGGTTCATTGATACTGCTTCTTGGAATATAAGATAGAAAAACGAGAGAAACCCTGTGCTAGACAACTTATTGAAAGATTATCTTGGTTGTGTTGCAGATGGATAGCACATTGGACTTCCGAAAGCTTATCTTTCCTTGCAGGCAATGAATCCCTCGCTTTCCACGCTTACTGAATTTGCAGACATCACCTCAACTGTATGAATTTGTTAGGGTTGTCATAGAAGGTACCACAGACCAGGTGGCTTAAACAACAGCAATGTATTTTCTCACCATTCCATAGGCTAGATTTCTAGGATCAAAGTCCTGGCAGAATTGCTTCTTCTCAAGGGCTGTGAGGGAAGGATCTGCTGTAGGCCTTTCTCTTTGGCTGGTAGAGTTTTGTAGATTGCCTTCTCTTGATGTCTTCACATCGTCTTCCCTCTGATTGTGTTTGTATCCAAACTTCTTTTTTTAAGGATACCAGCCATATTAGAGCCTACCCTAATGACCTTATTTTGACTTAAGTACCTTTGTAAAGCCTTGTTTCCAAATGTGACCACATTCTGGAATGTGGTACTGGGGATTAGGAATTTGACATTTGAATTTGGGGTAAGGCTGTAGTTCAGCCCATGATATTTGTCTGTTATGAGGGGAAAACTGAGACTTGGAGAGAATCAAACCCAGCCTGGCCCCTTCTGTCTCTCTTATTTGGGTGATCTGTCATCTGAGTCAATTAATCAGGTGTAAACTATAGTTATATCAGTCAGTTATGAAGGTTTGCAGTAGAGAGCTTGTTGATGGGAATGAAATGTGCCGTTTTCCATATAAAATTTAAAACTCTACTATGTTTAGTGCCAAGAAGAGAAAAAGGACTGGTGGAGAAAATCATGCTTTTCAAAGTAGGTAGGCTGAAGAGTAATAATATTTTTTAAGGGTTTATTTATTTATTTGAAGTAGGGAGGGGCAGAGGGAGAGAATCCTGAAGTACACTCCCCACTGAGTGTGGAGCCCTACACAGCGCTCGATCCCAGGACCCTAAGATCATGACCAGAGCCAAAATCAAGAGCCAAGCGCTTAACAGACTGAGCCACCCAAGCACCCTCGAAGAGTCATAATAGTAAATATTATTAATATTATTTAGTAATAATATTAAATATTAAAGAGATTATCTCATACGTGCAATGGAAAATTCACCTTAAGAGGTACTTTGAGATAGTCAAGTAGTTTACGAGATCCGTCAAGAAAAACTGAAATTATCCAGCTTCAGAAGAACCAAACAAGAAAACTTCCTTTAGGGGTGCCTGGGTGGCTCCGTGGGTTGAGGCCTCTGCCTTCGGCCCGGGTCACGGTCCCAGCGTCCTGGGATCGAGCCCCGCATCGGGCTCTCTGCTCGGCGGGAAGCCTGCTTTCCCCTTTCTCTCTGCCTGCCTCTCTGCCTGCTTGTGATCTCTCTCTCTCTCTCTGTCAAATAGATAAATAAAAATATTAAAAAAAAAAAAGAAAACTTCCTTTAGAGGTTTAGGATTAGCAGCAGAAGGTGTGATGGGTATAGCTGACCTGAAGGCAAATTCACTGTTGGTGAACTAATGAGAGAATCTGAATGTGACACTATAGGCGTCATTTTTCTTGATACAGGAAATGTTATTCATAATATCCTAGATGTTTTACCAAGTAATAAGGACTAAGTAAAGGCTAAGAAGGCTTCTCTGTGAGAGCATAGTATCACCAATTGTACCCTAGCTCATAAACACATTTGAAGGTGTTCAAAGTGCCTCTGAGCTCTTGGCTTCTTTCAAGATAGCTTTCCAGTGCCCTCAGGCTGCAAAGGACCCAGCCCCCCAAACTGTTCTCTCCCCAGGAGTCCTTCACTCCACAGTCTTGCCCTTCAGGGAGTTCCTTCATCTAAATTTATCCATTCACTCATGGTCCTACTAAATGGTTTCTTATTAAACTAATTGCAGAAATGTTGTAACCAGAATGCATATATACAATTTAACCAGCGACTTCATTATCTTCTAATAGTATTATCAGACCCTATGGATGACTTCCAGGAGAGAGATACTTGGTTTGGGGAATATTTCCTCTCTTTAAATCATGTGTCTTTTCCTAAGGTCATATGTATTTCCCCCCCCAAAGGTCATATGTATTATTCAATGAGTTTGTTATCAGTTAGCTAGTTAGCTATCATCTGCCTATAAAAATCACACAAAATACAAAAGACTAGAAAATCTTGGATTTATTGAGAGACCATTTGGCTTTCTCATTCATTAATCCTTTAGTGTGCAGAAAGAATAGCAGCTTGTGATATCCTCTCCCTACGTTTTTGGTGGGGAGTCAGAAGACCACTCCTTTTGCTATCTTTTCCAAGCATGTATATTTTTGCATAGTCAAGGCCCATTGTATTTAGTTTCATTACCTTTACATGTTCATTAAATCTTACGTACTTCTCTATAAAATATATAAATGCATTTTACTTAATGACTTATGTTTTACCTAATGACTAATGTTTATCTTGTTATGTTTACCATTTTTCAAATATATAATAACTGGCAAACATCGAAGAATAGACTTTTAGATTAGTTTTCCTGAAGCTTATGCACAAAATTACCCATTAAAGATTGAATTTTGTCTAATTAACAGTAATCAAATTTTACTTGAAAAGTACTTTTTGAAATATAGCATGTTTATGTTTTTCTAGAAGCTAAATTGAAGAGAGCAGGATTTGTCCCATAGGACACTGTCTAGTTAGAATTTTACCTTGGTGGTGGATAGCACCCTAACTTATTTTATTATCATTCCTTTAGCAAGCATGAACATGTATCATTCATGTACTAAGTGACTATTTTAATGCTAAATGAAAATTTAATGGAACCCTTCAGATTTCCAGATTCTGTACCACATCATTATTTTATTAGGAAACCTCACAGGAAAGTGTACTAAAGATTGTCCTTTTTTTTTTTAAAGATTGTCCTAATTGCAAATATCAATACACATTTAGAACTTGGTAAAGGTGATGGTTTTGTTCCATTGTGATGTATTATGCTGCTGAATTATACACATTAAAATGGTTTATTTAATGTTATGTAAATTTTACCTCAATAAAAAAAAAAAACAACTTTTTGACACAAAGGTAGAAAATCTCTGAGAGGTTTATCTCCCTCCTCCATAAAAGGACCTTACATAACTCTACCAGGATAATTGTCTATCCAGGCCACAGATATAAATTTGAATCTGCAGTTCTGGGAGAGATTAGGTCAGGCTTTAAATAAAGAAGTTGTAGGCAAGTTAAATTGTCACTGAATTCTTAAATATTACTCAGTGTCCAAAAACTGTTCTTTTTTGGAATTATTTGTTCCCAAGATCCATTGTAAAGGTTGATCTTTATCTTTGTTCTTAAAGGCCCCTAGAGAGAGGTAGCTGGTTTTTCTTTGTTTTTGTTTTTTAACTTTTGTGGCATTTTCTAGGATTTCATTCTGACCCTCAAAGTTTGTGAAGCTCAGTTAAATCTCTCCCACAACTTTTTAAATTCATTTCTTCTCTTTTAAATTCTCAGTAGGACTAGATAACAGCTGATCTGAATGCAGTGGACACCACTTCAAAAACTCCCACTATTAAAAACAACAACAACAACAACAACAAAAACCTCCCAGTATTGTTGCTGGTCTTCATTCTCCAACTTTCATAAGCTTTTCCTCAAAGTTTTTTTTAAACCATCTTCATTATTCATTTCTTGCCTTTCAGTATTTCCATTTCACACATCATTTCATAGGATTCCAAACTAGATATAATTGTTACCCAGATGTGTAATGGAAAAATTAATTTCTTCTTCCAGCGTGCTGTCCTTCTGTTCTCTAGATGGATAATAACTTCATACCATCAAGCACTATTGGTGCAATGAGTTAAAATGTGTATTCACACCCATCCCTCGTTCGTTCTGTGTCAGCCCTGTGCTCTTTACTTGCAATAATGACACTAATGTTGCATTATTGTGTTATCCTCTGCTTTAGGATTCAATCTGAATTCTAAATCTTTGGCTGTAACTGATAGCTCTTATCTCTCTGAAATGGCTTTAATTCCCTGTGTGTTTGCTATGAAAATCCATTCTATTTCCTTGGTTCCAGCTCTGCCGACTCTTGGATGCTGATGCCGTTACCAAAACCTTCGTCCACCTGAGTCCTTGCTGGGAAGGCCTATCCTTGAATGTCTCATTCAGTTGGAAGTAGATGTGTTGCTGACTTTGCATGGCTAGGAGCACTACTGGACCAGAACAGGACAAGGATGGGGGCGGAAACAGGAGGCGGGTGAGGACGATCCAGGTCAGGGTCCCAACCAGAGACTTAAGCTTGACAAGGGGACCACGTGTCCAGAAAAGCCACGAGTCCTGAGGGCAAACTCAAGTACAACTACACCACCTCCTTCACTACTTGAGAGGGAAAATTCTCAGGCATGGTATGTTGGTTTGCTCTTGTTGTCAGAACACATATCGCGTAGCCGAAACAACAGACATTTACTTTCTCACCGTTCTGGGGCTAAAAGTTGAAGATCAAGGTATTGGCAGGTCTGATTTCTTTGAGGCTTCCCTCCTGGGCTTGCACATGGTCGTCTTCTCATTGCTACTCAAGTGGTCTTTCCTCTGTGTGTGTACATCCTTGGTGTCTCTTTGTCCACTTTTTCTCTTCTTGTAGAGACACGAGTCACATTGGATTAGAGCCCATCCTAATGCCCTCGCTTTAGCTTCATCACCTCTTTCAAGGCCCTGTCTCCAAATATAATCATATTCTGAGGTGCTGGGGGTTGGAGTTTCGAGATAGGAATTTTGAGAAGACACACGTGAGCTCATAACAGTTGGGTTTTACACCATTTTCAATGTCCTCTTGAGAAATTAAGGCATTTTTGCATGTAGTGGTAGCTGGCTTGTTATCATCCCTTACTGGATGCTTTCCCTTCCCTATATCACATCTCTACTCCCCTTCAGATATTCTCTGTACCTCCCCAAATTTCCACCCAAATCCTTCCTTTGGGGTCAACTTCTGTGGGAACCCAAAGTAGGACAGATACAAAGGAAGGGACATTACAGTGCTGTAAAGTGACACAGAAACCATCAGTCCAGTGTCAGATGACCTAAATTCAAGTTCTAGATTCAAATTTTGACACTTCTGTTATCAAGTCAATCTCCTTAAACCTCAGGTGATAACGATATCTGCTTTGTAGGATCCTTTCAGGTCTTAAATAAGAAAGTGTATATGGTATCAAAAGCTATTTTCTTTTTTTTTTTTTTGAAAGATTTTATTTATTTTTTTGACAGAGAGAGAGATCACAAGTAGAGAGGCAGGCAGAGGGAGAAGGGGAAGCAGGCTCCCCGCTGAGCCGAGAGCCCGATATGGGGCTCGATCCCAGGACCCAGAGATCATGACCTGAGCCTAAGGCAGAGGCTTTAACCGACTGAGCCACCCAGGCACCCCTCAAAAGCTATTTTCAAATGCTATCTGAATATTATTATTACCACATTTAAACAAAATTCTCTGTCCTCAAATAATTCTGTTTACATTGGATAATCAAGTTGAAATCCATAAAATTTTTTTACGGCACAAAGTAGCATATGGTTTAGTTTCAAATGAATGATATATTCTACCACCATTGTCACTGCTGAAAATATTAAATAACACCAGATTCTAACTCAATCCAGAAAGCTATCCTGACTGCTGGATCCCTTTACTTCACTGCTATCTATTATTCACATGTTACGGGAGAGAAAGTTTGTATAAGAAACAGTTTCTGCCTTCAGAGCTTATGATCCTGCTTGAAGCCCTAGACATGTATACAAATGAATGAAATAAAACACAGCAAGTGCTAAGTGCTAGAATGCTAGATGAATAAACTTCATATGAACTTAGAAAATTATGCAGGATAAACACTAAGAATGGTTTTATGCTGCAGCCCTGTCATTAGACACTGGATTCATATATTAATATAAAGCGATTTTTATAAAACGAAGACAAAAAAAGGAGTTTTATAACATCACACTGTAAAATCCTAACTATATATATGCGGTTTTGTTTTGTTTTGTTTTGTTGCCTAAATCTTCAAAAAAAAATAGCACATCTCAATTCAAACTCATCTGTATCTGGTGGCTCCCATCTTGCAGTTCTAGGAGAGTCTGTGTATTTTTCTATACCATCTTTGTCTTTCTTGCAAGATGAATGTCATAAGCAGCTGAATGAAAGACCTCAGTTGACTCCCGTCAACTCACTGTAACAGAAAGAAATGAGATTGGTCTGACCAAATGTGTTTTTCAGACAGCCAAAAGCACGTTGGTTATTATTTTGTATCTTCCGAAATCTTCTAAGCAGTTGAAAATTGATTTCTTGATGAGTCACTTAGGGTTTTTTTTGTTTTTTTGGTTTTTTTTTTTTGTTTTTTTAGGTATGAAGCTAAATTGACCATTTTTTAATGCCAGGTTTGACTTTTTTTCTGAAAAATATGCAATCTTTTTGCCATTTGCCATAATTGCTTTCATTATTCAGGATATTACCTGAACACAAGTTTCCAGATTTCTTGTCATAATTTTACCCAGCTTAGTTGTCCTTATGGCTTTGTTTTTTAGAGTCTTTTGCCTTAATTTCCCTTGCTGAAACCTCCAAAGTATTACATTTCCTTCAGCTAATACAACTATTTATTTCTTACTTGTTTTTTTAACAAGATGAATTTTATGTATCACTAAGTTCCTTCTGGCATATTTTCATGTTATACTGGATATAGTCTTTTTGTCCCTTCTCCCTCATTTCTGTAGAGCTTAGTTATTAAATGATAAACAGTTTGCTTGAGGTATCATATAATTATTTTTTGCAAATATTTTATTTCTACTTGACTTTAAGTAAGAATGTCCTTAAAGTAAAAAACACAAATATGCTTTTTAATATTTGGATTTCAAGTATAGGACATTTGAACTTTAAATCCATTAAGATATAGATTTTAAAATGCGTCAAACCTTTACATCTGTGGCTTAGATTACTAGATAGAGGAAAATCATATAAACTTTTCTGAAAATTTTTAAGGGAATAACTTATCCACATTATAGTTGGAATTTGGAAACTCTATGGCCTAACAACAGACAAAAATAAGTGATCATTTCTAGTCCAAGTTTGTGTGTGTGTGTGTGTGTGTGTGTGTTTAATTGTCCACTTCTCAATGAACATAGAGAGTTTATATTCCAGGCAACGGATCTGTGTCTGCTTTTATTTAAGCTTTTTGGCTGAATTTTCTGTAAAGGTTCAGATCATAAATATTTTAGGCTTTGCCAGTCCAGTGCTTTCTATCATAACTGTTCCATCTGCCTGCCAGTCTAGCGAGAAAGCAGCCCCAGGCAATATCTAAAGGTATTGAGGTTTTATTTTTTTACGAAAACAGACCTCAGACCATAATTGGCCCATGAACTGTGGTGTGTTGGCCCTTGTTCTAGTTCTAGAATCATCCACTTCACTTTGACTGTATAGACTGGCCATTTGATCCCCTATTATGATTCTGGCTCCGCGCTGAGTTGTTCTACTGAGCTTTGAATACAAAGTTCAGAGGTCACTAATTCTTGTCTGAATATGAAAATACATTTATTGTCTTTCTAGTTTTCCTGCTACGTGTATTTAAAGATCATTTGTACCTCTGCTTTTAAAGTGAAATCTATCCAATGTTTACATTATTGTGTTTTTTTCCCCCTAGTTCACATAAAACTGCACGCTCAGCTTTCGGTCCATTGCTTCCTGTCTTTCAGCCCCTAATTTTTATGTATTGCTCACTTTGAGTTGATTTGCCATGTGGTGAATATTCCTAAATTTTCTGACTTACACCTTAGTGTACAAAAACCTTTCAGTTTACCAAAGAGGATTTATCGTAAGTGTTTCTCCATTTGAGTTTAGGACACTTTAAAATGCTGTTGGCTAAAAGGGGCAATTGCAAGATACATGTGGCTCAACCCAACGCCACTGAAAACAGCGGGGCCAATTTGAAGAGCTTTCAGGAAGTCAATTATCATATGGTTTCACTTATTTGTGGAGCATAAGGAGTAGCATGGAGGACGGTGGGAGAAGGAAGGGAAAAATGAAGAGGGAGAATCAGAGGGGGAGATGGAACCTTGAGAGACTGTGGACTCTGGGGAAACAAACTGAGGGTTTTGGAGGGGAGGGCGTTGAGGGGATAGGTGAGCCCGGTGGTGGGTATTGAGGAAGGCCATATTGCATGGAGCACTGGGTGTTATACGTAAACGATGAATCATGGAACACTACATCAAAAACTAATGTACTGTATGGTGACTAATATAAATTTTAAAAAAATGAAGAGCTTTCAGTAGTAGGACCTAAATGTGATGCTTAAGAAATACTGATGTGAGTAAACACAACAAAAACAAATGCAACATAATAGCCCAAACTTTTCAGTGACAGAAAGTCTCAGAGTTGCTGCAGAAATGCTTTCTCTGGCTATAGATACTCTAGTGAGTGGCCAAGTTACAATTGCTATAGGAACTGTAACTGAAATTTGACCTTTGATACATTCACATGTCCAACCATAACATTGTATCAACAGGCTTTTGCATTTCCTTGTGTTGGGTAAGTGGCTTTGTTTTAGGCCCACGGAAATTAACTAGAAAAAAAATTGTTGGGAGGAAGAAAGCAGAAAGTTTGATTTTTATTTATTTATTTTTTTTTTCAGAATCTTATCCACTGCTAGCATCAGAGTTTCCTTCTGTAGAATCAGTTTGCCAAAGTGCTTTCCCAGGCTAGGTAATGAATTCCCCTAGAGAGACTACTCCTTCAAAGTAAATAGTGGACTCTTTATTTATCAGAAAGGCAGTTGCCTGGTTCTTTGTGTTGGTTGATTAGAACATTGCCTCTGGCCTGTAAGAGTGTAGATTTCCTGTGGCTTGTCAGAAAGCAGGAGCAGAAAAGCAGACCCTTCCCCTCCCTCAGGATCCATGAGTGAGAAATATATAACGATCAATAATTACTTTCTCCTTGTTCTTTACATCAAATGCAAAACTGGGTGAGTCAACAAACCAACTATCAGGTAGTAATTCCTCCCGGTTGTTTTGTTATTGTACTTCCACAAATTAAACCAAAGAAACTATCCTTTCTGGATATGCCAATTTGAATGTTCTGAGTAACTATGAATGATCAGACTCCCAGAGCCCTACAACATTTCAGAGTACCAAAACCCAAAGGACCAGACTAACTCAGAAATAAAAGTGGTTAGCATTTATTAAGCACTTCCCGTGTGCCCAGTACTGTGATGGGTACTTATCTATGAAATCTCTTTTTTTTTTTTTTTTTAAATGATCTCGAAAGGTCACTTTTTTTTTTTTTTAAAGATTTTATTTATTTATTTAACAGAGAGAGAACACAAGCAGGCAGAGAGGCAGGCAGAGGCAGAGAGAGGAGCAGGCTCCCCGCTGAGCAAAGAGCCCGATGTGGGACTCGATCCCAGGACGCCGGGATCATGACCTGAGCCGAAGGCAGCTACCCAACCAACTGAGCCACCCAGGCGTCCCTATGAAATCTCATTGAACCCTTACAACATTCTACATGGATAGCTGAGGTGAACGATCTTCCACAGTCAGACAGTGGTGGAGCCAACGCTTGAACCTAGTTCCGGATAACTCCCAAGTCCTAGAGTTCTTTAAAAACCACCCATGTTTTTGCAGATCTCTAGTTCAGCAAAGAATATTGGTTATGTGTTTTTCAGATAGCTCAAAGGTTCCATAATATATTGCCCTTGTGCATGAAATACCAAAGTCAACTAATATATCTACATTTAAAGACAGAGGTCCATTTATTGAGCACCAGCTTTTATAACAATGCACCGTAAGAGTCTGGTCAACTTGAAATAAGAGTGAAAATGGGATATAAAATAAGAGAGAGTTGAAAGAAGGCCTTGGTTCCTTTAGTGACACTCTTCTCATATATATATATATATATATATATATATATATATATATATATATATGAGAAATGATCACTTATTTTTGTCTGTTGTTAGGCCATAGAGTTTCCAAATTCCAACTATAATGTGGATAAGTTATTCCCTTAAAAATTTTCAGAAAAGTTTATATGAGTTTATATACTTGAAATTCAGGTGAAGTAACATTTGCATTTGACCTATAAGGTACATCATGTTATTCAGTAATAACTTTCTGCTTTGTGACAAATAAAAATCATTCCAAAGAGCAAGAACTTATTTCATAAGCTATTTGTTCCTTGCTGGAGCTGTTTCTCATAGTTCCCTGGCTGTGTTCGTTTACAGTTACCGATGTGTCTCTAAACCTTCTTTGTATTTTGTTACTGAACTCTTAACCTGTCTTTGAAACTGAAATATAAAATGTGTAGTTTTGTATTTCTATGAACATGTTGAAGATCCTAAGACCCTGTAACCAGGCTTACAAGGATCAGATATGCAAGCAATAATAGCAATCTTGGATTGAATGGTTACCATGTACCAACCAGAGTACAAAGCACTATCTCGGTCAATTCTCCAACAACTCTATGCTGTGGTCGTTAATCCCATTCATTGATGAGTGAACTGAGGCCTAGAAAGAGTCAAGGATTTGCTTAAGTATTCATTGAGCACCTCTTGACCTTCTGATACTGTAGAGGAAGATGCAAATGAAACAAAACATGGACTCAGTAAGCTTTTAAAACTAAAAGCTTCTTTTTAATTTTTAGAATTCCAGTATAATTGACGTACAGTATTGTGTTGGTTTCGGGTGTACAATACAATGAGTCAACAGTTCTGTAAATCACCCAGTGCTCATCACAATAAGTGTACTCTTGATCCTCTTCACCTGTTTCACCCATCCCCCTACCCACCTCCCCTCTGGCATAAAAAACTGAGGATTTTTTTAATAATTATGTTTTCAAAATGTCTGTGTTTGAAACTGTGAAATGCAGCTTCCACCCTTGTAGTTTAATGATACTCAAACTAATGAAATGGAAAGGTCACTTCTTGGAAAACTCTACAGGTGTTCATTTAAGAAATGTTGTCCTCTGTCACAGGCTCTGTGAATAATGGCAGCCCACCAAACAGACATACCTGAGATATTTTAATTCAAAACAGAACAAAATCTCAGACTTAATGACAGTTTTTACAAACCAAAATTCATTTCCCTCATCTGTACATACACAAAATAATTGATACTGCTTAATGGTGGCATCAAGTATACTTCAAATAGATGTGACATTGCTACCTCATTTATAGCTGTGAACAGCTGTGTACTTTCAAAATAACAAACTTTTTTTTAACAACAACAAAAGAATAAAAGGGAAAGGGGGAAAATATGCTTGGAGAGTTTCTTTTTATGCTGTTTTGAAATAATTTTATATAAAGACAATGTATATCCTCTCCCATTATTCTTTTACACTGAAATATTTTAAGTCTTTTAAGGCTTATCACTAATACCCCCGACTTTGTCACAAAAGACAAAGACTTTAGAGTATTAATGCTTTGAATGTTTTCCCTCTTGTAAATTAAAATTTTAAAAAACTGAAGCGTAAAAGTGTTAGGTGTCTCCATGAAACAATGATGCTCTCAACACTGCACTTCCACCTATGAAGGTAGAAAAAGCAGTGTGATTTTTTTTAATCTAAAGATACTTTCTGCATCACAGCCACTATTTTCTTTCCTAGCCCAGCTCTTCATACTCCCCACTTTTCCTGAAATTCCAGAAGTATTTGAAGTTCATTAATTTCCTTTCTTTGCTTTCTCTCTGACCTATGCATTCATCTGTCTACTTGCCAAACATTTATTCTAAAACAGCAGATGGTAGGCAGGTGCTAGAGATATAAAGATAAAATCATATTCCTGTTCTCAAGGTACTTGAGATTTGGACACTCTTGCAATGTGCCCTGGTAAATACCCCTGGAGTTCTAGAAAGAGCTGCTGACCAGTCGGAGGGATTACCCTGGGCCTAGTAAGAAAGCCAGATATAGTGCCTGTGACTCAAGTGCAGGCATATGCCTGGAGCTGTGGTAGAGGTTGAAAATGCAGGGACCAGCTCATGTATACCTTATCGTATGCTTCAATTGGGAATTCAGACTTTATCATGACTCACATTAACAAGGCATAAAAACTGAAGTAGCTTTAGCAAGAGAGTGACATGATAATATATGCAATTTAGAAAAATCCCACTGGAAGCTATGTGGGGGGGAGGGGGTGTGGAATAGACCACTTTGTTAGGAAAGATGGTGGCTAGTAGAGGGGAGTGTGGAGAGGTCCCAAGCGGCTGCAGTAAGGAGGTAACGGGCATGTACACAGAAGGGGTTAATTGTAGCAGAATCTCCAGGGTTCATAGATTGAAGTTATGTGGGGAATGAGTGAGATAGAGATAATTCTCACATGCTGGCTTGAGTTACCAGGCGGATGGTGGTGGTGTTAATCAGGATTGGGGATCAATTCTTTTTTTAATATGTTGTGTTTTGGGTGCCACTGAAACATCTGAGTAGAACTGTATAAAACCCAATTAGATGTGAATCTAAGGCTTAGGAGAGAAATCTGGGCTTTGGGTAAGAAAACGATGCAAGAGCCATATAGGTGGCATGTAAGTGATGGTTGAAACAGTGTGTATGAATGAGGTTATCAGTAGCTAATTGAAAATGAAAACAAAGGGGGGCACCTGGGTGGCTCAGTTGGTTAAGTGTCTGCCTTCAGCTCAGGTCATGATCCCAGGGTCCTGGGATTGAGTCCCTCATTGGGCTCCCTGCTCAGTGGGGAGTTTGCTTCTCTCTCTGCTGGTCCCCTCACTTATGCTCTCGCTCTTGCTCTCTCTTAAATAAATAAATAAAATTTTAAAAAAAGGAAAACAACAAAGGGCCTAAGGTGGCACCTAAGGGAAGTATTATTGCCTTCCTAGGGGCCAAATTAGGGAACTTCTAAGCCATAGGATGCCTTCATGTGAATTAGAGAACACCTTTACTGCCTTCAAAGTTGTTGTCATCTATTGACACATTTATGAGGTCTACAATATGTATGGTGGCCCGTGGAGCTGAGCAGTAAAATGTCAGTTGTGAGGATCGAGAAGCCATCACCAGGCAGATAAGACATCAAGTGGTACCAGAAACTACAGGAACAGAGTTCCTGAAGGCAGAACGATCAGCACCCCCCACCCACAGTCACTCAGGAGCCAGGGAAATGGGGTCTGAAAGTTGTCCACAAGTTGCCAGTTGATCTTAGGGGGAGCAGTTTTGGACGAGAGCTCAGCTCTGGGTTCCTCCCTTGCCGAATTTGGGATGTTCTCCTTCTCCTGCTGCTTGCAGGCGCTTTGACCCCAGCGGCTGTTTTGCTTCTGCCCTTGTTACCATTTGACTCTCTACACATTATCTTCCTGCCTTACTTTCGCTTTAAGAGCTTTCCCTTGCTTTCTCTTCTATGATGGATCTTGATACATTTTGTTGTCCCCTCATTCCTTTGGTTATTCACATCCCCACCTAACCCACACACCCAGTTTCCAGTTAGGGCTTTAAAAAACAGTTTCAGTCACAATTCTTAGAGACATCAGTGGCCCTTCAGATACACTTGTGAGCATACATTTATATTTGACTGTAAATACCTTCTGAACAAGGGATCAAGGGGAGAGTGAGGTCTTCCTAATATTCACTATCATCTTTTTGGATAGGAAAATCTTATCAGCCCCATCTTAGGCAGTTATACCAAATCAGCTGGCCCCCTCTTAACCCAAATGAGATTTCTGCCACCTTCATCCAATGTAGGAGTGGAGGGTATAAATAGAGGTCAAGAAGTATGCTCTTTGTGAAAAGAACTTCACTCTCTAATGTCTATTATGGTGAGATTTGTGATAAGATAAATTGGTGAGTCATAAATTACGTGTTTAAGGCTGTCATCGATCTTCTTCGTTGCGAATGCCGACTTTGATATATCTAGGTCATACGAGCTCCTTATTTCACTGGAACAGCACTGTCCAATACAGTAGCCCCATCTGGATATCTAAAATTAAAATTTAATTATTTTAAATTATGCCAAAATAAAATTCCATTCTTGAGCCACACTAGCCACATTTCAGGGTTGCAGTGGTCACATACAGCTAGAGTGGCTACCATATTGGACAGCACAGGTATAGAACATTCCCTACCATAGAAAGTTCTGTCGGGACAGCACTACTCCAAAATAGTTTTGATTATTCCTATTGGTTCTCCACTGTTGATGGTAACTTTGAGGAAATAAGTTAGTCTCTCAGCAAGAGTCCACAAATTATGTTTTACTACATAGAGGATTTTTTGCTTCTCTTTAAGATTTTATTTATTAGAGAAAGAGAGAGAGAGAACACAAGCAGGGAGAGGGAGAAGCAGGCTCCCAGCCAAGCAGTGAGCGCACTGCGGGGCTCAGTCCTAGGACCTCAGGATCGTAATCTGAGCTGAGGACAGACACTTGACTGAGCCTCCCAGATGCTCCTTTTTTCTTGTTTTTTTTTTTTTTTTAATTTGATATAATAATTTAAGAAAGAAAGGGGATGTAGTTCCAATCGGCATCTATAAATATTCTAAATATTTTATGCTCACTATCTTAACTAATATCATTGCCATTTTACAAATGAGGAAAATAAGTTTAAGAGAAGACAAGTGGTAGAATCAAAATCCAAAGTCACATCTATCCGGTCCAAAGTCTACTATTTGATGGCTCCCAGAAATCCCCATATTATGGTTACATTTTCATTTCTCCAAGTAAAATACAGATGGGCGCTGGGGTTTACTCAAAAGATAATGGCAGAACCTTCTAGACCCTTCAAGGAACTCTTTGTATTATCAAATGAGTATTTATTTAACTGATGAACATGTTGGTAGTCAGGTACTCACATTCTTTTAAGAACTCACTGAGAGATTCATTCATTTTCTTACCAACAAAAACAGGTTCTGGCATTCAAGTAACATTCTAATTAAACTATAGTCTCAAATCCATTCTACCTATATCTTCATGGGAAGTCCGAGAAACAAAAAAGAAATAAATCTCAGAAATATTATCCCAGAGGGGCGCCTGGGTGGCGCAGTTGTTGGGCAACTGCCTTGGGCTCAGGTCATGATCCCGGAGTCCCGGGATCAAGTCCCACATCGGGCTCCCAGCTCCATGGGGAGTCCGCGTCTCACTCTGACCTTCTCCCTTCTCATGCTCTCTCTCACTCTCTCTCTTTCCTAATAAATAAATAAATAAAATCTTTAAAAAAAAAAAAAAAAGAAATATTATCCCAGAAGATGGAGCTCTTTGGGTTAAATTATCCATTCGACCCTGAAAATTCATGGAGACAAGGTAGTACAAGTGATTTTGTAATTCATTTTACAGATGACTTCTGAAGAAAGAACTGATACTTGATACTTAGTATTCTACAGAGAAGAGAAGCACTTTATAAAATTTAATTTTGCTGTAGTTTTAGCTTAAAGCTGTGGTCTTTGTTTTGTGTGACAGTCTAACAAGCAAGGAATCTCCTCCTTAAGCCACAGAAAAATGAATGAAAATATAGTAACTCTCCCACCATAAATGTAATTATTTTTCCAATATCGTTTTTGCAGGAAAGCAATTATGGGAGCGCCTAGGTGGCTCAGTGGGTTAAGCCACTGCCTTTGACTCAGGTCATGGTCTCAGGGTCCTGGGATCGAGCCCCAAATTGGGCTCTCTCCTCAACAGGGAGCCTGCTTCTCCCTCTCTCTCTGCCTGCCTCTCTGCCCACTTGTGATCTCTCTCTGTCAAATAAATAAATAAAATCTTAAAAAAAAACAAAACAATTATGATGCACATCTACCCTTCTTTGCAGAGAATTAATAGAGAGGTTTCCTTGGTCCTTAGGTTCCCACCAGAGAATCCCCCAAGAGCGACGCTCCCAGTGTAAATCTTAGTGGGAGGGATCTACATACTTCTGCCTGGGCCCCAAGGAAATCTTGAAAGCCATGGCACTTGTATGGCCATCCATCTCTGAGGTTCCTGAAGACTATTTCCCACAGTCTTGTTTGGTCTGCATGAAAACTGTGTGTGTGTTAGCGCAGGAATGTAGGCTGTAAATGGGCGGGGCCTTGATCACCACCAGCACCTTAAAACCAGCAGAGGACTTTGGGTTAGACAATATGTCAGAGGTAAAATGTAATCTTTGAGTAAGAGCCAGAGGGCTAAGACCCAGCCTGATTTTGTAATCAGTAAAATAGACAAATACCACAGTTAACTTACAGCAATTTGTTTCTTGAACATAGCAGCAAATGAGAAACGGATCAGTGTGTTAAGAAGAACTGAATTCGTTCTTCATATAACTACAGACCATTAGTTTTTTCCTAAGGATCTGCGCTGAGTCAGCACTAGGCTGCACTGGAAAGACAGTGGAGACGTGGGCCCTGTCTTTGTTGACCTGGTGTTCTCATGGGATGGCTGGCGAAAGGACATACTAGATAACACAATTAAAAATGCCATGCATTTTATAAAGGAAATTAACATGAATCTGGGAGAAGGAAGGACAAAGACTCATTTACTCTACAGAGTGGCTCAGGAGGGCTTCTCTGGGTATGTGGCATTTAATCTGAAGCCTGAGAGACAGAGCAGGAGCTAACTTGGTGAAATGTGTTCCCCCCAGGGGGAGCAGCCTATACAAAGGCCCTGCCATCATGTACCTACACAGCTGCCACAGGCTTGGATAAGGTCTTGTTTTTCTTGACAGAATCATCTGATGATTCCTTTGTAATATTATAAGTATTGTTGCTTTCATGGAGACATTTGAGGCTTTTCATTGAGTTATTGTTATATGGTGAAACCTCCTGTTTAGAAGTAATCATTCATTCCTTTCAGTCTATGAACATCACCCCACGTACCTGTGAGTGGGCATGTGGCAGAGAAGTTCGTGCATTTCACTGTGTTCGGGAAATGTTGTTCATCAGGCCCTTACCACACCTAAATCATTACAGAGATTTTTGGGGCATGTAGAGAGAAAGGGCTCTCAAACAGGAATAAAATGTTTATTTCCTCTGGTCTCAGTAAAGAACAGGCCAGTGTACCAGTGTGTTATACAAACCTTTGCTCTCCGATTCTGTTCTGCTAATCCGAAGGCACAAAATTTCCATTTCAAAATGTTTGTTGAATGATTAAATGGGAAAAGAGAGGGAGGGAGGGAGGAAGGGAAGGAAGGAAGGAGAAAGGAAGGAAGGAAGGAGAAAGGGAGGGAGGGGGAGGAAGGGAAGGAAAGAAGGAAGGAAGGAAGGAGAAAGAAAGAGAAAGGAAGGGGGAGGGAGGAAGGGAGGGAAGGAAGGAGAAAGGAAGGAAGGAGAAAGGGAGGGAGGGGGGGAAGGAAGGAAGGAGAAAGAAAGGGTGGGAGGGGGAGGAAGGGAGGGAAGGAAAGATAAAGAGAAAAAGAGAAAGAAAGGGAGGGAGGAAGGAAGAAAGAAAAGAAAAGAGAAAGAACCTATGTGATATTTCAGCGCTTGCTGTTTTGGTAAGTATGTAGCAAAAGAACAGTCAGTTCAGGGCAGGCTCTGAAGAAACAAGAGACCAGTGAAATGGAGAAAAAGTTGCATATGATCTTTTAAATATGAATGAAATCATGGTACTGGCCAAACTCAAAGAATCTCACATAAAGGGAAGAACAAAGGCTTCCTTAGAGCTTGAAAGGATCTCAGAGACCAGTGAAATTCTCAGAAGTCTCAATGTCTAGGAAATAGCTACTATATCCTATAGCTGAGGAGCTCAGGAAGGTGTAAGCAGAGAATTCGTGGTCTAGAGATTATTCTTACTTTCACTTGTCTTTAAAGAAGCCTGTATTTTATTTTTTCTGACTTATGGCTACCAGCTGCCCATTATGAAAAGCTTTTTTTTTCCCCCCAATCAATTTCTTCTGCCTTGATGAGAGCCTAGAGGCTGTGTCTTAATGATAGCATTTCCCAAAAGTAGAAGCATAACAAAGATGCCGTTTCTTAAATAGTACTTCCCTCAAACATACTCTCCAGTACTTGGTACTGCCTGAAGTGTATTCCATGAGAGCACGTCCTCATCCAGCGGGAATGGTCTTGCACCACCTGTTTCTCTGCCTTGTTTCTGAAGAACAGTGCAAATCGCCAAAAGTTCTGGCACTTCTCACCTTCTTTTACAGTGGGACTTATCTTTCATCAGGTTTTGAGTCTTGGATGACAGTGACATTTGTAGCTCCCTTGAACTCTCTCAGATTGTTGCAGTGTTCCTACAAGGTTTAGGACTCAGAACAAGTAAGGTATATGCTAAAAGTGACACCCAGATTTACCTAACACAGATTCTTGCCTCATCCGATTTAAGACTAATTGAGAAACTGTGCTGTATTTCCTAGACACTGGCTTGTATTCAACTTGGTGCAAGGACACAGACCCTGACCGCTGCACCCACAATGCTGTGGGGCATGCGTCTTTCCCACAAAGCTCATCTTGGGGTGCCATGGATAAAATCGTGTTGGACTCTGCTCCAGTCCCTTTGACCCCTTGCAGGCTGTCAAAAGTATTTATTGACCCCTCACTAAATGGAAGGCACAGTGGGATTCAACTCTCTCTTGTTTCTACCTCTAATTGGGGGGATTAAGATACACAGACATTTAAGGAAGGGAGAGAACAGTGAAAGTGCTAATAAGTAAGAGTAAAAGAAGACCGTGACGTGAAACGGCAGGCAGTCCCTCAACATAGGCCAGAGGACTAAGTGTGGCTGAGGTGGGATTGGCAGAGGAAAGAGACAGGCCTGGATCCCAGAAGACCCTGGGTAGATATCATGGATAAAGCAGGATCTGATTTGGGCCTTGGATAGGCCAGCGGCTCTCAACCTTCCCTGGACAGGAAGGCTATCTGGGGAGGCTTTAAGGAATCCCAAAAATGCCTGCATTGGCAGAAAAGAGGAGTAGGGGTGCCATGAGAAGCAAAAGAAGTTTAAAGAAACAAAGCTTGTTTGGTCACAGTAAAAAGTTAGTGTAGGAGGAGAAAAAGAGAGAAGGCAGAACAGTCAGATTTCATCTGATTTTTGAATAGCCTTGTTTACCAGGCCACGGAATTTTGGAAACATATTTGGCTAGGGATCGTGGGATATATTTAGCCATAACACCTGATTTTTACAGCTGGAGAAGGATATTAGAATTCCTCTGTATCTCATGACTCCTCACTTCCCACTTCCACCCCCTGCTCGAGAGCTTACGTCTGACAGGAATTGCATGCAGACCCGTGCAAGTACTCCACCGGTTCCTCATTCTCTCAGGTACGAGAGTCCCACTGTTACTGGGGGGAGGGGGATTCATACCAAAGTCAAGCTCTGTGTAGAAGAACTCCCTTGAGTAATAGCCAGAAGGGGGGACCACTGAGCCAGCAAAGCTAGTGTCTCCTTTAGGGTACGTATCACCGTATCACCGGTAAAGCTCTCATCCCTTCACCCAGATGGGGGGACTCTGCACTGGTGCCTCCTGAATCACACAGATGCTTCCACTATGACTTTGATCCTCTTGCTCCCTTGGTTTTGCTGTCTCTGTCTCTCTGTCTCTGTTTTTCCTTGTTCGAAGGGTAGGCCTGAGTAAAGTTTCAATCCTATTACTGCAGAGATTGGGCTGAGAGAGGTTGGATGGATGGATGGAAGGATGGACAGATAGATAATTTTTCTGACATCCACCTAACTAGCAGGAAATGGTTTAGAGCTGGCAGCTGGCCTTTCTTAAGATCCTTCGCAGATAAAACTCTGTCAGTGCTCAAAGGAGGTAGATTTCACACCACCGCGTTGAATTTAGAACTGGAACTCAGCACATGAACCATCAGACTCTGCTTATTCATATAGTAACTTACAAAGACTATTTCAAGTAAGTCTGTGTTTTAGCATCAGATGTATTTCCTCCCTACTGAACTAGAAGCTTAGCATTTCCCGGCTGAACAAGAGCTTTGAGCGGTAACACAATGTGGGGGGACAGCGGGGACAAAAAACCACCACAGTTTGAAAGCAACTGAAATCCTCTTCCTGTGCTTCTGCCTCTGAATTGAAGTTTGAAGACTCCGGGCACCGCTGGTGAACTACAGAATGTTTTGGTTTCTGCCATCTGTTCACATTCATCTACTCATTACTGAGCAGCTGCAGACCAGACAGGGCAGGTTTTGGTCCAAATGTCAGTTGTGCAGGGACTTGAGCCTGCCATTCAGTCCATTGAAAAAGGAGAAACAGGCCTTATCAGTGGCCAAGAGTCAAAGCATTTTCTTCTAATTTTTCTGTGTAGCCTTTCTTGACAGGATGTGGCATGTGGCTAGATAAGTTTCACACTTATTATCATTATCGTGTTTGTTCTTCATTTACACTTCTACAGTCAGATTTTACCAAAAGGTTTATTATGGTTAGTTGCCTAAGAAGGAATGCAATTGTCTCATATTCGGCTATTAGGAAGTAGTTATTGAGAACTCTGGTCTGGAGCTAAGTGCGCGAGAGAAGAAAGACAAAAGAGGTTTTTTTGGCCAGTGTCACTCTGGAAACAAAATTATAAAACATGAGCCAATTAGAGAATAAATACTACCAAAATGAGAGATACTTACAACAGCTGCAGTCCACATCTTGTAAAGGAAACGATTGTGTGCACTGGCGTGTTTATCTTAAACATGGGATAGGACTAATGAGGGGAATTTAATTTCCGAGTAGTGGGAGGAACAGGAACAAAATCACGGGAGAATGTTCCAGTGGCAAATGCAAGAAACTAATAGGACCTAATGTGGGAAAAGCAATCTGCACTAGGTGGATTGATCTAGAGAAGATACACAGAATACTCTGCAAGGGAAAGCAAGGTGAGCTGGAAGGCAAGTTAGATGGCTGTTGCAAAAGTCCAAACAGGAGGTAATTTGGGCCTGAGCTAAGGTCAGAGCCCTGCACAGGGAAAAAAGGAGACAATCCAAGAGGAATTCCACTGGAAGAGTCCAAAGATCATGTTTCTAATTAAAAAGGAACATCGGAGACCATATAGTTTAATGAATGACAAGATGTTTTCCTCTGGAATCAGTGCTTTCCACAAAGGTTTTTACCTTTAGAACTGCTTTTGACTTTATAAATGTATGCCTGTAAAGTGTTCTCTCACTACCTTTTTGTTTTTGTTTCTGTTTTGTTTTGTTTTTGATAGATGTGGATTAGGTCAGTCATCAGTGTATTGATTGTAAGATCAGATGAGCTTGCGGGGCTCCGGCTCATGTAGAACTGAACTTGTGCCGTTCAGACAGTGGTTTAGAACCACTTTAGAACAAATGCATCCTACTGGTTCCTGAAGGCCATTTGGGTCAGTTGTGCGCTTAGTAATTTTGCCACCTCCGACTCTGGAAAGAAGTCCTCAACCGCTGCTGAATTCCAGTCACTGGTGAGTTCACCAGTGAATAGTGAATTCACTCTTGCAGTAAAATAGCCTCCTTGCCACTAGTTAAAAAGCATATTAAGACTTTTCTGCTCCAAGGAAGGACACACACACACACACACACACACACACACACACACACACACAGGTAAGCAAAAGAACAATGGGCTCAAAATCAAATGAGCTGATTTCAGTCCCAGCCCTGCTTCCACCACTCTCGTTCATTGTGTGACTGTGATAAGCCACTTAATTTCTTCTTATTTCTGATCCCTCTCTTGCTTCAGCTCATTAGCATTGTAGCAATTGTTATTGTGGGTGAGATAGCTGATAAGTGTTTCTGTATGATAGACAAGGAGGCAGAACGTCAAAGAGTTGTCCAAAGTTGGACACTTGTTCAGTGTAGCCCAGGACTGATTTCCGAGCCTAAACTCCTATGCCACCTCATGCCAGGGGCGCTTTTGGTCAGGTGGAGCTTATGTTCATGACAGCTCTCCAGTTGGCAGTGGTTTGGCCTTATTAATTGTACAAATAAATGTTAGAGTCTGGAAGCTTTAGCTATGGCAGTAAGTCAGCTACTCGGACTTGTTACTAAATGTTCATTTTGATCCTAAATTGTCAGTGGACTGTACTGGCTAGCCCAGATTTGGTTTTTTGAATTTTACTCTTATACAAGTGTGCCATTTATATGGGGAGGGAAAGTGATTTACTACTTTCAGGTCTGTATTGTTCATATATAGGTTTTCATGTACCGGGCTGTACCGGGCTGCTCCTCATGGGGCTAATCTTTCACCTGGGTTCTGCTGAGTCACATTCTCCATATTGATATTTTTAAATAACCCAGGCAAAAGTTAAATAAGCTCCTCCTAGCCTCTTTCTCAGACTTTTACAAAGTGCTTTACATTTACAAAGTTCATGCACATCATTGTGTTTAGCTGACAACAATTCTGTCATGTAAGTGTATAACAGCAACTTGTGGAGAAAGCTGTATACAGAGGAGCTAAGTGGCGTGTCTAATATGCGGTGGGCCCTGGTTCCATGGCTATTGCACTGGCTGGGCCATCACAGTCAAGGGACTCCTAGCTGTAATGGTGACTTACCTGACGATCAACTCCCTTGTGGCATCCCTACTCATAGCTTTAGGAAGTTAGGTTGAAAAAGATGGTGCTATGTGAGCATTATGAGCTGAATCTTGTCCAGAATTCGCATGTTAAAGTCCTAACCCAGTGCCTCACAATGTGACTGTCCCTGGAAATAGGGTTATTGCAGATGTGATTAGTTAAGAGGAGGTCATACTGAAGACAGGTGGGCCCATAATCCAACATGACTGTTGTCCTTAAAAAGAGAGGGAAATTTAGGGGCCCCTGGGTGGCTCTGTTGGTTAAGTGTCTGACTCTTGGTTTCTGACTCTTGACCCAGCTCAGGTCATGGTCTCAGGGTCATGGGATTGAGCCCTGCATTGGGCTCACGCTCAGTGTGGAGTCTGCTTAAGATTCTCTCCCTCCTGGGCGATGAACCAGGAGAGACTGTGTACTCTGAGCAACAAACTGAGGGTTTTGGAGGGGAGAGGGTGAGGGGGGGGCGAGCCTGGTGGTGGGTATTGAGAAAGGCACGTATTGCAGGGAGCACTGGGTGTGGTGCATGAACAATCATTCTTGTAACACTGAAAAAATAAACTAAACATATTTGGGGGAAAAAAAGATTCTCTCCCTCCTTCTCTCTCCCTCCTCCCTCTCCCCCATGCACTCAGGCTCTCTCAAATAAATAAAATCTTTAAAAAAAAAGAGAGAAATTTGGACACAGAGACAAACACGCAAGGAGAAAACCAGGTGAAGATTGGAGCTGTGCTGTCACCAGCCAAGGCTCTACCAGAAGCTAGGAGAGAGGCCTGGAAAAGACCCTCCCCCAGCACCTTGAGGGGGAGCATGGCCTTGCCAACACGTTGATTTTGGACTTGTGGCCTCCAGAACTGTGAGACAAAAAATTTCTGTTGTGCTAAGCCAACCAGTCTACGGTACTTTGTTAATTACAGCCCTAGGAAACTAATACAGTGAGTTGCAAAGAACGCAACAAGATAGCATAAACCAGAGCATAGAATAAACAAGCTCTTTCTCTGAACATTGATTGAGATCATTCAGAAAGTAAATCTTTGGCTAGACTCAAACACTTTGAAACACTAAAGAAGTTATTGTCCTGATACACCCTAATTTGCTTCATGGATTAGCAGACTTTCATGTTTGGAAGGAATAATAAGGTCACCTAGCTCAGCCATCCGCAGGATAATTACGGATCTTCAGCAATGTACCAGCAAAGTAGTTTTTCAGCCTCTGCTTGGATACATCTGCTAACTCCTGAGGCAAACCACTCTATCTTTAGCATGTCTGATGATTAAAATATGATTTCTTATATTAAACTGAACTGTACCTATCCACAGCTTTCAATCATTTATTATCATTTAGTTTCTTAAAACAAGAAAGAACAGATTTAATTCTTTTCATGTGTCAGTCTTTTCAATGTTTGACAGCTATCATGTCCTCCCTAAGTAATTTGTTCCCTAAACTTGCCCTTAAGTTCTTTCAACTATTGCACATATGACAGAGTTTTTAGTGTTTTAACCTTTATGTTCAGCTTCATGAAATGTGTTCTGGTTTATCATATGGTTTTTAGAATGGAACATCGAAACCCTGGTTATAATCAAAATCATGAAAATTAGAATTAAATACACTATTATTCTAGATGCTGTTCTGTTTTGTTTTGGAGAGGGGGGCCAGGCAGAGGGAGAAGGGAGAGTCTGAGGCAGGCTCCATGCCCAGCCCAGAGCTTGGTGCGGCACTCCATCGCACAATCCTGAGATTGTGACCTAAGCCAAAATCAGTACTGGAATGCTGACTGAGCCACCCAGGCGCCCCCTAGGTGCTGTTCTTAAAAAAATGCAAACTAAGATTACATTAATTGGGGTTGGATCATCACAGTGTTCAGTAATATTGCACTGAAATTAACTAAAATTCCTTAATCACTTTCCCACTACATAAGCTTCATAATGATAATCTCTGTCTTGATCAAATACCATAAGTGGTCTGGCAGAAAATAGGAGTTGACATGTCATCAAATGAATGAGTGAATGAATGAATGAATGAATGGTAGATAGATAGACAGACTAACACAAAACCATGCATTCCCCTGAACTTGCCCAGTTTTGTCTTTTTAATTCGAAGGGGAGAAACTTACTGATTGTACTTTGTTTTGTTAAATTCAGGCAGAGAAAAAATACCTTCTAGCCAATCAAGAATCCTACATTCATCACATATCATCCAGACAGCAAAGATCTGCCTTCTGTTTACAAATTGTTTCTTCTGCACACTGCACACACACAATAGCATTGAGAAAAATAGCAATTTGAGTACTTGGCTTATATTTGTTCTTCTGCTAAGACTTGCTTTATATTCCAGAAAAGTATTTCCCTCTGCTCTCTCCATCTATAAAATGGTGCTAATATAATATGGAGTACACGTGTATGAATTTAGTAGATTATGTATGCATATGCATATTTATAGAGGACTACATATCAGGATTTCGACACTAATAAAAAAGGCTGTGTTGAGTCCTTTGTTAGTAGTTATAATTATAATGTAGTGACTTACGAGATCAGTTTCGTGCCTATGTGTATATAACAAGCCAAAACTATAACTTTTATGTAAAGGAGGAAAGAGTGTGAGTTACATTCTATTTCCATTTTCCCAATGAATTATTCAATCTTCTAAAATAATTGAGTCGATCCCTTGTGCTAGATTTTCTATGTGTTAAATGAAGAAAATTCTTCTCCTTGACCCTCAGGGATATTAAAAGACCTATGGGATATATTCATAAAGCACTATATGAATTAGAGGAAAACGAACTCTGACAGGATCTTGATAGAGACACAAATCTTCTATATAGAGGGAAAAAAATGAGTGTTTTGGATTCCTTTTTAAATAAGTAGTTTTTCACAAGAAATAGCTTGAATTCTCTACTTGACATGCTTTGGCTGTCTTAGTTGCCTTGTTATCAAGTTAAATTATAGTCCTCTTAATAAGGAAATATTTTGTGTTAGCTTTTTTTTTTAATGAAACGTGAATAAATCTTCAGTTTTCCATCTAAATGTCAATCAGAAATTCTAAAACAAAACATAAAAGCAGATGTTCCAGAGGTTTTATTTTAGTGGCATAAAATGAAACCACATTAATCAACTAAGAGTACAGCCCATAAATGGTAATGAACACCAACTCAGTGGCCTTCCATTTTGTCTTTGTCGGAGAGCTAGTAAACTGGGGAAAGATGCCAGTGTGGTTTTTTTTTTTTTTAATCTAATGAAGAAGTCAAACTTCGTGGTGGAATATGACACTCTCTATAAATCACTTACATGACATAGAAATGAAGAGCGACTCATATATAATTCTTTGGTAGCCCAGTACTACAGCATATTGTTTAAATCATTGTCTACTTTGGAATAATGTGGGACTCCCTAACCCAAACTACTTAACATTTTGCTCATGGCCGTTTGTTATTATCAGGTAAATCCAATTGCAAATATTCTATTATTTCTGCAAGTAAACCCTTATTTTTATGAACCAGAATGCAGATCAGACATTTTTCACTTAATACATTGACTTTTTTCCATATTATTAATTATGCCTAAAAATAACCTCAGTATTTCATTACATGGCTAAGCTAACTCCTTTATTTTCCTATTGTCAGATATTTGTTTTCAGTTTTTTTTCCCCTACTAGAAGCAATGCAATGATGAATGAGGACAAAATTCTATTAGAGAAAATGTTAGCATGGGACCAGCCTTGTCAGGTCTTGGGAAATAGAAAAGGATAAAAAGCCTGAGTGATATTGGGGAAAGCCTTGGAGGTATGATAATGAAAACAAAGTGGGCACCAGGAAGGGAGGGAAAATGTCAAGGATATAATTTACAGGCCAATACAGTCCTTCCCAAATCATCCTTCTATTTGTTGGGAATGTGCCTCTGGCTCTAGCAGAACTCTGAGGACCAATGACAAGACTTCACTTGACCTGGGGCACCTGGGTGGCTCAGTAGGTTAAAGCCACTGCCTTCGGCTCGGGTCATGATCTCAGGGTCCTGGGATCGAACCCCGTAGGCTCGGGTCATGATCTCAGGGTCCTGGGATCGAGCCCCACATCGGGCTCTCTGCTCAGCGGGGAGCCTGCTTCCCCTCCCCCTCTCTCTGCCTGTTTGTGATCTCTCTCTCTGTCAAATAAATAAATAAAATCTTAAAAAAAAAAAAAAAAAGACTTCACTTGACCTGAGTAGAGAATATATACATATCTGTCGTTGACATGTCCTCTGTTTGTAGTAGTGATATTTGGCTAATGGCTTTTTTTAAAATAGTAGCTAGAAATTCAAAAATTTTATTCTATTTCTTGAATATATATTCAAGATACAATAAAAATATATGAATCTGAACCTGAAACAATATAAGGCAAATACTTAAAAATCTGGCTTCTACTTCTACCTCTGCCCTTAAAAACAAAACAAATGTGTTCTCTTGAGGAAAAAAAAATTGCTAAATCTGGTGACCCATTTCCAGTCTTTATTCTTGCTGACCTGCCTATTCCATTTACCACTGCTCACTACTATACTTGCTAGGTCCTCTTCATGATTGTGACCTCTACTCTTGGTTTCTATTTTACTTCTCTTGCTGCTCTTTCTCTGACCCATTTTTCATCTTTATACTTAGGGTTACTCAGGATGCTATCTTCTCTTGTGTTATCTTTTGCTGTCACTAGATAAAGGTATCTATTTATACTCTGTTCCATGTGCACATAGCCCCCAAATTTGTGTCCAGCCCTCACTTGTTTCTAGATCACCATAAAGGAACTCAATTAAAAAAAAAAAATTAGACACCTAGAAAATACTATAAAACAAAAATAAAGAGAAAAATCTTAAAAGTAGCTGGAAGGGGAGGAGTTATATTCAGGAAAACCACAGTAAGAACAAGGACTGACTTTTCTGCAACAATGGAAGTCAGAAGATAATGGGATGATACCTTTAAAAGGTTGAAAATAAAAATCTACTGACTGAAATTTCTGTATCTGAAGTAGGTACTATTTTTACCTAGAGTTTCTGTGAGAATTACATGGATTAATATTATAAATCACTTGGAACAGTATCTGGCCCATAATAAACTCTAAAGAAGTGTTTGTGACATAAAATTAAAACTACATGGTAATTGGGATTTCAAATTACTGCAATCTTTCTTGGAAAAAAATGCTTGAAAAAAATGGGACATCAAACATGCTAACCTAATAGGTAGTATTTGTTTTCTTCTTCATACTTTTCTCCAATCATGAACTACTAATGCTATTAAACAGGACAGTACTTTTTTTTTTTTAAGATTTTATTTATTTATTTGACACACAGAGAGATCACAAGCAGGCAGAGGGAGAGAGGGAGAAGCAGGCTCCCCGCTGAGCAGAGAACCCGATGCGGGGCTCGATCCCAGGACCCTGAGATCATGACCTGAGCCAAAGGCAGAGGCTTTAACCCACCTGAGCCAAAGGCAGAGGCTTTCACCCACTGAGCCACCCAGGTTCCCCTAAACAGAACAATTCTGATGGAAGGTATGCTTCATGAGAACAGTCTTTATAGTTCACTGCATACTTCAGCACCTAGAACAGTACCTACATGTTTAATAAATTACCTCACACCATAGATGTGAGAAAATCTTTTCTTGAAAATAATTTATAATATTATGTTGCAACTGAATAGAAAGAAAAAAAGGATGAACACTTAAAATTTAGATCAATTTAAATCCCTAAAAATGATTTGCATAATATAAGTAATTCTGCAAATGCCTATATCTATAGTGCATATATCATCTCTCTCATTTTTAGAAGACTTTTGGGGAGGAATGTAATAGCTTCATTTGTTTCCCTTTCTCGAAAAACCTTAGCGTTTCTTATAATTTAGATGCAGACAACTTTTTTTCCCTTTGGGGGGATTGAAAAATTGAATGAAAAAAGAAAGGATTCATGCCAGATTTTGAAACCTAGAAGTCTGAAATGTTTAGGACCAAATATCTTATTATGATGCTTACTCATAAATCAAGAGTTTTAGAGCTAGTGGGGTACTTAGAAATCACCATCCATACACATTACACAGGAGCAAACTGAGCTCAGGAAGGTTAGAGTGCTAATTAGAAACAGAGAGGGGCTAGAACCTGGGCTTTTCATTGACATTCAAGGTGAATTCTTTATTTTTATTATTATGTTCAGTTAGCCACTGTATGGCACATAATTAGTTTTTGGTGTAGTGTTCAGTGAATTCATTAGTTGCATATAACACCCAGTGCTCATCACAGCACATGCCCTCCTCAATACCCATCACCGGCTACCGCTTCCCTCACCCCCCTTCCCTCCGAAACCCTCAGTTTGTTTCCCGGAGTCCATAATCTCTCATGGTTTGTCTACCTCTCTGATTTCTTCCCATTCAGCTTTCCCTCCCTTCCCCTATGGTCCTACATGCTATTCCTTATATTCCACATATGAGTGAAACTAAACGATAATTGTCTTTCTCTGCTTGATTTATTTCATTTAGCATAATCCCCTCCAGTTCCATCCATGTCGATGAAAATGGTGGGTAGTCCTCCTTTGTGATGTGTGAGTAATATTCCATTGTATATATGGACCACGTCAAGGTGAATTCTTTTTTTTTTTTTTAAAGATTTTATTTATTTATTTATTAGGAAAGAGAGAGAGTGAGAGAGAGCATGAGAAGGGAGAAGGTCAGAGTGAGAAGCGGACTCCCCATGGAGCTGGGAGCCCGACGCAGGACTCGATCCCGGGACTCCGGGACCATGACCTGAGCTGAAGGCAGTTGCCCAACCAACTGAGCCACCCAGGCGCCCACATCAAGGTGAATTCTTAATGGACTCTGACCTTGGCAGTCTTTCCTTAAAGACTTCACTTACTTTCTCCATGCAGCCCTTTCTCTATTAGCTTTCTCTTGCTAAGGATGTCAGATACCGCGTTAGATCAAGTGCCGTATCAAACCTTTTTCTGGGAATACAGTGGAAGGTTTAGACTGATTTCTTCCCATGAAGTGAAAGCAATAGGAATCCTATGGGTATATTTTTTTGTGTGTATTAGGGAAAGATTTTTAATTTGCAATAATTCTAAAGGAAGGTAGGATTTAGTGTCATAAATGAGTTGCTGTATTTCTTTTTCATCTAATAAATGGCCTTGATAAGATGGAGAGATCTAAAGTTTGAACTTAAAATCAAACTTTTTACTATTTATAAGTACTTCCTTCAGGGAAATGGTGATTTATCTCTAAAAAAGTAAAATATCATTTATGATGACTACTGTAAGTATGCATTCTTTTCTCTCCTCATCAATATTTCCTCTCACCTCTTTCTCATCTCCTAATTAAGATTTCTGAAGACTAATATATTTTGAAAACTTACTGTTTTCACATAGAAAAATACACATATCATAACTACTATTTAATTCCTTCCTCTCTTCAAAATACATTCAAGTTGTGCTCAATTTAATCATTTTAAATACTCCATCTATTAAATTTATTTTTTGTCTTTCCAAAGTATCAAATTATCTTTGATACTTTATTTCTTGATAAATGATCTAACCCGCAGCCAGTTTTCTCCCCTATTTAATCCTGCCATCAGGCATGCTGCTCTGTGTCTAAGAATATTATAATCTTATTACCAGCAGTATTAGAAAATGAGTTTGTTTGAGGGTTAATGTGAGTAATTATCTTTTATTTTAAATGGGAAAAACATGTACAGTTGATTCCTGGGAACTAATTTATCTAATCTTTTATAATCTGCCCCTCTTCACCTTCCTCATGCTACTGTCATAAGACAGTCTGTCTCCAAGCATACAAACTCTTCCAGTCTGTTTGAACTTTCTCCCATTGGTGTATGTAGAGGTTTAATCATATTTCAATGATATCCATTGAAATATGATTTCTTATCTCAATGGAGATTTCTTATCTCCATTGTTAAAGAGAAATTATCCTCCTGACACTTCTTAAAAATGGTAAGGAAGACTTTATTCAACACTATTGCGATAGGATCCAGGACTATTGCAGTTGGGGAGGGAGATTGAACTCAACTCCAACTACAAATAGGAGTGAGTGGGGATTTCTAGCTGGTAGACAGCATGAGGGAGGAGATGGCAACTTAATGAGGAACTTGCTTAGATATTAAGGTGAGGTGGATTAGAAATCAAACTTGGTTAGAAATCAAAGGTGGAGGGGGGCCTGAGTGGCTCAGTTGGTTGAGTGACTGCCTTCGGCTCAGGTCATGATCCTGGAGTCCCGGGATGGAGTCCCACGTCAGGCTGTGTGCTCAGCAGGGGATCTACTTCTCCCTCATGCTTGCTCTCTCTCATTCTCTCTCTCAAATCAATAAAATTTAAAAAAAAGGAAAAGAAAAGAAAGCAAAGGTGGAGGAAGAATAGCTTGGTTCGATTAAGGGTGGGGAGGATTCCCAATAAACTGGCCTGGTAGGATTTTCTGCTAAAACTGGGTTCAGCAGGTCAAGATCAAGACCTGGTCGAGAAGAAGGCTCAGAGGAGCCTGACTAAAGTTTGATTAAGTAGGGATTCTTTGTCACCATAACATATCTGTGTTTAGATTTGCCCACTAATAAGGCCTAAGTTAGAATGCTAGAGGTACCACAGTAGCTCTAGAAAATAAGCTCCATCATTATTCATAATGCTAGTATAAATGAGTGACACCAATTGTCCTCATCAGAACAAAATCTTTTAGTTGAACTGTATGCACACTGGGGCACCTGGGTGCTCAGTCAGTTAAGTGTCTGCCTTCAGCTCAGGTCATGGTCTCAGGGTCCTGGGACAGAGCCCCACATTGGGCTCCCTGCTCAGTAGGAAGTCTACTTCTCCTTCTCCCTCTGACCCTTCTCTCTCTCTCTCAAATAAATAAAATCTTTAAAAGAACTGTACACACACTGACAGTTTGTTCCAAATGAAACCTAGGAAATCTGATCAACCTGAAAGGATGATGAGAATATTTGTAATAATTACATTGTACTATTTGCCAGGCTTTCTCCGGAATCATCTCTATAAATTAATTCTTTTAATCCTGGCTATAACCTTCTTAGGGAGGTACTTATTGTTATGATCATCCCAGGATTACAGACAGGGAAACTGAAGGACTTAGCAGTTACAAAATTGGTCCAAAGTTACTAATTGCAATACGTGAGGGTTGTGATTGGAACTTAAACTTCGTGACCTTGAGACGCTGCTCTGAACCACTGTGCATTCCTGCCTCTACAAAACTCCTTTCTCTCCAGACCCCCAAGCAAACTCGTAAAACGGGGAGATAGGCGAAGGGGAGGTGGATGGACATATATTTATAGAAGCCCATAGCTTTTGGTACGTTCTTCATGTTCAGTGCTCTCTGCTTCCACCACCCACCACAGTGCTTAATACGTAAGAAGTCGTTCATAGCTTTTTTGTCAGATGAATAAATGATTAAATGAATTGCAAGATGATGTTCAGTTTCTGATTGTCAAAGAGATAACCGAGTTAGATTTCTCAAACTCTGGCTCACAGGGCCTGCAGTGGCAACATTTTAGGACAGAAGGCATCGTCTGCATTTCACAACACACAGGTGGTTGCAGGTGTGCCGGGAAGCCCAGCCCACAGAACCTTCCAATACCTGCTTGCAGTGAGCTGGGTCTCAGGCACAAGGATATAATAGTGCGGTGAGGCTTTCTTCCTGAGCTCCTCGAGCTCCTTGAATGAAAGGCTGCTGGCCGTGAGATACTCTGGGAGCCCCTTCCGTTGCTCTTCAGACCCGGTTTAAATTTTTCTGCCACATTTCTTGCTCAGCTCTTATTCATATCTTCTTTTGGTCCTAGGGAAGCCAGAAGTGGGAGAACTAGAACGAGAAGGTAAGAGAAACACAAGCAATGAATGAAGTCCCAGACGTTGCTAAAGCCAATAGTAGGAGTGACAAGCTGAATGAGTCTTGGAGTGAGAGACCTCATTTTCACTCTGGCGTGGTTTCCCCCCATAGCTCACCGGAACTCATTTATCCTAAGAAATCGGTGACTGATTTCCTGTGAAGTAGAATCAATGAGTCTGCAGTGTTCTATGTTGGTTAAAAATGATTTCTTGGTTTACTTTGGGCTGTGAAGTACGGGCCAAATGATTGTTGCAAGCTGCTTAGATGTTTGAATGCAGAAAAAGTGTTTTTTTACTGTGACTCTATGACCTGAAAGGCTGACTTTCTGTGGAGGCAGGGAGGCAGGGAAAGGGCTGTGGGTCGGGGAAGGGATGGAGGTGGTTGTGCCCAGTCTCCAAAACTCAGTTCTGCCCTGAGTATGTGCACGACCAAGTATCACTTTGGCACATCTGGTGCAGATTTAAAGGCTAAGGGTTTTCATATGGGATTCAAACACAGATTATAGCAGAAAGGAACTTGAGAGCTCCGGGGAAGAATTCGATATTTCAGTTGTATTTGATCATTTTATTAAATTTGCCTGGAAAAGTCAATTAAAAAACAGAATTTAATTTTCATACTCAGAGTAGAGGTTATTCATTCCAGGTCATGCCTAACAGTAGATTTTGTGTGTGTCTGTGTGTGTGTGTGGTTAATCAACCCCAAAGTGCAGAAGGCTGCCCGTTCTATTCTCATTGGGTATGGGAGTGTTGGAATGGGACCTTCATTCAATAAACACTTCCCCTCCTTTTTTGCTTCAGCTGCCTTCTCCATGGAACATGTTCAAACATACCAAAGTAGTGATTTATTAGACTGAAGCAGTGTTTTTAAAAGTTATTAATAGTATATTGAAACTGCAAAGTGGAATTAATGCCATTGTATGAAAGATGTTTGGTTATAGAAATTAACAGAAGGGTCAGCAAGTGAGCACTTAATTTCTTCGTGTTCTTTTTTGAGCAAAGGGATACAAAAACAATGTGAATTAACAAGTAATCAGTTAACTTTGTAAATAAAATCTGTCAGGCATGTTACTTACATTCTTTGAGCCTCGGCTCTCTCATCTGTAATAATCATGCCTGCCTCATAGAATTATCATGGGGTTAAATGGGATCTTATGAGGCCCTTAGCAAAAGACTTGATATGAACAATCTTAGCTACTGATATGTTATTGTGGATCAAAGCTTACAGTTATAGGATAGCTCTAGATACATTATGCTCTAAACAATTAGCATATAATTTTCCCGGTGGAAAAATTGGATGAAGGAGCTCTTGGAATGCTCTAGAATAATAATGTTGGGGGGGGTATCTCAAGAAAAGATCAGAATCATGTAGGTCATAAGCCTTTCTGGCTACCCAATAAGACCATAGGACAAATGTTGATGTGAAAATTTGGAATTAAGCAGCTAATGAGGGCAATGATATTCTCCCCGGAGGGGAGCTCCTAGTTTTGCTCAACATTGTCAATAAGTACACCTTTGAGCACCTCAAGGCCTCCCCTTATTTCGACGCCAAAAATGATTGCGGCTTGCCTGATTTCCAAACTAAATACCACGTGGAGGAAAAGGTGCGTGCTCTCTGCCCTAGAGGAGAGCAAGCCAAGGCCATCTTACCAGCTTCCTGTAGAAGGAAACAAGCTCTGGGGTTCCTGGGTTCAGATTCCCACTCTTGCTCTTTCCACCGTCAGACTTGCCCAAGTTCCTTAAGCTTCTGGGCTGGGAGTTGTCATTTATTACCTCTTGGACTTCTTGCAAGGATTATATGAGAAAATAATTATATGACTAATATAATTATAATTCTATAATAAAATATATAATAAATGAATAATAAAATAAAATAATAAAAATAAAATAATAAAACTAATAATAATTATAATTATATGGGATATTTGTCCACACCCTAGTAAGTGCTGCATAAATATTAGTGATCATTTTATTTATTTCGTTGGATTTTATTTGCACTGTGAAGTGTTAAGAGATAAACAAAGGCATTTGAAATATGTTAAGAGTTTATCGGAGCAAAAATCAGTTAGAATTGGGCAGTGCTAAGCCAGAAGCAAAGCCAGGAAGTTATTTGATTAGCTCCAGCTTATATGGTTGCGTTATTTAGAAAAGCCGAATTGGTTATTTGTGATTGGTTGTCCTTGGGTTTCAATTTCTAAACTTTGAGGCATTATAGGCTTAGGTTTTGTGTGCTTGTGTAGGATAGGATGGCATTCAAGCCACCTTAGTCTAATGGGCTCTTGTTTAATTATTTTAACAGAAGTCAGATATCATTCTGGTTTGACTACTTCATTTCCTCTGTGAATTAAGTTGACTCAGAGTAAAGAAATTGAGAGAAAGGAAAATTAGAGGTCTTGTTCCCCAAACCCATAGTCAAAACTCTATACTTCCTTCCTCTATCAATTTAATAGCACAGGATTAGATTGCCTTAAGATTTAAGCTGTTGCTCTTTTCACTTCTAATAGTGAAGGATTACAAAATACCAGGGCAAGATCTTTGTCACTAAAGTAACTGTAAGGAGTTAGTTAGCAAAAGTTCATATGTAAATTCTGCTCTGGAAAAGCTTGAACTGTAAGACCCTTTTCCAAGCTATTTTGGAAACACAAACCTATTTATGATGAGAAATTTCTTTTAAAATGAAATTCGAATGCATCCCAAATCATTTTTTTTAAGATTTTATTTATGTATTCGACAGGACAGAGATCACAAGTGGGCAGAGAGGCAGGCAGAGAGAGAGGGGGAAGCAGGCTCCCTGCTAAGCAGAGAGCCTGATGTGGGGCTCGATCCCAGGATACTGAGATCATGACCTGAGCTGAAGGCAGAGGCATTAACCCACTGAGCCACCCAGGCACCCCCGAAATCATTTTGATGTAGTATTATAGAGTAGGCATGTATCTTCTGCCCCTCTCCTCAAAGGGTTTGGATATATATCCAATTTTCACACTGTTTTTCATTCCACCTTGAAATCATTTTAGTTCTAGTCTCATCCTGGCCCGGAGTTAGTGTGTGGAGCCCCTGAATCCCACTAACCAGATATTTTGAGTAATGATGTAGGAGACTACTAAATTCTTTTGGAACTAAATTGGGACAGTGGTGGAGACTCTGGGGAAGCACCATCTAAAAGCATGGTGAGGCGGTATATTTGAAAGAACATAGGGCCCCTGGGTGGCGCAGTTGGTTGAGCGACTGCCTTCAGCTCGGGTCATGATCCCGGAGTTCCGGGATCGAGTCCCCCAGCTCCATGGGGAGTCCGCTTCTCACTCTGACCTTCTCTCACTCTCTCTCTTTCCTAATAAATAAATAAATAAATAAAATCTTAAAAAAAAAAAAGAAAGAAAGAACATAGAACACAATTAATATTTTTATCTTAGAGCTTTAAAAAATATGATTCGAGCATAAAATTCAAAGCAAATGTCACTTTCCTTCTTTAAAAGGCGGTAATGTTTTCTGTCCTGGTGAAGAACGAGAGATTCCCTTAGAGTACAGAGGTCCCCTGATTTCTGCAGGGCACCCTCTGTGCTGTAATTGTTAGATTTCTGACTTCTGGTGTTTGGCTCCTCGATGACTAAGAGCCATGGAAACCTATCGTTCAAGGCATTTTGATTGTCAGTATTTAAAAGAACCTGTTAGGAAACTTTGAGAAGGGAATTTAAAGAAAATAGAAACATCACAATGAAGCTATATAAAACAAAGTCAATACAATCAGATATGGCTTATCTGTTATCCCCAATAAGTGGTTTCATATTATCTATTTAACTCCTGACAATGGACATGAATTTTCCCCTTTCATCTTTCTTAGGGTTAATAGACAATGGGCAATTTTAAATTAGTCGTAAGAAGTAGGTTCCTTTTCTTTCATAGTTTGCCTCTCTATTGACCAGATACTCTGTTTTTACAGAAGGTGACCCTAGGCTTTCCACATCATCCTTCTTGCCATTTTGCCTTTTATATGGGGATATTATGACTGATTGTCTCTAAGCAGTTTTGTTGGGGCAGATTACTTTTTTAAGCCATCAATTTTTAAAGAATGCTATGAAATAAACTATTTTTTTATGTAGGAAGGAAACATATATATATTTTTTATATAGCCAAGGAAACATTTAAAAAGCAACATTCTCTTGACTGCAGGAAAAAAGCATATTTTTCCTAAGAATTTTTACGTTGCATTTTGTTTTCCAGGTCAATTAATACCTGCCCCATTCTAGACTTAACATCAGGACAGAATAGCCACAAACTGTGTATATTACACTGGGACTTTGCTAAGGTCAATATAATTGACTTCCATTTTGTTTTCTTTTAGAGAGTGGGTTTTTTAAGCCTTATTACCTTTACTAACCTAATCTACCTTTTCCTCAGCAAAATATTCTAATAGTCCAAACTTTGATATAGATTGTTTTGTTTGCAAATGAAACAAAAAATCGCCAGGTTTTTTACTGTAAAATATTCAAGCGATATCTCCATTTTCTATTCTGAAAAATGGTACCTCCTCTTGTAGGGGTTAACTTACTTTAAAGGTTTAAGTGTTGAACAAGTTATTATTTTTAAGTCAGGTACTTCCGAAAAACTCCATTTGAGAAATATGCTATAAAATTGATTATTTTTGGAGTCATTCAGTCCAATTTTTTTCCATCATATTCTTATAAAAAATCTAAATCTTCTCTGAAGTGTGGATATCTCTGAAGTGTGGACATCTGTAGCCACTTAGAGTGAAACTCGTAAAAGAGTGTCTTTGTTTCCACTACAAAGGGAGAACCCCAGGACTGAACTAATCGCTTGCAGTTCTAGGCTAAGATTTCTTTAAAGACAGCCTTGCTGAACTTTCTCCTCGACAACTAGAGCAGTGGACTAGGCCTGTGCAGATCCTCACGCTTCCAGCACTCCAGACTTCTGCACTAACTCCAGCTTCAGGCTGGGCTCATCCCTTCCACCGTGGCCAAGATACAAATCCCAAACCTCCCTAGTCATCTAACCTCCTCTCCATTCTCAAAGCCATTTCCTCTGTGCTTTCTTCCCTTCTCTTGGTTTTTTTCTTCCTACTACATCCTTCCCTCATACTCTTTCCATCATCTCTACATTTTTTACTTCTGTACTTTGAGTGTAATTTGAATATCACTTTAGGAACAGTCTCAAGCAGTTTATTCCCTCCTTCCTAAGATCAGGAGAGGGTTCAGCATCCTCTTGCGGCCTAAGCACTGTCTCTTCAGGCATCTTTTCTGAAGGCCATGCCATCTGATTAGTGGTCTACCTAGTATCTCTGCCATCTGCCTACATCGTAATTATTCCTCCATACTCTTTCATAGCTTTGGCATCTGAGTCCCCATCTCCTCCTCACTCAAGATTCTGGTACATCAGTGTGGATGACCCAAAAATTATACCCATCCCCCTCCAACGTCCTTGGCCTAGTCATTTCCAATGTTCTTCAAGTTAACTCCTCAGGGACAACTATTCTCATGGCCACGTCATCGACCTTGTCACCCACAGCTGCTTCAACTCTGGAATCCTGAATTCTGGCATCTCTCTCCAAAAACAATCTGTCACTGAAAAGTTAAAGCCTTCAATGTTATCTTCACTATATGTATTCTTTGACCTCCATGAGTGCTCTAGTCCCTTGACCATCCCCCTCTCCATTTTCTCCCAGGCTATCAGTACTTTCCCCACCTTGGCTTTATTTTCACTCCTAACTGGCCTAGACTATATAATTTTTAATGATTCTCCTAAATTATTTTCTTAAATCCTACACTCAGTTTTCTAGCTACCTTCACCTCCAGAATCCAAATCCTGGAAAGACTCCCACATCCAACCTCATTGCACCAATTCATGTACCACTAGGCACAGCTGCAAAAAATTGCACATGTGCGTGGACTGATGTCACTAACTGTCTCCAAACTTGGCTAGACCCTCAATCTCGCTCAGCAGTCCTTCGGCCTGCCCTGGTCATCTTCCTCTTACAGCGTTCACAATAGCTCCTTTGATCCTTCATTGTCCCCCCTCAAGCCCTCTATCCTGTGATTTCCCATGCTGTTCTCAGCACCTGACTTCTTTTCCCCTTTCCAAAGAAAATAGAAGCCTCGAGATAGGAACTCTGTCAATTTATCCTCTTAGGGATAAACTGCACAGTTCATCATCTTCCTTCTTTTCCCCCTTGTCAGCCATGTACCTGCATGAATTTCTCAATATTGCACCAAATTAATAGATGTCTCTCCTGTCAAAAATTAATTTGTGAACTAGGTTTGCATTGCATTTGCATTTCTCTCTTCTCTTTTGGGGGCCTCTCTCCATCCATGCTTTATAGTATTTAGGCAGCAGGAAAGATGATCATAAAGAAGCTGGATAAGATTAATAGACTAGGATGAAAATAAAGATCCTGAGTCAGGATGATAGAATAAGCAGTGGTTGGAATTTTTTAAGTGCGAGTTCAAAAATCTCATCATATTTTCCCTGTAGTACATGCTGGGAGTGCAAGTTTAGCAGCTTCATGTATTGTGGAAATGTACCTTTGTGCATCTCTCAGTACTTTTCCACAAGTCGTTCACTGGAAAATTGACTATTACTGAGCCACTTCCTGTAAGAAGTCTTGAAGTGTGTGGTCAAATAAGAGGTAAGCTGTGGAGTCCGGCTCTGGTAAATCTGTAGTCAGGATACATTTACTAGTGGTTGGGCTATTCTTCTCTTAGAATAAACCTGGAAGACATACCAGAACCTGTCACCACACATTACCTTTTCTGAATGCGTCCTGGCCCAGGTACCAGGCATTCCTGGGCAACTACAGTGTACAAAGCATCGTTGATAGAAGGTGCTATACTCCACTCTGGGGAAAAACGTGGTAGGTGATCGGAGCAAATGAGACAAGTACAACTACTTTTGTCTTTTGTCAAGAAATAAAGTGCAGCTAGTCAATACCATGTTGTTTTTCCAGTACTTCCAGTGAATTCTAGGTTGAGCTACAAAAGGAAATCTTCTTTGGATTCAGTCAGGCAATTGGGAGACATGGCTGGTAGACCAGAGGTGCTTTTTTCGTAAAGCTTTAATGTTCAGAAAGAATTTTCCGTAACCTTCTGAAGTGCTGAATTATACCCTGAACCAAAGAGAGGGAACCAGGACACAGCTAAGAAAAAAGGAGCGCTGGATCCTTTGGTAACTTTGTGCCTTCGTTTCCGGTTTGGGGAACAATAAACTCAAAATGCCCACGCTTCTGAAACAGGAGCATGAGAGCAATAGAATGCCAACCATGTTAAACAGCTGGTATAGTTTAGTTCAAGCGAGTTAGAGTGATCCTGATAAGAATCTATTTCCAACCGTTGCTAATTACTAGCCCCATCTGAAATATAAAGAAACTCTTTTCCTGCCTTGTTTTAATACATTTGTGCAATAAGTTAAAGATAAGGACTTCTGTGCTTATGAACATTACCAGCAATTCCTTTCCACTTGAAAATACCTAAAGAGTTCTAAACGCAAACTGAAAAGTATTATTAAATCCACCTTGAGCTAAATGCAAAAATGGTTGGAATAGGGTCTCACATAATAGTTTAAATCAGTGGTTCTCAAAGTGTAGTGGACAGTGGGACACCTGGGTGGCTCAGTCAGTTAAGTATCTGACCCTTGATCTTGGCTCAGGTCATGATCTCAGGATCATGAGCTCAAGCCCCACATTGGGCTTCAGGCTGACCGTAGAGCCTACTTAAAAAAAAAAAAAGGAGAAGTGTGGTCTGCAGATCTCTGTGGTCTCTAGGATACTTTCAGGAATCCACAGGATCAAACCTACTTTCATAAAAATATTGAGATATTGTCCTCCCTTTTTACTGTGTTGACATTTGTGCTAATGGTGCAAAAGTGATGAGGGGTAAAATAAGCACGAATCAGGCAGTGACCCCAACCTGTACTAATAGTCATTGTATTCTTGATTATCAGGCCCTCACAGCTTAAAAAAATCACCAGTTTCATTTAAGAATGTCCTTGAAGAAGCAGTTAAAATAGTGTATTCAACCCTTGCTTACAGGTCTTTAATATTTCATGTGATGACATGAAAAGTACACATAAAGAATTTCTGCTTCATCCCAAAGGCTGGTCGTCTCAAAGAAAAGCACTGTGTGATAGGGTAGAGAACTGAACCAACTGATTTTTTTTCACAAAATACCGTTTATCTGCAAGAATGACTCATGGACAAACTATTGTTATTCAGATTTGGATATCTGGCAGACGTTTCCTGAAAATAAACTAAGTGAACCTGTCACTTGGGTAAATAATTGGCAGTATTTTTGACAATGACAAACTTTGAGCCTTCAAATAAAGATTAGAGTTTTGGAAGATGTGTGTCAGTCACTATGAACTTGAAAACTTCCCAATACTTAAAAACTTTTCTGATGTGATTGGTCATGATATTAACCAATATGATTTTTTGATATTATATAATGAAATGTGTCAACATTTGGAACATCTGCATAACTCAGTGAATCATTATTTTCCAAATGACCAATGCATAATGTAAAATTATGCAGATCAGTAAAAGATTTTGAGGTAGACTAATGAATCTTAAAGTAACAATATGAAACATTCATAGGGTTTTAGATTCCCCATTGTACTGAACTTTAAGAAACTAAAATTTGCCAAGTTTTTAGTATAATATAAAAAAAATCCACAATTATTTGGAAAGGATTTTAAAGTACTCCCTTTTCCAACTATATATCTGTGTGAGGCCAGATTTTCTTCATATATCCAACCAAAACAATAGCAACAGATTGGATACAGAAACAGATATGAAAAGCTAGTTGCTAAGGCATATATTAGAGAGGTTTGCAAAAATGTAAAACAGTGCCAATCCTCTCAATGTAGATTTTTTTCATTATGGAAAATATAGTAATTTTTCAAAGAATACGTTATTTCTGTTAGCCTTTAATAGGTTGTTGCCATTGTTTTAAATGATAAGTAAATATATTTTAAATGTCTCAATTTTATTTTCAATATGCTGATATTGGTGGATATAACCACATACAGCTCTTTGGGATACTCAGTAATGTTTAGGAGTATAAGGAGATCCTAAGACAAAAAAAAAAAGGTTGATAAAGCTGGTTTAGCTGGTTATAATGAGAGGACTGTTTTATTACTCGTGCTAAACTGCAGGTACGTGGAAGACAGCATGTTTTGTGACATTTAATCCCAAGAGAAATAGAAGCAGTTTTGTTGTTTTTTTTGATTAAAATATGCTTCACAGATTTCAGCCAAGGAATTTTTAAAGTAATCCAGCATTTTATCAGTCTGAATTCTTTGGTTGAAAGCAACAACCTGTAGGTTTCTGCCTCCAGCTTGGGTCATGAACCTGGAATCCCAAGATTGAGCCCCTCCTCAGGCTCCCTGCTCAGTGCAGAGTCCGCTTTTCCCTCTGCCCCTCACCCTGCTCTTGCACGCTCACTCTTAAATCAACGGATAAAATCTGAAAGAAAAAGAAAGAAAGAAAGAAGGAAAGAAGGAAAGAAAAAGAAAGAAACCAGCAAGGGCAACTGGATTAGTCTCCCATTATATAACAAATTACCCACAATTTCCCAGCTTAAAACAACATGTAATTATTATCTCACAGTTTCCATGAAGTTTTAGAATTCAGGAAAGCTTGTTTCTTCAAAGCCAGGAGAAGGATCTCTCACTTATGAAGACAATCACTCATACGATTAGATGAGTTGATTAAGGACCTCAGTTGAATCTCTAAAATCTCTTTGCCTTTGCCAGGTGAGGTAACATAATCAAGGGAGTGAAAGCCCATCAGCTTTGCCTATTCTGTTGGTTAGGAGCAAATTACAGGTCCTGCCCATTCCCAAGGGGAGGGGATTATACAGTATACAGGGTATGGTCATGGGGGGAGGGGGAGGGGTGTCATTTTAGAATTTTGCCTACCATAGCAATATAAACAAATAAGAAAGTTACAGAAAGTAAATGAAGTAGTCACACAATGAAAGGAATGGCTGAAAATCCAGCCTTAGAATGGGCAAGAAGCCCTTTTCCGTTTCCTAAGAGCTATCAGAGACTTGCCTTTGGTATCAAGAAGACGAGTACTAATTGATGAGTCAAAGTGCCATCACTAGATGAATCAACTCCATATATATTTATATTTTTATGTTTATATATTTTATATTCTAGATATCAGTTTTTAGGTATCAGTATGCATGTATTTTTTTAAATGTTGTGTTCCTTTATACGAAGTTAAAAATCTACCCTTTGGCTAAGTGGGACAGAATGTCTTGAGTAACAGCCTTGTAAGGACTGCTCACAGCGGGGAGAGAGGTGCTACCCCAAAAGGAGGTTTTGACTAGTAGAAGCAGAAAGAGATGCTGGCAGGCCAATACACAAATGTCTACCAAAGTCATCATCACCGAAGATATCATAACTTTTCAAAAAGCAAAGGTACAGAAGTGTTATCCTTCAACACTATATACTTACAATGTAAAATTTGGCAAATCTCTTATACTCGTGAGCTGAGGTCATGAAAATCCTTTCAAATAGATAGTTATTACATATCTCCCTTGACTTACTTTTGGATGGCACAAAGTTTTGCTGTTGCATTTTGAATATTTCATTTATTATTTCTATGGAAGAGGGACAGTTAGCTTTTTTTGTCTTTAAACAAAAAGATGATTTAGGAATTATTTGTTCACTATGTTAGTCCTTCTTAATGATTACCCAATCACCGGGGTCTTATTCTAGTGTTACTTTTATCCTATATTTGAGATGGTGTCTCCTGCCCCATTTTTCTAGCCGTATCTCTTCCATTATTCCAAGAACTTCCAAAATTGTC
The DNA here is from genome assembly GCA_028533885.1 of Nasua narica. Lineage (NCBI taxonomy): Eukaryota > Metazoa > Chordata > Mammalia > Carnivora > Procyonidae > Nasua > Nasua narica. The sequence continues at coordinate 51,022,962 of CM052807.1, forward strand.
CATCCATGATCAAGAAGACAAATGTTCATATTCTTCTGACTCCGTCCTCCAACAGGGAATCACTAGATTTACCGCTGCTTGTACAAAGTACATTTTTCAGGTATTTTTATTCCAGGTGTCTGGTTTGATTCTACCTTTCGTTTAGTATGCAGATAACATAGGTTAGACCTCCTTTCCAGGTTCTGTGAAATTCGAATTCGCACCCAAATTTCCAAGGATTCCTGGCAGGCGGGCTGACATTCTCCTGCTCACTTCTCATTCTGAATTCCTGCTCCCACAAGATGCTTCACGTCTCTGCTAATTCCTCATCACCTGTGCTGGCTGCTCCTTCCAGATACTTCCCCCATAGGGTTCCACTAAATGTATAGCAGACCCTTCTTCCTAAGGTTATAAGGTAACAGAGATTACAGCACAAAATGGGATTATTATTTTTTTTTTCCACTTAACTGATCGTGTGTCATTGTGCACAGGACAGATTTTTTTAGTTCTCATTTCTTCTCCCACCATCATACTCAGGCCTTTACTCTCCCCTCTGGAATTCTTCCTCTTGTTCCCTTCTCCCCCTCTCCCCTTCCTCCTCCTCCTCCTTCTGTATCTCTCTCTCTCTTTCATAGAGTGGGTGAGAGGCGATGGCTCTCATGACTAAACTGGCCCATACTTTCCTGGAAAAAAATTGATCTCCCTAGAAGGTTCCTGACTTTCCCTTTCCTCTGAATTAGAATTCTTCTCTATGTGCTGTTTATTAGCATTATATTTTTTCTCTTTGTAAGCTTTTATTGAGAAGAGATTACATCTGTTAAAAATGTTTCTGAGAGGGGCGCCTGAGTGGCTCAGTCCGGTAAGCATCTGCCTTCGGCTCAGGTCATGATCTCAGGGTCCCGGGATGGAGCCCCCACCTTGGACTACTTGCTTACCAGGGAGCCTGCTTCTTCCTCTGCCTCGGCCCTTCCTCCTGCTGTTGCTCTCTTGCTCTCCCTCTCTCTCTCTCTCTTTGAAATAAATAAATAAAATCCTAAAAAAAAAAAAAAAAAAAAAAAGGCTTCTGAGAACATCTAGGCCAACACCAATTCCAGACATGTTTTTTTGATGACAGGAGGGAGATCCTATATCGTTGGAAAGGGTAACTGAGCTATGTCATTATTCACAGACAAGCATGTACTTTCTCTGAAGTGCTAGGAATCTTATTGAATTTTTAAAGGCTAGTTTTGAAAATGCCATTTTGAATTTGTGCTAAAGAAAGATCAAGTTATGTATTACATTTATAAAGTGTACGTACGTGTGTACAGATATATTTGGCAGAAATCTAAAAATACGTTCTCAAGAACACAAAGGAGAAATTTCTGCAAATTTTAGGTTCACTTTACCTCGATAATCTGCAAAATTGTGGTTCTTATTTGTTTGTATATGCTCCTCAGTTTCTGTCTTTCCTTCAGGGAAAAAAAGAAAAAAAAAGTCGTCCTCGCCCTCCCTCTTCTTGTCTCTCCAGCTCAACCCCTTTATTTTTTTATTTTCACATTTCATGTTTCTGCAGACATGGTAATATTCCCAACATTTCCTCTAATATTATTCTGAGTTACTTTTCAAAGAAAAAACGTATGAATTGTAAAATCATTTCTTTCCTTCCTGGGTCACCATTTGAAATGAAAAGCAGATCGTCTCCTCTTGTTGCAAATTCCAGCAGCAAACCAGTGGCGACTGTCTGTCCTTCTTGCCTTTCATTCCTGAGGATTACCTTAGCTGCCCCAGGGAGTGGGTGGACTTCCCTGAGAACACCGCCCTAGGCCGGGTGTTCCTGCTCTGAGTGGTGAGGAAACTCCCCTCCCTCTCCAGCCCACAGAGAAATCACTTGAGTCAGTGTGCTCAGCACCCGCGAAACATGGTGGATGCGGGAGTTAGGGGGGCATCTCTTTCTGTTCTTGGCCTTCTGGGTCTAGAGGCCCAGCATGGACTTGCCTCAGGATATCTTTGTGCCTCGGTAGCAGTGCAGAACATTTCATGTTGCACAAAAGGATTCACACAGATTCGGGCACAAACCTCGAGAGACTTCTGTGCACTGGAGAGGAAAGTCTGTGTGAGTTTGAGACCTTACTTAACCTTGGCACCTTTACTCCGTTAGAACTAGGTGGCTTAAAATGACAAAAGGTAGTGACTAAAAGGAAAGCTTCTTTTCCTTAGGACTATATTCTCCTTAACTGTCTCTTGCTCTCTGAACACCGTTATGCTAGTATGTTTGCCCAGTACTCCAAACTGGTGATTATACACGTGCTAAAATGATGCATTCTGGAGCTAGCTTCTTATTTTTAAAGGCTTTTCAAGTGACACAGAGGCTTACATTTGGTAATTGCCATCAGTCAGTCAGATGCACAGAGGCAGGCCGCTCTGTGGTCCCACGGATCAGTGACAACACAGTCAGAGGACTTTTTCCCCCACAAACAACTCCCATCTCTCCACCCACTGGGCTCTAGACCTATGCATATATTCAAATCCTGGTAATGAAATTCGGACTTACCGTCACCATTACAACCCCAGGTATCCGCTTAAGCTCTTCGTAGTGCATCTGAATTGAACTTTTCTGTTTTAACTACCAGGCCAGTAGACCGATATTCATTATACCTGGATCACTTTCTTTGAAGAAAAAATAAAAGGACTCTGAAAGTAAAAATTAAGTTCAGCGGAGGACAGTGGAGAAGCAGCTTGCTTCTCTTATCTTTCCTACATTGGGGTAACGGCGAATACAATCACTTTGGAATTCGAGAGATCAGGTTCCGTGCCTTGCTCTGCCGCTCAGACGGCTCCATTCCAAAGCGAATCTCTTTAACTTTTCCTTAGTGAAATGAGTATAATGGTTGTGTGGCGATAAAGGAAGACTAACCAAATGAGAACATGCAGAAGCTATTTATTCTGAGCTTGCTGGAACACAGGAGTCAACCCTGGCCCTTGCATTCTGGCACAGACTCAGAAGCAGACAAAGGAGCTGGGAAGCTTCCTGGTGGAGGGAGGAAAGGCTTTAGGTGCGTCTTGGTTGGGAGCTGTTGGCACGGAGAAGCTGTAGGTGGGCTCCTTAGAAGCAGGGCATCCTGTGGGATTGGCTAGGGACACGTATTTGGCTTTGCTGGTTGATGCTAAGTTGGAAACAGGGACACACACTAGAGAAGCCACCAGGTCTTAATCAAGTCCTGGCCTTTTTGAACCAGCCATCACAGAGGTTAGAGTTTAGCTGCCTGGATTGTTACTAGAAATAGCAATTTGACTTCCTGCAAATGTGATATATAGCAGGTTGGCTTTCTGGGGTGTTTATTGTCAATAAGGGTTTGGGTTCGAGGTCAGGTGTGGCAGGCTGTAGGTCAAAGGTCTATTCTGATACATGCTCTGGTCGTTGCCCGTTGGTGGAGTCGGTCTCCCAGCTGCACCCATGAAAAGCATTGTCCCGCTGTGATCGCGCAGCCCACACTCAATAAATAGAAGGACAGTCTCCACAGGTGTTTGAAACCACTGCTCTTTGGTGTGTTTTTCACGACGTCAGTGCCAGAGTTCGGATCAGAACTGGGTGGATGTGGGGCAAGCCAGTTTGTGCTGGTGTAAGTAGGTCCTTCCCTGGGGAATTATGTCAGGGTTGAAATGGCTTATCAGTTGTAGGCGAATCGCCTGTGAATTCATTAGAGTCTGAAATTGTCCATCCCATTCATTTCACTTTTGGGAACTGTCCAAGCCCAAAAGAAACTCCAGGGTCTTAATAGATCTTTAAATTCATCCTGAGTTTTAGGATGTGTTCTGGGGATACAAGTGAGCTTAAAACTATTGCAGGTGTTAGAAGTTCTGTAACACCTAGTACAATGCCTGCAACATAGTATATACTTTCAACCAGCAATTGAGTGAATGAATAAGTGAATGAATGGATGAATTTCCCAACTTAGATCAAGTAGCTTTTATGAAAATAAGAAGTGTCACCTTGCCTGCTACTCGCTATGTAATTTAGATATTCCTGTACGTTCTTTTTTTCACCAGAACTAAAATTGAATTGAACTAAAAAAAATCAAAGGATTGCTCACAGAATTTGTAACGATAGAGTTAAGAGTGACTATTTTGGCCACCTCCCCCCTTTCCCTCCCAAATGCTGAATTCTGGAAAGGAACGGCAAATGAACACATTAAATGGAATTTTAAAGCACTGTTCAATGAACAGGAAAGATGACCCGAAGTAACTTCTTATTAGCATCCATGTGAAGTGGTACCAAATTTGAACTTTAAAAATGTTACAGTTATGCAAATGACTTCACAGAAATATATTCCAAGCCAGTTGGTTCACACGGCCTTTTGGAGACCATACGCGTCAACGTGACAGGCAGAGCCTTTTGCCTTTTGTACGGCCGAGTGCCCGGGGACAAGGAGTTCAAAGACCAGAGACACAGGTTAGCATCTAGTGTGCCCTTCGTCGTCACACATCCGTTCATCCATTCCTTTGTTCATTTAGTCAGTCCCTTACGTAACATTGATTGGCCACGTAGTTTCTCAGGCAGTAGGAATAAAAAGTGAATTTACCATTCCTGCCCTCGAAGAGCTCAGGGTTATGAGGTTAGCTCAGTGATGAACACACATGCAGCTGGAGACGGGGTCCGGCAGAACTTCTGCGTTCAGTGATCCTGTCTGAGGCACAAAACGATGACTACGGTCTCTGTCCTTGAAGGACTTCAACTCTCATACAGCAGAAAACTCGTGTACACTAATATTCCAGATAGAACGTGGTACGTGGAGGCAAACCCTCAGAAGGTAGGCAGGAATTCAGACTCGGGGACTCTCAGACCTTCTCTCTGCTTCACCCCTCATCTTGAATTATATTATATATAATATATATATTTTATATTTTTTATATATTTATATTTCTATATTTATATTATATATTTAAATAAAGTATATATATTATATATACTTTATATATATAAATTATATATAAAATATGCTATGAATCTGTTGTCTTCATAGAGCTTGGGGTGGGGTACGTAGAAACAGAAACCAGGGAATCGAAATTCATTTTTGACTGATCAAGAGACATAGGTGTTCGCCCTACATATGAAGCAGGTTGGCAATAAATTGCATTGGCCTATACGTTGTGAAATAATGGCTCAGATTTAGAACTAGATGGCAGAGATGAGGTTGTGAAACGGCAGCTTTAATATCATGAAAGATATTCAATCCCTGCCCACAGTAAAATGCACGGAGAGTGGATTTAATATTCCAGTAAGACTGAAAAGCATGTGAAACGTAGGTGATTTGATTGGCTAGCACACAGTCATGAACATTGTCAAAGAGAGTGTAGGACGGAGTCTGTATCCATTTAAATAACATAGTAACTGGAGGAGAGAACCTTGTGCTTCTCTTCCCTGTGAAAGTGATATCAAGTAGGCCTGGGGCGTTGTCCCCCACGCATCCCGGATGGACGGCAACTTTCTGATGGCATGCACTTTGCTATACCAAACCTGTTCTTTTTCTTCTGATCTTATGCAGCTACTATCCACACTTTCATATGGACATGAAGTAGTTTTTTCAGATCTCTAAGGACCTTTCTTTTACAGACAAATGCCTACAATTTTTGATGAGGTTTAGTAGTATTCATTGTACATTATCAGAGAAGAGTGAGTATTACTTGTGCCTTGCTGTGCTTCTGACGTGGAGTCAGAGCCTATGGAGAGAACTGGAAAGGGAAAGCACCAGCCTTAATTCAGAATTAATCCTTCATAAAGGCCTACCTGTATATTTCCAAATAGTATATTTATATTTATTCAGATATTTCCTGAGAACTGTCAATTTATTGGCATAGGTTATGATCAATCAATTCCATCAGAAAATAAAGATTTCCAGTTCACCGTATGGACTCATATATAATTAACTGACCTTCATATTAACCTTTTTAAAAAATATAATTTCCCAGGTGGTTCAAGAATAATTAGTATGTGGCAATGACTAAACTCCGGGAATCTCGCTACACGAAGTGACTAGCGCTGTGTCTTTTCAATGGACGGATACAGTTAATAAGTACTGCATCTAACCATTGACAGTGGCAAATATTGCTAATCCACATCTTTGTAAAAGAGCCATATATACCATTATGATATTTGAGAGCAAACAATATTTTGTGTTATGGTTTTATAGCAATTTCTCAATGTTATTCTATGACTCAGTTGTCTTTTTGACGGATTGAGTTCATGATGTTCCGTTGATCTCCATTTAATCAGGTCTTGCTGTCAAAGGCTTTCATACATTCCGACCATTTTATTTCCATGTGATTTCCCTGATTCAATAACAGGTTGAGATATGGTTGTCTGGACTGGGAGATAGGAATCTCCAACCTTATTTCTAAACACTACTTGAATGAGTCTGAATAAGTCTTTCAACCCATATAAGTGGCAGACTGTATTTTATTAGGAAATTAGTACCCCTTGATATATAACCTTTCTCCCGCTGGGGTAATACAATATGTTTATTTATCATTGGTATGCTGTTCTATCTGTGCATATATTTGAACTATAATTTTAAAACTCCTTTACATGGCTATTTGTTTCAACTTGTAGTTGAAGCCAGAACACAGAGGAAAAAATAATGTTTTAAAGGTTTAGCTATTTATTTGAAAAGATATGTCCCCAACCCACCTCTTGTGGTACATGTGTCATTATGGGTTACCCCCGTGAACTCAGATGCTGATAGTAAATGTGTAGAAAGTCTCTCGTCAGCATTACCTTAGTGCGAACAGGAGGGCAGACTAAGAACAGATGAAGGCCCTGGCTGGACAGTGGCCATGCTCCACAGCATTCTAATTGTGTTCGCCTCCTCCTCTTATTAGAAATGAGAATTCTCAAGTAAGCAGGTTATTTTATGTATTGTTTTAAGGAAAAAAATGAGTCAGAGGGACAACATAGGCTTATATGAAAGATGTACCTTAGTCTAGGCTAAGGTACAAAATATGATCTGGAATCAGAACGCCCTCACTTAAATTCTCTACACCTGCATCTCTCTTCCCATTGACATCTGAAGCTATGTACAAGTCATTAAAATGCTTCTGCTTGGGCCCTGCCTCTGACTTCCTCAGTCAGAATCTCAGAAAATGGGGCCTGGTTAAAGGGTCGTTTTAGTAAGCTTTCCAGATGATTCAAATACCCATGAGGCTTTGTGAAACCACCCCCTGATTTTTTATTCATTGCTTAAATGAATCAGACCTTCAGTTTTGAGTCATTCATTCATTGATTCAGCAGTATTTATCAAGACACTTTTCATGGCACAGTACTATGTGTACATACATCTGTGACAAGTGTTTTACTATCTAATTAGGGTGACAAGATATATCCTCAACATCTGTTAATAAAGAATCATGAGGTATTAGGACTCAGGGCCAAAGTAGCATAAAAGGTATAGCGTGTAACACACAGAACAGGAGACACATCCTTTTGTCCGGGTCAGAAGACACTTGGAGTAATAATCTCGCTTGTTTATTACTTTATTTGATTTTAAAATTGCTCTGTGAAATAGAATATTATTTAACAGAAGAGAAAGTTGAGTCCTAGAACTGCCAAGATTTGAGATGCCAAGATACCTGACCAGTTAAAAAAATGTAGAAATAAAATCTTCTCTGGTGCTAATTAGCTCACTGTGCCTGTATCATACCTCGCATAATTTTTCGTTGTCATTACTTAAGCTGAGTCTGTTTAGAGGTAAAAGAGTTGACCAATAATGGATACTTTTGTTGGAAAACAGACAAGAGAAATAATTCCAAATAACTAAAACTTACTTCCTGTCAATATGTATTTTATGTTCAGCTACCAAGCCATCAAGCAAGGATTTTGTTCATTAAAATTTGTAAGAGAAGTCCTGCATATGGTGAATGTGTTAGGAGAAATATATAATGACTGTGATGGTTCATTTTATGTGTCAATTTGGCTGGGCCACAGAAATAAATTTGTGAGGGGAGCGCCAGTGTCCTTGAAGAGCTCAGTGATCATTCTTCTGTGTAGGCCAGACCTTAGAGTGGGAACTTCTGCCATTTAATTGGGAAACTTAAATGCAGTGAGGGTCCTGGCATGGCAGGAGCCAAATGATGACCCTTGAATACCAAAGTCAAGGTGGTTATGGTTCCATGATGGACATCCGGATAAAGTAGAAATCAGAATAGTCTGACTTGTAGAGAGCTAGCTCATTGACTGGTTGATCATGGTGTTCCTCAAAGTAAGATATATGGGAAGCCTACTAAATTTTTGCTTGATCTGTATAAGCAGAAAAGTTCTAGGTTAACTGAACAAAATTTTACTTGAATCATAAAAACAGAGTTATGACCCCTTCATCAGTCCCCAGATATGAGCCAGTTTATAGACCCAGAATGAAGGGGAAGCCCAGTCCCCTTGAAACAACTCCTGAATATTGCTAAAAATCTACTCTGTTAATCTTTTTCTGAGCCATCCCCAAAGGGACCTGCAATCTTTAACCAGGGTAATTGTACCTTGGGGAAAAAGAAAATAATGAGAGCTTTCAGGGATTACTGAACACTGGCTCTGAACTAACACTAATTCTAGGAAACCCAAAATGTCACTGTGGTCCACTGGTCAAAATAGGAGCTTATGGAGGTCAGGTGATCAATGGAGTTTTAGGTTAGAACCATCTCACAGGGGACTCAGTGGATGTCTGAACCCATTCTGTGGTCATTTCCTTAGTTCAAAAAGATGTAATTGAGGGACACCTGGGTGGCTCAGTCAGGTAAGTGACTCTTGATTTTAGCTTTGATCATGATCTCAGGGTGGGGAGGTGGAGCGCTGCACTGGGCTCTGTGCTGGATGTGGAGCCTGCTTTAGACTCTCTCTCCGTCTCCCTCTGCCCCTCCCCTGCACCCTGCTCTCATTCTCTGCTTCTCTTGAAAGATACAGAGGTGGTGATTCTCAGCATATTCCCATTCGACTTGCCTATTTGGCCTGTGCATAAGACAAATGGATTTTGTAGAGTGACGGTGGATTGTCATAAACTTAACGCAGAGGTGACTCTGATTGCAGCTGCTGTGACAGACGTGATTGCATTGCTTGAGAAAATTAACACACCTCCTGGTGCCTGGTAGGAGGCTGTCGATCTGGCCAGTGCTTTTTTCTCCATCCCTGTTGATAAAGACTACCAGAAGCAGTTTGCTTTCAGGGGGCAAGGCCAGCAAGACACCTTCACTGTCCTGCCTCAGGGGTCCATCAGCTCTGCAGCTCTCTGCCAGAATTTAATTTGCAGGAATCTTGATCACTTTGCCCTTCCATAAGATATCATTTTGATCCATTACATTGCTGGCATTATGTATTGTGTATATCTGATCAGGCCCAAGAAAGCCCTCGAGACACCAGTAATTTACACGAAGAAGTGGTGGCCTAAATGCCTATGGTCCCCACCGGTGCTACACTGCCTTTTCTCCCTCAGCCTGCATCTATGGCCTCGTGAGGAAGCCCCCTACTGTTAGTTGACAGAAGAAGAGATGATATGTAGGGGTGAACAACTGCTTCTCTCTGGGACATCCCCTGAAGGACAGTGGTGAAGGGAAATCCTCTGAGTGAACAGAATGTCAAGCAGTGCACCTGGTTATTCACTTTGCTTGCAAGGAGAAATGGCCTGATGTGCAACCGTATACGGATTTATGGCCTGTGGCCAGTGGTTTGGCTAGGTGGTCAGCGACTTTGAAAAAACATGATTGGAAAATTGATGACAAGTGAGTCTAGGGAAGGGGTATATGAAATGGGCAAAGACGTGAGATACTTGTGTACCACATAATGTTTACCAAAGAGTGACCTCAGCAAAGGAAGATCTAGGATAGGATGACCTATTCTGTGCATACCCAACTACCCCTTTTATGCCCTGATAGCTCATAAACCAAGTGGTCGTAGTGGCAGGGATGAAGGTTGGGCTCAGCAACATGGACTTCAACTCACCAAGGCCAACTTGCCTACAAACACACCGGTGAGTGCCTGGTTTCCCTGCATCAGAGACCAACACGGAGTCCTCAGGGTGTTAAGCCAGCTACCTAGAGGCAGATTGTACTGCCATCATGGGTCAGTGTTTTGTTCTTACTGAAATAGAGGATGTGGATTTGCCTGCCCTGCACGTAGTGCTTTTACCAAAACTACCATGAGTGGACTTCTGGAGTGCCTATTCACCAACACAGTATTCCACACAGCATTGCTTTTGATCAAGGAACTCACTTCAAAGCAAATGAAACGTGGCAATGGGCTCATGCTCATAGAACTCACTGGTCTTACCATGTTCTCTACTATCCCAAAGCAGCTGGTTTAACAGAAGGGTAGAATGGCCTGTAGAAGACTCGTTTACAGTGCCAGCCAGGTGGCACTACCTTGAAGGACTGAGGCAAGGTTCTCCAGAAGGCTGTATATGCTGTAAATCAGCATCCAGGAGATGGTGCTATTTTCTCCCATACCCCAGATTCACCGGTCTAGGAGTTCAGAGGTAGAAAGGAGACTGTCACCACTCACTGTTACCCCAGTGGCCCACTAGCAAAACTGTTCTCCCTCTCCCCATGACCATATGTTCTGCTGGCTCAGAGATCTTAGTTCCAGAGGGAAGAGTGGTTCCACCAGGAAACACAACAATGATTCCATCTAACTGGAAGTTAAGATGACTGCCTGGCCACTTCGGACTCCTCATGCCTCTGAATCAATAGGCAAAGAGGGGGTGTCTGTGTGGGCTGGGGTGACTGTTTTGGACTACCGAGGGGAAATTGGACTCCTACTTCACAATGGAGATAAGGAAGAGTATATGTGAAATACAGGAGATCCCTCCGGGCATCTCTGAGTATTACCATGTCCTGTGGTTTAGTTTTCAATGAAAAACTAAAATAACCCAGTTCAAAGAGGGCTCCTAATGACCAGACCGTTTACCCCGACAGATAAAGAATCATGGTCAGCTGATGTGCTTGCTGAGGGCAAAGAGGATACAGAATAAATAGTGGAAGAAGGCAGTTATGAACACCATCTATAGCCATGTGACTAATTCTAGGCGTGAGGATGCAATTGTCATGGCTTTTTTCTTATTTTATTATGGATACATTTATTTGTGTGTGTGTGTGTGTGTGTAAAACAAATATTGTTTTCCTCACTATCTGACCCTTTTATCATGTTACATAAGATGTATTGATTTTACGTCATAGTATTAAGTACTTCCAACTTTATGTTATGGTAGTTAAGTAATGGGATATCAAGAAGAAGAGTAAACATTATCCAAAGACTTTGCATTCTTTTCTAGGGAAAGTGTTAGTATGTTTTACTTGTATGAAGGATAGTTGTATAATGTTGGGCAGAAGTATGAGTTTGTTATTGTCTTTATTTGAAAATTATGGTTTAAAGAGATGTGTGTAGGTGCGAAGTTGATAAGAGAGGACTTATGATGTTTATTTTTATATGTCAACGTGGCTAGGCTACAGCTAGGCTACAGTGCCTAGATATCAGTCAAACATTATTCTGGATGTTTCTGTGAAAGTGTTATTTGAATGAGATTAGCATGTAAATCAGTGAACTTTGGGTAAAGCAGATTATCCTCCATAATGTGAGTGAGTCTCATCCAATTAGTTGAAGGCCTTAATGGAACTAAGACTGACCTTCCACCGCAAAAAGTTCTGCCTTTGATCTGAAACTGCAACTCTTCCTTGAGTCTCCAGCCTGCAGATTTTGGATTTAGCAAGCCTTCATAATCTCACGAGCCAATTTCTTAAATCTACACCCCCCCCATTTCTTTCCCCATCTTCCTTTCTCCCCCACTCCTCTCTGCCCCATCTATCTCCCCTCCTCTCTCTCTCTTTCCATCACTCCTCTTTTTCTCTCTTCTCTCTCTCTCCATCTTATAGATAGATGGATAGATAGATTGATATTCTATGTCATATCATCTTTAAAAAAATTGTCTTTAAAAAAAATTGTCTTTAGTTCTAAGCAGAGCATCAAAAAGTAGGTTAGCTTACTATCCATTCAGTTGGGTTCCTTTGGTCATTGTGTTAATAGATCAACCATTCTTTTATTTATACCTTGACCCAATTTATAATTCATCAAGACAAAATAGGAAGCATCAAGATTTTCATTTGATTGTGACTCTCTTGATACCATTTTAGAATATTCACATGCTACCTGTTGTTTGACTTAACCCATAATCGATAATAATGATACCATGTATTTTCATTATGCCTTACTATTTAGTGAGAATGTTTATGTATTAGTCACGTCTAACACAGAGTGTTGCTCATAGTAGGCGGGCTGCACACCTATTTAATCAATTATGATGAAATGATGAGTTTAGCTTGTCTCTTTTCCTTTATCATTTTTTTTAAAGATTTGCTTATTTATTTAAGAGAGAGAGTGTGTATGCACAGGGGGAAGGTAGAGGGGGAGAGACTCTCAAGCAGACTCCCCACTAAACACAGAGCCAGACATGGGGCTGGATCTTCTACCCTGAAATCACGACCTGAGCTGAAAGTAAGACTTGGATGCTCAACCAACTGAGCCACCCAAGGGCCCCTTCTTTTTAATTTTTGTTAGATTTGGAGGGTTTTTTGAAGCCTTACTAATGAGCTAAGCAGGAGGAAACTAGGAAGACTGTTCTTAGGTGCGTTAAGGTAATTAGTAAGTTTTGTGTTCCTAAAGCCAGCCTGGGCTGTCCTTCCCCCTGCCCAGAACTCTTTCCAAATTGATTTTTCTTGACTATATGACCATTGCTAATCTGACTCGTGTAGCCTTTGCCTCCAACAGTTGCCTGCAATTACCCTGAGGGTCAATATTCCCTCATCAAGAGCTTAAAAGTTCTCACAGAAAGACTTCGTGTAACAAACCCATGGGGAAAGATATCTAAGTTTATTGCTGAATTTTATAATTTGGAAACTAAAGCTACCTAAAAAGAAAGAACATGCTGATGAAAACATTTTTTCACTAAGTGCCTGACAAATAGATATGTGACTTATATACAGAATTTTAAAGCCTGGATTAATGAGGTCTCTGCAGTTTATTGTCAAAGTCCCGTCCATATTTTCACAAACATATGAATAGCGAGAGTCAATGTCCTACCTCTATCTGCAAAGATGGGAAAATGACACAGGTTTACTCCCCAATTAAGAAGGTTGCTAGGAATTATTATCAAGTTATTTTACTCATTCAGAACTGTTAAGGGACGCCTGGGTGGCTCAGTTGGTTAAGCAGCTGCCTTCGGCTCAAGTCATGATCCCCGGGTACTGGGATCGAGTCCCGCATCGGGCTCCTTGCTCAGCAGGGAGCCTGCTTCTCCCTCTGCCTCTGCCTGCCTCTCTGCCTGCTTATGCTCTCTCTCTCTCTGACAAATAAATAAATAAATCTTTAAAAAAAAAAGAACTGTTAATTTCTCCGTTCATGTGTGTTTGCGTGTGCATTGGTCTATTCAAGCTGCTATAATAAAATACTACAGACTGGGTGGCTTTAACTTACATTTATTTCCTACAGTTTGGGAGGCTCCAAACCCATGATTAAGGTGCCAGCAAATTCAGTTTCTGGTGGGAGCTCTCTTCTTGGCATAGTAGACAACTGCCTTCTCTCTTCGTACTCCCATAGCCTTTCCTTGGTGCCTGTTTGAGGAGAGACTCTTCTCTGGTGTGTCTCCTTAGTAGGACATCAAAGTTGTCAGATTAGCTCCCTACCCTGATGACATCATGTAACCCAAAGGTCTTATATCCAAATACCATCACCTGAAGGAGTAGGGTTTCAACATATGCATTTGGAGGGGCATAATTCAGTCCACCCCAGTGTGTAGTGTCAGTTGAGCCACACTTTTAAAAACAATTTAAATACATTTTAAACTAAGGAGGTTTGTTTCGTAAAGTCTTTATACTTTCAGTACCTGCAGCAAAAGAAGAGACTATAAAAATACTGGCAGCCATTACTTTCTGAGAACTTCTTTTTTAAAGTATGTATTATTAAATTACCTTTTAAATCATGGAAAGAAATTATAGAGATGAAATGAGGCTCTTTCCCTTGAATCCTATCCCTCGGTCATACAGCTCCCATCATTTATTTCATACCCCCTTCCCCACCCCAGTCTTTCCCATAGGGATTTGTAGTGGACATTATGTTTTCACAAGTTTGTGGTCTCCTTTTATTCATTGAATAATATTTTGTAAATACATTTATGCAATTAATTCGGCACACTTATTGAAAGAATTTCAACTGTTCAATTTTGATGAAGCAGAATAACTCTCATTTGCTAAATTTTCTAAAATAACATCAATTTTCTTCAATAGATCAGCCCAAATTACTGTGTCCATTGCCAACCAACACTCCATTTGCCAACATGACTTATCTCTTAACACACAGCATCTTTGAATCTTCAGAAAAAAGGCACAGAATTACATATAGATGATACTGGCTCAATTATCCATAGAATTATTAATATACAGCAACCAATAATGGTTTTTCTCAGCTGATCTCTCATGCTGGTTCAATTGCCATTCTTTCCTAAATTTGCCTGTAATCAGTTTCGATGGATGAAATTGAGAGGCTCAGTCTATATGGAAGGTGGGGTTCATAGTCGATAACTTAAAGCAAAGAGACCAAAAGAAATTTGGTTAAATAAAAAGTGGGACCTCTTTCTCTGAAGAAATCTTTCATCACCACATTGAGTACAATCAGGATTTGCCACACATGTAATTTGCTTGGGTAAATGTATGTAGCTATGAAGGATTTAGCACAGGTATAATAGGGGGGCAGTGGATCATATCTGTACTTAGTTTCACAAGCAGAAATTTAAGCCTTGAATCTTGACTTTTTAATGTGGCATGCTGAATATCATAAAATGAGCATTGAAGAAGGTCCAAGAACAATGACTCTCTGAAGAAGAGGCAGTTTTTCCCAAGAGCACATTTAGCAAAGTCTAGACATTTTGGATTGTCACACCTTGCCAGGGAGGAGCGATATTACTACCATCTAGTGAGTCGAAGCCAGGGAAGGAGCTAAACACTTTACATTGTACCGGATAGTGCCCCACCCCCACCCCTACCAAGATTAGTCCATCCCAAAATGTTAATAGAGCCAAGACGAAGAAACCTTGGTTAAGAAAGATTCCTGAAGGGCAGAGCACCTTGTTTCTTTTTTAAAAATGTTTTTCTCTAAGGACTATCAAGAAATATCAGTAAGCTTGTCTCCCTTAAGTATTTGAATCTTAATTTTTTAATTCCCGGAAGAACTACTCAAAGAGTAAGTTCCATATGCTGAAACCTGCAAAAAATATATAACTTGGCACAACAATCATGATTCAGTATTTTAACATCTGTTCTCTAGAAACGAGAATAGCCTCATTTTACTACCAAAAGAAGAGTAAAAACCAGCTATTTCTATACTCATGACCATGAGGAATGATCTTAAGGAGGAAAAAATGCTCCAGAAAAGAAAGGAAGAATAGGCTGCCCACAGCCTATTCACTACTATTCCCAGAGTCTAGACAGTATCTGACACACAGTAGACAGTCAATAAAAATGCAGTGGCTGACTTTCATTGGCCCCCTCCTTTTTCATTCAACCATCATATATCCTACCTTATACAGGATGATTCTGGAAATTGTCAAAGCAGCTTAGGCTTCTCACAAGCTGTATCATGAGCATGAGGAACAGCAAATTGTCCTTTGCTCCCTGCACTGGCAATCCGAAGATATGAAAGGCAAACCGTGAGCGGTCAGCTGGTCCTAAACATATTCCTCCTTCTAGAATTGTGTGCCTCCCATTACAGAATGTAAATTTACTGTAATTTTTAAAATAATTAACTGAATTATTTTAATGAACTATGTTCAGGGTTAGTAATTCCTGGACCTTGCAAGTTTAACATATGGAACAGAATTCAGGAAGCCAATTTTTAAAAAATATTTATTTATTTGAGAGAGAGAGAGAGAGAGAGCAGCAAGGGGAGAAGGAGAAGCAGGCTCCCCGCTGAGCAGAGAGCCCAATGCAGGGCTCGGTCCCAGGACCCTGGGATCATGACCTGAGTCGAAGGCAGACGCTTAACCGACTGAGTCACCCAGATGCCCCAGGAGCCAAATTTTATATAGGAGTTTCTGGGGCCAGGAACTAAGCCATATATGGAGAGTGGAGGCAAGAAGTAGAAGAAACATCTCTGATAGAGCTTTGATCTGAGGATGAGGAATTCTCGGACATTTTCAGGATCACTTGCCTTGCTTAGAGCCTTGGCCACACTCTCCGGCTACCTGCTCCTGACGGTCAGGTCATGAGTGCCATGGAATGCCAGTTTGTTTTGTTCTCCTATCCGAGAACACGGATGTACTCTGTGTACAGAATACAAGACACGTACTCTGCCATGGTCTCGGTTGTGCCTGAGAAGGATCTGGACTCCAGACCGAGCGGGCAAATTCAGTTCTTCCGGGATACGTCAAGTCTTCCTTTGTCCCATGAGAAATGGGCTCGTTAGAAATACGTTACCTGCTTCCTAAAATTTTTTATCACAGGTTACAAAACTGTATCTGGAATCAAAATATCTGAACAGTATGTTCGCATTTCTCGAAAATATGACTCCACTAAAGCATATAAGAGTGCAAAACAAGCATCTGACATCTACAGGACAAGCGAGGTTGGGAAATGACCCCATCCAAACTCAGTTTCTCTTCTGTATTTCCCTGTCAACCATGCTTGTTTATATCTCATGTACTCAAGGAGTATGGTGCTGAAACAGGAACTGGCAAGGTTCATCATCAAGTAGAGTTGCATGTGGGGAAAGCAGCTTACTTGGCTTGATGATTGAGTTGTAAATCACCTCCCATTTCCAAAAGAGGGGGTATAAAATGCACAAGACAGAGCACTTGAAATAAATGTCAAAAGGAAAAACCAGGAACTATTAAGAGGAAAAATGTATAACCAGTGACTATATTAACAGCTAATACTTATTGAGTATATGCTATCGATAACTAATATTTCTAAGAGTTTTCTTTTTTTATTGATATATAAGTAACATACAGTGTTATATTAGTTTCAGATGCAATTGTCATATTGCTCAGTGGTCATCACGGTAAGCGTGCCCTCAATTCCCTTTATCTATTTTGCCCATGCCCCCACCTACCTGCCCCCTGGCAACCCTCAGTTTGTTCTCTGTATTTAAGGGTCTGGTTTTCCTGTTTGTCTCTTTTTTCTTTGTTTGCTTTGTTTCTTAAATTCCATATATGAGTGAAATCATATAGTATTTGTCTGACTTATTTCACGTAGTGTTATACCTTCTAGGTCCATCCATATTGTTGGAAAAGGCAAGGTTGCATTCTTTTTTATAGCTGAGTAATATTCCGTATGCCACATCGTCTTCCTCCATCCACCTATTGATGGACACTGAGGTTACTTCCATATCTTGGCTATTATAAATAATGTTTCAATAAACAAAGGGGTGCACGTATCTTTTCAAATTAGTGTTTTTGTTTTCTTTGGGTAGTGGAATTACTGGATCATATCTTAACTCCACTTTTAATTTTTTGAGAAATCTTTATTTCAGGAGTGGCACCAAATTGCATTCCCAACAACAGTGTACAAGAGTTCCATTTTCTCCACATCCTCACCAACACTTGTTATTTCTTGTCTTTTTGATTCTACCCATTCTGACAAGTGCTAAGGTAATAATTCATTGTGGTTTTGATTTATATTTCCCTGATAATGAGTGATGTTGAGCATCTTTTCATCTGTCTGTTAGACATTTGTATATCCTCTTTTGGAAAATGTCTATTCAGGTCCTCGGCCCATTTTTATTCAGATTATTTAGGGTTTTTTTAGTGTTTACTTGTATGATTTCTCTATATATTTTGGACGTTAATCCCTTACTGGATATAGCGTTTGCAAATATCTTCTCCCATTCATTAGGCTGCTTTGTTGTTTTGATGGTTTCCTTTGCTGTGCAGAAGCTTTTTATTTTGGTGTGGTCCCAATAGTTTATTTTCACTTTTATTTCCCTTGCCTGAGGAGATACATCTAGAAAAATGTTTTGGTGGCCAATGGCAAAGAAATTATCACCTGTGTTTTCTTCTAGGAGCTAATGGTTTCAGGTCTCACATTTAGGTCTTTAATCCATTTTGAGTTTATTTTTGTGTGTGGTGTAAGAAAGTGGTCCAGTTTCATTCTTTTGCATGTGGCTGTCCATTTCCCAATACCACTTCATCAGTAGACTATCTTTTCCTCATTGTATGTTCTTGCCTCCTTTATTGTAGATTAATTGGCCATATAACCGTGGTTTATTTCTGGGCTCTCTGATCTACTCTCTTGACCTTTGTGTCTATTTTTTTGTGCCAGTCAAATACTGTTTTGATTACTAAGAGTTTTAGTAATATATTGAGTCATATAATTCTTACCACAGCATTATTACGCGAATACTTTTGTTATCCCCATTTACTAATGAGCAAGCTACGGCATAGTGAGAGTAATAATGTGCCTGAGGTCACAGTGCTAATAAGTGGCTTTGATTTCAGACAGTCTTGCTTAGAACTGTATGCTCAACTAGGATGTCATACAGCCTCCACACTTCTCTGAGCTTCCAGGCAGGCAAGGCAAGACTTTCAGTACTTTTCCCAAGTGACAAAATATTGAGAAAATGATTGGATAGATTGCAATATGAGTAACATTTTGCAACATGGTAAAATAAACTATGATTAACTACTGTTTTACACAAGATCCAAATGTGTTCTTCAAAGTAATATTTTTCACATCAGTCCTCAATAAAAGGGTTTTATTTATTTATTTATTTATAAGAAGATTTTATTTATTTATTTGACAGAGAGAAATCACAAGTAGGCAGAGAGGCAGGCAGAGAGAGAGGGGGAAAGCAGGCTCCCCACTGAGCAGAGAGCCTGATGTGGGGCTCGATCCCAGGATGCTGAGAGCATGACCTGAGCCGAAGTCAGGTCCAGAGGCTCCCCCCACTGAGCCACCCAAGTGCCCCAAGGGTGTTTTTTTTTTTTTTTAAGATTTATTTGTTTGAGAGAGAGAGAGCACATAAGTTGTGTTGGGGGGAGGGAGAGAATCTTCAAGCAGTCTCTCCACTGAGCACGTAGCCCGACATGGGCTCCATCTCACAACCCTGAGATCATGACCTGAGCTGAAACCAAGAGCCAGATGCTAAACTGACTAAACCACCCAGGCACCCCAATTAAAGGGATTAGATAGTAACTCAGTGGATGTAACTAGCCTGATTCGAAATCCAGATTTCCTAACGTGAGTAGGGTCGATGATTGCATGTGATTTCTGTCATTGATCTTTATTTTATTTGCATCTGACAGTCTGCCATCTTGTCTACATATTTACCAGTCTTTGTATTGCTGGCCTCTTCTGCTGGAGGAGCACAAAGATCTGCTTGTCTCGTTCCTCTGCTTATCTTCAGAACTTAGCACAGAGTCTGTCAGGGCGGGTACGCAAAATTATTTGTTGAGTAAATTCGTGGGTGAACGAATCCTTTGAAGGCAAAGAGTTCTGCCCAAGAACAGCCTCAAGATCCTTCCAGCCTAAATTATGACTATCATTACACTCTGCAAATTATGACTATGGAGGAGATAAGGAGTTCCTTCAGGAGTTACTGGCAGGGTAACCTTGACCGGAGGTGACAAGGCAGGGTGCTGACTCTCATAGTTTTTTTCTTCGTCATGAGCGCTGGTGTGCGGGCCAGTCCCTGGAGTCGTGTTCTGCACGGTCTGCCCACTCCCATCCAGTGGTTCGCGGGGGACCTACTGTGACAGACAGGAAGTCCCCTCCCAGCCCACAGCACTGTTTCATTCTAAGCTCTCCACTCCTTCCCGTGGACCATTTTGAACCCAGGCTTAGAGACAGACTCTTCACGTGGCATGTCAATAGCACGTGGTGACTTTTCTGGGAGGCCCAGGACCAAAGGGCCGCATCTGGCTTCCCACTCCCAGATCTGCTCTTTCTCTCTGCTCCCAGCAGTGGCCTTAAATGGACGGAGCTCCTACAATCACCTGGTGCTATTTCGGAGCTCAGCAAAGCCTCCAGTCCTGGTCTCACTTGTTCAACCTTCTCTGCCCTTTGTCTTCTGCAGTGTTTCAGCCCTGAGAGGAACACGTGGGGAAAGGGTGGCCCTAGACCCCTGTTCAGCTCAAGGAAGAGAAAAATGTATTTACTCAGAAGTGGCTGGGTAGGCCAGGGCCTGTGAGTTCAAGTGAAACCAGAAGTTATTTGCTCCAATATTTTTTCTAAAGAAAACTGCAACTGAAATACTTATTACATCATAACTGAAAAAGAATGTGACGGCTGTTCTAAACATTGTTTTCACAGGTTATGGGGCCACTCCTAGCCTTATCATTGATGTTCCCGTCACACTGATGTCCTTATGTTTCCTCCAGGCAGCATGACCTGCCACACATTGCACCTTTGCTCTTGCTCTCTGGGCTGGAACACCCCCCTGCCACCGTCCCCCCGCCCCACCCCGCCTTCACAATTTACCTCACTATCACCCATCGGGCAGACGGACGGGCCTTCCTGAAATTTCCAAATCCTGCCATCCACCCGCCTCTGTAATCCCTTTGTTTTAGCACTCGTGTATTATATCTACTTAGACTTCTATCTCCTCTGTTAGACTACGAGCAACCTCTTGAGAGCAGGACCCATGTCTTACTCATTTTTTTTTTTTTTGCCTGCAATTCCTGGCATAAAATCTGGCATGCAGAGAGGGCTCAATAAATATTGATCGAAACAAATTGTTGTCATTAAGTATGATGCTCTCACTCTGGCCTTTTTCTGCCTTCAAAACTCCTGGAAGCACCGGAAACATTTTAAATTGACTGCATTTTAGAACTTCTGAGAATGTAATGTTTTGTTATTCCTCTTCCTTTTCAGGAACCTCTTTCCGGAGCCATAAAAGACCCAGAGAAGAATCATGTCCATGATTGCAGCTTTCTATAGCGGCAAGTCCGTTCTCATTACTGGGGCCACAGGCTTCATGGGCAAAGTGTTGATGGAGAAGCTATTTCGCACCAGCCCAGACCTGAAAGTCATTTACATCCTTGTGAGGCCCAAGGCTGGCCAGACGACGCAGCAGAGGGTTTTCCAGATCCTAAATAGTCAGGTATGCCGGAGGGGGAGAGCCCTGGGGCAAGATGAGTCACTACAGTGTTCCCTGACTGCCCCAGATGTGCTGGTGGGGGCCAGGATGCCTGGGCAGGTAGAAGAGAGGAGACAGAACAAGATGGCAACCCACAGCTCACAGAAATCTGTGATGTTTTCCTATAAGAGAAGGGTGTCTAGGCCCTGCCCAGGGCAGGTGAGCAGATACCGTGTTCTGGAAATTACTGAGTAAGAATCAAATGCTAAACCCCCCAGAGTGGACTCTTCAGGCTCGAGATCTATCACCGTTCAATGGAACCCTTTCCAACCTTTCTTCTTCCTCTCCTTCTTATTCTTCTCTTTCTCCTTCTTCTCCTTCTCCTTTTTTTAAGATTTACTTATTAAGTAAGAGAGAGAGAGCACACACAAGCAGGGGGAAAGGGAGAGGGAGAAGCAGACTCCCCGCTGAGCAGAGAGCCTGATGCGGGGCTTGGTCCCAGGACCCCAGGAAAATGACCTGAGCCGAAGGCAGACAACTACCCGACTGAGCCACCCAGGTGCCCCTGACCTTTCTTCTAAATCCGAGGTAGTTCCTGAGCCATCCCCCAGTTTTGGAATATTCTCTTCTATTCTCTCCTGAGCAGATACAATTAGTAAGTAGCCATGTGATAATACTTGCAGTTGCCCAAACTCTGCAAGGTTTCGGTGTTCTGCACTTGATCTTGGTAGCTTGGTGTTTCTGTTTTCCCAAAGATTCCATTAAGGGGAAGACATGTAAAATTAAATATGTTATGCGTAAATGAACATTTGGGTATCAAACCCTCTCACTCCTCCAAAAAATCCTTCAAAAAAGGATTATGCACATGCTCCCATGTTTTACAAATTTGAAGGTAGTTTTGGCTTTGGTCTCAAGCATGTCTGAGCTCAAATTCTGGCTTCTCAATTCGTTGCCACTTTACCTGGTAGTTCCAGTTTGCAGTGTTCGACATAGGCACAAACAGAGACCTCCCAGGATTGTGACAGGAGCTAAATGAGAAAAGGCGCATGTCTGGTTTATAGTTCTGTCTGGAATATACTCGGTCATTTAGGGTTGGCAAAAGGACATTTTAAATAAGATTTTTTTTTTTTTTTTTTACAAAGTCTCCTTTCCCGTGTGTAGGAAGGCTCCCCTCTGATGGTGGTGGGACTGCTAGCCCAGCACACTGTAGACCCCCAGTAGGCCACCGACCACATCTATCTGCAGGCACCGGGACGCGATTGGGCACAAATGATCAGCAAGAGAATTGGGAAAGCTTCCCCCGTATCTCATGGCCTGACTCCGCAGTGGGAAAATCACAGTAGTTGACCATAACTGGGTACTTAGGACATGCAGACACTATCCAAAGGCTTTTTCGTGTCTTCCCTCATTTTGCAACAGCCTTGGGAAGAAAAATTTGTATCGTCAGTTTTCATTCTATAGATGGGAAAACCAAGACCTGAAGTGTGAACTTCCCAGAGATCACCCAGCTAGTAAGTGAGAGAGTCAGACTTTAGATTAGCTCCTGAACAAATACGCTTGCTTCTACCCTATGCTCGTAGGGTAACCCCATGTGGCAACTCGTGGTTCTTAATAAGACCAAAAGGCTAAGTGGCATGAAGCTGAAATCTAGAATAAACTCTCAGATCCCTCTTCGGACAGCTTCACTCAGTTGCATATCCCTGCCGGACTTTGTTCTTATCACACAGCAAACATGTCCTTTTAGCTTTGTAGCCAGCTTCTAGATTTCTAGAGAAAGTTGTGGCAGGGAGTCTTGTGGTTAGTGCAACCTTTACCTACGGTTCTTTTCGATGACACAGCAACATTGCTTTTGTTCTGGAAGTCTTGACTGGACTATATATAACATCTCTGTAAGGCCGGCTTCGGAAATCTCTACACCTCTTTCCACTCCTGAGCTATTTCTTGTCTGCTGTTGACCTTTGTAAATAATAGTGGTTTTCAAACTGCAGTCTCCGGACCAGCAGCATCCGTCGCCTTGGGAACTGTCTGTTGTTATCAGCGGTCCCTACAGAGCGTGGGCTTCAAGGCAGACTGACCTGGGTTTGAATCTCAGCCCCACCCATTATTAGCTGTGGGACAGTGGGCAGGACAAGCACTTTATTAAGCCTTAGTTTCATTATTTGTAAAACGGGGTCATACAACCTTGCTCACTCAGGAGTGTCTGTCTATCCACCTCTCTCTCTCTCTCTCTCTCTCTCCCTCCACCCACTCAAGTCTTTCTGGATTCAGACCCTAATTGGACATTATGGCTTTAACTGCTATCTCCTCACATTTTACTGTTAGGCTAATCAGAGTTTATTCTATAGACTTCTTTTCTCCATAAATTTTCCCTGAAAGAACTATGGAAGGAAAGGAATGTGTCGTGCAAGATATGGCTGAAAAACTTAGTTAAACGCCCTGCTTACATGGCCCTTTTGTGGGTTTTTTTTTTTTTTTCTTGTTTTCTTTTTCTAGTACTTTTATTCCTTGAGTGCCTTGGACACCTAGTGAATTTCGAGAAAGTTGCACACTATGTCTGATTATTTTTTAAGGCAACATCTACCCCCATTCTATGTTGTCATTTACAACAGAAAGGTTTATTGTTAAAAAGAGCAGAGCAGATCCTATCCCTGATTGAAAACAAGCCTTTGGTTATGCAAATGCCCACTTTCTTGGCACAATGTGGAATTTGATACCGACAAAAAGATATTCCATGGGAAGAAGAAAATGCTGTGCTTTATTTTGGGAAACTCCAAAACTGAAAAGCTTCCACGACACAAATCATGAATGCTGGCCTCGGACCGTGAGGACCCGGGTGCTGAGCGCTGCCGACGAAGCTGTGTGGGGATCGGGGTAACGCAGTCCTTAGTGTCTGACTCTCAGTGACAAACAAGGTCTATTGCTCATGATCCTTGTGAACCTAAAAATTCAAAATAAAGACAGACCTTCAGATTATGTTTTTAAACCATGTGAGCAGACGACTTTTGAATGGTAAACAAAACAAACAGAAAACTTTCCAGATTGTAACTTTTTTTCCTTAGAGCATGTGGCTATTTAAATTCAAACAAATGATAATAATGAACTTGAGACCTCGGTTTTTCAGGCACACCAGCCATATTTCGGTGCTCGGTGGCCCCACGTGCTGCCGGCTGGCTCCGTGCGCAGGGCAGGTATGGAACATGGCAGAGTTTCAGACAGCATCGATCTAGAAGATCAAGGGTGCCGTGCAGAAAGAGCATACTGCGCTCCAGATTTCCTTTCTGCCCATCATTTCTATGAATCCCACACTTACTGAAGTGCTTACTTGGGTGTCAAATGTATGCTGGGCACTGAAGACAGGAACATAAAAATGAGATTAAAAAAAAAGTGACAGAGAGAGTCCCATAAAACACGCTTGCAATGCAGCACGAGTTCTCCAGGGAGAGGAGACCAAAGGACCGTCTGAGCAGAAAGAAACCACACTTGCAAATGGGTGACCGCTATGGTGTACTTGCAAACCTGTGGGTGACTTCCTTCACCCCAAACAACTGAGTTAAGAACTAGAAAGGCATGCTGAGGCCAGATCCAGAAAGATTACAGACAATTGTGTTAGTTAGGTGCATTTCCATTGGAAAAAAAAAACTCGATTGAACATGGCTTGGAAGACAAAGGATGACATATTGGTTACACAGTGGAAAACTCCAAGAGCATAGCGGTGAGCAGTTGACTCAGTGAGCTCTGGCTGCACTGGTCTGTGAATCTCTTCACTCCACCATTTTGTTCTGGCTTTCTCCCAGTTATGATAAGATGGTTGGCTTTTTGTTTTGTTTTGTTTTGTTTTGATAAGATGGTTGTTATCGTTGCAACCACTGGATAAATAGAGGCTGACTTTCTGAAGCTCTCTCTCTCAAAATGGATGAAACCTCTTTTCTGGAAACCCTCAACAAATTTCCCCTTACATGTCATCAGCCTGGGTTGGGTTACATGTCCATTTCTGGACCAATCCCTGTGGCATGAGGTATGCCATCTACTGATTTATTCAGAAACTCCAGATCTAAGCTAATCGCTGGGCAGAGGGTAACAGGTCACTTAGATCAATAAGTCTTTCCCTGGGGCTGGGGTAAGACCATCTTCTGAGGCACAGGGACTACGTTGAGAAGGGAAAACATCTGAATGACTTATCAAGACTCCGAAGAATGGATGTTAGGAAGAAATCTGCCTGCCAGCTCTTGGAATAGAGGACCCAAAAAATGCCTTCTGATATTGAATACCTAAACATGGAAGACAAAATATGTGTTTGTAAAATAATCTTAATACATCACTGAGCTAGAGAAAAAAACAAGAACAGAGGCAACCTTGAAAAATGAGCCACCTGGGAATTCTGAATAATCTTGGAGAGGATCTCAAATTGGGAGTATAATAATCGATCATAACTCAGTTAAGGTGCATAGAGACCAAAGCTGACATTTGGGCTAAAAAAGCAAACTAGAATTCTTTATGGGTTTTGCTAATGGAAAACATAATCAGTGTCTTACTTTGATTAATCCAAAACATAGCCATTGATTGGTCATCTCCAATGCAGAGGTAACTAAACTGGAGCTCCATTGTAACTCAAAACCAGCAAAAAACCAGCCGGCAGCCATCTGCAAAATCATTGAATGCTTAGGACTCTCCATTTCTAGACCCATAGGTACCTTCTCGTTGCCATTTTTACACCTTTTCTCTGTACCTTACAAGAGAATCCCAATAGCGTCGGGTCCAGCACACAGGGAGCTTTCTGCAACCGCTCAGGCTCACATACCCGCCCCTCTGCTAAGCCTTCACAGTCTCCTAAATTCACCCTCAGAACGGAAGTATTTTTCTTTCTTTAATTAAAAGTCTGTCCTCTCCCTAAAGATTTTACTGTTTATAGTGAAACTATTGGAGATTCGTAATTTTAATAGGAAACAATTACTAGAGCATCAGAATCCTCAAGAGATTGAAACATGGAAATGTCTTCTTACAGTTCTAGCTATTTTCTGGTTTCTTACAGTTCTAGCGATTTCTGGTTTGTTTGACTTATGTGGTCAGATAGAAGCATGCAGAATGGACAGATCTTGGGCTTCTACCTCAAAGCAAAATAATGTAGTTTAACATTTTTGCCACATCTTTTTTTAAAAGTGAGACTATTCCATATGAATTCTAATGTTCCTCGATTTGGTTAGAATTTGGGGACAAGGGGCGCCTGGGTGGCTCAGTTGGTTAAGCAACTGCCTTCAGCTCAGGTCATGATCCCAGAGTCCTGGGATCGAGTCCCACATCGGGCTCCCAGCTCCACAGGGTGTCTGCTTCTCCCTCTGACCTTCTCCCCTCTCATGCTCTCTCTCACTGTCTCTATGTCAAATAAATAAATAAAGTCTTTAAAAAAAAAAAGAATTTGGGGACAAAGTTACAAGTCGATTATTTCAAATATGTGGGCTGCCACAATCAGCTTCTCAAGACAGGGTTCTACTTCAGGGAATACACCCATAAAACTTTGATTTCCTAGTCATTGTGTCTGTTTTTATGCCCCTTAATGTCAGATCTGGTGAGAGTAAGAGAGTCTTTGGTTTGGCAGATAAAGTATTTTTTTCTCAAGTGTATTAGATTAGTCAAAACCAATAATACATTTAGTACCCCAGTTTTTGCCCTTTCACTTTTAAGTCTAAGACCTTTCCATTGTCATTACTCTCATGTGTTACTACTGTCCACTTGGTAGGTAATCAACTGAATTTGTTGAATG
This sequence comes from Nasua narica, assembly GCA_028533885.1. NCBI lineage: Eukaryota > Metazoa > Chordata > Mammalia > Carnivora > Procyonidae > Nasua > Nasua narica. Next base: position 51,049,766 of record CM052807.1, read on the forward strand.
AACAAATTTAGTGCGTTCCAGTTTTCCAGTGGCCTTATCTGGGCCCAGGCCAAGCCTTACTTTCATTATCTGGCCACTCTCGCTCCTGGTTTTCTCTCTTGGTTAGTGTTACTGTCAGGGTTAGTGTTACTTCCTGTCTGGGTTACTGTTACTTCCAGTAAGCCTCTAATTCTTCAGATATTTATTAAATATCCACGAATCAAGACCCAGTTTAGATTCTGTCATTTAACTTTATTTTGATGTAGGCAAAGTGACTGACATGCAGTCATACCTTATTCCTAAGTAGGGCCCAATGTCACCTTTACGCAGTATTTCTCTTCAGTCACACGTAGTGATGTGTGACTTCTAACCCATCTTAAGGTAATTCAGTGTTCTTAAGGGTAGCTTAATCATAGCAGGTAGGTGAGGCTTGGAAGTATTTCTTTAAAACATGATAAATTAAAATGTTATCAGTTTGCCTTGATTCCTACTACATGCCCAGGAAATTCGGTCAAGAGAACATCTGTTGTATCTATCAAAATTCATGCATCTGATTCTTTCCTTTCCTTTCACCGTATGGACAGCTACCACCCCTCACTTCCTGTTTCCATGCTTTCAGAGGGAGATAATTAACTGGGAGATGCTTTGGAAAAAAAGGTTCTTTTTAATCCTTGGGCCACAGGGAACTGGGGCTTGAGAATCAGAACAAATCAGTTTCCTCATATATAAGTTTCCAAAGTATTTTCAGAGCCCTTTAAGGAACATATCAATAGGGAAAGATATCTGAATTAGTGGCAGATTCTCAGGGACTTCCTCACAAAGATAATTAAGCAAGCACTCTAAGAAAACAACCAGAGACGTACAAATATTGTACAGATTACTTATTGTAGTACTATTTATGGTAGCAAAAACCGGAACCAATCTGAATGTTGTATAATAGAGGAAAGATAAAATAAGCAATAATACATGTGTCAAACTAATATAAGGACATTAAAGCTCATATTTTATAAGCTATTAAATGACATGAGAAAACAATTATATTCAGTCAAAAAAATGCAAAACCATATTCAGTGTAATCTCCACTAATGTCTTTAAATGCTGCTAGGATCTCGAATTAATTTTTTTTTTTTTGGCACTTCCAAATTTTCAAATTACAATTATAATGAGCATGTTTATTTTTATGGTGAGAAAAAAGGTGCCCTCTTTCGTAGTGAAAAAATAAGAGCAGTAATCTTTTCCAAAGTTTTCAAAATACAGTGACAATGAACATGTTTCACGTTTATAGTGGGGGAAGAAACACCCACTTTTTAAAAAGTAAATAAATAAGGCAGCAAAGCAATCATGAATTTCCAAAACCATGTCATCAGATATAAGTTCAGTTGATTTTGAGCTTTGAAACTGATTATCAAAATTAATTTAACTCTATTTTTATTAGAAATATGATTCCAAGTATTCAACATGATTATTTTCTTAATCTTCTAATTTCTTTCCTAAAATCTGAGAAACTTCTAAGGCAAATAAGATTTCATGTGCCAATATGTGAATATGCTCATCCCAGATCCATGCTGTTCAACTTGTGGGTCCCCGGAGTCCCCAAGCTGGCTGTGTAGTCTCTTACTTACGAAAAATGTGTTCATTTCTTTATGAATCAACCAGCTTTTCATTGTAGCAAAAACAATTTTAGAGAGAGAGATTGATATTTTTTCTATTTTGCTGTCTTGCATATGGCCTTGCTTAACAGGACATGGCTCTTCCCCCATGACAATAGATAATGAGTTGCCAATAAATCATTCAGCTGTCAAGTTCAAAGAAATGTTGAGAGGTTCTTCAGTGCCTTAAAGCTGTGTTTCTTTTTCCAACAATCATGTCCCATTTATACCCATTTATGATCTTAAATTGGTTGTAATCTACTCTTAACAACTGTTTAAGAAAACATCAAGGAGACAGTATCCATATTTGAAAAATAAAACACCAGGTCGTTGAAATTATATATATGAAAAGTAAGGTTGTTAATTGAGAAATCAGTATCTAAAATAATGTTTTATTGAGAGAATCCTATAAGAGGTTGGGCTTCTTCTATTGAAGTGTCATAATCAAATAAGAGAAGGGTTACAATGAGATTAGGCTGGGTTTAGAATTAATCATTAGAGAAGACCAGGCAAAATTCAAGGTTTCCAGGATGGGAGTAACTTGTATGATGTCACCAGGAAATGGATTTATAAACAAAGCCAGAGCTTGGCAGGTTGTGCTGGATACTTGAAGTTAACTTCTCTGGGAAAATGTGAATTACTCAATAAACTCTCATTTGTCCATGAGATAAATCAACTTTGAAATACCCTGGAGAGCTGTGGTTAATGAACTATGCCGGGTCATACACTGGGCTCTCAGTTCACAGAACTAATCAGGTTTAAGACAACAGAAGATAGTAACATTTTATGAAATACTTCATTGACTCCTTTCACAGGGCTGTCTCTGTGTAGTAATTTCTAGAAGGCATTAGATCAATTAAGCCCTGAGAGGAAAAATAAGGCACTAAGATCAACTTTGAACCAAATAACACCTGCAGAGGGAAGGTCAGCAATCTGACGTTGTCGAGTACTAAGAAGCATCCACCAGAGATGTTCATCTCATTTTCCATACAAGTTCCTGGTTAATTTTCAAAGACTTTTTCGTAAGGAAAAAAAGCATTTCCCTGTTTGGTTCTAGGCTACCCTGTAAAAAGAGCTGCTTGTTGCCAACCAACTTCCAAAAGGAATTTCTGATTGACATTGATGATTCTGTTAAATCTGTACAGAAGGCAAAGGCAATTGGAAACAGAAGTTTGTATTTTAAATTCCCAAAGCCAGTTTTGTTCCATTGCTATTTTTTACTTTTCCTAAGAAACTAGGCCACAAAGAGCGAGAGGCTTCTATGAACTCTGGACAACTAGGAAGATAGCGTCTTGCTGGGAATTTACATTCCCCATGATGAACCAACACACACTTTTAAGGGAGTGTAGCTGACCTTCAGTCTGACAGGTTTTCAACTCAGATTAGTTGAAGTGTGTTAAGCCTCCCCACTGTGGGCCATTTTCTTTCTCTTAAGGGAAAAAGAAAGAAAGAAAGAAATTGATTTAGTCCTGGGGATATAATAACGATCCCAGAAACAGAAGCAATTTCTTTTCTCAATCTCTTATTTTCTTTTGCAATACAATTTACTTGGTAATTCAATCCTGGCATGATTTCACAAATCCAACTTCTTTCCTTCCTTTTCAGTTTCTTCCAGTCACATCAACTCTTTTTCTTAAAACCTTCAAATTGCCTATACTCATTTCACTCAAAAAGTCACCACGCCACAGGATTCAGCCTGACTCTGAAAGACAATTTGCAGCGATGTCTGTATCACACTGTATAATCAGAAACCTTGCGATGACCCAGCCAATGCACTCACACGCACGCACACACATGAATGAACACACAGCTCTGATGAGCAGCTTTTGGAAACTGAGCCCTGCTGTAAATGTGGAGGAGTTCTCCTGTGCTCCAGAATGGATAAGCAGCCGGCACTCTGCGAGGCATCTGACTTTCATTATTAGCCTATTTACCCTCACAAACCTCGGTGGTATGCGTCCTTGCTACCTCACAGAGGAGAAACTCATCCAGGAAAGTTGTCGCCTCTCCAAGGAAATGCCAAGGAAGTGACAAGGAATTTACAGGCAGTTCTCTTACCTCTAAAGCTCACGCTGTCCCCACCGCCTTGCATGCCTCCCCTGAGAAACCGCGTCCTGTAAGCTCAGATTGTCTTGCCCTGTGCCAGGTGGTACGTTTGCCAGTGACGACCACTTCATTAGGAAGGGAAGAAGATGGCCACTTCTGGACTAGGGTCCTGGCTTTTCTCATCCTTTCCCATGGATAATGCAGAGATGCCACCAATTCTAGAGAGTTGGGAGTAATCTTCAGTTGGTTTCCATCTTCCTGGCCGCCCTCGCTCCTTTTTGGCCCCAGGGGCTTAGTCTCAAAGACCTCTGTGAAAATGACATTGGGGGCACGAAACAACGAGACAATGAGCTGAGCACCGTGTAGTGTTTATTACAGATTTTTATGCGAACTGAACTAAGACTTTTTAATGCAAAATTGTTTTTAAGAATAGCAGGTTATGTGCTGAGTCATGAGTTCTCTGAGAACACAGAAAGAGATAGTTTGGCAATTAGGTTTTAGATAAATATGCAAATGAAAATACGGAAGCCCCAATTGGGAAGTAACTTGCCGTAGTCACACAGCTAATAAACAGCAGGGCTGGGATTCAAACCAGGCCTCCCTGACTCCAAAAGCCTGAAATCTTTCTCAGTGGCTCTCACAGTGTGTATCAGGCTCATTAGAGAGCTGGTTCAAGGTACAGATGCCCAAGCTTCAACTCAGAACTGAGTTAGAATCTCCAGGGTCAGGACATCTGGGGTCCTTGTTGTTGTTGTTGTTAATAACTTTCTAGTTAACCCTTCTACGTGCCAGTGTTCGGTAATCACACTGCTACCCCGTACTGCTTGACGGTCCTATAGAAATGGACCTCACTAAAGTAATAAAAACTTCTAGGTTAATCCTACGTTACTAGGGAATGAGCAAAATCTTAATATTTTGTAAGTTTTTATCAATCTTTACATTGGGTATGATAGTTTCTGCCTTAATTTACTTGCACTGATTTGATATGTAATGGTTCTCAACTTAGATTATACACCTGTCTTGTGAATTCCTTGCCGGAGAGCTACTTTGCAGAATCTGTTGATTTGCTTTTACTCAGCACTCCCAAATTTCTTCGACAATGTTACAGGTTCTCTTCTGCTTTAGGACCCCTGGTATTCCACAGAGAATTGCCCTTGAGTTTAAGAACCTTACCTTTTGTTTCCCAATTAAAAATACTAGGCAAATTTTGATAGGCTACTGGAATTAGAGAACATAGTTATATTTGAAGAGAGGGACTCAATATATTGAAGATCAAAGACTCTCAAGATTATTAAATATATGATGACTTTTGGGGCAGCTGGGTGGCTCAGCTGGTTAAGCATCTGCCTTCGGCTCAGGTCATGATCCCAGGGTCCTGTGCCAGGCTCCCTGCTTGGCTGAATCAGCTTCTCCCTTTCTCTCTGCCCCTCCCCCCTCACGCTCACTCCCACTCCTGGTTCCCTTACTATTCTTACAGTAATTAATTTCAATGGAGCAAGCAACATTTGAATCTTTTCAGTGAACTGGGTGCTGTCCAGCATAAAATGGTAAACAAGAACCAAGGAGTTTACCAAGCAGAGGGGGAAATTTAAGCCCTGACTTTAAAAATGGACGCGAGTTTTCCAAATTAATGCTCACCAGGTATGGTACCCGGACCAGCAGACCTATCCACTGAGCTGTCTAAGAAATACAACTGCCTGGGTTACCTGCCAAACCTACTGGGTCAAGGTCTCGGAGGGTAGAGTAAGGAAATCATTTTTAATTGGCTCCTAGATTTTTCTTATGCCTACACAGTTTGAAAACCACTGATGTCCTGTAAAGGGAAATGAGTCAAACACCATTGTTCACAAACAATTAATCCGCGTTAACACTCCAGCTGCAGAAGTTCTCATCTTGGGATCAGTTAAAATCGATCAGGGAACTTGATGTGAAATGCAGACTCCTGGGTGTTCCCCAGTCATTTCTTCCTTAGTGGGTGGGGCCAGGGGCTGGAAATAGACACTTTTAACGTGCATCCTAGTGATTCCGATACAGTTCGCTTGGTGGATACCATTTTGAAAAGCACTGATCAGTTGGATGGCGGTTGGCTGTAATCTTGACAGTCTATTTAGGATGTGGTAACGTTAAAAAATATTATTTTGTTAGAGGCTGGAGAAAAATGGTGAGATGCCAGATGAGGCAAGTCGTATTAGTGGGCATGGATAGCATAGTAAAATCTGACCCTCACTTAGCTCTGTGGTTTGAATGGCTGCAGCCAATTCTCTGATTTATTTCAATTGACCATAATAAATCCCATCTGGATTAGGAAACTTAGACTTTAAAAAGAATTACACCACGTTCACTCAGATATACACTCCCATTGGAAAATGTAATCAATAAATAGAATATAGATCAGAACACTATTTCCCGAAATGGTAATTATCTCCATTGATCACATTTGCACAGGTGGGCTGAAAGTTCGATATGGCGTAACAGGATTATCTGCCTTTTAAGGTTGTAAAAACCAAAGGCAAAAGAAAATCCGTATGGTAGCTTACATCATGTGGGAGGAACTCCATTGCTGGAAGGATGGGCAATGAAGTCATTTTCCACTTATTACTGTAATGTAGCCAGAAGTCATCCCAGGCCAAAGTCAAAGACTCCACAGAACCCTAAGTAAATTCTTGGGAATAAAATCTGTCATGTAGACTCAAAACAGAAACTTCTACAAATCCGATTATTAAAAAGGAGGGAAATTGTACAAATTTTAGACAAATTTATCCAAAAAGGTCCAATTTGTTGCATGACTAACTTGGACTGTGAGAAGGAAGACCTTTGACGATGAAAACTAATATTTAGCATGCTTATGATTCATCTAGATTACAAAAGCTGTTAAATATCTTTCTGGAAGAGCCAGAATGAACTTTGTTGAGAATGTCCCTCAGACACGGTATCCACTGCATCAGTTCCAAATGTCACAAAAGCTTTGAGGGTTGATCTAACCTCCAGACTCTTCAGAACTGAAGTCCCATGCTACTGCAAGGCTGATCCTGTGGTGCAAAAAAAAAAAAAAAAAAAGTAGCTCGAAGGCGAAAGTATATTAACTCACCAGGCCAATATGTGGACTTGACCGCCTTTCCTGGTCACCTTCACTGGATTCCCAGAGGGGCCTCTGAACATGGTCTTGCCGGATTCAAATGAGACATGATTTTTCTTACTACCTTAGGTCAATTTCTTATTACCCAGTAAAAGAGCCGAGGGTAGATCTCCAATGGAGGGAAGAAGCTTGCTCTTCAGGGTCAAGGAAGGCATGCAGACAGTCTCCTGTCTCCGGGGGCAGAAGGGGTGAAGGGGACAGGCTTGGCTACTCTACTGTGATTAAAACCACAGACGAATTTTCTCTGTTCCTAACCTTCCTAAATATTTAAGCTTACTTTTCCTCACTGCTAATAGTCCATGCCAACACTACAGTAGAATTTCCTTTTGTCAAAACAGGTTGAAACCAAGATCATTTTTTAAAAAATTAAATTCTTTGAGAAAATGGAAAATACCAGTTAAATCTAAGAACTTGTGTGTGGAGGGGAAAGTAGAGACTGTCCCATCCGAACAAGGGTAAAAAAAAGCTAAAACTGCCAGTGCTCTTTCCTTTTCCTTTATAAAGAAATTAGAATATTAAGAAATCAATTAAAATCCCAT
>CM052807.1:51057214-51098021 GCA_028533885.1 Nasua narica
AAACCCCCCCCCCCCCCCCCCCCCCGTAAAGGCTGGTGATTTTGCTGGTAATTTGCAAAGACTGGTAATTTTGTACTGAAAGCCATATTTCCCAGCTGAAAATGGAAACAATCACCACGTATAAACATGAGGGAAAAGAGGACGGGACAGGATATGGACGACTCACTGTCACCCTTTCACCCTGCAGGGAAGGCCCAAAATACACTCCTTACTGGTAATTAGAACTGATTTTTTTCGAACGTTTATCAAATTAAGAGGAGCAGAAATTATACTAAGCTGACCGAATTGCATGAAGTAAAACAAATGGCCCTTGAAAATGCCTTCTTTGAGTGATATTACAAATAAAACCAGTTTCTGGGAATTGCGATGTGACAAGTCAGCAAAAACCACAGCCATGTGATGCTGAGGACGCTGTCTGCATATTGTTTTATATTTATGTTTTAGCTGTTTGAAAAAGTCAAAGAAGTTTGTCCAAACGTGCATGAGAAGATCAGAGCTATCTACGCGGACCTCAATCAGAATGACTTTGCCATCAGCAAGGAGGACATGCAAGAGCTCCTGTCCTGTACAAACATTGTCTTCCACTGTGCGGCCACCGTGCGCTTCGACGATCACCTGAGGTACATGCCCACCTCCCGCTCCTGCGGCGCGTGCGCGTCTGTGCGCATGTACCCGTGTGTGGCGGTATCTTTGCTATTTCTCTTAAAAAGGAAAAAAGATGTAGGCAAATGATGAATTGCTAAATTCTACCCCTGAAACTAATAAGACACTCTATGTTAACTAAATGAATTTAAATAAGGTTATTCAAAGATATATTCTCCATGAAAAAAAAACTTCAAAGGAGTAAAACTCCAAAAATCTCGCCACCACTTAATATCATAGAAAGCATCCATTCCAACTTTTCTTTACACATCCAAAATAAAATAGACTTATATTTAACTTCACCGAAAAATGGCGACATACAGATAATTTTTAGTGACTTGCTCAGTTATGTCTTTGGATATCTTTCATCATCAATAGATATTCTTTATAATTTCTAATGGCTACATGGCGTTCCATTATACTTGTCTATAGTTTACTCCACCAGTTCTGTGTTGGTGGGTATTTTTGGATTGCTCTAATTTTTCAGTATTATAAACAACGCTTCAGTGAACATCTCTGTGCTTGCATTTTTTTATTTTTTTATACCATTGTGTACTTTACTTTGGGTAAATGTCCAGAAGTAAAATTGTTAGAGATGTACCAGATGTGCCCAGGTTAGAAACAGTTTACATTTTGTCATATAATGCTACATTGTTTTCCACAAAGGTGGTGTCGATTTACATTGTCCCAGTGCGCATGAATGCTCATTTCTTACACCCACAGCCATACTGTACTATCATTCTTTTTAATGCTGCCAATACAATGGAAATGCCATTGCATATGTTGATTTGGTTTGTACTGATAATTAGAAAAGTTGAGGATGTGGAAATCCTGATTGGCATCTTACTCTTTTGTGAAATGCCTACTTGTGTTCTTTGCCTGTTTTTCTACTGAAACGCTTTTTTCTTGTCAATTTTAAGACTTGTTGGAATAGTTAGCATATTGATTTTCGGTCTTTTATAAAGCTCAAAATATTTTAAATTTATCATTTGCCCTCAACTATTTTTATTATTTGTGCAGTTATTCATGATTTCTTCTAAAAATTTTTATTGCCTCTTTTTCACCTTTACATCTTTGACCCATTTAGAGTTTATTTGCCTATAAAGAGAAATAGGAAATTTCTATAAAAAGGAAAATGATGTGGGTGTGAATGTAGAGTAGCTTTTGAAAAATTTCTAACAGATGGCTACTTCTTAAGCAACATTTATTAAATGATTTCTTTTACTCTTTATTTAAATGAAGCTCTTATAATATGCTGAATTTCCAATGTTGGACTCTTTATTTTGTTCCATTACTTAGGCTTTCTCTTCCAACACCACAGTATTTTATTACAGTAATTTTTATTTTATTAGGCAAGTATACACACATCATTCTCTTTTTATAGAATTTTCCTGACTATTCTCATCTGCTTAAGATAATTTTTCCAACTTCTTAAAAAGTTGAGAATTTTATTAGGATTACTGAGTATGAATTTGTCAACTAATTTAGAAAAACTTAACCTATTTAAAACATTGATTCTTCCTATCTAAGAAACAATATATTGTTTATTCAATTTTTCTATAACCCTTGATGAAGTTTTATCATTCTTTTGTGTATAGTCTGTTCCTTTTTTTCTTAACTTAATATATTTTTTAAATGTTCAGTTTTCAATATGTGCCTTTCTTCCATCGTATTCTCCAGTTCTTTCCTTTAACATAACTTTTATAAATGGACACTTTACTGAATGAATCATTGCATGACCCAGGGTAGGTTTTTTGTTTGTTCTGTTTTGGTTTTTTTGGCTCTTTTGTTTCCCAGATATACAATTACGTAATCTGATAGAGATTTTCGTAACTGCCTTTACAACTTTTATATCTGCTAATTCCTTATGTTTTCCTCTCTAATTACCGGGTAGAAGTTCAGAGCAGTATTAAGTAGGAGTAGTGACTGCAGGCATTCTTCTTGGCCCTGACTTTTATTTTTTATTTATTTTTAAGATTTTATTTGTTTGTTTGTTTGTTTATTGACACAGCCAGAGAGAGAGAGCACGCACAAGTAGGCAGAATAGAAGGCAGAGGGAGAGAAAGAAGCAGGCTCCCTGCTGAGCAAGGAGCCCGATGCAGGGCTCAATCCCAGGATCCCGAGATCATGACCTGAGTTGAAGGCAGATGCTTACCTGACTGAGTCACCCAGGCGCCCTTGGCCCCGAGTTTAAAGGCAGTGCTCCTAACTTTTCACCACTAAACATGATACAGCCTAGTAAAGACAAATATTTTAATCATTTCTTCTTTTAATGAATTTTTAAAAATTAAATTGGAAATGGATACTGAATGTCATTTTAAAATTTTTAAAATACATATAAAAGATCATTTAGTTTTTCTCTTTTTTTGTTGTCTTTTTTAGTTAGATTAATAGGGTTCCTGATACTGTGTAAACCATGTATTTCTAGAATGAACCATCTCAATGTCATCCCGTATTGTGCTTATATAACTTAGTATTCTGTTAGCTAAACTTTAGGATTTTCACACATCGGTTTTTAGGTCCGACCCGGACCTTTGCAATAGAAATTTCTGTTTCTCATTCTCCATCCACTGCTGCTGTCCTACCATTCATTTGAATTTTTGAAACTTCTTGAGTTAGATACTCAATTTATGTATTTTTATAATTTTAGTGGCTGCTGAAGAAGCCCCTTTATATATTCAGAGGATTGTGATTTTTTTTTCCTTCCAGCTGAGCTAGATCCAAGCCATCTCTAAGTGCCATACGAACAGTGCTTCAGTGGCTAGGAGTTTTGTGCACAGGACGCATCATCAACTATAGCACATTCCGGGCATCACACAACATGTAGCCAGGACCCGTGCTTTTCTTCCTGGGCCTCTGGTGCAGCCACAGAAATCAGACGGACCTGCCAGTTATTGGAGTGGGTGACGTTCTAAGAAGCAAGGCAGGACGCCAAGTTGCCTCATTGTACTTCTTCTGCTTTACCTCCTGCAGACACGCCGTGCAGCTTAACGTCACTGCCACCCAGCAGCTCTTGCTTATGGCCAGTCAGATGCCAAAGCTCGAAGCCTTCATACATATCTCTACTGCCTTTTCAAATTGTAACCTGAAGCACATCGATGAGGTCATCTACCCGTGCCCTGTGGAGCCAAAAAAAATCATCGACTCCATGGAGTAAGTTGGGTCAGATGAGGGGGGTCAGGAGGTGGGCAGATCATGGTTCTCTTTGATTCTTCGTAGTCATTCATTAATGAGGTAACAAAGCGAGCACTCTTGAAGCAGCATGCTTTGCAAAGGTGCTAGCTTTCTGTGTCCGAACACTGCTGTTCCCTTCATCCCAGCGTGGGGAGTACCGTGCTTGGTGATGGGGAAGGACAGGCACGGAGAAATGCCACAGGCTGCTGGGGGCCAAGGAGGGCACGTGTGGTGATGAGCACTGGGTGTTAGTGGTAACTGAGGAATCGTTGAACACTACGTCAGAAACCGATGGTGTGCTATACGGTGGCTAACTGAGCATAATTTTTAAAAAAATGCCACAGAAGAATTTTGTGGGATTGTTTAGGATTATAATGAGTGCACGGAAATGCTCTTCTTAACTCCTTACTGAACTCAGCCCGGTCACTAAAGGAAGTAGAGTGTACAGTGTAAAAATGAAGAAAGCCCTCAGCATCAGTCCTACCTAGCTTCTGCAGCTTCCTGTCTGTGTGCCCTCGACTGAGTTCCTTGGCCTCTCGGTGCCTCAGTTCCTTCATTTGTGAAATGGGGGTGATAATAGTGCTCATCTTATAGTGATGCTAAGTTGAGTGATAGAAGGTAGTCGTTATGCTCGGAAGTGTTTAATGGCAGCTGATCCAAAGGTTAATAAAGAAGAACGCATAGGTGGGGGCGCCTGGGTGGCTCAGTGGGTTAAGCATCTGCCTTCGACTTAGGTCATGATCCCAGGGTCCTGGGATCGAGCCCCGCGTCCAGCTTCCTGCTCAGCGGAGAGCCTGCTTTCTCTCTCTCCCTCTGCCTGCCTCTCTGCCTGCTTGTGCACTCCCATCTCTCTGTCAAATAAGTGAGTAAAATATTAAAAAAAAAAAGAATAAGAACTCATAGGTAAGCAGAAATCCTCCCACGCCTGGCAGAAAGTGCGAGTCTCTTGGTCTAAGGGGCTGAGAATATGCTTTCCTTATTGTCCTGTTGAGGAGGAAAAATAATGGTGTAGCATCTTTCTCTTCCCACCTACTAACAGGAACCACTTTGTTCTTAGGATGTGGCCCTGGTCTCAGAATAAGTATGTTTTCATTTTCTGCATCTTCATTCTTTTGTTCAATTTAGCAAGTTTACCTTGTTTAGGGGGGAAAGAAACTGCAAAAAAAAAGTATTCCAGCCGAGAAAATAGACTACTCCACCATGAAATTTGTCAGGTTTTAATTTCATGTAATACTGTATCTCTATTTCAGATAGACTCTTTAAAATGAAGCTTAGCTGAATCAAGAGTTCATTCCCTTCAGGGCAAACATTTTTATCTCCTACAGCTCTGAGAATAGATATTTTTACCTGTCACTTTAAAATATCCGGGACAAAGAAGAATGAAAGTCGACTAAAGGACCTGAAGGTTACCTCACGTCGCTCATAAGCAGTGACTTGCTTAAGTCGTGCAAAGGGACCTTGAGTGCAGGGGAGTTGGAGAAAAGAGGCTCTGATGCCCCAAGTCGGTACGGCAGCGTGGGTGTGGAAAGCCTCAGCATGTTTTCGGGTGGAATCGATTTGTTTTCGGTCAGCTGCCCTCTCACGGTGCTGTCTCTTGTTCAGTGTGGTGCGTACATCTGTGCTTTATGCCCAGGAAGGGGGCAGGGCTGCTTGGACTCCTGACTCTGCTGCTGAGATCCCAGAGCCTTCCTCCACTGTTGACCCGTCTAGCAGCTGACGGATGACAGTGTGATGTGAGGCAGGACGGAAGTCCTGCAGAGTTTGTCAGAGGAAAGAGACAGGAGAGGGAGCTTCAGTTCGCCCCCGGCCAGGGGCTTCTCCAGGTCGTCCGTAGCACTTCCTCCCTCCCGCACTGCAGCCACTGCGGACCCCCAGGTCTCCTAGAAGAATAAACTCCCCCTCCCAGAGGAGGAGTTGATTTCTCTTCAGGTGCCCAGCCCCTGCCAGCCTTCCCCACTCCGTGTCCCCTGGTGACAGCTGGGGACAGCTACATGATCTATGATCAAACCGTAACTGGCATTTGTACAAAATTCATGTCTGTCATTTACTGCTCCCCAGGGAATACAATTATTTGGAAAAATATGCCGCCAAACAGAAGTAAAAACAAAATAAATTTTGTCTCAACAGAACACATTTTGCATACAATTAAGAAACCAACTTTTTTTTCTTTTTTTAAAACGAGGAGAAATCATAACCACAATTTATTAATTCAGAAGTTTATATTCAGGACCACCTGTCCAGCCTTGTCTCCGTCAACCCTCCCTTTACATTTGGGCTAGTCACACTGAAGTCCTTCCTTCTCTCCCTCATGCCTCTCTGCCTTGGTTTATGACGGTTCTGTTTCTAGAAACTACCTCCACCTCTGCTTCCCTGGTTAATTCCTACGCCAACATCAGAGCTCTCCTCCGGAAGCCGTTGGACTGAGGCCAGCTCCAGTTAGGAATTCATGCTTCTTATTGGTATGACAATTGTGGCCACGAGTCCGCATTAAAAAATGGGCCCCTCTAGCTCCCACACCTGCTCATGTCCGCTGCCCTCGTCCCAACTACTGCAGACATTTTATCATGGAATTATGCCACCGTTCTTCCCCATCTCCCTGTCTTCGTATTTCTAGCTTCTGCGGTTGGGGATTTTTACCTTTAGAAACTCCTATGCATAAATGGATGAGGGACTACCAATGAAATTTCAGTTTCCCAGAATAACGGCTCAAATAGAATATTTCTTTTTTCGAGTGCACCTAACCGACCAGGAAAGATTGCTGCTTTCCCTCTTTTTCAGGCCAAGTTAACTCCTCTTAGGAGAAACAGAAAAAAAAAAAAAAAAAGATCTTTGCACCTATATAAAAACTGGAAATAATTAGAGTCCAAACTAGAAAAGTGGTTCCATAAATATTTACTGCTTTTATTTAGCATCCTGAAATCAATCTAGTAAATATGCATTAAGAAGGGAAGGGCAGCTCTGACTCACCACTGAGCAATTACTGTGAGTAAAGACACTTTTACAGACATTCGGTTCTTTACCACAATATTGTAGGGTCGGTAGTATGTATCACTGCCACTGGGCTGATAAACGAACCGAGGCTCCGAAAGGCTGTCTTCAGAAGTGTCCCAAGTGGTAAGTTACAGGAACACCACTTTTGTCCGTGGCCCCAGGATTCCGGTCACATGGCTCTTTTCGGTACTCCAACATACTTGGCGGTGTGAGACCTTAAAAGGTGCTTTCTTCAACTATAGACTGTGTTCTCAAGGAGCTCCCAATAAAACACAAACTGGAGCAGGGTAGCATTATACTGGAGCGTGGTAGAGGATGCTAGATGGAGTTGGTGGCGGTGGAAAGGCTCTGTGGAGACAGGCACAGGACGGACTTGGGAGAGGAGAGGCAGGGTGGCGAGGTGAGAGGGGGGCGCAGGCTAGGCACCGCCCCGGGAGCAGGAAGGCCGGGGGCATGCTGGGGATATGGCCGCCCATCCACTTGGGCGGCACGGATGTTATGTGTAGGGAAGCAGCTAGCGGTCCAGCTGGGAAGACGGGCGGGGCCGGACTGAGATTTTTGAATGTGTGGGGAGGACTGTATTTAATTCTAGAGGCCACAGGGACCCACGGCAGGAGGGTCATGTACGTGTAGGTAGGGGGGTGGTTTTGATTGGTTGGTGCTTCTATTTTGTTTTCATCAAAAAAAGACTTGGATAAAAGTGGGCTTTAGGAAGGTTAGTATGGTCCCGAGGGAAGGCGGCAGATCTGCCGGGGCAGTCGCCCATGGCAGGGCCAGCCATGACCCGCCATGCTGTGGGGTGGGCACCGGGAACTGGGGAGTGGCAACAGGTGCACACAAGCACCTCTGTGCTCGGGGACAGGAGAACCAACGGGACATGGCCGCGGCTTTGCACCCGGGCTTGCGCACGCCTGTCCGATCAACTGTCAGATTCCATCTCTGGTGTCCGAGATTGGACTCCTTGAAAGTTTGACTCCTCCCCAGAGGAGAGAGCTAATCCCAATTTGTTTGAGGCTAACATTTGTGGAGCGGCGTTTTTTCAAATTGGCGATTCCCCAGTTGGCCTGACCGTAACGCGCACTGCTCCGCGGGTTACAAATCCACGTGATTGAGCTGTCACCCCTGAAGGTTGGTTTGGAGGTTCTAAGACGATGCCCCGGGAGCTGAAATTTTGTCATAGGCCCCACATAAGTCTTACAAGCAGGCAAGTTTGGGGAAAAGTGCCTCAAAGTGCTTTTTCATTTAACGGCTCTCATTTGACACGAGGTTCATTCAGATTTTAGCCACCGATGCACCCCGGCCTCCCCGCTCTCCTCGTTTGGCCCCTCTCTTCCTAGAGGCTTTCATCGATGAAAAGTTCCCGATAGATTTGTACCTACTAAAAATCACGGTCTCGAAGCTAGCTGGCATCTAGAAGCACGGTTAATCTGCCCCGTGAAAAAGAAAAAGGTGTTTTTGATTGAATATGGACAGCAGTCAGCCGTGGCAGAAAGAGGAAAGGAAGTCAGATGTTGGACGGTAGTCTTGCTTGGGTCCTGAAGATCACGTTGTTAGCACTGAGACAGGGTATCTACTCCAGGAGAAAGGAAAACACTCGTTTTGATTTTGTGGATTTACTGTCAGAATTGTATAGGCTTAAGATGTCATCTAAGCAGCTGACCAAAAAAACCCAGAAAATTCTCTGTACTTTTAACATTATCGGACTTTAAATACAAATCAGAGCTGGGTTAGACTGATTCCTAGACAGATTGAATAATTTTCATATTTTCCATGATGAAATGGAATAATTTTCATATGAATAATTTTCATATGAATAATTTTCATATTTTCCATTATGAATGTTCTAGCCATTGGAGGCTAGAACACGTGCTCAGTAGAAGTCAAGAGGGAAATTCACCACAAGCATTAGACACAGGGATACCCTTGACCCCAGTAAAAAGTTTAAATTTACTCTGAAGCCAACTCTGCCACGTTGAAATTAGTCAACAGGTAGCCTTCCAGCTTCTCAACACTTGTCATCACTGCTAACTGGATATTTTAACTTCCAATTTTGCTTCATTCTCTAAAAACACATCCCCTCCTTCCCTCCCTTCCTTCCCTCCCTCCTTCCCTTCCTTCCTCCCTCCCTCCCGCCCTCCCTTTCTCCCTTCCTTCCCCACACTCTCCTTCCAACCCCACCCCCTCCTGGATTCCCCCGCCCCCCTCTCCTGCCAGTGTTTATCTAAGCTTGAAGAGAAGAAACGGAATCCCTGCTCTCTGGGACTCGTTATAAAATGGGGAGAATGACACATGGACCTGTGGCAGGATCAGTGCAAGAATCAAGGGAAGAACCTAACTCTGATTAGAGAAGGAGGCCGCAAACATGACCATGACCGTGTGTCCGGTCCTTACTCCGCAGAAAGCTTCACGCGAAACACCACGAGTCTTGCCCTCCCTGTTGCCTAAGAAAACTAAAAGGCAAAATACATTCTCCTCTTGCTATTTCATTTAGGAAGTACCTAAATTATGAAATCATTAATGATATTAGGAGGTTGATTCCATAAGTTGCAAGCCCCGCCCCCCCAAGTAATAGTAATATTTACGGGAAATTGTGTGTACATGGCTTTCTGAAATCTTCACTAACGTTTTGCTTCTTTTGAAGCCATGTAAGTAGAAGCTTAGAATCCGGGACCTATGGGTTCGAAACATCTCGGGTACTCTGAAGAGCATTTAGTTAATTTTACAAATGTACTTTTATGTATAGAGTGTCTTTTTCCATGCCAACTTATTTACTGTTTTAAAAACAAACTGAGAACGGGGCACCTGGGTGGCTCAGTCCTGAGCTCAGTCCTTTAAGGTAGGAATAAACATAGCAAGCCCATTGATTATAAAAATCACACCAACATATTTAGGTAGCCTAATTTTTGAAAAATTGTAACAAATGGTTAGCCAAATCTGTCAACTAAGAGGAACATTAAATATTTAATCGACGATGATTTCATTGCTTTTTTCAAGAAGGGCAGGGAGCCTTTGGGATTATCTAAAGGGCGCGGACATCTTTAAAAAAGAGATTAGGCGGCTGTCGTGGTAACTGTAAGATACACGTCCTTTTGTAAGTGGAGGTGTTCACCAGTCACTGGCAGAGCTGCCTCAGAGTGCTGTAACCGTGCCTCTGGGCAGACTACTAAGAGCTACGGAGAACCTCAGAATTCATGGGAAATCGCTGGAAATAATTACCAAGCTTTACCATAGACTGTAAATATAGCTTCAAAATGCATTTCTTAGATTTGCTAAAACAGATTGTAAGTCTGCCAGATGTCGTTGCTTTTATTTGTTGAGGCACTGAATGGAATTTTAAAAGTGAAAAGCTAAAGCTTGCAAGATCGGCGCGCTTGGTGTGAATTGGACAACCCCGGATGAGCGGGGACGCCCCAGAAGCCCGGGGTGGGAGCCTCTCTGCTCCCCGAACACAGCACGTGGCATGCTATGGGGCACAGCCGGCACCCGCAGGGGTCCTCATGGGTGTACTCGTGAGCCAGTCGGAGAGGAAATAATTGAGGATAATTGGAGATTGTGCGTAATGAAGTAGTAGATTCCATGGCTGTTAAATTTATCAGTCCAGGTGGGAGGAAGCTGGACTCAACTGGTAAGAGTGGGCCTCATGGTGCCGAGCCAAGAGCTCATTCAGCACTCGGGGTTTGGACGGGTGCCCACTCAGCCTTGGTATCCTGTGACTGTTCTGAATTCCAGAACTCAAGCGAGAAAGGGGAAGTCTTGATTGTGTTTTGTTTGGGGGTTCCCCCCTCCCTCTCCTCTCCCTTCCTTCCTATTGTCTAACATGTTACTAGAATTCTTTTTGACTCTGACTACCTGCAGGTGGTTAGACGATGCTATTATTGATGAGATCACACCCAAGCTGATTGGCGATCGCCCCAATACTTACACGTACACCAAGGCCTTGGGCGAGATGGTGGTGCAGCAGGAGAGCGGGAACCTAAACATTGCCATCATAAGGCCCTCCATCGTGGGAGCGACCTGGCAGGAGCCTTTCCCGGTAAGTCCTATCACCTGAATTCCTTGCTTTGCTTCCAAACCATCATCCTTCTTACCCAATTACTTTCTGAAGACATCCTTTTCTCTCACTGTCTCTTTTCTCAGAATGTATAGCTGAGTGCAGCAAATCAAACATGAACCCATTATATTAGGACAAAATGCCACGTTTGGTTCAGGATTTATCCAGCATGAGGCTCCTCTGGGGGTTACACCGCCTGTCCTAGAATTGGGTGGAGGTCTTACATTAGCCTCTCAGTCACCCGAGTCTGAAAATTCCCATGGGAGATAGTTTTAGTTATTGGCTTCCCCACTATAGTTTAAATGTACCAGACTGGGGCACCTGGGTGGCTCAGTTGGTTAAGCGACTGCCTTCGGCTCAGGTCATGATCCCGAAGTCCCAGGATCGAGTCCCGCATCGGGCTCCCAGCTCCGTGGGGAGTCTGCTTCTCCCTCTGACCTTCTCCCCTCTCATATTCTCTCTCACCCTCTCTCTCTCATATAAAAATCTTAAAAAAATTAGAATGACTTTTAAAAAATAAAATATATATAATATATATTTATATATATTAATAATATATAATATATATATATATATATATATATATATATATATATATATATATATATAAAACCATAATGTTCTTGATGGCCAAACTCGTAGTATTACAACTATCAGGTTAAATAAGAGCCACAATGTTTGCAGAAGGTTCTCAACTTAGGAATAATTAATTTTTGCATCTGTATATTGCTGTATCCTTTTGAAAGTAAACTGAGTCATACCATTTTTGTGAAGCAATTCTGTGAAGCTTTGGGACCAAAAGAATGTGAGGTCTATGGCTTACTGAAAATGTCGTAAGTCTTCTGAGCAGCCTCATCTGTACACCTGGGCTCATGCCATCTTAGTCCAATACCAGACCCACATTTGGAGCGCCGGTCAAATGAGACCGTGTGCGAGGAGTGTTTAGTGTAGCGCCTGGTTCTGAATACTAAGTCCTCTGTCTTCTCTGTTCTCCCTCCTCTCCTATTGACACACACATTTTGACTTTTACAGCTGCAGAAACAGACATAATAAGGTCAACTGACTTGCTTAGGGCTTAGGAGACAAACTCAGGACGACATTTTCCTCCAACTGCTCCAGAACGTATCCTTCCTGCGAACATCCCTGAGCAAGCTAGTACAGAGTATGGGTGCTATGACTTCTCAGGTTTTCCAGAAATGGGTCATTCCTACAAATCATGTTTGATTTGTAGTGTTCCCCTGGAGAGTTAGAATCAGGCCTGAGGTGAAGAGAAGGGATGCTTAATGACTTGGTTAGCAAGTTATGCTACTAAGACAAGGTTCAGTTTAACCTCTAAGATGTCACAAAACCACTTGAAACTCCCCATGACTCCTCCCTCCTATGAAAAAAGATGCTGGCAGAGTTTTCATTCTTGCACAAGTGCAGAAATATCTTTGTGATCTTAGATACATCGGATGAGACTGTTCTATCAGCTGGGGATCTCAGTGCTCTTGTTTGAAACTTACTAAGATCAGACTGCAGACATTGTGTAGATATATAATGATTTTCTGACATGTGTAACTAATAGAGATCTTTTTTCTTTTAGGGTTGGGTTGATAACCTAAATGGACCTAGTGGCCTCATTATTGCGGTATGTATGATAATGTAGAAATAACTCCTTGAAAGGTAGTGGAGGAATGGTAATAAAATGCCTAGTGTTGGTTTAGCTTCATTGACCCAAAACCATAAATGTTACTTTAGTAACTACAATTGAAGCCACTTCATCTCAATTCTGCTGATTGGGAAATAGAGGCAGGATGAAATTACTTTTATTATTTGTAGATTGAATTATCAGGAAAACAAGTACTGTGATATCATCAGTTACTATTTAGGAGTTTTATTTTTGGTAAGTCTGAGCATCAAGTACCATGTCTGCATTTCCCTTTGATTACCACAAGAGGGGAGTGTTTCCTCCTTTTTGCTATTTATTAAGAGCTTCAATTAGTACAGTAAATGGGGGAGGCAACAAAAATCACCTTCTCAAAGATTATTCAATTCTCCATTATAATACACATTCAAGAGTTAATGTGTGGATAGAAATTTTATGTATAATAAAAATACATAAATAACTAATTCTCAACAGATACAAGAAAGAGAACCACCAATTAGAGCAAATTTTTCGCATATAAAAAATGAATGAATATAGAAAATGCTTTTCCCAATCCTCCTCTCCCAAACTAGGAGAAACATCAGGTTGCCTCTAGGTCCCTGTGGTGCAGGCTGATCTAGGTGACGGGAGGCGTGACCCAGCTCACAGTTCACGCAGAAGCACTGTAGGACCAGAACTGCCTCTCTGCTCTTTAGGAAGATGAATTGGAATTCAGTTCTCTCCCTGAGTGTAAATCTTATTAGAAATGTCGTGCTTCAGACTGCTTATGTTCCTCTCAGAGCTAGGTCCCATGTGAACTAACATACAAACATAAGAGTGAGTTATGACTACTTGTCAAAGACAGCGGCTTTCTGATTTCTTTCTAGTGAACTTCTTTCTGATTTCTTTCTAGTAGCCCCTCTCTTTTTGTTCTCCACCTGTCTTCAACTCTTTCATCTTTTTTTTTAATTTTAAAAAATATTATTTGACGGGAGGGGGAGAAGAGAGAACCCAAGCAGGGGGAGCAGCAGGCAGAGGGAGAGGGAGAAGCAGGCTCCTGCTGAGCAGGGAGCCCGATGCGGGGCTCGATCCCAGGACTCTTGGGATCATGATCTGAGCCAAAGGCAGATGCTTAACTGACTGAGCCACCAGGTGCCCCAGCTCTTTCATCTCTAAAGCTAGTTAGGGTAAACATTTGGTAACTTAAAACATAATTATTTTAATGTGATCCTAGAGTGAGGTTTATTATATTATTTACAAAGCTGCACATGGATGCAGATTTTCTAAAATTTGTCAAACAGATTTCTTACATACAAAGTAAGGGGAATCAGTCACAAAAAAATAGAAATTAGGAACATAGGAAAGTGCTAACCACTGCAAATCAATGCTGGAGATATGCAGGGTGTCAATAACTTCATAAAGTCAATAAACATGACTATTAACCTACTTAGTTGTTGGTATGACTTATTTATTAATGTGAATAATTCCCAATTCTTACATTTATATAACATTTTTGAAGTGAACAAAGATACTTAACAAAAAAAGGTGGCCTTTCCCCAAGTAATAGAGTTTTTGTGGAATGGTAGAAGTCTATTAATTTTTAAAACTGTTTCTTAAACCTTTAGGCTCAACTAATGTTTGTAAGTTAGTGAGAACTAGCAGAAAATGACATCACTTAAGAAATGGAAAACGGAGGGACGCCTGGGTGACTCAGTTAAGTGTGTGCCTTTGTTTCAGGTCCTGAGATTGAGACTTGTGTCTGGGCTCCCTGTTCAGCGGAGAGCCTGCTTCTCCCTCTGCCTCTCCTCCTCACTCGTTCTCTTTCTCTCTCTCTCTAAATAAATAAATAAAATGGTAAACTAATATTAATGGAAAATTTGGGAAACCTTAGTTCTTAAGATATCTTATGAATTTTTAAATGTGAAAAACTATTCTTGGTCTTTGTTCATTAACTGAACATATTAACCTCTCACATATTTGAAGAACTCCACCCCTAAAGTAAACCTGAGGACCTCTATGGAAATGTTGGCATTTGAGATGGACTTGGCTGGGGGCGTTGGATAGGCTGAGAGAAGTCAGCCTTAGCCCGATAACTTACAAGCACTGAGTCAATGTTAAGTGTTGTTACTAGCAGCATTAGTATTGGGCCCAGCTGTTACTTAAAACTTGGTTCGGTATTTACTGTTCTTTTTCATGTGCAGGCTGGCAAAGGGTTTCTTCGGTCCATGAGAGCTACTCCGATGGCTGTGGCAGATTTAATTCCCGTCGATACAGTCGTCAATCTCACTTTGGCTGTGGGGTGGTACACAGCCGTTCACAGGTGTGCATGCGGAAGCCGGCTTTCAAACATTTGATGAGGAGGGTGAATATGTTGGGCTTAGTTTCAAAATATATGTGTTTGATTGTAGAAGACCCCAAATGTCAGAAGGATCAGTCTCAATATTTTACATAGTTCCAAATATGCCATCACGTATGCATGGAAGTATTTTATAAATAACGCTTCATATTTTGTATAAAGTAGCAAACTCTAAATCGTTTAACTACAAAATTCTTGATAACCCAAAAAAGCTTTTCTTCCTATTCAGTAGTTTAAACACAGCTCCCTTTTTCAAGGCAAAGGAGATAAAAGGGGGTGAAATAAGGGCATCTTTTTTATTTTATACGACTGCTCATTCCCTGCTGCCAAAAGTTCAGATCAGATCACCATGGGAAGGGCTGTTTCCTAGTCGAGGATAAAAAAAAACAAAAGAAAAAGGTTGTTTGTATATTTGACTGGTAGTAAATGGCAAACAGAATTCAATTTTTCTTATTTGAAGTCAGCCATTTAGATGTTTTCCAATACAGCAGGGCGTAACTGGACTTAGAAGAAAACATAGCCTATATTTTGTCCAATAAGCAAGTCCAGAAGTTAGCGATATTATCTGCTTTCTGATTGTCATGGTACCTCCATCTGCTCCCTAAATACATCAACTTATTTGAGATCTCTTTCATATGCACACGCACAAAGACACACACTTCCCCTTGTCTTCTTCCATTTTGCATTTTAACTGAAGAGGGAACAAAAGATGAAAGCATTGCCCTAGTTATGGAAATTATTGAAACATCCTGCCTACATGTTGTTTTTCCTTATCTTTCGTTCATTTGTCCTCTATTTTGTTGTATTTATTTAATTTTTATTTCATTTTCCAGACCTAAGTCAACATTAATCTACCACTGTACATCTGGTAACCTCAATCCTTGTAATTGGGGCAAAATGGGTAAGTGCCTGTAGAGATATAACTACATAACTATTAGCATCTGCCCACACAGTAGTAGTGTCTACCACAGGGGAAAAAATGTGACAAAATGTGTCTTCGAGCTTAGAGTCTAATGGGAGGAAAAGACAAAAAATAAGTAAAAGATAAAATAATTAGTATTTATCAATGTGTAAGTGAACTAGAAAGTACTGTGGAACATCAAAGAAGGGGTCAGTGGGAATAATGTGCATGATTGTAAGCAATAAAGGGCCCACTGACTATAAAGATTTTAAAAATAAAACCAAATGAAAGTCAGCACTTATAAGTAAGTAATGTCAGTGAGAATATGCCCCTTGTGCAGAGGCGGGGGCTGCTCCCACACCCACATGCCTTGTCCCCTGGCTACATCACCAAGACTGTGGGATCAATAACCAAGTAGATTTAGGTTATTGAGTCAGTAATACTCTTCACTGATTTATGCAGTGAGCCATAAGTGTAACCTCGAAAGTATCTTGTTGAATGGAAGTAATTCATCCTGCATGTAATTGAAAATTAGCTAACCAATTTTGTGCTCCTTCATCAATTTAGGAGTTGATTTTCTGCAAATATCTGAAAATTTTAGATCATCTAGTCTTATTTAGATACTAGATATAGAAAAAAAATCACATGTACTTAATTTGTTAGGATCTGATTTTCATTTTGGAGCACTCTGCTGTGCTATTCTGTTTGTAAAGTTATTTCAGTAAAAATGAAATTATCTACTGCCATCAAAGTTCTTTAGATCGTATATCCTGTTACTTTGATCATATATCTGAATAATTCTGAAAACATTTAGAAATAAAAATAAATCTCCTCTACCTCAGTAAGAGGATTAAGGTATCACTCATAAAAAGAGGCATTAATAGAAGCAAACAAGATACATTAAGCTCGTCGATAAAAAAATGTTACATGTAAACTTCATTTCTGAAATTCAAGTCTTCTTCCATGCTGAAACCTCTTATGTTTATCAAATTATATGATACCATAGTTGAAAGTAATCTTAGAAATAACCTAGTGGCCTTGCTTTATTTTATATATGAGGCCCTGAGAGAGTAAGATATCTATTCAAATTCATATGGAGAGCTGGTACCTCAAGTAGGAGTAGAAGACAGGTCTCTGGCCTCTGCTGGATGTGCAGTAGCCATTCTGAGAGGAAAAAGAGTCCACATTCCTGGGTCAGATGTTTCCTGAGACTCTCTTCTGTACAAGGTATATATATTTTAAATAGATTTCCAAGTAATATACTTTAAGGAGGATAATAATCATATTACCATAATAACTGATATATTCATCATAATTGAATAATGAACTTAGGTATATTCTTTGAAAATTTTACATAGATAAAATCAATATTGAATTGGAATTAATACTTTTGAAAATATTTATTTTACAAATATACATTAAAAGTTTAACTTTTATCTAGGTTTTATCTACTTAACCATATAAAAAAATATTGTGAAAAAAAATCTGGAGACAAGAGTGGATGGACAAAAAAAAAAAAAAAAAGAGTGGATGGACAATGGACTCCATCGTCTGGGATATTCCCAGAGAAGCAGAAATACCAAAGAAGTAAAAGACTGGTATCTAAAGCGAACCAACACAAGGGAATCCTGCCTTGATATTCTCTTTTTCACTTAAACATTTATGAAGCTTTAAGTAACCCTTTTAAAAGTTTAAGTAAAATATGAAGAAACTTTCCCGATGGTTCTACAACCCATGATCTTACCTAAGAAATAAGGCCCTCAGGCCCTGTTTTGGGGCTTTCAGAAATAGACGAGATAACCCGGGAACCAAATGATAGATTTACGTCTTTCTGAACAATACCCCACTGTATTGATTAAAACTATTTCTCTCAAGAAGTTGTTGTAGATAAAGGTCTCAGGAAAAGGACCCAATTCGTAACCCATTCTCGTGATTTGATTTTCTAGGTGACGTCTTGCCTGGCGTGAATATCTTACTATTGTCCTCAGACTGATGCTAGACGCCACACAGCAATCACTAGTGTTCACCATTCTACCTACGCACTTGCCCTCCACAACAGTGGGCTTAGATGCTCCTAGACTTAGTATTCTCTTTTTTCCCCAGGATTCCAAGTCTTGGCAACCTTTGAAAAAGTTCCATTTGAGAGAGCTTTTAGGAGGCCAAATGCAGACTTCACAACCAACATTATCACAAGCCAGTACTGGAATGCTGTCAGCCACCGGGCCCCTGCCATCATCTACGACTTCTATCTGCGGCTCACAGGAAGGAAGCCCAGGTGAGAGTCAGTTGCTTTAAGAGTGTTGTTGCATGGAAGATTAGGGCTCCATAGTCCTCAGCCCTCCTTTCATCTGGGGGTTGAAGGTGACAATTGAATCTTATATAAATTTGGGGCCAACTGATGCAGTAGTAATGAGAAAACCCAAAGGGACCCCTACCTTAAAAATCCTCTATCATAATAAAGGAAGGTAAATATTGAGAAACTTGTTTGGTGAATTCAGCAAGTAATCATCCATCCAAAAAGCAAAGCAAATGAGACTGTAAGTCTGGGGTTTTCTAAACTGTTAGGTAATCTTAAAATTGTACAATAATGGTAACAGACTCTCACACACACACATGGGATGATGTGGGGGGATCTCATTTTCATTCGCCCAACAATCCAGAGAGGATGTACTCATTACACCAATTTTACAAATAGGAAATAGAAGCTAAGGGAAGAATTTAAATTAGTCTGGAAGTGGAAAAGAGGAAAGATCTGGAGATCTAGAGTTACTGCCATCTAGAGGTGAGTAAAGAAACTAAAGGGAACAAGATAGAATGAAATGTGCTGTTCCTGAGGCCGCTCTACCGCCATCTAACTGTGAGACTTAGGACCTAGCCCTTTCTGTCTCCCTTGAATTTTGTATTGTGTCTGAAGAGCCATCATTATTAGAATTACCAAAGCAATCCCTGCAGGCAAGCGTGGGAAGCATGAATAGCATGACTCTCCATGCTCGTCTCATTCCTTATAGGAGGCGGTCTCTCTCGGCATGTTTAATTTCCATCCTTATTAGCAGTGCACATGGCTAAAGCTTAGGCAATGGTGCATTTATCCAAATTTTCAGGGACCTTATTTAAAGCTCATAACTCAGTAATCATCAGGTTCTTCTTGAGCAAAGTGAAAAGGAGACACTGTGGCTATGGGGTAAACATTTGTATGGGGCTTATTAACTAAAGATGGGAAAAGAAGGAAAACAAACAATATAGGCAGAAATGCGGAAGACTTTAAAATTTATCAGGGTTGGACGAAGACCTGGATAAAGAGCAAAGTTCTGCAAGTAGAAAAAGGGTGGAAGGGAGCCAATAAAAATCTTTATGAATTTTGTTTGTAAGAAAGTAAATTGTAGTATTTGTGGGAAATGGAATTATTTTGTGATAGGAATTTTAAGAATAATCTTTATGGCAAAAAATGCTAAAATCCTTTAAGACTCTTTCCTTTCCCAGGTATGTTTGTGTGTAATCTTCTGTGCATTTACAATCATATTTAGACATATATAGAGGTTTGCTTTGAGGTGTGTGTAAATCAAGCCTACACATTTTCCAACTTTTATTTCACTAATATTCCTTGAAAATCTGCCTAAGTCATTCTGCCTAGTGTTTGTTTCCTATTATGGTGGGGTAATGAATAAATGCAGTGCACCTGCATTTTTTTAGAATGTACCCCTGCGTCTGGGGAGGACACTGAATCTGATTGCTAGATTGGAGACTATCTGGATTTTGTGACTACCGAGGTTGCCCTAAAGGAAGGCTCTGTCAGTTTGCACTACATCAGCACAGAAGGGTAAAAATGTATTTTTAATTATCTTCATCAGTACTTGACCAAAAAAAAAAAAAATCAATCTTTTGAATTGTCAGACTAATGGCAACGAATGGCATCATCTATTGTTACTTTGATTTGCCTTCCTGATTGCTGGAGGGGCTGGGCTTTCATTTGTTCATTGGACATTCAGGGTTTCTCCTCTGAGTTGTCTGCCTCTGCTTCTCACCTATTTTTCCATTGAGTTGACGGTATTAATTTATAGAAACTCATATTTATGTGCATAAATACATATTTAATGTATTTTCTTCAAGTCAACTTCTTACCTCACAGCTTTATGAAGCTTTTTCTAATACAAGAGGACTACATACAGGGTAGGTCTTAAGAGCCCGGAGTTAAAGTCCGACTTACAAATTTAAATCCTGGCTTCACCCAGTCAAGGACCATGTGAGCCCTAAATTACTGTCTTTAATACCTAACTGCCTCACCTTAAAATGGGACAGTAATCATACCTATTTTATAAGGTGTTATATTAGAGGGCATAGAATATATAATCACTGTTATTACTAAAGTTTTAGGGATGCCTGGGTGGCACAATAGGTTCAGCATCTGTCTTCAGCTCAAGCCATGATCCCAGGGTCCTGGGAATGAGTCCTGTGTCAGGCTCCTCGTTCAGCAGGGCGTTTCTCCCTCTGCCTGCCATTCTTCCTGCTTATGTGTGTGCGCTCTCATAACAAACGAAAAAATCTTAAACAACAAAGTTTTAGATTTTTATGTGATAAAATGAGTCACTTTTTTCCTTTATGGCTTTTACATTTTGTGTTAGGAATACCTTCTGTACCTGAAAGTCATAAATATATTCTAAGAAAAAATACTATTATGCTGATATATTCCTGTACATAGGATATCATTCTACGATCCTTATTTTTAAAAATTAAAATAAATTTATTGATATCACATCAATGACATCAAAGTTGTAGAAGGGGAAAAGACTGCCATTGTTCATTTGGGCTGCTATAACAGAATATCATAGACTGGGTGGGTTATAAACAACAGAAGTTGATTTCTCACGGTTGTGGAGACTGGGCAGTCTAAGATCACGGTGCTGGTAGATTCGGCATCTGCTGAAGGCCTGCTTCCTCTCTGTGTGCTGACATGCTGGAAAGGCTAGGAGAGATTTCTGGGGTCTCTTTTATAAAGGGCACTAATCACCTCCCAAAGTCGTCTTCAAATACTATCGCATTGGTGAGAATAGGTCTAACTATAGGAATTTGGAGAGGAGGGGGATATAAATATTCAGTCGATAGCAAAAATATAAGATGGTAATAGCCAAATGGAACCCTCTATGATGCCTGTATCAGGGAATACTGAGTCTGCCTAAGAATTTCGCATGATACAATGAGAGAAGTCCCTCAGAAGTCATTGGGTAAATGAGCTTTAGGATTTGACCAGAAATAGGACCAAATTCCCGAAATAGCATCACAAGTCATTACTGGGTCAACTGCAGTAATCACTACTGCTAAACTGGCCTAAGATAAATGTTCTATAGGCTAAAGTGATGTGTAGCCAGAAGATCTAGGTTGCTGCATTCGCTGTGTGACCTTGAACCTGTTAATTCTTCTATAAGATGAAGGTAAAGAATATAGATCTTTACTACCTGTGAAGACCAAATAAGCACCTATGAAAGTTTTCCATTAATTGTTGTAAAGTTGGCTAGTTCACACAGCGGAGCTGGTCCCCATCCTGACCACAGGATGGGAAGATACCGGCCATCAGAAGTAATGGGACAGAAGAGTGGTGACATTACAAAAGCAGAGGCTTTTCAGGTCGGTCCAAACTGGGTTGGAATTTTCCTTTTGATGCTTATATTATCATGGCCACTTAATCTATTTTAAGCTCACTTTGCCCGTTCATAAAATGCACATAAATACCTACCTAACAGGGATGGTATGAGAACTTGGTGAGATAATTTTTTAAAGTATCAGCAAAGTGCCAGACAGTGGCTTATCGCCTAATAAGTTCTTTTCTGATATCAGCCTGGCTTTTTAAAATGTTTGCTACTCTTGAGAAAAAGAAGGTAGTAAAGAGGAAGAGGAGTTTGATGGCATTAAAATGACTAATCGAACAAACTCTTAGATTCAACAGAGTTAATGTGGAAAGAGACAAAAGAATACGTGTTATTTTATGAGGAAGTGGGGGAAAGAGGAGGGAATTTTTGGTATTTATATATATCTTATATGTGTGAAAAGTAGTTTGTCACACCTCCCATAAAGTAGTACTAGGAAAGCAGCCAGCAGCGGGGTGCTGATGGCTGCTCCTATCTGTCTCTTTACCCCAGGATGACAAAGCTCATGAACCGGCTGTTAAGAACAGTTTCCATGCTGGAGTACTTTGTCAACCGGAGCTGGGAATGGAGCACTTACAATACGGAAATGCTGATGTCTGAGCTGAGTCCTGAAGACCAGAGAGTAAGTAGAGCGCTGACAACCAACAGGAAAACCTTGATCATCTGCAATTTAGAATTACTTGACCTGGAAAGCTGATAAAGGAAGTTTTAGTTATATACACAGAAATCTTTTTTTTGGCTAAGAAAATCAATCCATGCTATTGACATAATTGCAGGATATAAATTAATGTAGATAAGAGACCTGGGTTCTCGACTTTGGTTCGATCCTCACTGCTATCCTGCAGTCACACTTCACATACTTTGCCTGTGGTGGCTGTTTTCAACAAACCTCTCTATTTTCCCTAATCTCACAACATAGGACTTTATTGAAAAAATAATAATTACTCATAAATGCATCCACTCTTATTAAATCAAAATCGTCCTGCCTCTCCAAAGCTATAGTCTTTCCTTCTTTTTTTTAAGATTTTATTTATTTATTTGACAGAGAGAGAGGGGGGGGGGGGCAAGCAGGCTCTCCGCTGAGCAGAGAGCCCGATGTGGGGCTCGATCCCAGGACCCTGAGATCATGACCTGAGCTGGAGGCACAGGCTTTAACCCACTGAGCCACCCAGGCGCCCGTCTTTCCTTCTTTTTAAAACTAAACCCTCCTCACATGCGCATCCTACTAAGACCTCTCTCCCTCTAATGACCTGTCTTCAACAAACTTTTCTCAAGACATGCCTTCACTTTAAATTGCTTAGCATCAGTGCCATTTATTTCTTTAAATTAGCTTCTTGGCAGTGGCAGACATTAAGTCTTGAGAGCTTTCCCTATTCTGAAATTCACAAATATAGAAATCTTTCATACTTTGTACATGGTCCTAGCATTCTTCTCAAGAAGTCATGTGTTCCCTGAGCATTTCCTTAGTTTTCAATTAAACTTTAAAGTTTTCATTCTCTTATCTACCAATTTTTTAAAGAAAAAAAATTTTTTTAAAGACTGTATTTATTCGACAGAGAAAGCACAAGCAGGAGGAACAGCAGAGGGAGAAGGAGAAGCAGAGACCCTAATGAGCAGGGAGTCCAGCAGGGGTTCAATCCCAGGACCCTGGGATCATGACCTGAGCCAAAGGCAGAGGCTTTAACCCACTGAGCCACCCAGGTGCCCCCAAAAAAGCATTTGCGTTCCCTAGTACTTGGAAGCAGGTAGAAGAGACAAAGTCACACTGAGAAGGAAACATTAGAAGGCCATAGCTTGCCTCACTTGCTAGCTAAGGCATTTACTCCTACATTCCAACCTCATAGAACATAATTCAAATCCAAGCCCTAGAATTACTTTGGGTTGTGGAACCTAAGGGTTACTTGCAAAGTCAAACACTATGTTATTATTAAATATACCAGGTGAGATTTAGAGGGATGTTTTAGCTGAAATAATTGCTGACCCTCTCTAAACCTGACATGAAATACAGCTAATTTTCAGAAATGTTTACATATCTTATATAGACAAAAATTATTCTAAGCACTTATTTGAAATGTATAGATAATGATCAAACTAGTTTAAAAAAAACTCAAGCTATTATAAGTTATTTTTAAAATCAGCTTCAAGTTTTATGTAGGCTTATTTTTATTGCATTCTCTCCATGGAATTTATCCATCTAAATAATTCAAAAGGTAATAAGCTTAGTTTCATTTTTTTGACATTTTACTATTTTAATCTAAAATAACCAAAAATTTTGTGGGGAAAAAAAGAACCAAATCTGCTATGGATTTAACATATGCTTTCAAAAGGTAATAGTCTTAGCAAAGGTAATAGTCCTGAATAATTGGATATAATTTGCCAAACTCTGGCTTAGAATTGAGTTTGGGTCACCGTATGGAATGAGGATTCCAAACTCTAGGACTTCATTGAAATCTAACTTAGAAATGTGAAATACTATAAAAATAAAAGCCTTCTATTTATATAGATGAGAAAGTGATATTTAGTGCTACTATTGAAAACAAACATATCCAAAGTAATAAAACAATTACTTTTGGAAAGCATTTCAGCTGTTGGACAAGTCTGTGAAGCTCTCTGGAACTCAAGGATTTGGGATAACTTGCAATAAACACCTAATAAAAGAAAATAGAAATAAAATGTCAAACTAGGGAAAATTTTAAAACATGAAATCAGAGATAAGAAAAATTGAATGTCCATCCATGTATAGTCTACAAGATCTTACCCAAATCACTTTGTTTCTGAGCCTTCTGGTGGCAAAGTGAAAGGGAAAATATAGTTCCATGGCATTCTGTGTCCAAGAAGAGGAAATGCACTAGTGTTCCAAGAGAAGCACTTCACTTGTACCATTTAGCTCCAAATGAAATGTTTTTGAAGGGCTTCATTAAGCACACATAGTGGATAACATCTCTAAAACAAATACAGGATATAAATTCTGCTACACTTTTCTTTAAGGCTTTGCTTATCCACAGTTGACCTTAATCCGCACAATGAAGTAGGAAAGGATGGTAGGCCAAGGAAACACCACCAAAATTTAAGAATGGAAAAGAAAAGCACAATTTGTTTTGTTCCCTAACCAAAGTTATTCCATCACTTTTAAAAATAATCCCCATTTAAAGTAAAATTAGCTTTCCCCAGACTAATGCCAGTTCCTTTAAATTTCCCTCACAAGACTTCCCAAAAGTCAAATATCTGTTCTTGATCTGTGCTTAAATATTTCTCTGTAAATGGTAACCCAAATAGTCAGTGCCTCTGAAATAACAGCTTGAATAATCTCCTCTGGAGGGGTCCAACCTAAGTCTTTCAGACCAAATGTCACTCATGTATGTAAAAGAAACTTCATCAAAAGACAAGGTGATTGTCTCCAGCAGTGAAAATATGGCAATCCATAATCTCTTCTTGCCTTCCAGGTATTCAACTTTGATGTGCGCCAGTTGAACTGGTTGGAATACATTGAAAATTATGTTTTAGGAGTTAAGAAGTACTTATTGAAAGAGGATATGGCTGGGATCCCAGAAGCAAAACAACATTTGAAAAGGTAAGCATAATCAGTCAGTTAATATTTATTAAGCACTTACCACAAATACCTGATTTTATACCAGATACGAAATTTGAGCAGGGGAGGGGAGGAATTAACATTTCCCAAGCACTTACTACATTACAGGTCCTTCCTTGTATATTCTCCCCTTGTAATAAACTGTCTTACCTAGATATCACCACACCCCTATGAAGGAGATATTATTTTGTTATCTCATTTTTTTTAATCCAATAACTATTTAGACTCAAAGAAGGTAAGTAACTTGTCTGTGGTAAGACAGGGGAAGTAGAGGAACCAGATTTGAATCCAAGTTTCTCTGTTTCTTCTACCACATCCTGTCTTAATGTGATATAAAGAAATACCAACAAGCAGGAAACCTATGCTCTTTAACATGAGCAAACCACTCAACCATTCAAGGCCTTAAATTCCTTTCAGTCCTTATTCCATAAGGGACAAAGAATCAGAACAGTCTGATATAATTCTGGTAGAAGCAAAGGGTTTTTAATGCAGAGATTATAATCTCGGAAAAGTAAAATGCAAACAGAGAGGAACCTTGAACAGGCTGAGAACTTTAGAACTTACCTTCTACTGAAAAAGAACCAGTGAAGATTTGTGATATGATCAAAGTATGTTTAAAAAAGATTATGTTAGCCATGTTTGTAAGATTGGTTAAAGTGGGGAGAGGTATGGGAAAGAGAAACTAGTCAGGGGAACACTATGGAAATCTGATTATTCAGAAGGCATTTTGTGGAATGAGATCTGTAAAAATCAGAAGGTCATAAGGTCATGCCACATACCTGTAAGTACCTATCAATTTGCTGGTCACAATCAGAAACAACATACTTCGGCTTCGGATAACACAGTTGGGTCTTTGGTGTGGTTTTAACTTTGGTTCTATATGTCTGTCCCCCAGGCTCCGAAATATTCACTACCTCTTTAACACTGCCCTCTTCCTCATCGCCTGGCGCCTTCTCATTGCAAGATCTCAGATGGCTCGGAATGTCTGGTTCTTCATTGTGAGCTTCTGTTATAAATTCCTCTCCTACTT
This sequence comes from Nasua narica, assembly GCA_028533885.1. NCBI lineage: Eukaryota > Metazoa > Chordata > Mammalia > Carnivora > Procyonidae > Nasua > Nasua narica. The sequence continues at coordinate 51,083,215 of CM052807.1, forward strand.
TAGGGCACCCAGCACGCTTAAGGTCTAAGAACATTCGGCAAGCTCTTTTTATCTGGAACCTTTTGGATACCTCTAAAACAGCAAACTGGTTCTCAAGATTAGGAAGTAACAAAGAATATGCCCAAGCTCATTACCTGTCAAAGTCTTGTCATGTCTTCATCTCTGTTTCTTACCTATATATTGTTTTTATTTCAGTGAGAGAAGGAAAGTCATATCCTAGCCTATAATTATACATATCTTAGGAAAAATTATTTCCAGATTGCTTCCTAATACTCCATTCTGTACCCTTGAATATAAAACACCAAAGTACATTTATCTGTCCATATTTAGGTTTTTTTTCTCTTCAGAGGACTAAAATTTTGACTCAATGAACATGGAAGAACACAAGATAGAAGCTGAAATATGCTAAAGAAAGGCAGTTCAAACCTTGGAATCATTCTGGGGTACCCAGTATAAAGATTTAAAGTCAAGATTATGTTGAGGAAGAATGATCTTTGCATCCTCAGAAATACTGTAAAAGAAATAATTTTCTACTGAGGTTTTAGTGTCCTTTCTCTGTTATACCATGAAGACCTGACTGAAGGCTGGGATAACTGGAAAAGTGGATTCATATGTAGCACTTCCCTCAACTACACCCACTTCTGAAATCTAAAAAACAAATCAGAAAACAAAAACAAGGTGTAAATAATTATGTATAGAATGAGAGCTCAAGCGTAGTTGCATTGGTACTGATCATGCTTGTAAGTAAAATTAGTTCTCATAATTTGAATCTGACAACTATTATTTCTAAATCTTTTGAGTTTCCTTTTTCACTGAAGTCACCAAACCCCTTATATTTATTTTGCACAGCCCTCAGAGTGAGAGTGACTGATGGAAGGTCCTAGGCTAGAATCTTAAAAAAAAAGTCCCCTGGTCTTTGTCAGTGAGGAAAACAAAATTTTAAGTATAATTGTAAATGTTAGTTTTAGTCTTTCTCTGCATAGTGGGGAAAATTACCCTTCTGTGATCACCAGGACTTGCTAGTAACTTGATCATTCCAATCGCACAATGTTAACTGTGCAACATACAGCAGAAGAGGATAGACTTCACTAAGACCGTCACTTTAGAGAATAGGTGTTGTTTTGTTTATTTAAAAATATTTTATGTATAATACCAATGAATTAGTAGTAAAAACTATTTATTCTCAAATCCCTATATTAATATAATTGTTAGCCTGACTTTTTCCTTGCATTTGAGAGATCAGTGTATGTTGGATTATAGCATTTTATGTCAAAAACATGGAATATTATTCGAATACAGTATTTGGGGCCTCAGCAATTAAAAATAATCACAGCTACTAGAAAATTACACAAGCATAAACTGGCAAGGAAGGCAGTTATATGTATACTCACTTTCCAGAATAACTGGTAATACTCAGAAAGTACGTGCATATAGTTGTAGTGCACAAGGCTCGAGGGCAGCTTCTAGTCCGGTATTACCTGAGATTTTTCTGAACACCATAAAGGGCATTTGGGGGGAACTCTTCTGGGCAGTATCTTTTCCAATCTCACCTAAGGTCTGGGAACTTCTTTCCAGGGCACACAACCCAGCTCTGAAATAAAGCACTTGGTGATCTTTAGTTTGAGAGGTGTATATGATACTTCTGAGTTACACTGATTGAGATACAAACTATAGATATGATAAAAATGAAGTCAAGTTATAATTCAATGAGATTAGATATAATTATTCTAAGAATTTACTATCTTTTGATTACTGTTTGACCAATTCCATAAATTCCACTGATCAAGTATTCATTTTGACTTTTGATTAAATGAAAGTTTGAATTAAAAAAACGTTTTCCTCTTCTAGTGTTGTATCTTTAACTGCTGACTGCTACAGATCTCCTCCCTCCCCTGAGGAAAAAAGAATTTTCCAAAGAAACTACCAGATGAGTATAAATTTTAAGACACAGATACTAATGCTTACATTTTCTGATACCATTAATAGTGTTACATTTACACACTGAGGCATGTTTTATGTGGCATTAAAGAAATGACACAAAGTTCTGTGATAATTAAGCAGTAAAAATAGGTATCGGTATAAAAGAAAATCCCTAATTATTTTATATCAAAACCAATTAACAACTATTTGAATGCCTAATACATACCATGTAATGAGAAGAACCTTCTACTTTTGGGGAAAAGAGGATGGATGGTAAGTGCAAAGAAAAGGTATCTATGTTTAAAAAGAAGTTTTGGTAATCCCTATAGTCTTTACCCACAACATACCTGATACACTAATGACTCAGAGTTAAAAACAGTCACCACCTAACACAATTAATACTAGAAAAAGTTGAAGCAGATGGGCATACAACTCAGAAAAAACATTTCTTAGGTAACTTACTAACTTTATACTAATCTAACACCATCACCTCCAGTTAACATTTCATCCAAACAGCTGATTTAGAATTACTCATTCACTTTTTAATCTGAAAATACAAAAGAAATCCAATCTCATACAGTAATTTAGCTCTATCTGGAGCTAAAGGAAATGTAACAGTGATATTTAAAGACTGCCATAGTTTTCCTATGAGGATAAAAAAAGCTTATATATGAGGAACTGAGGCTTACTTGGGGGTACATGATCGTAAGAAGACAAATTTATATTTGTCATTTTACTTAGAATCCAATTGTTCAGGATTGAGACTCTAAATGAGTCTTGTTTATTCTCTTTTCTCTTAAAACAAAAAAAAACACAAGAAAACCAAAAAAATCCAGGGCAGTTTGTTTCCTACTTTTAAGACAATGCAAGGTGATTTTATCACTAAAAAATATTTCAAAAGTGGAGGAAAACTACAATAAGGAAATACTGGGACATTAATCCAGGCATCATACCATAATGTAGTGAACACATGGTGATCTGGTTTGGATGGCGCTGACAAAGCGTGGCTCACTTTGGCTTGTAGAAGGTTTGCAATAGAGCTCCAAATAGAAGGAGGGGGGCTTAAGCACTAGGTTAAAGGGCATGATGAAATTTTAAAGGTCGTCTGGTTCAGGTTTAAGTATTTTTAAACAATCAAGATCATGCATCTTGAACTCGAGTTCAAGATTCAAAGTTTTAATTTTTGAAGCAGACAAGATGCATATAAATTTCCTTTCTGGTACCTGAATTACTAACCGAGAACATAAAAAGGATGCATAAAATATCCCTACAGATACCACTAAAAAATTAGACCTTAAGTCATTCCTTTATGAATTCCAAAGTTAGGTTTGTATTAAAGATTGCAAAGTTTGCTTGCATTAGTAATTTTTCTATGAAAATTCAGTGCTCTCTATTATAAAACGTGAGAAAGAGATATTAATCATCTAAATTGAAAATTAATGGTAATTGTGTAATTCTAATACTGGGGTAAGCTTTTCCCAAAAGGTACTCTGGACTGTACAAATACAACAGCAGAGAATTATTCACCTAAATATTTCATCTCTTTTTCTAGGCCAAAGTAACAAAACACAGTTTTTAAAAACCTATTTTATCACATAAGTTGAAATCGCAACTTTTAAAATATTTAGGCTGGAATATATAAATATTATGAATAAAGAAAAAGGAGGATTGAGTAATAAAGTGGGGTACCCTACTGAGGACACCCTCCCCCAGGCACAAGCCAATGCTCCATAAGAAGTAGGTCAGCACAGTGTTCTCTGCAATGGAAAAGAAACACTTGGTGAGGTCAGAAACTCCTAACAAATCCCAATATCCAGGCATACTTCATCATTCACCATCCAAAAGGCTGATCAGAATCTTACCACTTTGATGGCCAAAACCTGACTTTTACTATTTGAGGAGTGTCAGGTAGCAACTTTTCTTAACTATTTAAGTGTAAATCAATGGCAAAGCAAGATTTTGCTTTAAAGAAATTCCTTTTACAGTCAGCTTTAATGGGACAGATTAGTTACATTAAAATTTTAATGAAGTATTTGGGAAACATGGAACAATTAAAAATCATATGTAAGCACCAAAATAATTTTTAAATCCTTTTTAAAGACACTTAACTGCTAAAATCCTAACTGAAAGAAATTTTAAATCAATATTGTTTTACCTCTCTTTAAAAAAAAAAAAAAAAACCAAACTCCAAACCCTGAAACTTGAATGAACTTTTTGGAAAGCAGATCACAGAACCAATATTCAGTCTAAAATAGCTAAAATTCTAAATAAAATTCCTTCTGAGGGACATTCTATTAGTTCCTAGTCTAACTTCACTGGAAATAGTATCTTAAAAAAGAAATCAATAACAGAAGGCGCATTCGTTACTTAGAATTTTTTGGAACGAAAAATCTTTCAGAGCATGTTATGTCACCTGTGTAAATCAGTCAACTTAATGGCTCTTAGTAGCAAAGTGTGTATTTTAAACAATAATGCTTGTGTTATTTCCTGCAGAGGGCCCTTCAACATAAGCTTTACTTCGAAGCAGTTCCATCAGTATCTCTCCTTCTCTCCACTGACATCATCTGTACCAACTACTTTCAAGAAAACATTTATCTTAAAAAAAAAAAAATACATTTGTAAAACTGTAATCTGTGACATTTTATGTCCAAAACCCACCATTTTAAATCTACTCTTTTAGTCTTGTCCTTGCTACTTACCTGGAATTTTATTTCCCCATTTCTCTGAAGGACTTAAACTGTTGGGGATTGGTAGTTGATTCTATCATTAAGTATTAAAAAAGGAAAACTGATGTTGGCACACATATTCCAAATAGTTTTTAATGGCACCTGAGTGAAATGGCACTCATTATTTTTAGTCTTTCATAGTCTAGAAATTTAAAAGCAATCCTTAAATAATAAGGAAGCTAGAACAACACAACCTAATAATAAAATCAATCCCATTCAGGACACTCTGAATGCAGACACTCATAATCCAGGTTTACAGCTTACCGGACACTGTTTAATGATATTAAACATGTCTCCCAGGTCTGACATGATCTTGCCTTATTTAGGTATTTGCCTTATGTTTCTACTTTAAAGTTACCCTGTTGCCTCTCACCCAAACATGTATAAAATAGTCTATTTTTCCATTAATACTTTACAAGCTGAGAATTTTCCTCACCAGCTTTGGACCTTTGTATTACTCACCTCCTGCTCCCAAAGTGTACCAATAATACAAGGATCAGATTAGAAAATTTAGCATCTTTTTAAAAAATGTGCTTGCTTCTGCCTGTACTAAGTGCCCAATATACAGTTTGTGAATGATATCTGTTACATATTATAGCACCTACGTACCTGCCTCCGTAAGAACTCACCTTAGCCTTCCACAACCCTGCCTTGAACAGTCAGAAAAAGCCAATAGCCAGAGTTTAAAGAAAAGCAGTTACCTTCCTCAGACCAAATTACTGGATAAATGGCCTTGTCATTATGGCTTAACATTGATATGGCTATAACATAGGGACCCATCCCTGTTTTCCTTTATTAACAGTGTGACCTGACCACAACTTTTTCAAGTCTAGACTAGTTTTCCATATGTTTTACATGTTTTATTCTGACATATCTTTTAAAAACAGAAGGATGCAAACATTTGCACTTATAATCCCTTTTTCTTTAGATGTGGTTTGACTTCTTTCCTTCAGGCTCTTTGTCACCAAGAAGCAAGCTCTGATTTCGATACTGCCCATTTGCTATGAAAATATCAGAAGGGGTCATCTTCAAAGCAATACTCCAGTTGGGCTTATTCACTGATTAGCTGCATAATTTCTTCTAGGACATTTGTAACAGACACAACATATATAGGATTTCAGTTTAGGTTTTTCTTTCTTTGTTTTTTTCCCTAGGTATGATTCCCACTTCTCATTCATATTTTCTTTTCTTTGAATATATTGCACAATATTTTATTATTAAAAAAGGTTTTATGTCTCAGGCAAAAAGTTTTTCTCCTTCACTCAGGAGGTGCTAATGTGTATTATTCTCTAAAAGAGGTAAGTGGTTGTCTGTGTGGCCATCCTCAAAGGGGACCTAGGGAGAAGAAAAGACCAAAGCATTAGTTTTATTCCTTACACATTCCCTCTAAACACAATGCTTTATTTTGGGCAATTTCTTTCTGAGCACCAAAAGCTACTGTTTAGATTTAACAATGGTACTATGAGTTATAGGTTAGCACCATTTCTACTGTAGCACTTACAGAACTGACAGGTTTGTAGGATCCAAGTCTGAAACGACAGTAAATTATTTCAACTATAAATTTCCCAAATCCATGTAACATGCCTGTAATAAAAAAATAAGTTGAAGTTTTTAATTAAATGATGCTTTTAATGAAATTACTTCCCAAAGTAATTATTTCCTCAATTGTTACAGAAGAATAAAAAACTTCACTAATTGTAATGGAATAGATTAAGAAAGGAAACAAAGCAGTTTGCTTTATTCATTTCCATGGTTAAAAATAGACAGTTGAATTTTAAAACAAATAGATTTCTTTTTAAAATCACAAAGACACATAATTCATAAATTTGACAAAGCAATCTTATCAAGGGTGCTTTATGTCTTTCACTCATACCATTTTGAAAAATAATATCAGCGCCCCAAATTTAAACAAATTTAAATAAAGTAGCAACAAAGTCTTTCATAAGAAAACCTATTCATTCATTTAAAAAATATGATTCAAAGTATATAAGCTATACAGCTTCATGTAATACTGAATAGGGGTTGAGGATACAGAAGGAACAGTTTCCTTTCTTTATCTATTGTACTTAATACTCGGATTTTCATGATTATGATTCTGCAAGTTATCTTTGAGAGAATCTTATAAGCTCAGGACAAAAAAGCCCCAAATCATAAAAACAGTATTGACTGAAAATTCTGGTTGCACGTATCACATGGTTCGAAGTACCATAAGATGTGATTTTACATATTCTACAGTTAAAAATATCTTACATGAAAAAGAAAATTTACATTCAAGTGTCTACTATTTCTAGGCATTTTCTCATCTAATCCTAAATGCACTTGTAAGTTAGACATTGTTATGATTATTCCCATTTTTATAGATGAGAAAATTTCAGAGAGCTAGATGTCCTATATTACAAGGTTACTACCATGTAAATGGCAGAACTTGAATTCAATTCTAGGATCTTTCTAGCTCACTAAGTAATCTCCCTTAAATCACTGAATGCAGTGAACTTAGCTATGTTTAATTTGTAATCAATATAATTTTGAAAGTTTGGAATTAAATCTTACAGAAAAAATTCTTTAAATAATCAAAACATGGGAATGTATATATTTCTTGCTCCTTCTAAGTAAAAGTATCTTAATTTCAGTATAATGTTTAGAAATTAGACAAAAAAGGAATGAATCTTAACCTGTTGTTGAAAAGATTCCTCCAACAATACCACAGAGTCTTACAAAAAACTGCCAGAAAGGCATATGCTCCTCAGTAACTGTTACCATAAGAGAACTGAGATCATATTTCATAAATATCCCAGAGACTCCATGGCTGCCTGCAGCATGGTTAATGACACGTTCCTAAAAGGAAGGGGAGACACAGGAGAAGGAGAAAAGTGGGATTCACGTCATCTGGTTACTTGCACAGTCAGTATGAAGCCCTGAAGCCCAACAGTACTAGAGGGACCTCCAAATTCTCTTTACGAATTGTCCTACTAGACTAGGCTCTTCAGAGACAATCAAGTTATTCTGTATTCTGTGTGATCAGCTTCTAAAGAAATCAAGAGAGCAGAATCATTCTTTCCTATTTTCTCAAAAAGGTCACTTTACATAACAAGTGTTCTACTGAGCTCAAGTGCTCACAACTATATGGCATCTTCACTGCCCAAATCCATAAAAGCCAGGCTCATATTTTGAGATACCTTTTGTTACAATTCTTTGCTAAGAATTTACAAAATAATTACATTTCTCATCATTTCAATTATCAGATTTAGAAACAATTTCACTTTCTGTTGTTCATTTTATTTAAACTGTATGAAATACAAGAAGAAAAGAGAATGCCCTCATTTGAAAGATATCAAAACTTAAATCATTGGTTTAGTTTTTAAAAGAAGTTTTCTCTTGAAAGGAATGAAACTAAAATAAACCTACCACAGTGTGTTCACCAAGAAAACACTATTTCATTCCATCCTCTTTACACTTCAAAAATCAAGTTTGCAAACCTTGGAACTCTTCTGGATATTAATATTTGAATATTCACCATTCTTAATAAGAAAACATGACCCCAGAATATATGAGTAGTCTGTTAAACTGTCCAATTCCAAAACTCTGCTCCTCTTATATTTATAAGGCCACTTCAACCTGCGATTGCAAAACGTTTGTCTTCTTAGATGAATAAAAAGCACTAACTTAGGAAGGGAAACCCTCTAAGTCTGCTATCTGAGCCACAAGAATCATGCATACACCAAGGTAGATACAATAATTAAAAAATAAATAACACAGAAATTAGAGTCCACTGGCAGATAAGAACTAATTATACCAGTACAAGAGAAAACATAACAAAATTAAGATATAAGGAAAAAAGTCATGAATGCCATCATAGTTTAATATTTTGTTTAAACTGTATAGAAAATGTTCCAGATATTTAAAATCTACCTCTTTCCTTGCTCTAAAGTATACATAATATCCATTTTTATTGGCTTAAAATATTAATGCATTTCAAAACTTCCACAAATTTTAAATAGGGAAGGGTACCAACTCTAACCTTATTTTGTAGCAGGACTATTAAATGCTTAAAAAAAAAATCACTTTATCAGTTGGATTCATCTTACCCTTTCTGTCACAGAAAACTGATGGGTGTCTGCTGAAATTTTATATGTATGTAGTTTTGTTGGCACGACTGTAATAAAATATTGGAACATCTGGTTGTCTAGAATAAAAACGAAATTTTTTTTATCGATCCAATAGCAACAATTCTACTGCCAAATCCGCCCTCCTTCTATTAAATACACAACTTGAAATATAAAGCTATTTATGACTTAGTGTTTAACAACAACAACAAAAAGTTTAAAAGAATCAATGAAAGCAATATACTCATACTTGGTAAACAAGCTTTCAATAAGCATAAAATAGTCACATATAAACATTAGAAGATGTTAAAAAAATGAACTACTCACTACATATCCTTTATAACATTATTATCCTTTTATCAAATGTGAAAAATAAAAGTAGCATTTCTTTACAGTATAGAAATTAGTAGGAATAAAGTTACGATAGTATAATCACCACAGGACATTTTCAGTTTTTACTAATATCTTAAGATATACAGATAAAGCAAAATTGAATTAGCCAGCCTTTGGACACACACAAAAACTTGATAAGGCAGGAGGAAGAGAACTAACAAACCTACTCACTAATGGTCTGAGGTTACTGCATAATCCAAAGGATCCTATTTATAGTCTTTAGGCATTTTTAGGCTTCATACAAGTCATAAATACCAGTTTATTACCAAGTATTAATCTTAAACAGATAACCGTTCACATAATAAAAAACATGTTAATTTTCGAGGTCTATAGTCTAGAAAATTTAGAACTAGATATTTCTATCTGTCGTTAGAATTAGGAAAGTAATAGAGCCTCATTACATTTGCCATGACAACAGATGTACTTCACGCCACAAAACTGTCTATGGAAACTGTACAGGAATAAGATACATCAACTTTAAATGTATTGATAAGTTTTGACAATCGTATTCACCCACGTCATCACCACCACAATCAAAATATAAAACATTTTCAAGCCTCAAAAAGTTCCTCCATACCCCTTTACAGTCATTCCCCTCTATCTCCAACCCTAGTTTAACCACTAATCCCAGCACAGATTAGTTTTTCCTATTATAAAATTTTATATAAGTGGAAGTACATAGAATATACTTTTGTGTGTCTATGTTCTTTTGCTCAACATTAGTGAATTTTTATTTCAATCAATCCAATGTCTCTGCTCTTATCTTAGTGTAATTCAGAATAGGGGAGGGAAAGGTAAACGAGATAGGAGGGAGAGGTTAAGAGTAACGGTGTCTTCAAACACTAACATTAAACAAGTTTCTAACAAAATAAAATCTGTTTCTACTTCACCACTTATTTCACCTACCACTTGTACCAATATAACTTTCAAAAACATGGACAGTATTTGACTACTTCTTCTATTATTAGGTTCAACTGAATAGCCTACATATTATCAGAGATAATATTAGGGCAGAAAAGTGTGAACTTTGTCCACCAATAATAGATGGCTTTTAATTGTAGATGGTCTTAAGTTTCATCCTTTGAGTCATTCTTTGCTGTAAGGTGAATTTATCTATGCTTAGTTTTGAGGTGTTTTACAAATAAACTCTATTATAATCGTCATAAACAGAGGGAGTGAGCTGGAAGTGCTAGGAGAAAAAGGTGTTTAAGTCTTAATATTAATGAAAAACAGATGAAATTAAGAGTGGCAAGGCAATAACCTATGCTGCACACATAGGTGGGATAATCACTTGGGGGAAACATGAAGGACAAAGGGAATCTCACCACATGTGAAGAGTGAAGTGCAATGAATAACCAAAAGGGTCAAAGACACATGACAGGAAAAACTAAAATATTTAAGCTGTGGCCAGAGAACTACTAAAGACCTTTATGTCGATGCAAATTCAAGAAAAGGCTATAAATTTGTCAGATAATTTAATGGCCAGGTTGGGGAAAGCCGAGGGGGAGGGTTGGAGGTTGGGGAGGGGCAGCAGACATTGTTGAATGAAATTTTGTTGCAAGCCACAAATTGTTGCAAAGGTGTTGGTCTCTCCAAACCCATACAGCATTTGGGATGTAAGCACTAAGTAATCCCCTCAAAACTTCTGGGGAATATCAAGGAGGGAGTGGTTACCTGACACAACAGATTTGTAATGCTGATTTTCCTTTTTCTTTTTGAAAAACAAAACCAAACCAAAAAAAAAAACAAAACACCCAATAGAACATCTAGTAGTAAGGAGAAGAGTACACCTGCTTTAAAGCTTTGAATAACCTACTGACACTCATCCGGTGGCATTTTATAACATAACTCTAAATACCTCTTAGTCTCTGTGAATTTAGGAACAAGTTAACTCAAAAAGAGCCTTTTGAAAATTAATGTTTATATTTAGAACTGTTTCTGTACCAAAATTTAAAGTCATTTTAGTATCTTGAAATAAAGTATTAACGTTTTCAAATGATCATCTCATAAGTAACATCTAGTGTATATCTGTATCCAATGAACATGAATGTACACATAAAGATGAGATTATATACTGAATAAGGCGTATGATTCTCAGAATTTCCAAATTTAGTATACTCAAGTTTCCTTAAGTGAAGCATTCCCATACAAACATAAAATACTTAGGAATGTAACTCAGTATTCTAAATAAAATATCTTTGATGTGTCTGATTATAATACTATGATAAAAGAGTAAAATACTGGGGCATTTAGGGGTGGCTCAGTCAGTTAAGTGTCTGTCTTTGACTCAGGTCATGCCCAGAGTCCTGGGATCAAGTCCCGCATCAGGCTCCCTGCTCAGTGGGGAGCCTGCTTCACCCTCTCCCTCAGCTACTCCCCCTGCTTGTTCTGTCAGATAAATAAAATCTTTAAAAAATAATAATAATGTAAAGAATATTAGTAAATCTGTTTTAGTTTATAAAAAATGAAATCCTTAATTACAGTTTTACAAAGACTAGAATTCCTAGTAGCACAGGAAGCTGGACATGTCCTTAAAAGGTCCAATAGGTGGGGCATGTCACACAGTAGGACTATTTCAGTAAAGGGAAAGGCAACCAAAAACCTTCAAGAAACATGATAGATTACTTGTTATAAAATTAAGAAAACAATCCATCTATATTTGGATAAACTGAAATTTTAAATGAAAGAGAAGGTTAAAGCAGTAATAGAAGGTTTCTATCTATGCTATAATGTACTACTTCTGACTGAGTTAATAACCAAGCTATTCTAGAGTAACTCTAGGTTTCTGATATTTGTAAAATTCCCCAAAGAGGTTTCTAAAATGGTAAATAGGCATTTTAGAACTTTAAACCTAAAAAAAAAACAAACCAAAAAACAACAAAAAAAAAACCTATACAAAGAAAACAATTCTGCTTATAATGTTGAAACTGTTTTTAGTTCTTATTCTTTTTTTAGTGCATATGGAAAAGCAGTTTAAGCCCTATTAACATATTAACCTTTCATTTAGAGAGCTTTTAAGTTCTACTCTATTCCCCGCTTATTTATTCTTATGTTTGTTTTCCTGCTTACTTATTTTAATTTCTTTTGTTCTTATGGCTCATTTTTTAACAGATAAATTTCACCCACGAGTAGGAAATTCTCTCTACATACATTCCCACATAAAATTATCAACCAGTTAATTTACTTAAAGATTTATCTGTGTATCTCTGTCACAAGAGGATTATTAAAAATGTGTTAATATTAAAGTTAAAAAGGCAATTGCCTGCATGCAAATTCCAATAATAATTATTAAATACTTACGATCTACAGCTATTTTTTCAGTTCCATCCAAAGGATTAATAATTCCTGGAACAAGCTCTCCAAAAGACAAATGATCTATTCTGTGAGAAAAGTTGTAAGCTAAGAGGAATAAAATAAAACAAATTAAGAACAAAAATTAAATTATTCAAAACTATATGTTACTTATTGGTTCACATTCTTAATTAATCTCAAATGAAACTGTCTCAAATATGTAGGTATAATATAGTATTTAAGGGGTGCCTGGGTGGCTCAGTGGGTTAAAGCCTCTGCCTTCAGCTCAGGTCACGATCTCAGGGTCCTGGGATAGAGCCCCACATCGGGCTCTCCCCTCAGTAGGGAGCCTGCTTCCCCCTCTCTCTCTGCCTGCCTCTCTGCTTACTTGTGATCTCTCTGTCAAATAAATAAATAAAATCTTTAATATATATATATAGTATTTAAAACTACATTTTGAGAGAAATGCATATAAATATGTGGAATTAAGTGTATAACAAGTACAAATAAAACATTATCTCAAATTTTATAATTACATACAAATTATCTTTTACAAAATAGTATTTCTAATCCTGATAACCAAAAATAGTAATAAATCTTTCCTTGTCCAAATCATTATACAGTAACAGGACTGTCAGAACTGAAATGATGTCCATGTAGCCAAATTATGAAACTGCTCAGATATATTTTTAATGCAAGCCATTGCTAAATGTGACAAACTGATTTTTTTTATGGAATCTATTGTTTTTGTTCTCTAAAGAATTTTTTTTAAAGATTTTATTTATTTATTTGAGAGAGAACACAAGAGAGCACAAGCAGGGGTAGCAACATAGGGAGAGGGAGGAGGAGGCTCCCTCTCCCATAGGGTTTCATCCCAGGACCCCGCTATCATGACCTGAGCTGAAGACAGACACTTAACCAAATAAAGCACACAGGCACCCTCTAAAGAAGAGTTTAAAAACAAAGTTTTATAACAATCATTACCTAAAACCAATTTGTGTACTTTATGCATGTGTCCAGATGCACACTTACATATTGAAATAAACTTCAAACACATGCTCATTATCCATAAAAGTTAGCAGAAATGTATACAAAGTGATATAAAGCACACCAAGGCTCTGTTCCCTAACCCTAGCAACTTCTAAGCTATTAATAGAAACACAGGGAGTTTAAGAGAAAATGGATTGGAGTCAAGACATTTAATAATTTGTTTTCTCCTTTGGATATCCATTTTGACAACAGCCCATTTCGAAAACCCTATCTTGCATCTGTACTCAAAACAAAAAAAACACACACACTTTTTTCAATGACATCTTCAAGGAAAAAATTTCAGAAACTGCTTACAGTCATGGTTGACAAGTGCTGCCAAATGTGCATGACCTCGAGGATGTGGAATTGCCCTGAAAAGAGGGGAAAAAGAAGCTTAAAGTACTAATACTTAAATATGTAACTAATTAAAACCAGAAAGGGGATCTTTCCTAAGCCATATAATTGTCTTAATATAACGTTAAAACATACGTGTCCTATGATTTAAGTAGGTAAGTCTACTTATTTCAGCCCTACAATAAATGGGGGCTGCCAAACTGCTTTCGTGACGTGTCAGACAGTATTTTAGGCTTTGTGGGCCAAGATGCAAAACTGAAGATATTATGTAGTTAGTTACATAAGAAGAGAGAAATTTTCACAAACTTCTCTTAATGACATTCAGAACATAATAGTAATAACTGAATACTTTTTTTGTAGTTCAGGTATTTTTGCTGGGAGATAACATTTTCCTTAACTAAGGTTTAGAGTTAGTGTTCCCTAATTTCAAAATTGATCACAAAGATTTATCTGTTATGAAAATCTAGAATGACCAAGGGTTGCTGGGAGGTGGGGAGGGTAGGGATATGGACATTGGGGAGGGTATGTGCTATGGCAAATGCTGTGAAATGTGTAAGCCTGAAGATTCACAAACATGTACCCTGGGGTAAATAATACATTATATGTTAATACAAAATTAAAAAAAAAATCTAGAATGAAATTTTACACATTTTGAAAATATTGATCTAGGAGCATATCTTTTAACTGAGTATATGCGTTGCTTGGGTAGAACCCTACAAGGTTCTTCTCGGTATTTCCTTTTGACACATTGTTACGTAGCAGATTGATCACTTGCAATTTAAGGCAGAATTTCCTCAAGTGCACAGTTAAATACATTTTGAAATGTGGAAACTTCCTTTGCACCTGATTCGAGGTTGGAAAACATTTCAGGAACTATAGTTTGAGGATGGAAAATAAATACAAGTATAAGAATGGAGATCTTGCTTCTTGTTTTAACTTTTGACAGCCAGGAATGGAAAGCATCATTTGACACTACTTATTACTGAAATAA
>CM052807.1:51098121-51117067 GCA_028533885.1 Nasua narica
AAGTAGGCTCCCTGCTGAGCAGAGAGCCTGATGCAGGGCTCAATCCCAGGACCCTGAGATCATGACATGAGCCAAAGGCAGAGGCTTTACCCACTGAGCAACCCAGGCACCCCGACAGTTTTCTTATTCAGAAAAATCTCAATCTCGGCCCTAAGCTCAAAAAAATTAATTAATTAATTAATTAAAATCCTAGACCACTACTAAGCTGTCAAGCTGTCATGTAGTAGGGCAAGTTGGAATATCCAGCTTTTCTTTCTGACAAAAGTTCATGGAAATGACAATGCTTAAGTCCATGAGAGCAAATGAGGTTCACCATCAATATTATCGGTTCAGTAATACATGATAGATTCAAGTATTTTCTGTGAAGTACTATCAATGATACTAATGGATAGCCACAGGCTATGAACACCTTACATTTTCACAAGCCTTGAAAATTTAGCCATATAAACCTCTTTTTTGCTTCATACCTATTTACCACCAGCAACACACTGATGTTCTCTCAATTTCTTTAAAAAATATTTTTGTCTGTAGTCGTTCCACATAGGCTATTTGATCACTTCAAACTCACACTGACTCCTCAAAAAAAGAAAAAAGAAAAAAAAAAACAAGCAGTATTGGTAACCTCTGTTCACTCAGCAAAAGCTAAAGAAATCCACTGTCACCTCCCTTGCTTTTGAACTGACTGTTGGACACTGCTCTCAGTGTCCTCAGCTGCTAGTGCACTTTTCCCACCAAAAAGCTAATTCTAAAAAGCAAATTTATTTTCCCTGGATGGATTTGTTTGGTTGGTGCAAACACACACAATCTCATCAAGCTGCGGGGAAGGGGCTTTCCATCCTCAGCTAACCAATGAGTCACGTGTCAACCTACTTTGGTTGCAGTCTCACTTTCATTTTTATTTTTACAAAGAAATTCTGCTTGTGCTTATTCCCTTTTAAATTTTTTAATTTTCCTGAGAGTTAGTAATGTTGTGATGAATGCTTAGTCCAGTAATATTTACATATCTATATCCTTTTACCACAGCTGTGGAGTCACTGCATAATAAAACATGATGTTCTGAAGTCAAATTTGATAAAATAATCCACCCATCACTGTGCCTTAAAGTACCTTTGAAACTCATATTTCTTTTTCGTTCCTGACAGAGTAATACAACAAAGAAATCAAATGTTGTGATACAGCAATACACAAGGCATTTGTAATGCTGTCTAGTTGTAACTGTTACAACCTGGTCTAGTTGTAACTGTTACAACCTGTCCTAATTGTAGTGCACTAGTAGAGGCACAAAGCAGTGAGTCATCTACAGCCTCTGTCACAGTTACTCAAATCCTGGCACTGTAGTGCACAAGAGCCGTATGTAAACAAATACACATGCCTGTCTTCCAGTAAAACATTATTTTTGGACACTGAAATTTGAATTTCCTATAGTTTTCATGGGTTATGATACATCGTTCCACGTGATCTTCAGTAAAGGAAAGACTTTTGAAAACTGGAGGGCTAGGAGGAGGCATTTTGGGTTGTCAAAGTTATTAGGGAGAAGTCACAATCAGCGTTTAGCAGACAGCAGCTAGGGAAGCAAGGCACTCCGCAACACAGTGACGCTCTCACACACAAAAATATTGTTTGACATCTTGCATGACTTCCAAACACTCTAAGTGGCATTCGTGTAGGTGAAAAACCTATGAATAATGATCTGAGTTTAGAACTTAATTCCATCTAGCTACACAAAGTACTTTGTTGTAGTTTCAATGTATATTAAATGTCCTAGGAAATGGAGGGAATATTATACTTTTTTTGGTTTGCAGTATCACAAAGAGTTGGTCCCTATTTCAGAATCAACAAATACCATTCATGATATTTGAATGGCCAAAACATCTGTTTCATTCTGCATGTGCAGTTAATGTATACCTACTAGTCCTCTGTGTATGTGGCAAGTGTCTGCCTACTCCATTACCTTACCTAAGGTACTCCTGCTCAGACACCTGATTTTTGAAATACATATTATTGTTATAAATCATGTTCTTTTTATTTCTTCTTTATGTTACAGTTGAGGATGATATTATATCTTAGAGGTAATATGAGATCTTCAAAAAGATCAATACTGAACTTGGTAAAAATACCAAAAAATAGAAGGTTAATAAGATATCCCCAAAATAAGGATAAGATACAAACCGAAAATTTTTCTATCTGGCCTCCTTTACTCATGGTAGGAGTTAACACATGGAGAGAGAAGTGAAATTGGGAATAAAGGCCATAATACAGAGGTTCATGAAATATTAGTCAAAGTTCCCTCTTTCAGTTAGTTTGGGAGTAGGATATCATTTGTATCCAGAAGCGCAATAAAATCTAAATTTCCTTAAGCCAACTGTTATCTATTGTTGCATACCAAGAAATTCTAAGCTACAGAATCAATCCTGGCAACAGCAAGGAAACAAAAAGTGAATGTTAAGAAGAATGGGACAACAAAGAAAATGTTTGACCTGATCACTGTAAACACTGAACTAATTTTGCATAAGACTTAAGCTATTTATCTCTCCACATATAAAGAAAAAAAAATTTCCAGCAATGCTTTTTCCTGCTTTACGGCCTTTTCCTCAGCATGGATGCCCTGTCTCCTATATATATAAAATTCTTAATCATTCACTAGTTTCAAAGGTTTCCTCAATAAAGCCTCTGCTGATGTACAGGGTAAGTCAGGTACACTATTATATAGTTTCTTATCAGTCATACTTCTCCTATACAGTTTCAATACAACTATAATTAAATAATTATTAGTGTAACTCACTGTTCAAAGTTTGAATTCTCACAGAATGTCAGCACCATAAAGGCAAAAACCTTTTTCCTTTGTTTCACGTTTTTTTTTTACAATTTGAACTACATATATTTTAATACATAATTAAGATGGATATTATACACAAATAAATAAAACAGTGGTTCCCTTAAATTTTTTTTTTTTTCAGTCCCTTCCTTTTAAATCGCTTATGTAGGTGTAGCACAGTTTCATCCTTATTATCTGGCATGGCACATGCCTAGCCAAGTTCTCAAACAATGCCTTTTACAATGAAGAACTGTTTAGCGCTGCAACTCAAGATGGATGGACGGAAGGAAGGGAATAAGAGAAGCAGGGAGAAAGGGAGAGGTCAAAGAATCTATTTATTCAGAAATTTACCAAGTGTTTATATCCTATGAAAGTTTCTATGCTGGGTGCTGCTCTTGAAAGTAGGTGATCTGATACTTTTTCCTTAACTTTTAGCGACTTTATCTCACGTACTACTAATTTCTAACTACATCAAAATCCTTGTCTCAATTAGCCAGGGATTACATTTTGGTCATGATTATCAAAAAGAAAAACAAAACAAAAACCTAATACTATCCACAACATAAGCAAATTAATGAAATGTCTAGGTAAATGTCTAGGTAAGGTAATGAAATGTCTTCCTGGCTAATGATAGCTTCCTGGCTATCAAAACTTGGCAAGTAGGTTTTCATTCATATCTACCTACAACTCATTTACTTTATTTATAAACTATGACATAACTGTTTTCCTTTTGTTTTGAAGCAGCTTTTAAAGTTAATAGTCTTCTCTATTCTGAGACCAAGCCCTGAACAAAAATCTCAAAACATCAAAAATATACACAACACTTTAAGCAGCCCTTTAGTAATCACATATGAGACTACCAAAGAATTTACTTTTAAACCAAGCTGCCAACTTGTCTGAAGTATTTTCAGTAAGTGAAAAGAACATACTTGCCCACAGTTATGTGAAAATTCCCTGCTACTTTATTGACATAGAGATGACCACGAATTCTGCAAGCATCTGGAGGCTGTGATGAATCATCTTCCCTGTTATAACATGAAAGGAAGGGTTACTGACAGCACACTCAATAGTCACCATTCTGTAGTGGGAAAATTTTATAGAGGGGAAAAAGAAACATCGCTAGATGTTATATATATATTTTTATATTTCTTTATCTTTTACACAAATCTAAAATTCCATGGTTCTTCATATCTGACCAAAGGACTAACGCCAATGAGAAAAGAAAGTTTAAAAGAGTAAGTCCAATAAAAACGTATTTTGGGGGCGCCTGGGTGGCTCAGTTGGTTGAGCAACTGCCTTTGGCTCGGGTCGTGATCCCGGAGTCCCGGGATCGAGTCCCACATCGGGCCCCCAGCTCCACGGGGAGTCTGCTTCTCACTCTGACCTTCTCCCTTCTCATGCTCTCTCTCACTCTCTGTTTCCTAATAAATAAATAAAATCTTTAAAAAAAATGTATTTTGTCATCTGTTTCTGGCACTTTAGGGGACAAGGGAAGATGGAAGTAAGAATGAGGGAAGGACATGCCATCTAAGTTCACACAATGACAGTTTCTTCTTAAGCAAATGTAAAACCTCTGTATAGTTTATCTTTTTGTTTTGTTTTGTTTTTGTTTTTATTTTTTTTAAAGATTTTATTTGACAGAAAGAGATATCACAAGTAGGCTGAGAGGCAGGCAGTGAGAGAGGAGGAAGCAGGCTCCCCATTGAGCAGAGAGCCTGATGCGGGGCTCAATCCCAGGACCCTGAGACCCTGACCTGAGCCCAAAACACAGGCCCACCCACTGAGCCACCCAGGCGTGCCCCTTTGTATAGTTTTAAATTTAAAGGATCATTTTCATGATTATAGCATTTCTAAATATCACTTATTCTGGGGCACCTGGGTGGCTCAGTGGGTTAAAGCATCTGCCTTTGGCTCAGGTCATGATCTCAGGGTCCTGGGATCAAGCCCCGCATCGGGCTCTCTGCTCGGTGGGGAGCCTGCTTCCCCCTCTCTCTCTGCCTGCCTCTCTGCCTACTTGTGGTCTCTCTTTCTGTGTCAAATAAATAAATAAAATCTTTAAAAAAAAAAATCGGGGCGCCTGGGTGGCTCAGTGGGTTAAAACCTCTGCCTTCGGCTCGGGTCATGATCTCAGGGTCCTGAGATCGAGCCCCGCATCGGACTCTCTGCTCAGCAGGGAGCCTGCTTCCCCCACCACCACCACCCCCCGGCGCCTCTGCCTACTTGTGATCTCTCTCCTCTCTGTCAAATAAATAAATAAAATCTTTAAAAAAAAAAAAAATCACTTATTCTAACCCATAAAAGAGAAAAAAAGGGAAATAACACAAAATTCCCAACCTAAATTTTACACATCCTTATAAAATAATGATAAATGTAATTAATTAGTTTTTAAAGCTAATATAATTTTATATGGAATTTACCATACACACCTAAGAGGAAATTTAATGAAAGTAATATCATTTGTGATAATCCTGATCAATCACAGGCTATAAATTAAAGAGTAAAAAGAAATCTTCATCACACAGAATGGTTACATTTTCTCTAAGAAATATGAGATTTAGAGAATAAACCAATACTAAAACTATGTCATAGTAAATTCATAATAAATAGTTGTATATTTAAAAATTACAGCTCACCTTGGTGGAAGTGCTGTTGATGCACTCTTAAAAGCACTTTTAAATATCACATCTTGAAGTGAATGTTCTTCTTGCAGTCTACTCTGAATCAGCTGCAGCATTCTAAATGCAACATAAATAAGCAATAGTTAGAAATATAATAAGATACACAGGAAGGTCAACACTTTTTTAAAACTAACAATGGTTAGCTGACTTAGTTAAATCACATTTTCCCATAAATTTATTATTATAGGTGTTGATTCTAAAATAAAGTACCAAGTTTTCTTTGGCCATTTCCTTAAAAGAAGGAAAAGGGAGGTAGGTGGCCACAGGTTTAACAGCTGAGGTCCCTAACCATGTCTGACTGCATTGATGATGGATGTGCAGTCAGGGTCACTAAGGAGCTTCTGCTCACCTGAGTATCTAAACTCATCTTTCATGCCTGCATGCAGCTATGACAAAATTCTTACTTTTTAATCAGGTATCGAATAAAGTGTGATTGATACAAAGCATAAGACAAGTACAACAGATCTGGTGGACTTAAGTGAGAGATTACTGGGGTATAAACCCATACCACATTTGATCCTTATTACAAAATAGACCAGAGTGTGCCATTTAACATCACCTGATGTCTTCTTTTCCAAAGAAATCTAAATGTTATTCTATGACAAGACCATTCTAAACAAACTATTATACTCTACCTATACTTTTTAAAAAGACTATCAGCATTTTAAGTTTCTATTTGTTGTGTGTCTTGTATCTCCAGAATCCAAGTTCTGTGCTGGGCAGTGGAAAATGAGGTTGATGACAGCAAACTGTGTGTGTGTGTGTGTGTGCGCGCGCGCGCGCGCACACGTGTGTAACTTCTGCCTCAAATATACCAATACCCAGGCTTATATTCCATATACGAAGGTATTTTTAAAAAACTATGATGGAAAACAGCCATTATTTTAACAGTAAAAACACAATCTCTGCTCCCACTTCCTATTAGTCTTGAATACTGAATAAAATTCCAGATGAAAGGAGGCTTTTCACTTAATATCTCTGGATTAAAGTAATGTATTTCATCTCTGGATGGCTTCCTGCTCTGAGTTCTAGAAGCCCAGAAATACCTACTATTCAGTTCTTTTGTATAACTACATTTGATTTCAACCTTAATTTAAAAATCTCCCCAAATGGTGAAACTGGAAATTAAAAAGAGAAAGGCCTCTGAAATGTACTTGGGGACAAGGGGGGGGGGGGGGGAAGGTTGGGTAAAAAAATTCTTTTGCAATAATCTTAAATTAGGTAAAACCTTTGTAAGCACCAAGACAGAGACTGGAAATCAAAAAGAAAAAAAACCGTACATTGGAGCAGGGATGGGGAAACTACTTATAAGAAAAGACTACTTTCTTTAAGATACAAAGGATTATTTAAAGTTATTTTAAAAAAAAAACCCAACAACCAAGCAAAACAGGCATATAGCACAAATAAGCAGTTTCAAAAGAAATGCAAATGGGGGAAAAAATCCACAAAGATATACAACTGATTCACAAATAAATGCTAATTAAACAAGTGTAATATCGTTTTTCACCCACAGAATTGGCAACGATAAAAAAGTCTGGTTATACCCACTGATGGTGAGGCTGTATAGAAACAAGTACTCTCACACAGTTTTTGAGTACAAGTGAAGATATTTTGGCATCATCAAAATGTCTCTTCTCAGTTTTGAGATATAATTGACATATCACATTGTAGAAGTTTAAAGTGCACAACATATGATGTCTATATATACTGCAAAATGATTATCACAGTAAGTTAACAACCATCACCTCAGTTACAAATTTTTTCTTTGTGATATAACTTATCAAAATGTTAATATCCTCTGAAAGAGAAGTTCCATTTCTAGAAACCATAAACACACACACACATATTCACACCAGTATGTAAGAATTTAAGAATACGTTCAAGAATTTTCATTGAGCACTGTTTTTTAGAATCCTGCTAACAATCTAAATGCCCACTGAAAAGGGGCAACTTAATAACTATAGTTTATCTATAAAATGAATACTCTCTGTAGTGAAATGGGAAGATATCCAAAATATCAGGTTAAGTGGAAAAAAATCAAGTTTTAGAACAAAATGATCCCATTTGTATTAGGAAAAAATTAAGAAAAGCAAATATGCAAACATACAGAAAATTATAAATGAACACAAAATTTCTAGAAGGTGACACAAGAAATTTAGCTCTGGTTATAAGTGCTAGTCAGTGGCACCAACAGTAATGATGAAGAGGCTTTTACTTTTAATTTGTATCCTTTACTTCATATCCTTTCTATTCAAACTGAATTTTAAATGATCACATATTGCTGTATAAGCTTTTAAATAGTTAAAATTTTAAATGAAAACTAAAATATATTTATGATTCTAAGTGCATTAGAAAAATTATACATGACTAAGATCTGATAAAATTTTTAAAATTGCAAAAATATTAATTACTATATTCTGCTAATATTTCATCCCAAAAGCTGCCCAGAGAAATATGTTAATCTATAAATAATTCACAATAGACAAAAATCTATAGACCACAATATTTTGTCAACTAATTACCTCTGCCACTCTTTTTGCTGTGGTGAAAGATCAAATATTGCCTGAAATAAAGAAAAATATAATTACTAGCACTGTCAATTTCTCTTGGCTTTTATATCATAATTTAAAAATTTTTTCTTTGAGGAAGAAACGAATTTATAATGTTGGCAGAAACAAGTATTCATGATTTACATTTAATCTTCTGTAAGTAAGCTTAAAAATGTAATATATAATATGCTTACCCAAAACCAATATAGAGAAATTTTACTAAAAGCAAGTTTTTTCCTTTTACAGTTATCCACATCTATAGAAATGACTGCAAGTTGATAATCTGTCATAGGTACAAAATGGTACTTTAGGACTTGAAATCATTTAAATGATATATGCATGAAAGTTCAAAAAAAGAAAAACATAAAGCTCAAATATAATATCTAAGCATCAAAAACCCATAGTCTTGCCAGGAAAAATACCAGATGAAACCAACATTTTTTTTTAAAGTTTTATTTACTTAAGTAATCTCTACATCCCACATGGGGCTCAAACTCATGACCCCAAGATCAAGAGTCGCATGCTCTTCCAACTGAGCCAGCCAGGTGCCCCAGAATTAACAATTTTTGGAACAAGCTAAACAATGGCACTGTAATTCCCAAATGTACTAATCAACAAAGAATAATTCAAGAAATTTATCTAAGCACTATCTTCATCAATTCAGTCAGACGAGGTGACTTACAGAATCAGAGGGAAATATGCAAGCTTTTCAGGGTTTGTGGCAATATCCACAATTTAAGTTTGCAATAACAAAGACCACTTTTGATTTTTATAAAGGCAATTCATAACAAAGCATATCAATTCTACTTTTTAAATTTAGCAATATTAATTATCCTTCCATAATCAAGCCCTAACCTACTACTCTTTCTCTATAAAATCCTCAGTTCTGTAATCAAGGTGAAAGAATCCCTCATTTTATCAAACAATTCTACCTCTCTGCCTTTGGTAATTTAACTCTACCACCCTGGAAACTTTCTCTCCTGTAATTGTGACCCTCATGCGTATCTAAATCCTATACACCATATCCTCCGGGTTAAATTGCCCCCACCTTTCTGATTACAGTGAAATTATTTCTGATTACTCCTCCTGCTGATCTTACCTATAGCATGCTTCTCAACCTTTTTTCCACCATAGCGCACAAGGAAAACGCTAACATCTGTAAAATACACCATGGCAAACAGAGGAGGCTGCATGCAACCGCTTCCCAGTTATCTTGTAAATAAAACTTTGGAGAGTGGGGGACAGAATTCTTCGACTTCCTGAAACTACTGACTTCCTGAAAGGAACTACTGAGTAGCCGACTTCATGCTAGGTACTCTGCTACTTATTTTCTTATCTCACTTAGCCTTCAGAACAACCTGTGAGTTTATTATCATTCTTCCCTTTTTTATATGAGGAAGAAGTTCAATAGGTTCAGAACTTTTTCCAACATCACAGACCTGTGTGTACACATTAGTGTACAAACCCAGCTGTCAGATTCCTCACTTTTACAGTTTTTAAATTCTTCTCCTTAGAGAAATAGTAATGAAATATAATAGTAAACAGCAAAGTAGTAACTCTCACAGTATACTGTATGATCATGATTTGGAAACTAGTAAAGTTATTAGGGCTAAGTTTTTAATATTCAGAGTGATATTAGGATAGTAAGTTTAAAAATATAAAAACAAGTAAAATATCTCAATTTTACATTAATAATTCTTAATATTTTAATATAAATTAGGACAAAGGAGCGGAGAAATATTATTGAACATTTTAGAAATTACTAATAAAAAGTATACAACTGAATATTTTGAAGTTCCTAACTGTCTGGTCAAGACATAACTTTTAATTATATGACAGTTAAATTTAAATAAAACATTCCTATTCTACAAATGACTGGAAGAGATGGCAGAAATTGTTTACAATGGAATAATCAACAATCTTGTTACAATTACGTAATTCTAACATATTCCTTAGTGCCTAATCCTTAGCGAGGCACTATACTTCACATTCTGTGAAACACAGAAGAATGAAGTTAATGCTTCTCAGAAGCTTAAAATCTATCTAGAGAGACAAGCTCTCCAGAAAAATAGATATAAACAAAAGACTTAATGAATGTGAAGAAAAAAAAAAGTATGAATGGGAGACACTTGGAATATGGAGAGAATGCTAAAGAAAAAGCATGAGTAAATTTTAAAGGTTAAGTTCAAGATGATTAAGTCTCCTCATAACCAAATTTTCACTGTGTTCAAAGAAACAGAAATTGAAGACACACTCTATTATTATTATTATAAATTAGCATTCCCATGCTAGAAATTTTCAAGAACTTATGCAAGACTGCATACAAGGGAGACTAAATTGAGAAAAGAGCCCAACACATAATAAATTTCATGGCACAGAGAAGTCTGTGTAGGAAACAAGGAAAAATCCGTAACTCAGAGAAAAAGACAAACAGGTGCTAAGAAAATAAAACATCTGAGAAAGAGGCAGTCCTCACCCTAGGAGCACTTTCAGGAATTCAGTCAAGTGCCTGAGACCACATGGTGAGCACACTGCACAGCAGTGTTATTCCTAGCTTACATGTGGCCTGGACAGTGTTCTAAATTAAGGAAGACTACAACCACGGTTGGCTGCTAATGAGGACAGTCATGCCAGCTAAAGAAAGGAGGAGCTAGCCTAGAGAAATGTAGCCCATCAACAATCAGCACCGAAAAGGAAATCTGGAGCGCCCTGGTGAACCACTCTGCCATCCTGGCCCCATACCCGTGTATGAAGACTAGAACACCATAGCCAGTCATACTAGAGTCTATAAAATATAACCCACATACCCACATATTCTTACTGACAAGTCTCAAAAAGTTCTTCCACAAAATGATAAAGAATGGTAGAAAATAAAAGCAATAAAACAGAGTTAAAAGTCAATAATTATTCTTTTAATTTTTTTAAGGTTTTATTTATTTATTTGACAGAGAGAGACACAGTGAGAGAGGGAACACAAGCTGGGGGAGTGGGAGAGGGAGAAGCAGGCCTCCTGCCGAGCAGGGAGCCAGATGTGGGACTCGACCCCAGGATCATGACCCGAGCCAAAGGCAGAGGCTTAACCACTGGGCCACCCAGGTGCCCACTCAATAATTATTCTTAAAATAGTATGAAATGTAATGCATATGTTAACATACCTAATAATTATCCAGATCTAAATTTCTAGATAACAGTTTAAAATGTGATTAACATGGTATCTGAATCTGTAAGGTACCTAGCCTCATAAGAAATTACAAGGAAATCAGTTTTTTTGGTGGGAATATAAGAGTTAGGGAGCAGAGAGATTCAGAATGGCAATAACAAAGTTACCTTTTCTTTAGAAATTTCTACTTAAAAAGTGCATATCAAAGGCATAGATATATTTTATTACTATAAGCTAAAAATAATTTGGAAATCAAAACAGACCTAAAGGCTTCCTTCTTTTTTCCTATGACACATTCAGCTATCTCTAATCCTCCTCCATCACCTTTAGTTTTCACTTTGCAATTTGCTTAAAGAAAGGTTCACAACCTTTGTCAATCATAAACAAAAGAACTAAAAAATCCTTGGGTAAACATTAAGTATCACAATGCCAACTGAACAGAGAGCAACTCGAAGTAGCTGGGAGTTATCCTTCCTTATTCTCTAAACTTCTTTATAGAGCTAGTTACCATGACTTGCTATCACCTGCTCCGGTAATGTGATACCTGCCCCATAATGTGATGGTATTTCCTGACAAATTGGTTATATTATATACAACTTGTATTATGGAAACAGTAGGAAAATGTCAGAATTTCACTAGCTTTGAGAAATGGAGGTTTGAAGGAGAGATAAAAAGTAAATGCTTAGAAAATGTCTCCTCGGGGCCCCTGGGTGGCGCAGTTGGTTGAGCGACTGCCTTCGGCTCAGGTCATGATCTTGGAGTCTCGGGATCGAGTCCCACATCGGGCTCCCAGCTCCATGGGGAGTCTGCTTCTCACTCTGACCTGCTCTCTCTCATTCTCTCTCTTTCCTAATAAATAAATAAATAAAATCTTTAAAAAAAAAAAAAGAAAAGAAAAGAAAAGAAAATGTCTCCTCTTAGATACTGCTTCATTCTTCCCTAGGTTAAGAGGAATACAGCTCAAACAAATTTCAAGACTTAACTTTGCTAAAAGTAGAATAAAAATGGGACACAGAATTTCCAAATTATTGGAGGAAAAGAAAAATTAATCATTATAGCAACTATAAGAAAAGAGAAAAGGAAACCATTAGGGAGTATTCACAAAAAATATAAAACATAAGGTTATAAAACAGACTTTAGAGGCTTACTGAAAATGCTAACGATAGTCATCTCAAGACTTTAGTATTAGAAATCGTCACAAAGAATATGGGTTACTTTTAAATTAAAGTATATATGTATGTTTTATACATACATATTTAAAAAGCTAGCTCAGACAAAACTAAAAGCAAATATCAAAACTGTCTTCAAGAAAACAACATGTAATAGCAAATTATTTAAAAATATATGTCCATTAAACTTACTGGTTCATAAACTAGACCATCTGCAGATGCAACCATTGTTTCTGCTAAATCCAATACATCTGCTCCAACATCTGCATAAAAAAAATTAGAAGTTTACATTCTATGTTCAGAGCCAAACTATATCTTACCTAAACTAACTGAAATGACTAACGAAGTTCAAATATACGACAAAATAAAATAATTCAAATATATAAAATCACTTTCCTATCCAATTATTTGTTCATAAGTTAAAAGAGTCACATTACACAGTTTTGGTTGAAAGCATTCAAAAAAATAAATTAGTAGTTTTTCTAGTTCTTGTTCAGTAAAAAAGATGACTCAGAATCTCATGGTAAAAAGCATAAATTTCAGTCAACTGCAGAGCTTTGCAAAAATTGTCAAGAACCTAACACAAGTACTAAATTAAATGGCTACCAAATAAAATATTAAAAACAAAATTATTTTTCGAAATTAAAAAAAAATTTAAGAGAAAGCCACTGATGACTTTAAAAAAAAAAAACAAATAGGAAAAGTATATTTGGAAAAGATGAAAATTTTAATGGTATTCAAATATCTAAAATAAGGCAAAAATATGATATATTCAGGAGTAACAAACTCCTAGTTTAAATATAAGGTGTTTATTTACTCTGAAATGAAAATTTCAGGGTTACCATAAGGAAAAATGAAAAGGGAAAGAGATTAAAAATTTTTGAGATGAAATCTCCCAGAAATTATCTCCTTAATTAAACTATCTTACACTTTAAAAATTTATGTCTCGAGACCAATTTGTGGTCTCCACAAATTCAGTAATTTAAAAGATCTTTCATGCAAAAACAGCCTCATTTTTGAGAGCGATACTCATACAAACATTAGTATCTAGCATATTAACATTTTTCCACTTCTACCAGTATAATCAAGTGAAGCTGGAGAGGAAAATAGAAAAGGGTAACACATTATTTAGTTAAAAGACTTGGATCCATATTTGAATATCCAAGAGTACAAGTTAAGGGTGACAAACCAAACCAGTGAAATAGGATATGTAGTAGAGCATGAGTGTAAAACTAGTAACGCCAAACAAGAAAGAAATGATACATCTAAATCAGAACTTTGACTCATGAAAATTTCTTCCAATTTTCTTTTAATTACACTAATGTGAAAATTAAATCTCTTATCTTCATAGAAAAGAAATTTAAAGAATATAAGCTGGGGAGCAAAGCAACTTGCATTATTAAGTAATATTACCATAGCCCATTTTAAGATATCATAAAGGAAAAAATAAAGTTAAAACACCACCAGTGATTTTACCTTTTACTAACAATTATTTAAACCATAAATGATACATGGACTCCACGAATTAAAGGTGTACTTACATTGACACTTCATAGCAACAGTAATATCTATATTGATTCTCAATTTGCTAAAAGACAAAAAGGAAATATTAGTACCTACCAAGTAATCAAGAAAACATAAGAAATATAAATCAACTGATCTATGAAAACTTGGATTTCAAACAGAATTTAAAATATATTGATTAGAATTTGGATAGCATTTCTTATGGCCAATACAAAGGCACTTTATAAAAATTCTTATTTTGCAATTATTCTAAAAGCCTTTCTGATTTAACAGGTTTTCAACACAGTATCCTTTAATTTAATCATGTTATTTCAACAATAACTCCAAGCAACTCAGAAAAGTCTACCTCTGTTTACATAAACCGTAAGTGGAATATTCTTTGATGAGCTTAAAATTTTCAAAATCAAGAGTTAGGAATTACAAGTCTTTCTCTTCTATTTATTAGGTAAATATCGTATCAGGCATTATGCCTGATGCCCTACAATCATTTTTTTTTTTTTTTTAAGATTTTATTTATTTGAGACACAGAGAGAGAGACTGAGTGAGCACCACAGGCAAGGGGGAGAGGCACAGGGAGAAACAGACTTCCTGCTGAGCAGGGAGCCAGATGTGGGGCTCAATCTCAGGACCCTGAGATCATGACCTAAGCCAAAGGCAGACGCCCCTATCATTTTTATTCTTTATCAGAGACCTATAAATTAGATAGCTTTTCAGTTTTGCAGATAAGCCAGTGCAGAGTACATGTCTGGCTGAAGATCCCATAACCACTGAGGTGGCATATTGGAAAATAACCCTGAGGGGCTCAGGGTAAATGCACCAAAATGCCAGGAAAAAACCTCTTTGTTGCCTGAAGTTTTGCATAGCCTTTTTTTAAATTTTCTTTAAAAGATTTTATTTATTTATTTGACAGAGAGAGAGATCACAAGTAGGCAGAGAGGCAGGCAGAAAGAGAGGAGGAAGCAGGCTCCCTGCCGAGCAGAGAGCCCGATGCGGGGCTCAATCCCAGGACCCTGAGATCATGACCTGAGCTGAAGGCAGAGGCTTTGACCCACTGAGCCACCCAGGCACCCCTGCATAGCCTTTTAAAAAGGTTCAGCCAATGCTTTATTTTCAAAGGATCAGTTCAAATCAATTTTCAAATAACAGAATGAATTAAGCACAATAACAGAATAAGTACAACCAGGATCAGTCCTGTCCTGTGCTTCTAATCAAAACTTTTTCCCTCTCATAATTTTTCTCTGGTTTCAATAGGAACTACAAATTTTTGGAGCTTCATATTGTCTTAAAATTGTCTAGAGTTAAAACTGTACTCCAAGATGCTGTAGGAACCAGAGAATGAGGCCAAGTGGCCAGGCTTCTGGGCATCCCCACTATACTTATGAGGTAACCTATGTAATACTTCATTCGGAAAAAAGCAAAAAGAGATTCATTGGTAATAAAAACAACAGAATAAAAAAACAACATTCTTTGGAAACTACTTGTATCTAGAACAATACTCCTATTACAGATGAAGAAACTGAGGTCCAAAAGAAGTCAGTTGTGCGATTGCCGAAAGTTACCGAGCAATTTACCGATATTGACTTACTTAATTCTCATTAACCCCATGAGGAAGGTACTATAACTATTATCCCTATTTTATGAAAAAGGAGACTGAAGCACATGCAAACATAGACTTAGTAACTTCCCTAAAGTCACATAGCTAGTAAATGGCAGAGCTGGAATTGACATTGAGAAGTACACCCCCCTCCATCTAGTGCAATCTTAACATTATAAACCTGTTTGTTACTCCAATCATTAAAAAATCCAGTTACAAATAAAGTATATATTTTCAAAGGGTTAGTGATATTTATAGTAAAGTTGTATTTAGATATAATTTATAAAAATATAGTTATAAGCATATACAATGTAGCTTCAGATAATTTATTTTCCAGCACACACAAGTAAGATATTTCAAAATCCAGAGTAAACAGTTTCAAAAGATTAAACAATTTCTACCATTTCAACATCTAAAAAAAAAATTATGTTCTCCTAACCTTTTTATATAAGTGCATATTAAGTCAAGATCTCTCTTTTAGAATTTAACCAGTATTGAAATGATTCTAAAATGTTTCACCTAATGCATGCAATTAAGGAGAATTTTTCAGGAAGACTACTTCAGAACTAAAATAAACCAAGTATAAAAGATTAGAAAAAAATTTTTAAAAGATACGCTAAACTTTAAAACAATTTGAATCCAGAGGTATTTCAAGAAAAAAAAGTTACCTAGAAAAATCCTTATCTACTTCATATTCATACTTCATCCATGTATCTTGATATACTGAAAATTCCATTATGGTTAATAAAGCCATGGTGGTAAATGCTATTAGAGAAACTGTGAAATCAAACAAAAAACCAGAATTAAAACAATTTTTAAAAAGTAAACAACAGTAAACTATTTTAAGTGAGATTAAAATTAGCAAAGAAAGTCCTTATATGATTGTCATGTGACTGGATACTACTATAAAAGGTTTTTCTTAAAGTGTTCATTATAAATTCCTTTCTAAAACAGCTCAAAAATGAAGATTTAATGAGCACAAATATGAAGATAAACATTTCTACTATTGAGAAGCATTTTATCTCATCAATATTAGGTGTATCTCACTACACAGATCTGCCAAATTTTATAAGATGCAAAATTTTTCCTTTCCTTTCCTATATATAGCAATGCCATAGATATGATAAATGATGAAAGTAAGCATACATCTTACAAACCAGTCCCCTCATAATTAAAAACTCATCCATGCCTGTAGTCCAATGTATAAAAGACTAGACTAATTCGTAGCTCCTGAACAGCCATAACAATCTGTGTACCAGAAACTCAAATAACATCTCCAAATCTCTAATAAAATTCTCATCTACTTTGGAATCTCCTAAAAATATCACCTCATTTATAAAAGACCTGACAAAAAGAAAAGAATTATCTTATACTGTGCCAAAATACACTTAAAATGTATTGTGCAACAAGAACTTCCACTATTTTCATTTAAAAAACTTAATCACAGATTACAAATAGCAAGCAACTACACATTTTACCAAATGAAATGTCAATCTTACGTGAAATATTTTATTAGTTCTTCATGGGGGAAGAAACAATAGTAAATACTGTTATAGTTGCATATTTTTCTTATATATTTCATATTCATATTATTTAATGAACACTTCTACCTGTACCAGGTACTGCATTAAGCATTTTATAAATATTAATTTACTTAATCACTAGAGTACCACTATCAGGTAAATGCTGATATTATCCCCATTTCATGGAAGAAGAAACTAACGCATAGAAGGATTAAGTAACTTCCTTAAGATCAAGTAGTTAGGAAGAGGGTAGAGGTGGGATTGAAATCCAGACAGTCTGGTTCCAGATCTAAGCTCATAACTATTACCTCAGGCTGCCTCTCTCCTAGTTATGTGAAATCTAAGAATTTCTATCATAATGTCTAAATTGACTTATTCTTAACCTAAATTAGGACTGAAGCAGCGTAAGATTGCTAAATAACTTCTTCCAAGTTCAATTTTATTTATATATAATTATACTCAAGAGCACCAAAGCAGTAAAATTGGACTAATGTGTTCAGTCATGTTCTAATAAATGCTGCTAAATGCATAGACAGCACTGGGTTAGATGCCAAAGAAAATATACATGACAATAAAATTAAGGCAAACAGTGTGACACGAGGACAGATGAGTCACAAAGTTATTGTGCAATTCATTGATGAGTTCTTCTTCACGACTACATTTCTGTATGTTGTTGACTGGCTCCTAAGAAGCGGCACTCGGGGAAGGGGTTTTAATTGGGACGATACTCACCTGTACCTCCACTGGCTGAAGTCTCTACATAGCTGTCAGGAACCTTTGGAAAGGCATCCAACTCTTTCACCAAACTTAAGGTTTTTTTCCGATTCAGTCGCCTCATCTTCAGGAAAACCTTCTTCTTCTTTCATATAGTCATGCTAAGGAATAAATACTGAATAAATGAGTACTCTAAAAAAGATACAAAGATTTCTTTTAATTTTAGGTAACTGACAAATGTTCTTGGAACAACTTAACATTTTCATTCCTCCTTGAGAAAAAAGCTTAATGCTTATCCACACCTCTCCATTCCACCCTGACAAAAAATACTAATGAAATGCAATTTATACACACAAATACATTAAACAGCAGAAAAGTGAAAAGCAATTCACATTCAAAGTATTTAAATATACAAATTAATATAAGAAATAATTTTTCTGGGGCGCCTGGGTGGCTCAGTTGGTTGAGCAACTGCCTCCGGCTCAGGTCATGATCCTGGAATCTGAGGACTGAAGATTGAGTCTTGCATCAGGCACCTGCTCGGCAGGGAGTCTGCTTCTCCCTCTGACCCTCCCCCTTCTCATGCTCTCTCTCTCTCTCTCTCAAAAATATAAAATCTTAAAAAACTGTTTTTCTTCTATTAAATTAATATTAAAATACATTCCCACCAAGAGACAACAATGAAATTAATAAAATAGGCATGCTAATATACTGCTAGCCAGAATATAAATATTCACCACTCTCCTTTTGACCAGGTAAATTCCCTTTTTAGGAAAGTATCCTAAGGTGATAATCTGGTTGTCACCAAAACTTTGATTCCGAGGTTAATTCTCATATTGTTATTTTTAAATATCAAAGAAAAAAACCCTGGGTAGCCAATACAAACTATGGTGAATTAAAAGCTCTGAATGTGGCAGCAGACCTATCCACAGAGACCTGGCAGGCCAGAAAGGACTGGCATGATATATTCAGAGCCCTAAACAAGAAAAATACGCAGCCAAGAATACTATACCCAGCCAGGCTGTCACTGAAAATAGATGGAGAGATAAAAAGCTTCCAGGACAAACAAAAACTAAAGGAATTTGCAAACACCAAACCAGCCCTACAGGAAATATTGAAAGGGGTCCTCTAAGCAAAGAGAGAGCCTAAAAAGGAACAGAGACCAGAAAAAAGGAGAGACAATATACAGTTAACAGTCACCATACAGGCAATGCAATGGC
>CM052807.1:51117567-51340326 GCA_028533885.1 Nasua narica
AGGGATATGGACATTGGGGAGGGTATGTGCTATGGCAAATGCTATAAAATGTGTAAGCCTGATGATTCACAGACCTGTACCCTGGGTTAAATAATACATTATATGTTAATAAAAAATTAAAAAAATAAAATAAAATAAAAATAAGAGCTCTGAATGTATGTAAACACTGAAAATCTTATAAAAGAACACAGTTAATGACATAAGAAAATACTCATAATACATTAGGAAAAGACTAGAACGTTGTATAAGTTCAGTTTTATGCGAAACAGGAGGAAAGATATACAAGAAATTGATTCAAAGTCTATATGCAAAAATGTTAAAAATAGATCATGAGAGGATTTGAATCATCTTTTTAACAGAATTTTGGACTTTCTAAATTATCTATTTTTACAATAAAAATATTATTTAAAAAATGGCTGTTTGGTATTCCTTTTGACCAGTATGCCAACTATACCTAAAATATGTTAAAGCCATAAAAATAATTGAATTCTCAAATATTCATACAATAAGACTGATTTGTATAAATACCACAATTGATACTATAAAGCATTACTAGAAATCAAAGTTGTATTAATAAAATCAACACGTAATAGAATAAATCAAATGGTTGCAGGAGCCAATAAAATAAAAAGAATGTCTCTAGAAGAAAGCCGAAAGTCTCATCTGAAATCCAATGGGTAGGGTTAATATGGAAAGAAAAGGCTATAGAAAGTGCATCTGTGAACAAAAAGGAGTCAGAGAAGTAAAAACTGGCAGTGATCGTGAATACCATCCAAGAGACCAGCTCCTCACCAGGGGCACTACTAATCAGTCCATGAGGGGAAGGTGAAACTGGATGCACTAATATGTGATTTCATTTGCTATGAAAAACACCCAACTAACTTCCCTTTCCTATTCCATATGCACAACGTGGCTTTCAGATTATAATTTTGCTTTTCATGTGTATGTTTTTCTTAAGGAAAAAGGAGACATGTGACATGACAGATGAGTCTCTGATCCCCATGACAATTATAAAACTGGTATTCTCATTTGTAAATTAAGCTTCTGAGTGTTTGTAGGTGTAAGTTGTGCTCCCTAAGTTTGTTCAACTCCGAGTAATCAAATTTGTTTTCTGTACCTGGTTAGTGGTAACTACACCATGATTGATACTTCTTCAATCTTTCAATTTCTACTCATTCTACTGAGTTAAATATTGAATATGTTCCAATCTCTTATCTTTAGACCAAAATGCTACATTAAATCAAGTCCAACTCCAACTATAGATCTCTGGCTATTTATCTATAAGCCAGACTTAAAAGAATGAATAGTTTGAGGACCTGGCTGGCTCAGTCAATAGAGCATGTTACTCTTTATCTCAGGGTGGTGAGTTGTTGAGGGTAGAGTTCACTTCTTAAGAAAAAGAAAAAGAAAAAGAAAAAGAACTGTCCCCATTTGTACAGTGATTACTTCCTCACTACATGCTCACCCCTTAACTAAATCCTATGGATACTTTTTAGTCCTTATTTAAGTTTGTCTCTGAAAAAATAGTTTCTCATTTCTTTTTCTTCTTGAAACAGCATCTTACCTTGGCTTAAGTGATACTATACTCCTAATTTTCATTCTATCTCAAAGACCTTCTTTGGCATATTGAACAGATTCTTCCACCTTTTGGATTCTGCACTTGGGGTGTTCCTCCCAACCCCAACATTTTCCCCCAGTGATCTCCCATCCCTACAATTTCCATCCACATGCTGATTCCTCTCAAATCTTTATTCCTAGTACAAATCTCTCTGCAGACATGTATGTATTTTTCTCTCTATGACATTTTCACTTGGTCATTCTAAAGACAATTCAGATTCAATTCATTGCTTTTTGGATTTTCTGTTTTCTCCACTGTGATGTTTGAACAGGAACCTGTCTCTTTGATCTGTATATCTCCATCGCCAGGCACAAGGGTATTTAATAAATATTAAGGGAAAAAAAAGGAAGGAGGGGAGGGAGGGAAGAAGGGACATTCCCCAAAGAAGGAAGGAAATTTCCCCAGAAATACCTATGATAGCACAGCTTTCCAATCAAAAGTTATATATGTTATATATAAGTAAATTATATAAAAATATACACGAGGAGAGCAATTTTTGGTTTTTTCACTCTAGTAGTCCGAGTTCTTAGAATAGTGGTTGGCACATAATAGGTAAGGTTAGCATTGTTGAGCAAATGAATAAAACTGAATTTTACTCCTATACTTTATTTTTATAAGCTCTATAAATGCTTTCTTTTAAATTATATAAAAAGATATGACAGCAGCTGGTTTTACAAACCTTCCAACAATTCATACAGCTTATTCAGCACTCCTCTCGCTTGGCTACTTCTCAGCCTCTATTATCCTCCATTCTTATTTTCCACAATTACTCTTCTAGAATGAAGCACCTTGCCACTCTGCCACTCTTGGTCCCATTCCCATTAAATCAGCACTAACCTACATCCAAGAAACTCATTCCATCCCCAATACATGCCACTCTAGTCCACAGAGCTACTGTTCTGATATGAACAAATTATCCAATAACTTCTAATTTTTCTAAAAGCATCCTTTTACCTGCTTTCTTCACGAAACTTGTCATTTTCCTAGTGGTAACTCCCTTCAACTCCTTCATTTCTGAGACTGTTTTATATATAACTTCTCAACCACCTCTTTCCTTCTACTTTTAATAACAAAGCATATACTATACAGAATTATAGCTCTCATACTATGTGTTAGGTATTATTTGAAGAATTTTTTTAAAGATTTTATTTGTTTATTTGACAGAGAGAGAGAGGGAGAGAGATCACAAGTAGGCAGAGAGGCAGGCAGAGAGAGAGGGGGAAGCAGGCTCCCCGCTGAGCAGAGAGCCCGATGCGGGACTCAATCCCAGGACCCTGAGATCATGACCTGAGCTGAAGGCAGAGGCTTTAACCCACTGAGCCACCCAGGCGCCTCTTATTTGAAGGATTTTAAACATTTATTCATTTAACCCTCTGAACTACTCTATGAAGTAGATACTATTTTTCTCATTTATAAAGACACTGAGGCACAGAACAGTAATTTTTGCAGGGCCACACAGCGAGTGATAGAACCTGGACTCGATCCCAAGCAGGTTGGCTCCAGAGACCACGCTCCAAACCACTGACACTCGAGTATCTGTGATCCTCTTCTACTAACACCTGGATATATTTAATATTTCCTTAATGACTCTAACACCTGGATCATTCAATAAGCTTCTCTTCTTCCCCATTGCATCACAATCCTTGGCAAGTCCTGACCCTATGACACTCATCCTATGGCATTCATTCACAATGATAATGCTTTTACCATGTAAGTGTGACAGATCTTCAATTCCAGTGACTTAGATCTAAGCAAGACCATGTTTTGGCTCCTCTTAACTTCTAAAACTGCTTCATCTCCAAAATCTAAAGCACTAATTTTCCTCTCTGAACAGAATCAATTATCCTCCAGGCTCTTTAATTTCCTAACTAGGACAGAATTTGTTCTTCATTATCCCTGTGTTTCCAGTTCCTTGGACTTCTCCCAGTTACCCAGTTCCACTGCTTCCGTTCCCAATTTATATGCTTCTCGATCTAGCTTGCTC
The DNA here is from genome assembly GCA_028533885.1 of Nasua narica. Taxonomy (NCBI): domain Eukaryota; kingdom Metazoa; phylum Chordata; class Mammalia; order Carnivora; family Procyonidae; genus Nasua; species Nasua narica. The sequence continues at coordinate 51,121,170 of CM052807.1, forward strand.
AGCCATTTTAAGAAATGCATTTAGAAATACCCTAGACCAGGGCACCTGGGTGGCTCAGTTGGTTAAGCATCCAACTCTTGGTTTCACTTCAGCTCATGATCCCAGGGTTGTGAGATCAAGCCCCACATTGGGCTCCATGCTCAGGGAAGAGTAGGATTGAGACTCTTTCCCTCTCCCTTTGCCTACACCCCCCCCCCCAGCCCCCGCTGGTGCTCTTTCTCTCTGAAATAAATAAATTTTAAAAAAAGAAAAAGAAAAGAAATACCCCAGATCACTGGTTTCCAGAAGTCACTGCCATGTTATAAAATTTTCTTTTTTGAACCTTAATGAAAAAACCAAGGACAAGACAGGAAACTTTAAAGCTAAATATAGTCAATTTAAAAATCTTGTATCTGAGCTTATTTCCTTCCTTTTTTTGTGTCAAAATGTCCTTTCTTTCATGAAAGGATAAAAGTAAATAACAGAAGTTTTGGTTTGTTTTGCTTTTTGGGTTAAAAACTGCCATTCTCCATCAGTCCTCAAATGCAGCCCCTTTCCCTGTTTTTTTGTTTGTTTGTTTGTTTTTTGGTTTTGTTTTGTCCTCCCTCTATGTTGTGTACTGGTCCACAAAAATCTAAAAATTTGCAAGCCACTGCATTTGATTCCTTTGCCCACTGGTTGGTGCTGCTCTTCATACTTTCCCACTCTCCAGTAACATACTCATTTTCTTCAATTTCTCCCCTAAACTGCCAAGCATATTAAGAAGCAAAACAAACAAAGTCCAGGGAGTCACTGATAACAGTTGAGACTAAGACAATGCTTTGAAAAACTGCCTAAGAAATAAGAAACCACCTTTCATGCTGGAGCACAATCATTACTCAACCTAAGGAATGTCATACAGCCCATATTTAATCATTGCATTCACCTGAATATAATGAGGCTATCAAATGCCTTGTCAAAATTAAAACAGAATTCATGACACCTTTTAGTCTGCTTAAGTTTAACTACTTCTCCAAACAAAATGGAGAAACAATTTTACTCCTGCTACCGACATTTTATGAGCTAACTTCTACTTTTAATATATATTTGGCAATATGAGAAATATTTAATTGGTTAACACACATGACCACGTCGCAGGCTGAAGTGTGTTCCCTAAAAGGAGACACCATGTCCTAATCCTGGTATTTGTGCATGGGCCTTATTTGGAAATATCTGGGTCTTTGAAGATGTAATTAGTGAAGGTGAGATCATACTGGATTAGGGTGGCCCCAAATCCAGTGATTGTGTTCTAAGACGGCCAGGTGAAGACACGTAACCAGGAGAGAAAGCATGTGAAGACAGAGGCAGAGATTAGAGGGATGCACCTACAAACCAAGAGCCAGGATTACCCAGATGCTACAAGAGGCAAGGAAGGATTCTTATCCGGAGCTGTCAGAGGGAACATGGCCCTGACAAGACCTTAATTTCAGTCAGCCATGCTCCAGAACTCTGACAGAATACATGCTGAGGTTTTTAAGTCATCCAGTTTATGGTACTTTGTTACGGCAGCCTCATCAAACTCACATAAGCCATTAATAAGAATGAGAAAGGACACAGAACAGATATTATTCAGCCCATCAGTGAACTTCAGAAACAAAAAGCAAAACAACTTATCTGTAACTTTAAATTACTTGATTATATTGTACTAGGATACTTTACACTAAAATTTTATTATGAAAAATAACTTATTTTCACTTGACAAATACTAGATATCCCTCCAAAAGTACTTATTCTTTTCACTTTAAAATGCAGACTTTTTACAATAGGGTTCATGTTGTTTTTAAAATTATTTACCCCAACATAATTCAAATAAATCTAGTGACTTTCTAAGTGACTTTTAAATATATTTATACTTGGAAGCTGAGTAAGATGGTATAAATATGACTTTTGTGACCAAAAAAAACCCCAGGGTTAATATCTAGTCACTTACTAGCTATGTCACAAATTTGGAAAGATCCTCAACATCCCGGTATCTGCTGTTATATTTTACTTTAAAAGGAGGGAGGGAGGCATAGTAGCTACCTCAGTTTCTAACAAAGATAAAAACGAGTCATTTGGTAAATGTTTCTAGTTCTCAAAAGAAATGCAAAGATCTGTAGGATATTTGAAATTTATGTTAAAGTCCTTGAGGAAAGTGGGATAGTATCTGAGGTTATTTAATAGTATCATGAACAGACTGAGGATGATATAAAGTGATGGAAAAGCTAAGAGAAGAGGCTGTAGAGTACCTGGAAGTACCTGGCAGCAACGTGAAGCAAAGATAAATTTAATCCTCCTCAAATAATAACAGCTTTGACTGTACTAACTACTCAATAAAAGTGTACCAAAGTGAAGTGGAAAAGGTCAGGGACACATGAAATACATTTACAGTAGAATGAATGTCTCCAAATGCAAGAATGGGTTAACAAGGCACCAAGAGCAGAAGAACTGACCTAGACTATAAGACTGTATGTAGTAGAAGAAAGAATTTGTACCTTAGTAATTGAGAGAACAGCTTAACAAAGCAAGCCATTGGGAAGATGGAGTTTATAGACATATTAACCATACAGAAGAGTATTTAATCACGTTTGGGATCAGAAAGAAATTACATTAAAGCATCTTCTTCAGTCTATATTTTGACTAAGTACCAAGGAAACATCTTGTGAATAACTACGGAAGGAAACAAAAATTTAAAATAACAAGAGCTAATAATGAACGTTAACTGTATGACAGGCATTGTTCTAAGTGCATGGGTTAACTCATTTAATCCTCACCAATAATCCTATGAGTTACATCTTATTATTCCAATTTTGCAGATAAGGAAACTAAAACACAAAAAGGGTAATTTGCCCATCATAACATTAAAAGGCAGAATCAGAATACCGAAAAACTTGCTAAATAGGATTTGTTAGTGGGCAGACTGCCTAAATGCAACTGTCATTAAAAATAAGTTTCACTATTTCTTCTAATTAAACCATTAATCTCCAAAGACAAAAAGCTTATATATTTTTTCTAATTTTTTTTGAAAATGTGTTTTTTAAATTTAAAAAATAATAATTTTTAAAAGATTTTATTTATTTCAGAGAGAGAGCAATCATAAGTAGGCAGAGAGGCAGGCAGAGAGAGAGAGGGAATGAGGCAGGCTCCCCGCTGAACAGAGAGCCCAACGGGGGCTCCATCCCAGGACCCGGAGATCATGACCTGAGCCAGAAGGCAGAGGCTTTAACCCACTGAGCCACCCAGGTGCCCCTAATTTTTTTTTTTTTAATGTTCCAGACTAGGCCTGTTTCCTTTGAGAGATCTTTCAAGCTTGATGTATTTCTATGATCTGTAGCCTCAAGCCATTTCAACTCAGTTGTGTACTAAAATTTATTATCAAAAACAAAACAAAATTCCTCTCTTCCCCTTTCCCCAAAAACCATGAAATTTATTTTTTTCATGTTTTTCCTCTAGGAGAACTGGAATAACTGCCTCAATTTAAAGATATCGATAAACAAAACAATCGTCTCCTGAATTCTTCAGTGAACAAGCCTGACTCCAATTTCTTTTAACAGCTATATACCAGAGTTTAACGTAGGCTAGTCAATTACTTAAATACAACTTCAAACAAATAAACAAATCTTGTTTTTATATGTATCTTTAACTGCTTCTGAAAGCCAGTCTTGCAACATTTTAACAGATATTATGTAACTTTGCGTTGTGTTGAGGGCACTAAAGCCTAAATATAAAAGTTACTTAAACATGTTTTCTCAATGACCTATCAACTCTATATACTACCTATACCTGAGGCTATTCTCTACCTCTAACTGACAACTTACCTTCCGAAGCTTTCTTAACCCTCGAGGTACAAGAAAAGTAATAACACTCAGACCTCTCTCCTATAACATCTCGCCCGCCCTGCCCCTTTCCCATTTCCCCAAGCGGCGTGCGAAACTCTCTCGAGGCGAGGCCAAGACCTCGGTCTTTCTTAAAGAGAGCAACCTGCTGCCAAGACTTTGGTATTTGCCTGAATGGGGGTGGGAGCCAGATACCCGGGAGAGTGGGGACACAATCCGGTAGGTCTTCACAACACGGGGCCCTGCTCCCTGAGGACCAGAGGACCCACTGGGGCACCGGACACCGCGAGAAACAATGGGTCAGGGTAAGCAGCTATCGGGGAAGCACTTAAACTCCTTCAAGTTTCAAGACAGAGCAGAGACACCGGACTGAGGAGAGGGGAGCTCCCAGGCGCAACGCCCCCGGGGGAGGTGGAGCGGCTCCCCAGTCCGGCCCTCTTCCCAAAGGAGAGTGATGAAGACAGGGAGCTAACCCCGTGACAGATTCACAGCCCCCTTAATCACATTCACGCCCTGAACAAGCCTTGGAACAATCGGGAGAACAGCACCCGGCGCGGTTTCAGTATTTTACCTTGTCTTACGGTATCAGCCGACCGCCATGTTTCACAGAAGCCCGGGTCGCCGGGCTCCCGTTTGCCCGAAAATATCGCGAGAATAAAAGCGACAACCACCGCTGAAAACGTCAGATGGGAGACAATGTAGACTTCTCGCGATATTCCCTTTGCTGACGAAGCATTTCGTGAATCAAGAGGTGTGGTTTAGATGAAAGGGTGTGGCTAAACAGAACTTAGGTTGAAACAAAGTTTAGGTGTAACCACGTGGCCGGTAAGCAATCAGCTTCTCCAGGGAGGGCTGGGTTACCTTCGGAATGATAGTTACGGACCACAGAAGGAATCTCAACTCCTCACACCTTACTTTGTTGCTAATGAGAAACTTTGGAGCAGGATTTTTCATTTGCAACCCTAATACATATCACGTCTCCAGCTCCACCATGTTTTGTGCCTTCTGTTTTAGCCTCATTTTTTTTTTCCCGTCTTTAGCCTCATTTTTTTTTTCCCGTCAAGAACGTTTAAACTTCCTTTTCCAGACCTAGGTAATGCTTTTAATGTTTCTCTTGACTTCCAGATAGTAAGTTCCCTAAGAAAGCACATCCGGGGCGCCTGAGTGGCTCAGTGGGTTCAGGTCATGATCTCAGGGTCTTGGGATCGAGCCCTGCATCGGGCTCTCTGCTCAGCAGAGAGCCTGCTTCCCCCTCTCTCTCTGCCTGCCTCTCTGCCCACTTGTCATCTCTCTCTCTGTCAAATAGATAAATAAAATCTTTAAAAAAGAAAAAAACACATCCGTCTTCCTCACCTTTATATCGCCAGTACCTCCAATGCACTCAAATATTTGTTAAGAAAATTAATACTTCATCTTTTCCTAACCCTTCGTAGTATAAGAATAAAAGAATATGGAAAGAAAGGGTAAGTGGAAACTGAGAGTAAGCCCAGCTGTAATCAGATTTTCCAATCAAACATTGAAATTTTGTGATTTATTGACCAAAAAAGTCTTACAAAGGCATAAGAACGAATGTTTATACAAGCACTGCTTTTTTCCCCAGTAAGCACTGTTTTAAAGTTTTACTTGCCTTATCTTATTTAGTCCTTACAAGTGTATAAATATTGTTGGTAAACCATTATTTACCAGTAAATATGAAAATTGAGTAAAGTGGCAATTAAATTATTTACCCATAGGCAGAAAGCTGGGAGAGGCAGAGAAATCTTGACCACATTACTAAACTGCCCTTTGAAGGAGCAAGTCACACCATTTTATTTAGTGAATTAACATTTATTGAAATAGAAAATTTCGCTAAATTGAAACTATCCTGGAAAATAAAAGCAGATTAAAACGTTTCCACTGATCCAATTTCATTTCCAGATTTTTCATGTCAGCGTTAGTCCTTCTTCACTTATTTAAGAAGAAGTTAAGAAGAAGAAGAAGTTTATTATAGTGGGTAAGAGGGTGGACACTGGGGCTGGATTTCCTGGGTTAAAATTCCAATTGAACCATTTACTAGCATGTGACTCTGGGCACATTATTTCATCCTGCTTCCTCACCTGCAAAATGGCATGATATCTCATGATTGTTATGAGGGCCAAGTGAGTTAATAAATATCTAAAGTGCTTCTTTACTTTAGCCCAAAGGTACCAACAGCCCTTCCTTCTTTGTGGGTCTAAGATTATATGGGCTCTTGCTTAGATGGAAGCTGGCTATTGTTCACTTAGTTACACCTGATTGCTGGTCTCCAGAATTACCTACTTTCAGGGTAATAACTCTCCCATAGGAGTTGGATTTCCTCGTACTGCAAAACTAATTTGATCCTGCTTATTTAAAAAACAACTCATCATCTTCCAAGCTACTAAATGAAGACGAAATTAATTTCCCCCGATTGAACCTCAGCTTAACTTTAAAGAGGGGTGAATACTTAATCCCATGTTGTTGGTAACAGGTTTATATCTGGAAAACAATTTGCTTCCAAAAGAAATAAACCAATTGCATTATATATTACCTGCAGAAGAGTACCACGAGATAGGCTTTAAATTGGGATTTAAACTGGTGCTAAACCTGTATTTTTATACAGATGCTAAAAAGATATTTTCATGCTGTTTTTTTCCTTTATAGTTTGAGTAAAAGTTTTAGCAAGTTAGCAGCAAAATTAAGATATATATATATATAGCTATATGAATGCCCCACAAACACTTCAAATTCAGTATATTGCCAAGTAGATCTTATTATTTACCCCCAAATCTGTTTCTTCTCTTCTATGCCTAGGAAAGTCAAAGGCACCACTAACCTCTGATTGAATCAGATTAGATTCCTCTGTGGCTCCTACTTCTCACTACCTACTAATCCTCATGACCAGACAATTCCTTTTATAACACTATTCTCAGTTTCATGGTATACACCAAACCTTCATTTTTACTTGCTTCAATTATAGGTCATTCTTAATGTTAATTCAAATTTTGTATTTACATTTTAAACATTGTCCTTTACACTTTTTTTTTCTTTTGAGAGAGCACGCACATGAGCGAGGAGGAGCAGCAGAGGGAGAGGGAGAGTGATTCCAATCAGTCTCCTTGCCCACCGCAGAGCCCTTCATAAGGCTCAGTCTCACAATCCTGAGAATCATGACCTGAGCTACAATCAAGACTTGATTGTTTACCCAACTGAGCCTCCCAGGTGTCCCAAGCTTTACACTCTTAAATAATTTTTCCTTCTGCCAAGTTGGGACTTAAAAATCTGAAATCACTTTTCATGTGCCAAGTTTCAATTTTGTATATCAGCTAATGGATAAATAGCGTAAGTCTGCTTACAGTGGCAGGACTTGCCATTCAATATCCCTATTTCAATAGAGGTACCATCAGGATTTTAAAGTATTGTGCAATATTTCAGTATGACTAATAATGGATCAAAAGGACCACAGATCACTCAACTGAACCTGTGACCTGGCCATTCATGAACAAACGTTCACTAAGGACCTTCTATGTGACAAGTAGTGTGTTAAGTACAGAATATGACCTACTGACAAAGCAGATAGCCCAGCCCTCATGGAATTTGTACTACATTGGGGTACACAGGTACCAAATAATAAAGCCCAAAACAAATATGTGACTGTGGCTTAACAATTATTAACAGTTATTAATAAACTATTTTAATAGTTATTAATAATATATTATGTGTATTCAACATGTTTTATTAGAGTCTCCCAGAAATTTAAACATAAAAATATCTAGCTGAAATTTATATTTTATACAATATCATTCTCTATGTTGATTACAACATTTGAATCTGGCGTTTTACTTTTCATTTCCAAATATTCTTTCACTAATATTTTTTATCTTTGCATCATAGATATATTGTCTCATCTATTTGATTAGCTATTTTTGTGAACTGTCAATATTTTAAAATAAATTGTAGGTCTTTTATATTTCTTAAGACTTTTAAACGTATTACTAATTTCATGTTAACAGTGGATGAAATTCTTTATATAAATGCCTAGGACATAGCATTATTAATACTTTACTGCACTGTATTAAATTAAAAAGAGGCAGCATATTTAACTCACATACTGTAGATAGTCAAATTTTGATTTCAGTAATGTGACATAAATAGAAATGTCTGCAAGCTTATCACCTATCAAGCTCAAATGCCTTCAGGCATCCAAAAGCTTTGAAAGTCAAACTGCTTTAAAACACTGCTGGTCTCTAAAGACATAAATGTAGCCTCCCAGACCAAATGGCTCATAACACGTATAACAGTCATTACCTTATTTTCATCTGTTACTGTTAATATTTATAAACTTATAAACCCAGGTGAAGCTCGAAGATAATATCTAAGAACAAGCACATTCGTGTGCGTGTGTCTTTATGTTTGTATAATTTTTATGTACATGGCAAACTGTCATAATTACAAAAAAAAAATAACAGGATGCTCTGAGAGAAAAACTCAACTTTCAGCTGAATAGAGCAGAAGATATTTTTCCTTTTTCTGATATGGTTATCTAACATTGATGTTGAGCTAAAAAAGATAAAATAATTTCCATCCCATATATGAGATATGTCCCTACAGGTGATTGTTGTATCATGTAAAAAAAATACATAAACAACTAAATATATAAATAATATATGGTCAGGATTTAGATGCTTTGACTAAAAATTCTGAATATATACCTTACTATTACTGTCCGAAAGGACCTAACTTGACAAATATTTTTATTAAACTTGTTTTTTGGGTTTTTTTTTAAAGAGAGAGTGAGAGAGAGAGAAAGAGGAAACATACAAGCTGGGGAAGAGGCAGAGGGAGAAGAGAAGCAGGCTCCCCGCTGAGCAAAGAGCCCGACATGGGGCTCGATCCCAGCACCCTGAGATTATGGCAGAGGCTTAACCAGCTGAGCCACCCAGGTGCCCTCTGTTTTGTTTTTTTATTTTTAAAAGGTTTTATTTCTTTTAGAGAGAGAGAGAGAGCACAAACCAGGAAGAGAGGCAGAGGGAGAGGGAGAAGCAGGCTCCTCTCTGAGCAGGGAGCCTGATGTGGGGCTCCATCCCAGGACCCGGGATCATGACCTGAGCAAAAGGCAGACACTTAACCTACAGAACCACCCAAGTGCCCCAATTAAACTTGTTTTGTTTTAAGAATTTTTATTTGTTTATGACAGAAATAGCGAGAGGGAAGACAAGTACAGGGGGAGTTGGAAAGGGAGAAGCAGGCTCCAGCTGAGCAGGGAGCTCAATATGGGGCTTGATTCCAGGATGCTAGGATCACAACTGGAGCTGAAGGCAGATGCTTAAGAACTGAGCCACCCAAACAGCCCAAATTTGTTTTTCTAAGTAAAGGATAGTTGAGCCAAAACAGTAAGCTCCCCTCCTCTCTGGGTCTTAGAAGGAAAGAAGCCAGTGGGACATCGGCATTCCCCCTTGTCCTTACACACACTTTCTCCTGAACTAGGCTTTGAAGGAGTAAACTTGGTCAGAAGTTGATTTCCCTCTAATGCAAGGTAGTTAGATTGGGGAAACCCCATTAAAGATCTGAGCATTTTACACAGACTGGGGCTGCTGCTTTGATACCACTTCCATCCTATAAGGGTGAAGTTCCGAAACACATTGATCCTCCTTGGCACTCCCATAACAGTAGTGATGGGGATCGCTGAACCTGAGTTAGAAGAAGCCATTAACATCATATCTATCATAAGCCAACTCCGTGTTGGAGGAACACAGAGGAATCCATTAGAATCTTTTATTGGGAGACAAAAGGTAGAAAAATATGAGGCTGGGAGATTAGTACTATTAGTACTAATTAGTACTATTCCATATCATATATATATCTCCATACACAGAACAAATAGTCTTGATTCAGTTAAACTATGAGATTTATCAGGGGAAAATTGAAAATAATTAAGGCCATAATGGATAGTGTGGCTTTGTCTTTGCCCCCTTGGATCATCCTTTGGGGAAATGCAGCAGTTCTATCGCGAGCATACTGAAGAAGTCCAATGGAAAAGGTTCACATGGCAAAATTCACTTTAAATATTCCCGATGAGGAGTCTAGAGCCACTCAGATCCCTGGCCCATTGTAGGAGACCCGTTTTTCTCTGAACTCTTGCATCATCTTCTTGTCCCAAGTACTCTCAAGTTTCACTGCGATGTCTCTGATAAGGATCCTTGGTGTTCTCTGCATCGGGTCACTCCTTTGAGCCTGGCAACTCATGCCCTTTGGCTCTAGGAAGTTTTCTTGATTGGTTTTCTTAATTTCTCTCCTCTGTTTTCCCTGTTTTCTCATTCTTAACCCCTATTGTTGTAGGATATGATCTGGGTTTTATGAACGTTAATTAGAGGAAATGGGACAAGGACAAAAGTGAAATAAAGAATGATACTTTTTGCTTTACACAACCATGGTGTTGTTAGTTAGCACTATTTTCCTGCATTTATTTATTTTAAAAGTGACCCCAAAAATAAATAAAAGCTGCATATAATAATTAGGGAGTGGGAGAGATTTGTGGTTGACTAAATACTCTTCTCTCCTTTAGTAGCAGAATTCTGGACAATAAACCCAAATGAAAAACTACATTCCCAGGCTTTCCAAGTGGGGTGGCAGATATGTAAGTGAAAGTCACTTGAGTAGGGCCTTTATGAAAGCCATTTGGTCTCTTTTTTTTTCTTACCTTCCCTCCTTCCTCTGCTTGGAATGTGGGTGTGATGACCTGAGCCCAGCAGCAATTTTACGACTTGAGGATTGAATCCATACACTGAAGATGGTGGAGGAGGAAGCCAGAAAAAACCTCAGATCTCATAACTGCCGACTAGTTGCCTAACTTCACTTAGGTAAGGGAATAAAATCCTAATTCCTTCAAGCTACTGTGGTCAAGGCTTTCTAACCAGTAGCTGGCAAGTAATTCCTAATGGATTCAAAGAAATTTATACTATTTTTAACCTCTGTGAAAACAATCTTCCTTATTACACGTAAGCCTTATTTTTATTTCTGTTCATTTTATTTTCATTCACATGTTCAAGTGTGTGCATGAAGCTGGCCCAATTCCAGTATTTCCTACTTCCAGTCTCATTTCCTCTGTCCAAACTCCACATTTACACTAGTATTATCTTCTGAAAACACTTGTCAGTGTGGTATGGTGATTAAAGTCTGTAATCAGAAACACGTATGTGCTAATTCTGCTCTGAAACCAGCTGTTTAATATGAAACAAGACAACCTCTCTTGCTTCAAACTCTTCATTGGTAAAATGGGAAAGATTATCTTTCTAAACAATTGTGTTAGAATTAAATTCACACATGTAAAGTAGTTGGCACATAGAAAGATATTAGGGTAGCCTGATGAGATTGTCATTCCCCAATTAAATCCTTTTGGGAAATAGGAAGAGAATTATTGAAATAGAAGTGGAGACATAAATGAGTAATTGGAAAGGTATATAGGTACTTAGGGTCTTGAACAGCAAGTCTTATAAAAAATATTTTTAAAGGATTCAGGGGGTGGGGGATCCTCTTTGAAAGCTTTATTTTAGGAAAATGCACAAGATAATAACATGAATTGAAAATTTAGTAGGAGCCAGTCTTTTAAATGTTTCAAATTTATTAACTCCTTTAACTATAGGATATCTCTATGAATAGGTTTCTTTTATTACCTCCACTTTATAGATGAAGAATTGGAAGTATAACAAAGGCTAATTTGCCTAAAGTCATAATGCTAATTAATGATGGAGCTGGGATTTGAACCCAAGAAGTCTGGCTTCAGAACCAACACTTTTAATCCCTATGCCCAAGGGTTATTAATGTTATATTCAAAATGTTTTCATAAGGATTAGCTTTAATGATTAAAGGAACTAAATGGAAATATCAGGTAATGTCTGGCATTTAGAAGATACTCAGACACATTTGAAGCCCTTTTTTCCCCTAGAAGATCATGGATGGTAGAAAGTGTAACTGCCAGTGTTAACTAAGCAAAAATTAACAAATAGGCTGATTATTACATGTGACATCAGCAACAGCAAATGCAAGTCACAAGGACAATTTGTTTTCTGGGCAAAAGGAACCACTGGAAAATGGGAGGATTTAATGTTCTAGATATGTGTGGAACATTCTAATTACCTGGACAGAAGGACAGGGTAATTAAAATAGAGTAATTAAAAAGGCCTTTATTAAGTGAGGGCTGAGGGCGGGTGGGGGCCAAGATAAAACAGATTCAGAGTACACTGAATAATATGTAGAATTGTTGAAGCATTATATTGTACACCTGAAACTAACACTATGTTAATTATACTACAATAAAAATATTTTTTCAAAAAAGTACAGTGAGATGGAAAGATCTCCAGCATATATGATCAAATGGAAAAAAAATCAAGGTTTAGAACAATTTACAGGCTATTTTCATGTAAAGGGGAAAATAAGAATATGCATTCACGTTTGCATTTATTTGCAGAAAAACACTGGAAGGATATACAATAAAGCGATAAAATTTTTAAAAAGCCTTTAAGTATATTTATATGGTGTAGTATTTCATGTACACAGAAGCGTATGTATGTAAGTTATGAAGCCACATAAATATCTGTGAAGCCATCACCCAACTTAACTAGAAGAATTATTAATAGCATTGAAGTGACTTGTGTGTGGTGTCTCCACCGTATTCCACTGCCTCCCCACTACTCCCAATGCTAGGCTACATCCCTTGCATTTGTTAACTATATAGAATGTAAGTCTAAGCAAAATCACGTGTAAGTTTGCTTGTTTTTCTGAGCTTTACAATGGTACCTAATCTTCTGAAATTTGCTTTTTAAGCTCAGCATTACTTCTAAGATTCATGTAAAAAGCCTAGGGACTGTTTTCTATTTTTACTGCTTTGTGAACATACTACATTTTGATTATCCGTGCTTCTTGGGGCGGGGGGGGATATGGAATTCCAGCTTGTGCTGATATTAACGTTTCTATAAACATTCTTGTACATGTTCAGTGGTTCTGGTTGCTTCATTTCCCCGAAGACACTGCTCTCAAACACGACTGCATATTAGAATCATGCCAGGAGCTTTAAAAAAAATCATTCCCCACGCTCCAGATTTTACATTTAATGGCAGCCATGGTTGAAGACAATGCCCTAGGGCATATACCTAGAGGTAGAATTGCAGCCTCAGAGGATACTGCCATCTTCAATTTTACTGGTACTGTCTGGGTTTCTCCAGAGCTGGAGCACCTGATCATACCCCAGCCCCACCAGCGGTGAGAAGAGTCTTCCCGCCCCCCCCCGCCTCCACATTCTCATTATGTTTATATTGTCACACTGTTGCAGCTGTTTGCCAACTTAGAGAATGCAAAATGACATTGCTTCTTGCTTTTATATTCTCTTTATTGGTCAGTTCATCTCTGCAGCAGTACTAAACTTGCTATCTTAATTATGACAGCTTCCGTGCCTATTAACAGTTCTCTCACTCTATTCTGCATCTTTTTAAGAGTTTGGTTTTTTTTTTTTTTTTTCAGATATTTTGGTCCCAGCAGTTGTTTGTGTTGCTACTATTTGACAATTTATTCTTATTTTATAAATATCCATAGGGAATAGATAAATGTGATAATCTGACAAATACAGTTGAGACCAAGATGAAATCAGCCTAAGTGCCAAATACTGTTAATCTTTGAAGAGAATTAGATACTTGTTAGGCTTAAGTTATTCATGCTTTCTTTTTTTTTTTTTTTTTTTTTTTTTAGGCAGAGGGAAGGGAGGAGGGTATTCATGCTTTCTTGAATTGACAACATACATGAAAAGCTGTAACTATATTACTGGAAATCATTTGAAAGAAACAAGGTGGGGGGAGTTAGAAGAAATGAAGTAATGCAATTTATGGCCGAAGAATGAATAAACACATTTACCAATAATCTAAATGACAGGAGAAATTCAGAGTATGTGGAGTTGTTGATAGGAAACTAGTTTGATACACATTTCTTTAACATAAGAGATTAGTGTATAGAGCTTTAAAACGAAAATCAACTAATACTTGAGCTCAAATCTTACTTCTGCAAAACCTTCACCCATTCCTGCAGAAAGTGTTGGTTGTTCTCTCCTGGACTGCCAGCTCCCCTGGCTAGTAATTATCTTTGCATGTCATTTTTCTCTACTACAATGAGATTCTAAAGATGAGGGAAACTTCTTTCTGGTGCCATCTGCCACATAGTATGTGCTCAAAATGAATATTTTTTGATACATACATGAAGAATTAGGTGATGAGGTCTCTAGTTCCTTTAAACGTGGCTCTGTGACCCTTACCTAATCGACCCGTTTACACAGTGGATCACAATCTGGGCCAGGCACAGCTTGACCTTGCAATGAATGCCAACAGGAGAGCTCCTGAAAAGGTCAGAGCAAGAAAGTGAATGCCCCTCCTCGACTGGATTGTAGAGGCAGGGCACGTAAATCAGTCTAACAGCCCTAATTCCACAGAGAAAAGATTCAATAGAAAATAATTTAAAAATTACTGCCAACTGAAGCCGAAAAGCGAGCACTAAGTAGTTTCTGACCCTCGCGGGAATATCAGGCAGCTTCTCTAGGTGGTACAAAGACCACTAACCGGCACCCTCTCCCGACAGCGCCCTCCAGTATCATCACCACGGTGCTGTCCTTACAAGGTCACAATGGAGATCGTGGCTGCACCAGAATTAGCCATGAGCAAATCATACCGAGAAGCAAAAAGACTTTGGACAGGCCTGACACTTCACTATAGCCTATCTTTAATCCCTTTTCGTGTCACCTGATTAAAAAAAATAGATGAGAAAAACTCAGCAAGACAAAGTAAAAATAATACATACAAAAGGGATTAACATAAGAATTAGAGAATCCCTATTGCAAATCTCCTCTTCCATTTTACTCAGAGTCCCTGTCAAAAAGCACAATTTAACTGAATGCAGGCAGTTGAGACCAATATTCATGGAAGAAGTTTTTACTAAATACTACGATATTTATAATACTTCTTCTCTGTAGCACTGGCAAAAGAGAACAGAGATTGAAAGAGGGTGTGTGGGGTGAGGCCAAAGGAATGACAGAAAGGGAAAGAAAAATCAGGACGAGAATGTGTATTTGCATTGCCTACTTCCTATGCCGTGGTCTTTCGTTAGATTATATAGGTGCTTACCTGTACACCTTTCTCTCTTTCTCTGAATGCTATAATCTTGGAAACCAAATGATAAATCTTGGTGGAAGCATATAAAACAAGAAGAAAAAAAAAGTTGCCACAGGCCCTCATTCATTCTATAGTCTATATTTCTGTGGTGGACTTTGACATTTAATCTTTTGCCTTAGGGGCCTTCTTTAGTTCCCTCCTTCTTATTCTTGTCTATAGCTTAGAAAGATGAGGGTAATCATTAGCTGAGGTTCAAAGAAATTAACTTTTTTTTATAAAAAGATTTTATTTATTGGACGGAAAGAGCACAAGTAGGCAGAGCAGCAGGGAGAGGGAGAGGGAGAACCAGACTCCCCACTGAGCAGGAAGCCTGGGCTGGGGCTTCATCCCAGGACCCCGGATCATGACCAGAGCTGAAGGCAGATGCTTAACCAACCGATTCACCCAGGTGCCCCTAAATTAACTGTTTCATAAACAATTGAGATATGCTAAAATTTTATCTAAAAATTTAAAAATCAAGTGGTAAGCTTGATAAATAGTTTCTTAAATGTTCATTGTTCACTGAAACTCTGAAACATAGAGGAACCTCTCCTACCTGTGCTCAGGGCACTCTTCCATGTGAGTGACATTAAGAATTATATGGACTGGTGGCGCCTGGGTGGCTCAGTTGGTTAAGTGTCTGCCTTTGGCTCATGTCATGATCCCAGGGGCCTAAGATGTAGTCCCGCATTGGGCTCCTTGCTCAGTGGGGAGCCTGCTTCTCCCTCTCCCTCTGCCTGCTGCTGCACCTGCTTGTGCTCTGTCCAATAAATAAAATCTTAAAAAAGATTTATATGGACTGAATATTATCCTTCATATCTTCTAATGTTTACCAAACTAGAAAAGAGATTGACAGTGTATATGATGGTATTCGAATAGTGACATATACATGGTACACTAAATATGAGTTTAATGACATTTCAGATTATACATTCCCAGGAGGCATGAATCAACATTAGCTTTCTGTGTTGAGTTTAATACTAGATGTGCATGCACACCAAATCCAAGCTCTCATGACAAGGGTTGGAGGAAGTGACAAGGAGTCTTTTGCACTAACAAGAGACTTATCTGTCAGGTATTCTGTGAGGGACTTCCTTTCCCATTTACGAACACAATCCCGCCAGGCTACTCTTTCAGTGATCAGGCTTCTCCTCCAGTGACAGATGCGATCCAGTCCCTGTAGGCAGAAATTCTGGCAAAGACCGTGGGTGCTGTGGGCTGGCAGTTCCTGCTGCCCCAGCTCACAATACCGATGAGCTCGTACCGTCCCTCGTGGGCACACTGCAGCGGTCCTCCGGAATCTCCCTGCAACCCGCAAAAAGAAAAGTTCTCCTGGTTGCTTGATTTGTGGTCGATGCTAACTAACCTCTGCTGCAGAGGGGACCAGACAGTGCCTAAGTCATTCCCTCATCTCTGATTTCTGCTCATAACAGCAGAGGGAACTAGGTCGTTGGCGGATGTTACAGATCTCCGAATCAGATCAAAATCTGTATTTTCAAAGGGTGGCTAAAAGGTACATTTAACAAAGTCATTTAATGCTGACAATAGATCGTGCCTTGCAGAAAGTTTCAGGGATCTACTAAATATCAATGACTAAATGATGGCTTTGAGTTACATGGAAGTATCTTTATATTTTCAATGCTACTAGAAGTAGATTCTTTAAGCTGCCTGATTCAGCTTGAAGTTGAGCCATAATAAATTATTTTTATTGGTCAAAAACAGCTGAATATCCTCAATTTCACACAGTCAACCAAGCAAATGAAAGAGCAATTCCTTTTGAGAACTGCCTTCACTTCAGGTATCCAATTAGCTCTGAGAGTACATCAGCTTAGCTATGCACTTACTCTTCTCACTTTTAAAACTACCATATATTTCATAACTCTTTATGGTCAGCAAACACCCATTTATGAGACACCCTGAGCCGAAAACCACACTCGTCAATGTGTCCTCGAATTACCATGCATGAGGATGAGCCCGCAGCCCCTCCACATATGTTGGAGTTTTTAATATCCAGTCCCCAGTAGCTTCGACAAGATGTACTGCTGATTAGTGGTACCATTGCCTCCTGCACAGTTTTAGAAATCTCGTCTTCTAGTAGAAAAGGAATAAAACATATAACCTAGGCAAAATGCTTGTAAAGGATACAACAAAAATCGTCCTATATACAGATTCCGAGGGTCATCCCACCCACTCTCTCCTCTCGGCACTGTAATGATGTTAGGTGGTTTGTAAAAAGCTAGAATTACTGCACAGTGGCTTACACAACAGGAACAACTGACACCCTATGTGGGTTCTTCTGTCTTAAGTATGGGCTTAAGAAAATGGAAAAAGGACACCACTATATAGAAGGAGGAAAGAAGTTGTTAAAGCAAACACTGCACTTCACGTTTTTTGTGTTAATTCTATATTTCATTGGTTTCATGATGCTCTTATTCTTTTGACTTGACTTCACGTTTCCGTGTTGACACTGGAGGTGACAACTAAAATTGCATTGTGACTTACTCTTTATTTTATTGGATACTGGATATTTGTGACTTGTTAACTCAGTTGTAGAATATGGTGGAAGTGAGACCAGAGTCATGGGTTTGACCTTTATGTAGACTATTTTCAGATAAACTTTATCAGTTATACCAGCCCCTCATTTCAGAAAAATGCCTCCCATCTTTGAAACAGGCTCATAACTTTAGGAAGAGGTTTTCACCATAGCAGCACCTATACTGTTGTGAAAGCAAGTGTGTTCACAGTGCCACTGGGGAGTAATTACCTATAAATATTCGGTAAAAATTACATACAAATATTTATTAGGTAAAAAGTTCACTATTCTCCAACACAAGTTTTTACAAGTGTCCGTGAACTCATATCAATGAACTAGTATTATTGAACATTATGTCCTAAAGCCCAAGTAGTCACCTTTAGATCCATTATGAAAAAAGACTTTTTCTACTATTATTCCTATTAAAAACACAGAAAAACGGAACATGAGCAAACAGTATACTCAGACTTCACAAGTATTTGTTTGGATGCTAATCCTGGAAGAGGCAGTGAATGTACTCACGATGTGGTTCAGTTATTCCCCATCCAGCAGTCATACATTTGGAAAATAAGTTTATTTTATCGTCTTTCCCTGGCAAACAGATTAGAGATACAAACTCTCCTAGAATGAGAAAAAGGCAAGTATCATTTAGTCCACTGGATTGATATTATCTATATTGTTTCTCTTTTATCATGGCTCTAAAAATAACTACTTTGACATGATAGCACCCATTTTAGCCCTATAACTTAATAAATAAAGAAGGTACCATCTATTAATTACTCAGAACTGAGGGATCATCTCAATCCACATGTAACCACTTTGTTCCATGGGAAGTATTACCATATCTTCCCAGGACAACAGGAACACATGCCCTGCATAGAGATGGTTTCTCATCCACTAACCATTTTAAAAGTGTATCTGCCTTTTTGTCCATGTGCCTTTAGGACATCACCTTGTTCAATTTCAGATGACCATGCAGAAGAATGGAATAATCTTTTCTCTTCAACTGTGTTAGATGAGGAATGGAGAAAAACCACATTTGTAGCAATGTAAACTTTTAAAGTATTTTTGCAGCTAGTGTTTTTATATCTATCTTTGCAGGTGTCTTATAAAATATACTGATATATATTTAAACATTCACATTTTTTCCAAAAAAATGAAAATTCACATTTTCACCAAAATTCGTATATATATAAAAATCGTGGGTTTATGTGTATGTCTCTGTGTATATACGCTAAACACACACACACATGTGCACACACACACACACTGAAGGCAGTGTGCCTGTGTGCTTTCCCATGCTGTTTGATTTCAGTTTTATCCAGATTTTTACTCACTTAAATGTTTCAACAGATCTGCTGTCCTAGACCTTTTATTTCAATGATTTGTCCTTTATTTTTTACTGCTGTCTCTTAATTCAATCACACACAACTCTGTAACTTGTTTATTTTCCTTCTCTCCTCTCTACACACATTCCAACTGAATCCAAATCTTGTGATGCCACCTTCACAGATAATCATTGCTATATCATTTCCTGCCAAGTTTCCTTGAGCTAAAATATTTTCCCTCTACCAACATTTTCTTTAATCAGCCATTTTTCTTATTCTGTTTTTTTCATTTACTAGATTATGATCATATCATTTCTGTCCTTGCATACAGACCTCCTGGATCATTTTTTTAATAGCACACAGTATTTAGATAAGGAAATGTATTATAATTTGTTAAATCCCTGTGGCAAGCTTTTAGACTATTTAATTTTGTTTCCCCTTAAAAGCTGCATCAAGCATCCTTGATCATCAATCCGTGCATTAGAGCCAGTACTTATGGAAAATAAAATTGCTGGAGCAGGAGGCATACGCTTTAAAAATTAACAGATATTGCCAAATTGCCTCATTTTGGACAAAAAATAAAGGATGTATCGACTTACACTCTACCCGGCTATGTTTCTAATCTAGAAGTCTAGAAGTCTGTCAGGAATCTTGAAAATAGTTATGCCCTAAATCTAACAATGCTACTTCTAGGATATTTGTTTTAAGGCAAGTCTAGATTTGGAAAAATGAATACATAAGGATAGTCAATCCAGCATAATTTAAATTAAAAAAAAGAACCTATTGATAAGAATTGTGGAAAGGCTACTACTAGCCATTAAAATTACATTTTAAAAGAAATTTTTAGGGGCACCTAGGTGGCTCAGTGGGTTAAGGCCTCTGTCTTCGGCTCAGGTTGTGATCTCGGGGTCCTGGGATCGAGCCCCGTGTCGGGCTCTCTGATGGGTGGGGAGCCTGCTTCCCCTTCTCTCTCTGCCTGCCTCTCTGCCTACTTGTGATCTGTCTCCTCTCTGTCAAATAAATAAAGAAAATCTTTAAAATAAAATAAAATAAAATTTTAATAATATGAAGCAATGCTGATAAGTGAAAAATCAGGATAAAACTCAGAATAGGTATATTACAATTATTTAAGTACACATAGAGTATGAGGTATAAAAAGACAGAAAGAAACAGGCCAAATGTTCACATGATGGTCATGGTAAGGTGGTGAGGATGAAAATCATAGGTAGAAATTGTATTGCTTCTAATGGGAAAAAGGCTATTTCTCACTCTGCCCACTGAATAGAAATGAATGGGTACAGATTAGATAAGCTAACTGAATATTTAGGGGGAAGAGAAACAGAAACGTTCATGTTGATATTGACATGAGGTGGTGCTGCGTGGAAAGCAAGATCCTTGGAGACCAGAAAAGAGGTGGCGGGGGGGGGGGGGCAGGATAAAGGGTAAATTCAGAATGGCTGAAAAAAGGGAATGTCTGTAATGACTACTGTGGATGTTGGAAAGAAGAAACATGCACACAAGCATTGCAGAATGGTACTGAAACCAGAAACTGCAAGTTTTTAAGGGCACCCAGACCTCACCAACGGTCTTTTTCTAGAACAGTGGTTCTCAACTTTGGCTGCACACGGAAATTTCCAGGGGCAGTTTATAAAATACTGGTCTAGATTCAGCAAAATCCAGGATACAAGATCAACATAGGGAAGTCAATCACATTTCATGTAGAATTTAAAATTAAAAACAATACTATTTATAATTGTGAAGAAAATGCAAAGCTCAGATATGTATATACTTAGCAAAACATATACTGGATCTGTGCACCAAAAATGGCAATATTCTGGTGAAAGAAATCAAATAAGACCTAAATAAATAGAGAAATACATTGTGTTCATGAGTTGAAAGACAACATAGTAAAGATGTCAGTTCTCCCTCAAGTGATCTATAGGTTTACTGTAATTCCTATCAAAATTACAGAAGTGTTGTAGACATATTATTTTAAAATTTACATGAAAAGGTACAGGGCTTAGAACTGCTAAAACAATCTTGAAAAAGAATAATTTGAGAGGAATCACTTTTTAATATAAGCCCTATTATATATCTACAGTAATCAAGATAGTGTGGTACTGGAGAAGGAGAAAAGACAAAGATAGATTAGAGATCCTAGAAATAGACCCATACCAATATGCTCAGCTGATTTTTCACAAGGGCACAAAAAAGCAACTCATTGGAGGAAAGACAACCTTTTCAACAGACATTGCTGGCACAACTGGACATCCTGGAACAGGAAAAAGAACCTTGACCAAAACCTTAAACCTTATACAAAAATTACTAAAAATGGATCATGAAGTTAAATGTAAAATACACACATTTTAGAGAAGTTGGAAAAAATTTTGAGCATTTAAGACTAGACAAAGAGTTCCTAGACTTGACACCTGAAGCAAAATCCATAAAAGGAAAATGGACAAATTGGGCTTCATCAAAATTAAAATCTTTGCTTTGTGAAAGACCTTGTAGGAGGGAGGGTCTACAGACTGGGAGATAAGCTACAGACTGGAAGAAAATATTTGCTAACCATGTATCTGACAAAGCAGTAGTATCTAGAATATATAAAGAATTCTTCAACTCCACAATATGAAAAACCACCCAATTAGAAATTTGGCGAAAGCTATGAAGAGACATTTCACTAAGGGGGTTTTAAAAATGTCAAATAGGCACATGAATATATGTTCAGTACTATTAGCCATTAGGGCGATACAAATTAAAGTTACCATAAGATATCACTACCTATCAGAATGCCTTAAAAAGGGGCACCTGGGTGGCTCAGTTGGTTAAGTGACTGCCTTTAGCTCAGGTCATGGTCCTAGAGTCCCAAGATTGAGTCTCGCATCAGGCTCCCTGCGAGGCGGGGAGTCTGCTTCTCCTTCTGACCTCTCTCCTCTCATACTTTTTCTCTCTTATTCTCTCTCTCTCAAATAAATAAAATCTTAAAAAAAAAAAAAAAGAATGCCTTAAGAAAAATAGTGACGAGCAAATGCTCATGAAGATGCAGAGAAACCAGATGACTCCTACCTCTCTGGTGGGATATACAATAGTACTAGGACTCCAGAAAAATAGTTCAGCAGTTTCATATAAAACTGAAACGCACCTACCCTAGGACCCAGCAATTACACTCTTGGGCATTTATCCCACAGAAGTAAAAACTCCTGTTCAATTTTATTTACACAAACCCTATACACAGAGCGTCTGGGTGGCTCAGTTGGTTAAGCGTCTGCCTTCGGCTCAGGTCATGATCCCAGAGTCCTGGGATTGAGTCCCACATTGGGTTCCCTGCTCAGCAAAGAGCCTGCTTCTCCCTCTGCCTCTGCCTCTCTTTCTCTATCTCTCATGAACAAATAAAATCCTAAAAAACAAAACAAAAGCAAAACTAAACAAAAAACAAATGCTCCGGGGAGCTTTATCTGGAATATCCAAAAACTGTAAACAACCCAGATGTTCTTCAACAGATGAATGGTTAAACTTTTATGAATGGTTAAACATCCGTATCATGGACTCCTACTCAGCAGTGAAAAGGAATGAACTACTGATACATTCACACACGATATGAATAAATCTCCAGGGCATTACACAGAGTGAAAAAAGTTAACCCACAATGTTTACAAGACTGTGTAATTCCATTTATATAACATTCTTGAAATGACAAAATTATAGAAACAACAGATTCCTGGTTGCCAGAGGTCTGGTGGGGAGGAGGAAATGAGTACGGCTATAAAAGGGCAACGGTCTCACTTGTGGTGATAGGAGTGTCCTTATCTCAACTGTGTCATTGTCAATACCCTGCAAGATGTTTCCATTGGTGAAAAAAGGGTAAAAAGTACATTGGTGTGTCTGTATGTCAGAATGGGAATCTACGATTATCTCAATATAAAAAATGTTTAAGATAATTTAATAAGCAAAATAAGGAAAAAAACAATACTGAAGCCAGGTCTCTACTTCTGAGACTGATTAATTGGTCCAAATTGCAACTTGGTCGACAGTTTTGTTTTGTTTTTTAAGCAACCCAGGGGATTGTGATGCATGGCCAAGGTTAAGAAGCACTGTTCTAGATGCTCTCACTGACTCCCTTATAAAAGCACAGAAAGCAAATGGTGGGCTGAGCCAGGACTGGAGTTTGCAGGATGGATCCACTGAAAAGACATTAAAAAGGGAAGTGAGGGGGCGCCTGGGTGGCTCAGTGGGTTAAAGCCTCTGCCTTCGGCTCAGGTCAGATCTCAGGGTCCTGGGATCGAGCCCCACATCGGGCTCTCTGCTCAGCCGGGAGCCTGCTTCTCCCTCTGTCTGCCTGCCTCTCTGCCTACTTGTGATCTCTCTCTTTGTCAAATAAATAAATAAAATCTTTAAAAAAAAAAAAAAGGGA
This sequence comes from Nasua narica, assembly GCA_028533885.1. NCBI lineage: Eukaryota > Metazoa > Chordata > Mammalia > Carnivora > Procyonidae > Nasua > Nasua narica. The sequence goes on from CM052807.1 coordinate 51,144,458, forward strand.
AGTGAGGCTATTGGCAAGGGGAAGAGCCGAAGAAGGCAGAAACACAGGATAGAGTTGGAAGAAAGCAGGAACATGGTCCAGAGCCCTAGGAATCCATGGAAAGGCACAAGTGTGAAAGTGGGTACTGTCCACAGGCCTTAGTTCCACTCCCCACCCCCAAATTCACTTTCTCATTGGTGCACCCCTGCTAAGTAGGTAGGAGGGTTACTGTTACTCCCTTTCTACAGATGATCAGCTGAGGCTCAGAGCAGTTACATAACCAGCCCACGTTCACGATCATGTGGCCACTATGTGACAGAGCCGAGATGAACAATTCCTCACTATGTGTTCACATCAGCTGTGGTTTAAATAACATTTAAAAAGAACAAGATTTTACTAAGCCATAAAGGTACAGACAATTGAACATCCGATGGGTCAAACTGCTCACCTAAAGTAAACCTCACCTAAGAGTGGGTCTCAGAATAAATAGAACAAGGTGAAAAACATATTTATTTGAAATCTTCTCTAGATCTCCAGCAATTAAAGACATATAAAAGTCAAATGTTTGGTCAGGTGCTTCAGATCTGAGGGAAACTGGTTTAGAATATCAGAAAGTTTTGATGGGGTGTCTGGGTGGCTCAGTGGGTTAAAGCCTCTGCCTTCAGCTCAGGTCACGATCTCAGGGTCTGGGATCTGAGCCCCGCATTGGGCTCTCTGCTCTGCAGGGAGCCTGCTTCCCCCTCTTCTCTCTCTGCCTGCCTCTCTGCCTACTTGTGATCTCTGTCAAATAAATAAATAAATATCTTTAAAAAAGAGAATGTTTTGAATTCGCGACTTTCAGACGTACCTACAGCACTTCTAAGCAAGATGGAAGATAAAAACCATATGGCAAAGCTTCAAAATATGGAGCAGAGTTACCCCACTGACCTAGTTCGACCGGTTTGTCCAGCTGCAGCAAGGAGAGATCATCAGTCGGAGGGAAGGGCGCGAAGCCAGGGTGAGTGTACACAGCTTTCACGGATACCAGATCGCCATTTCTTGTGTTTGAGAGGGAACTTTTTCCTATTACCAGGCCATCTGTGACAGTACTTGTCATAAGAAAAAGGATGGGGGACATAGATACCACTTTTAATGAGTTCATACTTTTTCAAAATTACTAAAAATATATTCCCTAACATTTCCCATCTACTTTAAAATCTTTGTTATCTGGATTTTAGAAAATGGGGGTTTCTTATTAATTGGATCCTTGAGAAAAATTAAGGTATCTACTTTCTTGCCTCCATAACATCAAATAAAAAATGATTTAGTATTTCTCAACAAGATTCATGATGCCTCAGGGTAATGATTCCATGTATCATTATAATCATAATATTATACAATATATGACATAATGGTCACTGAAACCTATTCTGGAAGTTATAGATACTCTACTCCTTAATACAATGTTTCTCAAGGAAATGTCTAGGAACCACATCCATTAAATCTGGCAGTGCCTTAAAAATGCAGAATCTCAGATATAACTCTATGTCAAAAGTCAGAATTAAGTTTCTAAGATTTCTTAGCAAACCCTCAATATTAATTGAGCACAGGGAAGTCTTGAAACTGCCTTAATAAGGAGAACTTCTTGTGATTACTCTATAGCAAAGGAGTTGGGGGTGGTAGAGAAAAGGAGTTTTTCACTGGTTGAAGGTTCCTGCCCACCAAGTTATGGGAGCAGATACTTTTATTAGGAAGCCAATTTTAGAGGTACTGAAACACTGTATCCACTCATTTAACTATGGACCATCCTTATTTCTCGGAGTATTAAAAACACCAACCTGAGACTTCTCTGAGGAAGGAGTTTTCAGTTGTTACCATACCACATTGAGACCAAGATTCAGACACAGTTTTTTAAAATGTTTCTTTTAAAGGACATTCTTTAAAATTTTAAAATTTAAAAAAGAGGTGACTGTTGTTACTTATTAATTACACGGAGAAGCAGGAAACACCTTTAAAATTAAAAGCTCTGTCAGTAGTAAATGCGTTAGAGAAGCACGACATGTGGTCCGAGCATGTTCGTTCATTGGCAAGGTGGGGACTGTAGTGGTGGCAGCTTGATGTTGCCGAACGCCAGCCCCCCCCACCCCACCCCCCTCCCCGGGCACACACCTAAAGTTACAGTGTGCCGCGGTCAGGACCCACTGCCTTGCAATCAGAGCACCTCCACAGAAATGTTGTCCTTGGTGCTGCAGGCTGACCAGCCAGGGCCACGACCGTGCCGGTGCCACCTGGCCGCCCACCATCCGGAGCTCCCCGCGTGTCGTTCTCTCAGACGCTTGCATTAGAAATGGGTCCACAACTGGAATTCCACACGGTTCCTGGATTGATTGTTTACTTTCTAAGGTTATCTCTGAGAAAAGTAACAACACATTAGAAATACTTATCAAAGTCTATTAAAGTCTCAGAATGGAGGGGTTTATTGCTTTTCGAGGTTCAAAACAAGGATTCTTAGCCAGAGAGATTTCTCTTTTCTTCCACTGTCTTTAAAAAGAACAAAAATCAATAAAGTTACCTGAGCATTACTATATACCTCTTTAGACAAATCAGAATAGAAATTGATATAAAAATTTTTGCACTTAATCATGAAATTACTGGGCTTTGTTCTTTCTTTAGCATTATCTGTGTGACCCCAATATAACCCATCTAGACATATCAAAAGACTTCATACTACATGTACTCCAAATACAGTTTATATAGGAAGGAAAAATTTAAGGAAAATTTCTAATAATATGTTTACTTCAATCTCAGATATAAAAAGAACTCCATCAGGGAATTAAAAACAAGAGACTTATTCAAGTATACCCTGAAATATGAAGAAAATTAAATAAGCTTCCTCATAGCCTGTAATTTGGGAATTACAAGATATGTTCATTTTTTAAATGCTTTGCTTGAGAGATTTTATACCAGAAATCTATTTATTTTTTTTAAAGATTTTATTTATTTATTTGAGAGAGAGAGGGAGCATGAAAGGGGAGAAGGTCAGAGGAAGAAGCAGACTCCCTGTAGAGCTGGGAGCCCGATATGGGACTCGATCCCGGGACTCCGGTATCATGACTGGAGCTGAAGGCAGTGGCTTAACCAGCTGAGCCCCCCAGGCGCCCCCAGAAATCTATTTAAAACACAGTTTCTAGCAGGGTGGATTCGCTTGTTTATTCAATACCTATATCAAAGTTCACTTCTACTTTCTCTTCAAATATGTATAAAATATGGATTCCTTCCTCCTTTTGGATATATATGTCCAAAAAAATACACAAATTCTTCAAAATTAAAACTATCCTAGATCGTAGAAATAAAAAAAGCTCACAAAGGTATTTATTCAACACGTTTTGTGCATTAAAGTTTACTGCCTTACTGCATTTTTTTACTGCATTTTAATCCGTGTACATGGTAACTCTTAGACCTGTGGGCTGTTTGTGCATAACAGCAACATTTTATTAGTATTCATTTGTTTTCAACTTACTTCTTTTTTTTTTTTTTAAAGATTTTATTTATTTATTTGAGATAGAGACAGTGAGAGAGAGCATGAGAGGGGAGAAGGTCAGAGGGAGAAGCAGACTCCCCATGGAGCTGGGAACCCGATGTGGGGCTCGATCCCAGGACTCCGGGATCATGACCTGAGCCGAAGGCAGTTGCTTAACCAACTGAGTCACCCAGGTGCCCCTCAACTTACTTCTAAAAAAACCCAAATGCTTAAAAGAAGAGTTGAAGCAGCCTAGTTTTAACCATGTGAATGAAGGGTCAGTTTGGAGATGCAGAGATGGAAAGACAGGAGCAATGGAGACAGGGGCACCCGGGTGGCTCAGTCGGTTAAGCATCCGACTTGATTTCACCTCAGGTCATGATCTCAGGGGCCTGGGATGGAGCCCTACATCAGGCTCCGTGTCAGCGGGAGTCCACTTGAGGATTCTCTCTCCCCCTCTCCCTTTCTTTCACCCCCCTGCTCGTGCTCTTTAATAAATAAATTTATATATCTTTTTTTTTTTTTTAAAAGGAGCAATGGAGACAGAAGAAGGGTCAGTAGTCGAGCACTCCTTACACAATTAAAAAATCACATCTAAATGATGATGTGGTTCATTAGCCTATGGCTCAAACCAAGGACTCTTCTAGAACTCATTCGTTCCCCCTATATTACAAAAGACAAAGTGCCATCAAAAAGAACTTTGTATTCCTTGTTATTAGAATTCTTCCTAAAATTATACTCCAATCAAGAGAATCTCCTAATAACAGATTCATTTGGTTTTTTAATCTTAAACACAATGAATGAAATTCTGGCTTAAAAAGTAGAGTGGAAAAATACAAGAGTCATTACATGTGTTTCTTTTTTATGCAGAGTAGTTAGTATATGTTCAACTAAAATATTCTTTTTGGGGGGATTGTCTTTTTGGGGATTTGGGAGCTGTTATTTAATAAGAGAGAGATGGTAATAGACATGGAAACACACTGAACTCTACCTTTGCTTCAACCTCAATGTCCCCACTGGACTTTTTAAAAATAGCAACTGCCTGACTTTTATGTTTATCATTATCTCTTAAGTGAAATAACACACAAAAAGACACATGCACACACACCAATTAGCTCTTACCTCAAATGGTCCATCTAAACTACTAAGGTCTTATGCCTTAAGGAATGGTTTGAAATGAAGTTATCCTGTTTCGAGTATTGAAGCAGGGCGACTCAGGGACCCTCAAACCAGCGTTCCACAGGTTCTACTTTGACGTACATGGTATCTGCTTTAATAACTATTTAAAAATTCTTACCATTGATAGGCAGTTGGGTCCCCATATTACTTTTTTGTGAATGCTTCTGAATTATATCGTCCAAAATAAGTTTAAAACCTCTTTCTCCCACAGACTTATCAGTCTTAAAATTCATAGTCAGGTAAGCACCACTGGATATCAAGACAAATTCTTCCTTAGAGCCACATAAATGTGCTGCAATGTGAAATAGATGTAGTAATTAAAATATTCCTCCTGTGTAGTAACATAGTTAAGAGACGGCAAGGAGAGGACATCAAATTCCAAACTGTTAATATTGGCAAAGGAATGATGATCGATAATATAAAATCAGGATTTGTGGAAGGGAATCCATGATTTGACTGCAACAAGGGAAGGGTACAGATTTTAAATGATTGAAGGAAAAAGACTGGGTTAGCATTTGCTATGAAGTGCTCTACAACTCTATTGCAATCTGTGATCATAGGAGGAGAAAAGCAGCATGTTGGTGGAGGCAGAGAGAGAAATGAAAGTAACAGGGCAGTGTTCTGAATGTTCGTGCCACACTCCCACCCCGCCCACAATTTCATAGGTTGAAATCCTAATCCCAAATGTGATGGCATTAGGGTGGGGCCTTTGGGAAGTGATTGTCACGAAGGTGGCGCCCTCATGAATGGAACTAGTGCCCTTATAAAGGAGACCCAGAGAACTCTCTCACTCCTTTTTTGCCCTGTGAGGAGAGAGCAAAAAAGGCAGCTATGAATCCGGAAGTGAGATCTTACCAGACACCCAATCTTGGACTTCCAAGCCTCCAGAACTGTGAGAAATAAATGCTTGCTGTTTAAGCCACCCCGTTTATAGTATTTTGTTATAGGGGCCAAAACTGCCTAAGACATGCAGGCTGCCCAAATGCAGACTAATGATGATCCTTTCTTAATTCAGAAATACAAGTTATTCAAAGGTGGTCCTGACAGTAATAGGACATCTGCTGTAATTTACCTGTACATGCTGTAATCTCAATTCTCTCAAACAGTGATACATTATTGATTTGTCTTAAAGGTAATGTTATCTCAACAATCAGACAAAGAAAGAGAACAGGGGAAGAGTGAACCTCTACATCCTTCTTATCTTTAAAAAATCTGTCTGGTGAACTCAATATGCTGGGGAACTTCTGGGATGCACCACGACAAGGAAAAGGACTCTGGGTAGAGTCAGCAAACATGCCACAAGTTTTTTTTTTTTTTTCCATGCCACAAGTTTTAAAACAATGTAAATGCGAACAGGTTACTGTTTAAAATTTTTTTTAAAAGATTTGGGGGTGAGGGAAGACGGGCAGAAGAAAACAAAGAAAGTAGAGGATTTCCAAAGTCCTAAACCAGTGAAAGAGCATAGCTTAATGCCTACAGGCACAGATTCTATAACCAAATTGCTGGATTCCACTAGCGCTGCCATTTACTAACTATGTGGCTCCGGGCAATCCGTTTCATCTGTCTCACTCTCTGCCTCAATTTTCTCATCTGTATAATGGAGATAAAAATTATATTCAAATGGGATTTTATAAATTGGTATTTATAAATTATTTTAAGTGTTAAATAAAAAAAGACTTCAGCAAATTACTAGACAGTTTTTGAACATCTGGAGAAGGAACCAGTGGTCACAAGAGGCCAGCATGCGATCCTTAACATGCCACATTCAAGTAACCTAATTGATTTTTTTTCAAAGGGCTAATTAATGGTGGCTGGGGGAAGGAGATAAACTTAATGAATCTTGATTGCAGTATCGCACTTAATAAAGTATCTTAGGATATCCTGTGAACAGATATAAAATGTAAGTGGATAATTAAGTAGTGAGAAAGCTTCACAGCTGATTAAATAATCATACAATTTTAAGCTGAAGGGAAGGTCTTAATTGTATGAAAACGTTTCTATCCTTGGTTCTGTCAAATACAATATTTCTATTAAGAACTTAGAAATACAGACAACACATTTACAAAATGTGTAGATTTATTTATTTTTTTTAAAAGATTTTTTATTTATTTATTAGAGAGAGAGACTGAGAATGAGAGGGGAGAAGGTCAGAGGGAGAAGCAGACCTCCCGCAGAGCTGGGAGTCCGATATGGGACTTGATCCCAGGACTCCGGGATCATGACCTGAGCCAAAGGCAGTCACTCAACCAACTGAGCCACCCAGGCGCCCAAAATGTGTAGATTTAAAATGGGTGCCTGGATGACAAGGGAATAGTGCCAATATAGAATCTTAGAGATCAATCTTTCATCTAACACTGAGTTTGTTCTAAAATAAGCCTGGACATAGGATTACTCACCTTGAAGATATGACATGGAACTTATGAGCATTTTCTCTTTTTGGACAGTTCTAATTGCTAGGCTGTTCTTCACGTTGAATCAAAAAATATCAGTGGAACAGCTGTCACGTGGTTCGTGCAGCACCCAAGAATATAAGCGTTTGAATCACGGTGCATGGGTATGAAGCCCACTTTCTCTACTTATTAGTTATGTCCCTGCGAACAAGTTACTCAATCTTTTTGTGACTTGGTTTCTTTATATTTAAAATGAGAGGGGCACCTGGGTGGCTCAGTTGGTTAAGCATCTGCCTTCAGCTCAGGGCCTGATCTCAGAGTCCTGGGATCTAGCCCTGCATTGGGCTCCCTGCTCAGCGGGGAGCCTGCTTCTCCCTTTCCCTCTTCCTCTGCCTGCCACTCTCCCTGCTTGTATTCTCTCTAATAAATAAATATTTTTTAAAATTAAAAATAAATAAATAAAATGCGGATAAATGTAACCTACTTCTTATAGGCTGGTTAAGAAAATTAAGAGAGTCATACATTCTTAGGACTGTGCCTGAATAATGGTAAATACTCAATAACTATTAGATATCATTAGGCATGGGGGGGTGGGGGAGGGAAATGAAACAAGATGGGATCGGGAAGGAGACAAACCGTAAGAGACTCCTAAACTCACGAAACAAACCGAGGGTGGCTGGGGAGTAGGGGGGTTAGGGATAGGGTGACTGGTTTATGGACATTGGGGAGGGTGTGTGCTATGGCAAGTACTGTGAAATGTGTAAGCCTGATGATTCCCAGACATGTACCCTGGGGCAAATAATACATTATAGGGTAATAAAAAATTTTTTTAAAAAGATATCATTAGGCAGAACAAATTTCATATTTGGCCTGAGAATCTCTGAGACTTCGATAAATATTGGAAAGGAAATATTATGATCCTTCCGTCTTTTCTTTGAGGTAAACTCTTCCAAGTGCCAACGCCCTGCGGCATCCTGAACATTGTGCTCTGTGTCTGTGTTCCTCAGAACTACTGCTTGACCAAGGTTAGTATTTAATAAGCAGTAGGGCAGGAGCCACAGTCAGCAGATTAGACAGTGACTGAAGATTTGCAAGGGAATGGGTTCCCTTAACTTGTAATTCTTTATGAACAGTCCCCTGAAATGGTGTCATTTGATACTTCTGAAATTTCAGTTGCAAACATCCTGCTTTCTAAATCACGATCTCCTATCTCTCCAACTTATTAGTGTTCTTCTACTATAATTATTTGGTCTCACCATGATCTGCTAGTCATCAATCCCATAAACTTCCTAAATCCAGCAGCCTCTAAGAAAATGAGAGATTGTACTGCAAAAGGAAGCTGAGAAATGGGGCAATAGCTACATTTCTTGTCTTATTTTGTTTTATTGATGGGTAGTACTAGAACATGTTTGAAACTGATGAGAGATAGTGGAGATCAAGGATGTCCGAGAGAGGATAATGAGAGGAAATTTGTGAGAAGCTGATAATCCCCAACTTTTTATCTCTAGCCCAAACTTCCTCTAGCTCAAGAGTTCAAGTAGTTACCTACTGCCAACTCAACCCGGATGTATCATAGCATTAAGAATTTAAAGTGGGCCAAACAGATCTCTCTCCACAAATCTGTTTCTCTCTCCAGTATTTCCCATCTCTGTAGACGCTAACCCTCTCACACCAGTCACCCTCAATTTGCATATGTAATCCCTTATGCAATCCACCCAGAAACCCTATTAGTTCTCTCTTCAGATCTGTCCACATCACTTGCACTTCATTGGCGCCATCCTCTTGTAAGGCAATATCTGTTGTTGAAAATAGTACTAAGAGAACATTTTGCAAGAATGGAACATTCTGTCTAAGGGCTGCCCACTATAGGAGTCACCAGAGGCAGCAATCGAGCGAGCACCTAGTATGGCCAATACCACCTTTTATTTCATTTTAACTAATTTAAATTTAAATAACAACCTGGACTGGACAGTGCAAGTCTAGAATAAGGCAAGAGCCTCCTGACTTCGGACATGATTCACCCTGTCACCAAAAGCTCACTCCTGACACAGCAGCCAGAACATCCTTCAAATTACTCCCCTGCCAAACACCTCTGACGGCCTCCCATGGGATTGGAACAAAATTCAAACTCATTACCACAGCCTGAGCTGCACAGGGGCAAAGCCTCTGTCTCACCTCATTCCAGCCTGTCCTCGCTCAGTCTCCAATCACTCTGATCCCTCACACTATCCCCAACTTACCAAGCTTTTTCCACATTCAAGGCCATTGCTCACCTATGTTTTCATCAGATATTTATGAAGTGTTGGGGAGTGCTCTACCAACACGCTGGAGCTGCAGCAACAAACACAAGGCCAAGTCCTGCTCTCAGGATTCTGATGGAGGGAGACAGATTATAGGCAAATATATACTCAGTTAGGTCTTGATAAATGCCGAGAAGAAAAGATGGAGGACCGGTTTCCATCATGCGATACAGGCCTTAGATGTAACATCTGAACAAACACCTGAATGAGCTGAGGAAAAGTCCCCTTCCTCTGCGACTTGCTTCCTTCAGATTACTTTGGACAAGCAGCAATTATTTGATTATTATTGTTATATACTATCATTTTCCTATTTGTTGTCTTTCCAGGAGAAGATGGCAGAGATCATTTCTGACTTGTTCACCATTGTGTCTCCAGTGTGCCTAACCCATTCTTAGGTCATGCTTGGTAATGAATGAATTCAACCTGTACAATTAATATAGTGTTTACTGGTTACTGATGTCTTACATTCATGGAGAAAATGAAAGAAGGCCAGATGAACCTTAATTGTGGTAATTTATTTTCACTGAAATATTATAAAAGCATTTCAATGGAACTATTTGGGTGTTATGGACCACTTCATTTACACATACACAAATAATTAAAAACTAGTTAAAAACTGATGAATTCTACTTACATGAATAAAAAGACCTATTAAGAAAAGATAATGTGGTTCCATATACGGAATAGCCCATTTCACTAGCTGGGAGATTAGCAATGGGAATCCATGTTCCGTGGTTTAAAAATGCTTCGATATATTGCATTTTTCATTGAAATGAAATTATATAAAATATATAAAATTGTATGAAATAAAATTGTATAAACTATCCAACTAATGGTAGCTTCCTTCTTATAGATTTATATAAGTTGATTATAAAAGTATGAGTAGTCTTACTTATAATCATTTGACACTTCTGAATTAATTTACCAGAACGTTTCAAGAGGAATAATGCTGCTAGATGGAAGAATACTGGAGAGTAAGAAAGAGAAAAGTAACCCCTGCGATTCAGAAACGGGTTTGGTGCTCACAGCTAGATCATGTTCTGCTGGACATAAATAAGCTCACAGAACAGCAACATCAGACGCGACTCTGAATCTATGATAATGTGAGACATAAACAAGGTCATGTGCAACCCCCAAAATACCAAACATCGACCTCTCTTGGCTAAAATGTGGGCTTGCCACTTCTTGACCAGGTGCAGTTTTATCCTTACTTGAGTCAGGCCTCCCTGTGATTGAGATCCCAATCATAAAATTGCTCCACTTCCTAACAGCAACCAATCTAGAACCAAGTCCGCTTCCTTAGACCCTCTCCAAAATTACCTAACCCAAGCCCAAATCCTATAATAGGCTCTAACTCCCTCTCACTGAGACGCCCCATGGTGTGACCCCGGCGTCTTTGGCTGAAGGGCACTGGCGGGAGGATTACAGGGTCTGGTGCTCATATTAATCTTAAGGAGAACTAATAGCTTGAAATATTTTATCTGCCTCCTCTCCCAACACTGTAATTGCTTGAGATTCCTTGACAGGAACCAAATTCGTTGGTAAGAAAAAGTTAGGTAGCTTTAGAATTTCAAAGCAAATTGCTGAGCTTATTGGTGTTACATATCCTGTAATATCACAGGAGAGGTCAAGGTTGTATCAAAAACTCTCCTGTTGCTCTTTGGGATAGGTGGACTGTAAGGGCACCCTTGGAGCAGACCTTGTTGGAGACTGAAGAAGATGATGCAGTATCAGGTCACAAAATCGTTGGAAAAGTCTTCCCCTATGAGTCAGTCTCAGAACTGGATGTTGCCTGACAATCAAGTGTGACAGTCACCATGTGGCCAATAAGTCCCTAAAAATTATTTAAACTAATTGGCCTTTTTCTCCTTTTAAATTTACCCTGGGTCTAAAAAGGGCCACTTTTATGGTGAAAATGAAACCTGAGTGAACAATTTTCAAAGAGTCACCAAAAATGCAGTTCAAGGGCGCCTGAGTGGCTCAGTGGGTTAAAGCCTCTGCCTTCAGCTCGGGTCATGGTCTTGGGGTCCTGGGATCGAGCCCCGCGTCGGGCTCTCTGCTCAGCAGGGAGCCTGCTTCCCCCTCTCTCTCTGCCTGCCTCTCTGCCTACTTGTGATCTCTCTCTGTCAAATAAATAAATAAAATCTTTAAAAAAAATGCAGTTCAAAAATTGAAACCTCTTAAAATACAGGACCTCCTGAAAAAAACAAAATTCGGGTACCCCCTAATGGTAAAATGAGGAAGAGCGAGACTTACTCTATGGGAAGTGAAATATTATCGTGGCATTTGCAAATTTGGGGAAGTCCTAAAAGTCTTGGGACATATCTGTTGAATATCAAAATGATAGATCACTGTCATCTGTGGACTGAAGATGATAAAATCTATTTCTCATGGTTGTGAACATTAAGCTTGTATATTAATTCAATATAAACAAAAAACTACAGCACCATACAATGCTGAATCCTGTGAGTGTGGGCTCAAGCTCGCCCCATTGTGCTCAATAATGCTCCGGGATTCTGATGAAGGAGCTCATGAAAAATCACTGACAACAAATTATATGTCTTCCAAAGCTCATGTAGGTCATATTTTCCACATATATGCATTGTATAAATGCTTACATAAATGCCACTTAATGCAGGCCACTTAAGAAAATCAGTTTACCAAGTAATCTTGATTGCTGATCCGGTCCATCATAAATATTGAAATAATCCCATTCACAGTTCCAAGATTCTTCTGTTGTAAAGTCTTTAATCACTGCCTTCATTTTATTTCCTGACTTGGAATAAAAAGTCCAAGTGCAGTTCAGCATATTGGGATATATGTTGGGATAATTGGGAGATGTGATCACCATAGAACTAACTGGAATCAAATCCAATACTGGACATCCTTGAGGCAAAAAGAAAAAAATTATTTAACACAATGATCAAGGAGCTGCATTACTTTCTGAATCCAGTTTTAACGTCTGCAACTATGTCATTACAACCTAAATGGTAGTGTACTTTTATTAATCTGTCACTCTTTCTTCCATAGTTCCTTATGTATATTGACACAGGATTTAAATGACTTTTGTTTGGAAAAACTGACCCCTCCTGAAGAAGACAGACTGAAGCTCTTTGACTTCACTTGACAAACTGTGAACTACTAAAGTGCCCACATCCACATTTCAGTGTAGTTTTTTGCTTATATTGAATTAATATACAAGCTTAATGTTCACAATCATGAGAAATAGATTTTATCATCTTCTGTCCACAGATGACAGTGATCTATCACTTTGATATTCAACAGATATGTCCCAAGACTTTTAGGACTTCCCCAAATTTGCAAATGCCACGATAATATTTCATTTCCCATACAGTGCTGAAAGAGAGAACCTCGACACCATAAAATATGAGCAGAGAACAAAGCAAGCAGGTTAAGAAGCAGAACTGGGTCCTCATTAGACTGAATTTGTGAATAAATTACGTGCTCCTCAAGTTTAGCCTCATGGCACACACAATTCAAATTGCAAACAGTTATCAGTTAGGGAAATTTGGATAGCTCTCAGATAGTTTAAATATAGACATTAAGATTCATGAGTTCAGAGTCTACACCAAAAAAGAGAATTGAAGAATTTTAGTGCCATTTGGGGCCTTCTCCAAAAGACCTAGGTTCATCCAACCTAAAAGCAATGCCATCCAAAAATTGATTTATTCATCAATAATCTCATCACCTTAGTTTCACTATGCAATGGTCTAGAGAAGAACAAAAAACATATATATGTAATCTGAAAGACATAACATATATGGAAAGAATGGCAAGGAATAGATTCAAGTAGCTACAAGAATCCCATTAACAAAACAGATGTGTTTCTCACCCCCTAATTGAGTAAGGTGCTACCTTCTCACTCTCTATTCCCTAATGGGCCCCAGGTCTCCACTATCCCCAAAGTTTGACATTAAGGAAATTAATACAAATACACATTTTACTATAAAGTAACTAGAATCAGGCCATAAACACCTGAACATTTTTGACAGAAGTCAGAGCGCACTTCTTACTACATAGTGTTTAGCAGCAAGGACATTTTCCACTCTATTTTCATAGTATCATATAACCAAAGTCAAGCCAGCTGGATTCCTTAACTCCATTATAGTCTTACCTTTGTCATTAATTTTATTTTTTCCTCTCATGGAATCTAGAATGAGAGAACATTCAGTGTCAATGTATCGAACTAAATACTTTACATTTCTTTATTCTTCTGATTATAAAAGTAATATATGCATCTTATAAAAAATAAAAATTTCAAAATACAGAATGTTCAAAGAAGATAAAAAGTCTCCTGTAGTCCCAGCCTGTAAATAACGAATATTCATATTTTAACATAAATCTGGCCAGGTCTTCTCGTATGCTATGTATACATTTTTTAAAAAATTGTATGCCACTTTACACCATTAAAACCTTTTCCCCCATTTAACTTATCGTGACTATTTTTCCATACTAGTAAATATTTCACATAAACTTTAATGATTCTATGTTGATTCACATAGATATAATTTGTATTGACATATTTTAACTTGTAATCTCAAAAATATGAATTAGAAAAAAAGAAAGATCTGACTAGAGAGCTTTAAAAACTATAGACATGGGCTATAAATTTTGCTGTCACTGTAAAATGTCTGTGTTAGTGGTTTTCTGTGTTTATCTGAACACAGAAGTTAAATATTTTTAACAGTCTCCTGAGATGACTCCTGTTCATACATCGGCTCTCAGCCAGCAGGATTCCCATAAGCAAATAAATGCATTTCTTACCTGGATATAGAGCTACCTGGATCTAGAGCTACCTCCTTACCCTCTTCTCCCCAGTCTGCTCTGCTGAAATGTCATTTCCTTTATTCAAAGAATCATTGGGCACCAGCTATTTACTAGGCATGGCTGCAGGTTTTGGAGATAACAGCATTAAGTCTGAGATGCCTATCAGATATCTGAGTGGAGGGGGAGGCAATTGGTGATACAGAGCTGGAGGTCAGAAATAAAAAAGTTGGGAGTTATTTGTGTATTGATGGTAGTGAAAGCTAGGGATTGGGGAAGGTCACTAAGGAGTGAGTACAGGTAAAGAAGAAATGAGGGACGAGGATTGGGTCCAGGGACACCTCTACCTTTAGTGGTAGAGAAACCGAAGAGCAGCCAGCCAAGAGACTCTAAAAGAGACCAGTGAAGTAAGAGTACAACTAAGAATGGTTTCCAGGAGGTCAAGACAAGCAGATTCTAGAGGAAGGAGAGCTCCTCTGTGCCAAACGTGTAGGGCTGAGAAGGATCTCTAGGATCTGGACTTGGGGAAGTCACTGGTAACTTTGGTAAGACCAATGCCTATGGAATGGTAACAAAGAAAGGCCTATGCGAAAGGATCTAAGAAAAAAATGAGGGCAAGGAGGAGTAGAAATAAATCTCATGGAGTTCTGTGATAAGAGAACAAAGAAACTAAAGTTTTCCTACAATTCCATTGCCATCCTTTACCAAACTAATTAAGATCCCTCCACTGTATATTTCTACTGTATACCATATTTTTCCTCCAAAACCATAGTTTTTTACTCTATATTTTTCTCTATGATTAATTGATTATTAACTATCTCTCCCACTAGACTATAAACTCTACCAGGGCAGAGACTGTTACCAGACTAAATTAAATGCTTTTAGTAGAAACGCCTCCCCTATTGTATTCCAATTAACATTTTTTTTTTTAATTTGATAGAGAGAGAGATCACAAGGAGGCAGAAAGGCAGGCAGAGAGAGGGGGGGGGGGAAGCAGGCTCTCTGCTGAGCAGAGAGCCCGATGCAGGGCTCGATCCCAGGACTCCGAGATCATGACCCGAGCCGGAGGCAGAGACTTTAACCCCCTGAGCCACCCAGGCGCCCCTCCAATTAACATTTTTAATGAGTATAAACTGATTAATCTTAAGGACGAAAGCAATTCTAATAACTGAAATTAAACCTAAATTGCAAATTTTATTTTTATTTATTTATTTTTTAAACACTCTTTTTTTAAGATTTTATTTATTCACTTGACAGAGAGAGAGAGATCACAAGTAGGCGGGGGGGGGGGGGGGGAAAGCAGGCTCCCCGCCGAGCAGAGAGCCCGATGTGGGGCTCGATCCCAGGACCCTGAGATCATGACCAGAGCCGAAGGCAGAGGCTTTAACCCACTGAGCCACTCAGGTGCCCCTAAATTGCAAATTTTAGTTCTCAATTTTCATAATGCTATCAGTGTCATCGCCCAAATCACAGGAATGTTGGGCAGATCATATTTTTCAATAATCTGGTTGCAACCATATAAATGAACTATCCATCAAACAAATGAAAAAGAATATATTATAATTAAGGAAATGAATTTCAAAAGAGAAAAACTACTTAAAACTTCTATGGTAGGGATAAAAGTTTCTTCCTATATTATTATTATCATCCAAGTACCCAGAAAAATGACCAAAATTCTTCGATGCTTTAAGAAAAAAAAATGACAGATCTGACCAATCTTTTACTTTATAGATTAGCTTGAGGCCTCCACAGACTACAGAAGTCATTTTTTTTTTAAAGAAGCAACAATTAGGTTTATTTGCATTTACCAGGAAATATCTCATGAGCGTTGCTATTAAGACTGACTTATCACTTTAGTATGGAATTCTTTAGAAGCATTGGCTCAGCCAGCTTTGGAAACGCAAATATGCCGAAATATGCCACCACTGGAAAAATTCTAGAAAGCACACAGATTTGCCCCTATGCTCTTCACTAGTTTCCAATCTTTGACTTCCAGGTTTTGGCTCTTTCAAACCCATTTTTTGCATTTCTGAAATCAAGAATGGCCTGAGAAATCTCTTCATTGGTGTTCATCGTCTCTCATTCTTCATACCTTAAACACCGTTTTTTCCTTCTCCTCCAAAGCAGACAAATAGAAAATTCAATCTGTTCAATGACATATTTTTCCTAATAAAGTACAAAAGAAAAACATACAGACATATACGAAAGCAAAAGACTTACCAGAAATATGAAAAGAATATCTCAAAGAAAATTCTTCCATGGCCATACTGACATTGTATGTGAAAATCAGCATCACTAGAGGACCATGAGACTTTAATGAAGGTGAATTTTCTCCACACAATTTTCCTAGCCCCAAACAAAGAAAAAACAAAGAAGCATACAAAAACTTACCACGCATCAAAGCAAAGGTTATTGAGCAAAGGGGGAAAAATCCTATTTCTGAAATTATGAATTTATACCACATCCACTCCCAAGATTATGAGAAAATTAAGCAGAAGAAAACCCAATTAGAATACAGACAAAGAGGGGCACCTGGGTGGCTCAGTGGGTTAAAGCCTCTGCCTTCAGCTCAGGTCATGATCGCAGGGTCCTGGGATTGAGCCCCACATCGGGCTCTCTGCTAAGCAGGGAGCCTGCTTCCCCCTCTGTCTGCCTGCCTCTCTGCCTACTTGTGATCTCTGTCAAATAAATAAATAAAATCTTTAAAAAAAAAAGAGTAGAGAGAAAGATATTCAAATTCCTGAATCCAAGCATTTCTAAGGACAGGGCTCTAATCCAACTAGAGCCCAGGACCCAGTTCCTACAATGTCTAGAATAACCTGGGTAGATCCCTTTAAAGAGATATCACCAAACTGTGGAAAGAACCAAAATGCCCTTCAACAGATGAGTGGATAAGGAAGATGTGGTACATCTATACAATGGAATATTATGCCTCCATCAGAAAGGATGAATATCCAACTTTTGTATCAACATGGACGGGACTAGAAGAGATTATGCAGAGTGAAATAAGTCAAGCGGAGAGAGTCAATTATCTTATGCTCTCATGTGTGGAGCATAAAGAAAATCATGGAGGGCATTGTGAGAAGAAAGGGAAGGGTGAATGGGGGGGAAATCGGAGGGGGCGATGAACCATGAGAGACTGTGGACTCTGAGCAACAAACTGAGGGGTTTGGAGCGGTGGGGGTGGGGGGTTGGGCGAGCCTGGTGGTGGGTATTGAGAAGGGCATGTATTGCATGGAGCACTGGGTGTGGTGCATGAAAAATCAGTCTTATAACACTGAAAAAATAAATATATTTGGGGAAAAAAAAATAAAAGAGATATGCTATAAAAGAAGATGATATGGTCTAGCTAGGTCCTCAGGGAACTAAACAATTATTGTCACTAGACTGAAATAAAATAATCATATATAGGGAGTATATTTGAGCCTCAGCTACATACAATCTTCATTTATCCACAGCATAGCCAAATGAATAAGAGGCAAGGTGTAGCAATTGGCATGCTTTCTATGAAAAACGATTTCTAGCTTTAAGTGATCATATTATAGTATTTTTCTGAAACCAACATTCTTTTTTTTTTAATTTTTTTTTAAAGATTTTTCATTTATTTATTAGAGAGAGACTGAGAATGAGAGGGGAGAAGGTCAGAGGGAGAAGCAGACTTCCCGCAGAGCTGGGAGCCCGATATGGGACTCGAACCCAGGACTCCGGGATCATGACCTGAGCCGAAGGCAGTCGTCCAACCAACTGAGCCACCCAGGCACCCTGAAACCAACATTCTAACAAAGGTAGTTTGTTCTAACATTCAATAGGATCAAGGTTTCAAGTCAACAACCCTAAGAAGTAAGCTTTTGTCTCTTACACAAAAACTCTGCTTTCTTTAGTAAACAGATATCCAGAGGATCAACTTCATGGTGACAAGAAACAAAGAGATTTAATTTAGATTGTACAGGCACGGAGAGGTTCTTATCTCTGAAAAGAGGCTAACAGTTAAACCAGGGCTTTAGGTTCTCAAAATCAGGTGGGTCAACAGTTCGTCATCTCTTGGGAAATGAACAAAATAAAGATCAAAGCTTTGGAGACTCCGGTTTTAATCTGAAATGTAATCACAGCTGCAGATATCTTTGATATTGGGGCCTGTGCAATACTTTTGATATTGGGGCCTATAAACTTATTTTTACAGATTTGAACTTTTTTTTTTAAAGATTTTATTTATTTATTAGGAAAGAGAGAGAGTGAGAGAGAGCATGAGAGGGGAGAAGGTCAGAGTGAGAAGCAGACTCCCCATGGAGCTGGGAGCCCGATGTGGGACTCGATCCCCGGACTCCGGGATCATGACCAGAGCCGAAGGCAGTTGCTTAACCAACTGAGCCACCCAGGCGCCCCAGATTTGAACTTTTCTAATATGGATTTATAAAATTCCCTATGTTATTTACCTTAAACCTTTCTCAGAGCTGTTAAAAATCCCATTTGTTACTTGTTTTTAAATCTTGTTTCTATTGAGGCAGAAAAGTTTTTAATTATATAGGAATTTATTGATAATTCCCTATTTCTTCTATTGCTTTTATATGAGAAGTTCCCTCTGTATCAAAGGTTAGAATAAAAAAAAAGTTAGAATAATTACCCACTTTTTTCCTACTTTGTAAGAAAAATGCTTAACTCTTTAATTGGCTATTATACAAAGTTATGAAAAATATAATTTATATTTTCCTCTCTGATTTGTAATGCCAAATTTATCATCTATAAATATCTTACACTTTCTCTTTTGTTCTATTTATTTCTACTCCTATATGTCTCTATGTGTATGTACTACTCTGTTTTAATTATCATTGTTGAAAGGTATGTTTTAATATCTGATAATTTGCCTCATCACAAAAAAAATCAAAATCTTTGGGGACTCTGGTTTTAACTTGATATTTAATCAGGGCTGAGTCTGATTTTCAGTTAGTCCTATGTATTTTAAAGATAAATAGTTATTATTAGTTTCTATCTCACTATCTGAAAAAAATTCCATGGAATTTTGCTAGGAAATACACTATTTATACAATAATTTGGTATGAATTAATGTTAAATCTGTGTTCCAGTTTTAGAACATGATACATTTCTCTGTTCATATCTTTGTGTGCATGTGTGTAAAGTTTTGTATCTGCACAATAAATCTCACATTTAATTTTAGGGTTATGTCAAAAAGAAAACCACAGGCCCAAAATGGAGTCACTTATGTGAGGCCACATCACCAAACTGGGGCCTAATACCTAACCTAATTGCAGTTTCAACCTCCCCCAGAAATGCAGTCTTAACCAGTCAGTCGGGAATTTTTCTGGTCAGCCCCAGTGAGGTAAAGGGTCACATGGGCCCTCTCCATTCCCAAAGAAAGAGGAGGTAATATGCACAAGAGCACCTTTCTTTTCTTCTGCTAACCCTCCTGCCCTCTGTCTATAAAATCCTTTCATTTCACACAGCTCCTCAGAGCATCCCTCTACTCGCCAGATCCATGGTGCCCGATGCAGGAATCCCTTAATAAAGCCAGTTAGACCTTCACATTTATTTGATTGAGTTTTGTTTAACAATTATTCCTAGCTGTAGGTTTTTTGTTGCTAATTATAATTAAAATGACTTCTCCATTATATCTTTTACTATTTTTTTAAGCATGTGACTGCTGCATGCTTACATCTGTTTTTCTTCACATGGTAGTTTTATTACATGTAATATATTTTTCAATATTAAACTATCCTTGCATTCTTGAGATAAATTATATTTGGTTATGTTTGAGTAACCTATTGACCTCACACATTGAATCAACCCCTGGAACCTATATACTTCACTTGCAAAAATTGAAATTTTAGGAAGGAGACAGGAAATAGTACATATGATTTATGCACTTATTCTAAGAAAAACAGGTATATAGTTAGTTCATTAACATTAGAAAGTGCAACTAATACAGCTAACATACTCTTTCCCCCTTTTTATTAATTTCTTTGTTCTTCCAAACTTTGTGTACTCTGAGACCCCACTGATGAAAAGGCACTAGGGAAACAACAGTCTAATCTTTTCCTCTAAGCAACAAAATTTTAAGAATAGGAAGGAAAACATGTATTTCCAATTCATACATGACAGAGCTTGCTTTCTTTTATATTACCATACATTCTCTCATTTAATTCTCAACACAATCTCATTGGCGGTACAAGTAACAGACATCCTATAAGGCAAAAAAGGAAGAAGTGTAGATAATTTCCAAGGATACTGGGGGCAGATTCTGCATTCTTTCCACAAGAAGCTGTGGCCTCACTGATAGTAAATGGGCTTAGGAACCAGGAAATATGAGCATTTATTAACATTTCCTAAAGTAGAAAACATGGAGATTTTTTAGTGCGTCTACTTCTGGGATGGTAATTTTAGTCCAAAGAATAAAAGGATGATGGTTTAGCAATCGGCTGTTTGATCAACTCTGGCAGGATCCTAGCTTCCAGAAAAAGGAAGGACATTGACATCTGGGTCTTTCTTAGGGAGTCAAAGGTCAGCATCATGCCACACATCCTCAAAGCAGCCACCTGGTTTCATCAGGCATAGGTATCCTTGACTCAGTAAATTGAGAATTTAGAGCACACATGTATGTGTGTGGTAGTCATGTGAGTGGGGTGTCCCTTCTTGTAAGTTACATAAAAAGCTAAGACAGTTCTTATTACTCTCTTGTCACAATTCAGGAAACAGAGTCTGAGAAGGCTTTGGGAACATTCTTCAAATTACTTAACTACTATGTGGTAGAACTGAGATCTGGATCCAGTGCCATCGGATTTCCATCTGGACTGCTGTTATCCCAGCACATCGGGTAATGGTGCTCAAGCCCCATTTCATTCCCTTTGTTCATCCCTGTTTCATTTCATTCCCATCTCCCAGGCGGGCCAGAGAGACTTAAATCTGCTACAGGATTCTTGGAAATGTGTTTGTTATCTCAAGGGCATACTCCTTCTCTGTGCCTTCTTCCTTTTTCCCCTATGGAATGGCAAGAATAGCCATTATGGAGCCATTAGGGAAAGGCCAAGAGAACTGCCATAACCTTAGTCTTGAGAGAGTTGAACTACTAAGGTAGTGGCACATCTGAAAAACTGGATTTTTCTTTCTTTCATAAAAACCAGTTTAAATCAGTGTAATGAGGTTTCTAGCTGCTAATTAATTAGCCCATTTAATGCCTTTTCTGGTGGATATCATTTTGTCTGATTAATATTATAGTCTTATAATATAGATTAATATTATTTTTGTGTTACATTTGTCTAAAACTGCTTTATCCATCCTTTATTTTTAGTATTTCTGGGCAAGTTTAATCTAGGTATGACCCAAGTAAGCAGCATATAGTTGGGTTTTGTTTTTAACTCAATCTGAAAGAGTGTTAGCGTAATCTCAATTACAAATCCAAAAGATAGTAAGGCTATTTCAGTATCACACAATTTACATAATCTGTAAGTCACACTGAATGCAAAATAACCTGCGAATATTTCATTAAAAAATCAAAAGCATCGTTCTTCATGGGTTATTAGTTACCTATTAATTTTTTGCCTGATCCAAATCCTTCATAAACCCACATGTGACCCTGACAGGCCAAGGGTGTCGGCTTCATCTGGAAGTTGATAATATCAAGGCGAATGATGTGATGTAAAGGGGCTAATAACTTCCAACGGCAACTATGGCACAGATAAAACAAAATCAGGAATGATTTCCAAATCGCACATACTGTTATTGAACTTGTTCAGAATTTTACGCATCACTATTAATGATGCCATCTGCTTCTTTGTGCTTGGGTGAAAGAAAGATTTTTTTTTTTACTTTAAATTGTAACCATTAAAATATTTCTAATAGTTTGTTAAGAGTTTTAATTAAGTTCACTTGTCATGGTGAATGGTTGGTCAGTCACACATAGTCCTATAAATTCTGATTGGCAATTTGTTTGAATTTGCCCCCAACTCCCCCAAATCACATACACTTTCTCAGGATTGAAATATACAAATCGTCCCTTTTCACTTCACACTTTAGACTTATTCTATTGTTTAATTCGAGGAAAGTTCTCTATTTTGGCAATTTAAGAACCATTTATTGAGTACCTAATATATGCCAGAAGACTCTACGTACATTATTTCTAACTCCAAAACTATTTTATAGAGATTTGACTTTCTACTTTACCTAATAAACCTTTTCTTTTGTGGAGAAAGTACACAATTTATCAACAGGGACAATCTTACATTCAGTTTTTGGATACTGAAGGCCTCAAACCAGGGATTACTTCAAAGTCTATTCTTCAAGGTGAGCAGGTGGAAAATAACGCCTTAAGCAAGGCTTGCTGCTTGCCAAGAGATTATTCACAAATTTCTTTCATCATGATAAACATTCCTTCCTCACCTCATAGTGGTTCTGTGAGAGTATTTTGGGATCTGTAAGATTCCTCCTGGTTTAGTCAGATTAACATTCTCCCAAGTGGCCATATGTTCTTGCTTTGAACTCTGGAGAAGTTTGGTAGTTTTACTGCCCTTTGGACCTAAAAATTAAAAAAAAAAAAAAAGGCAATGAAAATAACATTAATTTTTGAAAGGCTTATTATATGCCTTTTCAGATCAGAGAAGTCACTTTTTCTGCCTGTTTTAGAAAAAACCTTAACAGAAGTGGTTATTTTCACTGAAAAGCCTCAATCTGAATCATTCAAAGATACAGAGAACAGCACTTCTCCCAGAGTTGTCTTTGGCACAGCCTCAAGTCAATGGAAGATAATATAGAAAAACTATAGATAATGCCAGTTCTCTGCACAATTTAATCTAAAAGCAACAATCTTAATATAGTTTTTTAGGAAAACATGTGATATGCACTCTTCTCTTTATTACTCACCAAACTTTTTTTCCCAAATATATCTCTGAATGCTTTTTGATGCCAAGGAAAGAAGTTAGCTTTCAGTTACCTATACTTATCAAAAGTCAAAAGCCTTATTAAGGGAAGCCTGGATGGCTCAGTCTGTTAAGCATCTGTCTTCCGCCCAGGTCATGATCCCAAGGTCCTGGGATCGAGTCCCGCATTGGGCTCTCTGCTCAGCAAAGAGCCTGCTTCCCCTTCTGCCTGCTGTTCCCTCTGCTGTGTGCTCTAACAAGTAAAATCTTTTTTAAAAAGCCTTATTAATTAAAAAAAGCTTTATTAATTACTTGTTCTAAAATGCAATCTGATAAGTCTGAATTGTATAGCATTTACATTTACAATGCTAGCATCTAATATTTGTGTAGTTTATCTTAAAAACTCATTCTAAACTTTTGTTATTACAATATCACTATAAAGAAAACTCTGATACAGAGATAATAAATGATCCATAGCTAGTCAGCCAGCTAACAGGTAGAACCCTTACATTCTGATCCACAGCAAAGGCTGTCTGTGGCATAAAACCACATCGCAATAAAACATGTTGTCTTGAAATCGACATATCGGAGCCACATCCAGAAATCACAATTCTGGATGATTGACAAGTCAATTGAGTTATCCACTGAGCAATTTCTCTTTCAAATCTGATCAATCTCGGATCCCTTAAATACATTTTCCTTTCAAACATAAACTCCTTGCAGAAACACCACTTCTTACAAAACAATGTATATGTTTTGAAATAGCTCTAAATAGAAAAACACTGATTTTTAACTTCATAAGTTTATAAAATGATGAAGCATACCTTGGACTCTAAAGACAATATAACTTATGCCCAAAGCACCTTGCACAAGGGAATGAAATACCACTCTCACCAGAGGTCCAGAGCTCATGAAAATCATTGGATAAAGCCCTCTTCCACATAATTCACCTAGGTTTTAAAAAAAAATGAAATCAAGTAAAACAAAAGAACTAAAAAAAATTTTTTTAGCAGTTTCTCTACTATAGGTATAGCAATTATTTTTATTTTTAGTGAAATATATTTGACATGTAACATTGTATAGAGTGTATACCATGTTGATTTGATACATTTATGTATTGTAATAGGACTGCCATTCTAGTGACAGTTAGCTTCTACCACCTCTCATAGTTACCATTTCTTTTTTGTAGTGAAAATAATTAAGATCTAGTTCCTCAGCAAGTTTGAGGATTATAATACCAATGTTGGCTATATTTACTATAGTGTGCATTGGGTCTCCAGGACTTGTCTACTAGTCATAAGTTTGTACCCATGAGGGGGGAATTTATTTCACTCTGAAAAATGAGGGAAACAGGGCTCCAGAACTCAAGAAACTCCGCCAAAGTCAGACTAGTAGGATGGGGATTCAGGATCTGAACCCAGGCCCATGAATACAGTACTCATCGCAGTCTGCTATGCCATATCGCTCCCTTGAAGGACAGAAGGAGTAAATTACTTCATCTTTAAAATGATGCTGATATGCCATTTTTCTTCTAGCAAAGTAACCTACTTATTAAAAATATCTCACTATGAGGGGTGCCTGGGTGGCTCAGTGGGTTGAAGCCTCTGCCTTTGGCTCAGATCATGGTCTCGGGGTCCTGGGACTGAGCCCCGCATCAGGCTCTCTGCTCAGCGGGGAGCCTGTTTCCCATTTCTCTCTGCCTCTCTGCCTACTTGTGATCTCTCTGTCAGATGGATAAATAAAATCTTTTAAAAAAATATCTCACTATGAAAAATCCATGATGGAAAAACCTCTACCTGAAAATTTATTTTTTTTTAAGATTTTATTTATTTATTTGACAGAGAGAGAGAGGTCACAAATAGGCAGAGAGGCAGGTAGGGGGGGGGGGAGGCTCCCTTCTGAGCAGAGAGCCTCATGTGGGGCTCAATCCCAGGACCCTGAGATCATGACCTGAGCTGAAGGCAGAGGCTTTAACCCACTGAGCCACTCAGCGCTTCTGAAAATTTATTTTTTATCTATAGTCAATCTTTTTTTGATTGCTTTAGGTTGAGGACTTGAGTCAAAGCTGAAAGGGAAAATTGTGACCATAATTCTAAAACAATTCAGAGGGCTAGTTAAAAAGGTGTGAAAAGCACCTGTGAGCTTCTTAGGATCAAACTCCTCTACTATTAGTAATAAGTCAGTATCATCCTACATTTATTTAAATATCACCTGCCCAGAAAGACATTCTGGTTATACTACATACAACCGTAGGGCACCTACATCCCAGTCTTCTCTTTCTTCGCACTTCATTTCCCCCTAGCTCATCTACCTAATATACTGCATATTTTATTTTCTTATTATGTGTCCACTTTCCACTGGAATGTAAGCTTAATAAGGGCAGGGATTTCTTTTGTCCATTTTTCTCACTATTGAATCCCCACAACCAAGAAGAGTGGGTCTCTAGCCCCTAGCAGATCCTCCTTACAAGTATTTGTGGGGCAAGAGAAGGAAGAGATTATATCTGAGGAGAAGAAAAGAATGAAACATATTAGATAGCATAACATTTTAGGATAAATGCTGTTGAAACAGTATTTGAAAAATGATCAAATACTTATTTGCAGCAAGTACAGATCAATGCAGTTGTTGAATGAGTGAGTTGCTGGCTCCCGCAGGGGAAAAGGTAGCATTTTACAGTAGAGAAGAAGACTATCTAGCTTGAATAAGGGGTAATACCTCCATTACAGTCTTGTAGGTCTGCTCGCGATCATCTGAAGAGACAAAACCATTCTACAAGGTTCAAGCTGACAATTTCAAATCAAAGAAATGCTAGGTTGGAAAATTATAGGATTCCTCCAGTTAATCCACAACAAAGCCAAGCATGATTTTCAATAGGTTATAAAGATAAAGGTATGTTTTCCCAGAAAATGTTTCTTTTTATAGGAGAATCTAGTATATAATATAATGCTACAAGTTGGAAAGAAAATAGTTTCCTCTTAAAAAGATATAGCATCCCCTTACCATAGGAGAAAAAAAAAGTTTCAGCAGGATTAAAGATGTAATTTTTCTTCTGAACTCAGAATGAACAATACTTGAAAAGCAATGAGATAAATCAAAGATAAATCAAAGATAAAGGTGTTTATAGAGAGATTTAAATACATTTTTAAATGTTTACATCAACATATAATAAAAATTAAAGATGTGCCTGAGTGGTTCGGTTGGTTAAGCGTCCAACTCTTGGTTTTGGCTCAGGTCATGATCTCAGGGTCATGAAATCAAGCCCTGTGTCAGGCTCCATGCTCAGTGGGGAGTCTCCTTTCTCTCTCCCTTTCCTTTTCCCTCTACCCTTCCCCTCACTCATGCACATGCTCTCCCTCTCAAAAAATGGCTTTCATAAACGAATAAAAATATTCAAAAAATGGATGGTAATGACAAGAAATACAAAATACAAACAGCTAACCAACATGTGAAAAACAAATCCACTAATGGATGAAATGCATGAAAATGAAGTGCATGAAATTAAAGGACAGCTGGCATGCTATTAACAGATATTTTTAACTCTGCCATTTTAAAATGATTTTAAAAAAGTAAAAGTGCTTATCAAACTGATATATTTGGTTATACTCATGGTGCAAGAGAATCCCATTATTGCTAATGGCAGTGAAAACTGACTTAGCTTTTCTCAAGAGTAATTTATCAGTATACACTCATGGAAAAAATTACGCTATATCTCTAGGCATGATTCTAATTTGAGAAGACACAGTAAGGAACAAAATAGCAAGATCCCTGCTTTCATGAATCTTTTATTTTAGCCAGGTAAATAAAGAAGATGATTTCAAAAAGAGATCAAGGCTACAAGTGAAATAATCAGAATATGATGAAAAGGTCTTTGGGAGAGAATGAATGGTGCTACTCTAGACTGAGAAGTCCTCTTTGAGGAGGTGAACTATCATTCATTCATTCACTCAGTGCCTTCTAGGTCTCACATACTGTTCCAGATACTGGAGAGTCTTCAAACGAGGAGATGAAAGTTTTAGCCCTCTGAAAGCTCACATTCAATACAGAAAACACAAACCACAAACATGAAAAAAAAAAAAAAAGTCTTAATATTGGAAGACAGTAAGTGCTAAAGAAAAGGGGGAGGCAAGAAGAAGTACCCAGGCAGGAAATGATGCAATTAAGAGCAATTAAGGTAGATCTTTTTAAGAAGGTGATATTCTAACTAAGCCTTGAGGGAGGTGAGGGACAGGTCTAGAAGGACCTCTCTGCAGAGATAGGAGAAGGTGCGGGACAAGAGCCCTGAGGTGAGAATGCCAACACCTGATCATGTGAGTCAGGGAGGGAGATGGAAGGTCGTAATAGGGATTTGGGCTTTTATTCCAGCTAAAAGAAGACGACCAGGTGCTCTTTTAATCAAGCAGATGGGGAAGGCCATCTAATCACAGGAGAAAAATGTACCAAGTGCATATGCCAGTTAATAGCTTTGTTTCACAGTCCAATGGACACAGTATTTTTTTTTAAGCTTTTATTTATTTATTTGAGAGAGGGAGAGAGAGACCGAGAGAGAGAGAGAGAAAGCACAAGCAGGTGGAGGGGCAGAGGGAGAAGCAAACTCCCCACTGAGCGGGAGCCTGACACAGGACTCAATCCTGGGACCTGGAGATCATGACCTGACCTGAAGGCAGACCCTTAACTGACTGAGCCACCCAGGTGCCCCTAAATGAGACAGTATTTATAAAGATTCTTTAAATAAATGTCTGTGCCCTCTAACTCAATGATTTCATCTCAGAATTTATCCCAAGAGCACAATCTCCCCCTCAGAGCATCTCCCTGGCCTCCATGCACTCCTGAATCCTGCACACACACGTGTGTGTACCACACATACTCACAATAGCAGACATACACTTATTTTCTTCCCAGGTGTCCCCATCAAGCAAATTGCCTCCAAAATCTTCCCACCACCCTCTTGACTACCAGCTGTACCACACCTACACAAACAAGAGGTAGCAACTTTGTTTTGTTTAACAAAACAGGTTTGCCTGGTGCATGAAATGAAAGGACAGCTGGCGTGCTATTAGCAAATATTTTTAATTCTGCTATTGTAAAAGCCTTTAAGATATTTTGCTTTATTTTAAAATCCAACACTCCCCCCCCCCCCATCTGATCTTTAACCATCTTAACTCCTCTATCAGATACATTTCTGGTATCCTGGCCTGGTTTTTATACACTTGAAGAACTTGAGTTCTCTTGTCTTTTTTCTACTTGAATACACATAGATACACACACTCACATTCAACCTCTAGTATACCTGTTTTATAAATTCAAGTTTTGAAAATATTAAGTGTGGAAAGAAAGAAAGAAAGAAAGACAGACAGACAGACAGACATGCCTATTACATGAGTCAACACTTTGGTGGGAGTCGTACCCAAGTCAAGTTCTCTCTTGATTATGAGCTGCCTACACAGAAAAGGCTCCCAGCTCAAGCTTGAAATGCCAGCGAGGATTACCTGACACCCTTCTCCCATCATGGCTTTCTTCATAAATAGTCATAACTGAATCTGGAAACACAGGAGACCCAGGCAGCGACAGGTACTCAACCGTCAATTTTGCCATACTGCTCGGGGACACTCTGAGCACCCAAGAACATTCCAGTTCTCCTCTATAATCCAGTGGATATCCTGGAGTTGTGAAAAAGCCTCTAGGCTCTTCTAGTTCCACCTCAGAGTAACAACCTACAATTTAGAGCACACAGACCCCCGGGACCAACATGAACAAAGCAAAGCAAAGAGAGGTTCTGTCACGAACTTGAAAAATTTAGGCTTGCAAGAAGAGAATGAAAACTTTATTACTCTCTGTTACATGGCCTTGGGTAAAAATGATCATCCTATTTAATGTGTCCTATTTTCTTGAAATGAGGTTGTAGGAGTAGAACTTAAATTATCATTATTTAAATTTTTTTCTCACTGAATCTTTTAAATGCCTTAGAAGATGCACAGTGGGTATGTACTCTCTACTTCCTGCACGTTTTCATTTCCTTCCTTCTTTGAGATGCAACTGAAGGTCTGTTCCTAAAAGCTTCACTAATCTCACTGAGCATTTATCTTGCTGGGACAAATGATTACATTCATGGAATTCGTGACTGAGATCACAAAAAGGAGGATGTGCTGCATACATTTGAAGGTCTCTCGGTTCCTCCACTTGCTCTTAAGTCCAAGGGCACCTCTGGACCTGCAAGGCTGCCCGCAGAGCTTCAGATGTCAGGGGCTCTCTGGCTCACAGACCCTGCAGTCTGCTACTCCTTCAGCTTACAGCCTCGACTCTTCCTCCTTGCCCTCTGTGTATTCCCTCGCCAAAAATTCTCTGAGCAATTACAAATTGAAATAGTCTGTATTTGAATGAGCACATTTTAATGTCTGAGTATGAATTAATACATGCATTATCATATATGCCTTGCCGTAGAGAAATTAACGACCTTAAGTGACACATTCATAAATATATTTTTATGAAGAGTAGAAATGAAGAGTGGCAGAAGGTGAAGAAGGGAAATGAAATGTTGCAAGAATTCAGGATTCTATGCAATTGCCTAGTCCTGTTATCTCTTTGCAAATTCTCCCTTTCATTTAGATGGCTACTATAATCTAATTTAGATATTTATAGATCTACTTTGATTTAATAGTAACCTGATTTCCCAGTCTCTAGTCTTCCCCCACTCCATGCCTTCCAATGTGGGATAGGGTATGAAACAAGAGAATTAAGTTCTTTCTTTGCTCAAAGCAACTGAAATTGTGACTGTGACCCTAACATGTCTTAATTGTTTTTTTCCTGTCCCCATGAATCCTCTATGACAAATCTGCCTGGAAAACGAACCAAATCATGTAAAGTCATGAATTGCCAGCTAGCCACTTCTTTTAACAAACGGGCTAACAATCCTCTTGTGTAAAAAGGCAATGGTGGGAGTGGATGGAGGTTAAAGATAGGATAGTCCCAACATTTTCTCTCATAGAATATCCACAGAATTAAAACAAAACTATCCCCTTTCCTATGTGAAACTTGCAAAGTTCTTTGGCATGCACATGTATTTCTGAACATAGACAAATGAGAAACATCTCTACATTTTAATGTTCATTTGCTAATAGCCTGAATGGGACAGTTTAATGACCACGTTGGTTGGTCACTACTGGACACCACTTGTTGACTATTGTCATTTATCATGCCATCTCTATTTTAAGTGCTTGACATGCATTCACTTATTTATGCACAGATTAAAATTGCTCATTTAACTCAAGCCATCATAATCATTAGGTTTTAGGATCTTGGACCTAAGTCTGCTCCCATCTCAACCCCAAATCCAGATTCAATTTTAATCTAAATAGGATAATTTGATTCTTGTGTTGTCAGACCATGCCACCCACAATTGGTCCCCGGATTACCCCTTCTTATTCCCAGAAGATTTTAGCAGTCATTTTCTCCAACACTTTTTCTGCCACAAATCTTGCGAATTTCAGTAGCCATATAGATGATGAGCTCACCACTGAGGCTTCTCAATTTCTCAACTTCCTTCCAACGATCTTGTTCTCCACCTGACCTCACTCACCCACCCCAGCAGTGAGCCCCTCAGGACCCGGTCCCCAGCAATAACACCAAGCCTTCCATAGCTCTGTTTCAGGCACTGCTATCACCATCCACAATCTTCTATCTTCTCAGCTCCCTCCAATTCTCCTTCCACCTTTTGAGACTTGCTATTCATCTATTCAACCACCTTTTCTTTGTCCCTAACTCATCTCTCACCCTCATTCACCCTTTTCCTAGCTTAAATTCCAATAATACATCATTTTAATCCCTTCCTCCTACATGCTTTCAATACCCTTATACTCTTGCTTACTTCGGAAAACCCATTCTGGTGAATCTACCCTCCATCTATTTTATGCGCTATGCCTAGTGTCTCCAGAAGAAAACATACAGCTAAGCTAACTGGTCAGTCTTCCTCTTAATTCATGATCGTTAATCTCAGAGGCTTTTAAGGTGCCCAGCAATCCTACTACATTTTCCGAGTCCATGCACTTTGTCACTTTTTTAGAGAACTATTTTATACTTCCTCTTTTTTTTCCTCTTAAAACCCTCAAACCCTCTTCTACAGCCCTGTTTCATGCACTAAGTGCACAGAAGCAATTAGAAAATTGCCAGAAGCTGCCATCCCCACATGTACCCATACGCCAGCATAAGTATTCTGCCTCCCATCCAGCAGCTATGGATGAACTGCATTTTGCTCCTTTCTGAGACCAACCCTCCCGCTGAGCACAAGATCATCACATCCCCTTTCTCCGACTGAGGGTCATCACTCTAGCAACTCCCCCTGCTCTTGTTTCCTCTTCAATCTCCCCCCACATCTTCCTAGTTATCTACTGGCCTTGAGTGTATGTGGGATGGATGGGGGCAGAGATGGGTGAGAAGGAAAAGATGGGGACCACCTGGAAACCAAGAATGATGGCATCATAGAACTTTCATCTCCCTACAGGGCAACTACAGACTTCTAATTCTCCAGTTGCAGTTTGATTTTAACTAAAAATAAAAATCCTATTAGCAAACAGACACTGACAACTGTGAGGAATCATGAGTGACTAACACTGATGCTGACAGTGGTTCTCGCTCATGTCCAGAGTCCTCAGCTAGCAAGAAACCTGAAAATCTAAGGACGTTTGTTTATGTAGGAAAAATAGATGAGAGGTCAGAATAATCTATGCGCTCCTTCAGAATTCAAGCACTTGTTCACAACCACAATATATATATTTTTTAACCTGCAACAGCTATTTCTGTGGGGGTAGAAAAGAAACCAAAATGGTCATAGTAACAACACGCCTTTTCTTCCAGTTTAAACTACCAGCCAGAATGAAAACACAGGGCTTATCCTGTTCCGTAGAAATTAGCGAACCACAGCGTACCAGGCTTTTTGCTAAATTCTTCCTGGCTGCATTAAGCAGGTAACATGACCATGTATTACCTGGTCCAGATGCATCACCTGTTGAAGGTGTGGGTGGTGGCAACTGTTGCCTCGGTGAGGTTCTGCTTTCCTTATTTACCTGAAGTGAAACGGCACCTGTACCTGGAGAGACTACATTACAAATAAATAAAGATGAAAGCCTCGAAACAAAATGCATTCTATACCAAAACAGGTTTGTCAGAAGAAAATGCAAATCTAGGATTACAGCAGCCTCAGGAAAAGTCAGTTTTACTCTCATTCTGCCCAAGGGAGAACGTATTCTTACAGAATTTTTATGTGCATTTTACTGTTTTAGAACCTAAAATAAATGAAATACTACTTTATGGTTTTATCTTTCATAATGCTGATTTCAACTATACTCACTTCTCACAAGCCTACTCTAAAGAAAGAGGAATTGTTTTCATAACAACTGAAAAATATTTACCTTTGATTTTGGATTCAATCCAGTCCAAGAAGACACTCACTTTCGCAGATACACCTAGCTTCCTTGGCTGGGCACAACCAGCCCCCCAGCTGGCAATGTCATATAGGACAAAGGGACCTTTTTCATGTCTATGTAGTAATGGGCCACCAAAGTCTCCCTGAAACACCAAGAAAATGTGTTCTAAAAACTTGTTTTAATCAGAGCTCCTGCTTTCAATTTTGGAACAGGAATAATCAATAATTTATCATAACACATTTCTTTAATTTAAAAATATTAATACCTTGTCAATTTATATACCTTAGAGTGAACGCAAATAAAATCACAAAGATATTACAACTGATACCACAGAAATACAAAGAATCATGAGACTCCTATGAATAGCTATATACCAAAAAATTGGATAATCTGGAAGAAATAGATAAATTCCTGGAAACGGACAAACTGCCAAGATCAAATCATGAGGAAACAAAATCAGAACAGACCAATCTGAGCAAGGAGACTGAATCACTAATCAAAAACATCTCGATAAAGAAAAGCTCAGGACCAGATGGCTTCACTGGTGAATTCTACTAAATATTTAAAGAAGAATTAACATCATTCCTCAAACTCTTCCCAAAAATTGAAGAGGAGGGAACACTCTAAGACTCATTAGATAAGGTCAAAACTACCCCGACACCAAAGCAAGATAAGGATGCTACAAGAAGGAAAAACAATGACAAACAAACAAACAAAACTAGAGGCCAACATCCCTGATGAACATAGATGCAAAAATCCTCAACAAAATACTAGCAAAAACTAGCAAAATTCAACAGCATATTAAAAAGATCATACACCATGATCATGTGGGATTTATTTCAGTGATACAAGGATTGTTCAACATACCCTAATCAAGGAGTATGATATACCTCACTAATGGAATGAAAGTTTAAAAATCTTATCATCTGAATAGTATAGAAAATGTATTTGACAAAATGCAGCATCCCTTCATGATAAAAACTCTCAGCAAACTGGATCTAAACAGAACATATCTCAAGATAATAAAAGTCATATATAACAAACCCATAACTAACATCATACTCAATAGTGAAAAGTTGAAAGCTTTTCCTGTAAGATCAGAGACAATTCCAGGGTGCCTACCCTCACCATTCCTATTCGATATAGTATTGGAAGTCTCAGCCAGCACAACCAGGCTAGAAAAAAAAATAAAGGGGGGCGCCTGGGTGGCTTGGTGGGTTAAGGCCTCTGCCTCTGGCTCAGGTCATGATCTCGGGGTCCTGGGATCGAGCCCCGCATCGGGCTCTCTGCTCGGCAGGGAGCCTGCTTCCTCCTCTCTCTCTGCCTGCCTCTCTGCCTACTTATGATCTCTCTCTGTCAAATAAATAAAATCTTTAAAAACAAAAAAAAAGAAATAAAGGGAAAGAAGGAGTAAGTCATGAAGGAAGAAGTAAAGCTGTCTTTATTTGTAGGTGATATGGTCTGAGAAAAACTCTAAAGATTCCATCAAAAAACTGTCAGAACTAAAAACAAAACAAAAAATGCTGTCAGATTTACTCATTAATCAATGAGTAAAGTTTCAGGGTAAAAGCAAGCATAGCAAGCATACAAAAAACCAGTTGTGTCTCTATACAGTAACAACAAAATGTACAAAAAAGAAACAGGGGATTAAGGAGGACACCTGTGATGGGCACTAGGCGTTGTATGTAAGGGTCAAATCACTAAATTTTACACCTGATACTAATATCACACCGTATGTTAACTGGAATTTAGATAAAAACTTGAAAAAAAAAAGGGAAATAAATAAAAAAACAATATTATATACAAAAGTTCCAAAAAATAAAATACTTAGGAATAAAGTTAACCAAAAAGGTGAAAGATCTCTACACTAAAAACTATAAGACTCTGATGAAAGAAATCGATAAAGATGGAAACATGGAAAACATAATCCCATGTTCATGGATCGGAAGAATCAATTTTGTGTCTCTACCACACAAAGCTACCTACAGATTCAATGCAGTCCATTTCAAAATTCCAATAGCATTTTTCATAGAAAGAGAAAAAAAATCCTAAAATTCAAATGGGCTCCCAAAAGACCCTAAGTAGCCAAAGCAATCCTGAGAAAGAACAAAGCAGGAGGCATCACATTTTCTGATTTCAAAATGTGTTACAAATCTATAGTAACCAACACAGTATGGCACTGGCAGAAAAACAGATACTAGACAAATGGGCTAGCATCATGAGCCCAGAAAAACCCACATACAGTCAACTAATGTTTGACAAAGGAGCAAAAAAGAAGGAGAAAGGAGAGTCTTC
Source organism: Nasua narica (assembly GCA_028533885.1). Taxonomy (NCBI): domain Eukaryota; kingdom Metazoa; phylum Chordata; class Mammalia; order Carnivora; family Procyonidae; genus Nasua; species Nasua narica. The sequence continues at coordinate 51,179,165 of CM052807.1, forward strand.
AAAAATGACGTTGAGAAAACTGGACAACCATAAGCAGATGAATGGAATTGAACCCTATTTTATACCACTCACAAAAAAATTAACTTGAAATGGATTAAAGACTTAAATATAAGGCTACAAACTGTAGAACTCCTCGAAGAAAACACAGGGGGAAAAAAGAGAAAACACAGGGAAAAAGCTCCTTGACATTGGTCTTGACAACAAATTTTTTGGGGGGAGGGGAGCGATATGAAACCCAAAACACAAGCAACAAAAGAATGAATCAATTAAGTGGAACGACATGAAACTAAAATGCTTCTACACCTCAGAAGAAACAATCAACAAAATGAAAAGGCAACCTATGGGATGGGAGAAAATATTTGCAAACAACATATCTGATAAAGGGTTAATACACAAAATATATAAACAACTCATACAAACTGATAACAAAAATGATACAACCTAAAAAATGGACAGAACAATTCTGGGGCTCTAATGTACAAAATGGTTAGTATGGTTAACAATACTATATTAGATATTTAAAAGTTGCTAAGAAAGTAGATCTTAAGTGCTCCTACCATAAGAATGAAATGGTAATTACAGGAGGTGATGGAGGCGTTGACTGACTACTGTGGTAAGCATTTCACAATATACAAGAGTATCAAATCATTACACTGTACATCTGAAACTGACACAATGTTATATGTCCATTATAGCTCAATAAAGCTGTAAAAAAAAAGGCTTGAAGCATAGGATTTACCTTTTAAAGTAGCATTTATGATTTTCGATCAGCCCTTTTTCTTTGACAGAAATGTATAGAATCAAACTAAGTCCTTTGTCTTCTGATAAAATAAACTGAGCTTATGACATATTTGATATGGCTGTTTATTTTATATGAAGAATTTCACAGAAGAAATTCGAAGGTGGGAATAGGGAGATAGATTCCCTTGTCTGTATTGTAGAACAACTGACTTGTTCTCTGGGCCCAATTTTTTTCCTTATGAAGTAAGGTTATACTTGAGACCTCTTTCCAGTTTGTAAGTGGTCTGATGTGTCAAGTCAGGTTTGTTTTCTCTTTTAATTACTTATTCATTCAGTACCAACATGTACCAAGTAAAGTTTTTTTTTCCTTGCAATTATAGACATTCCATGATCCAGAAACAGCCTAATTCATTTATTATTGCCAGGGTCTATCACACGGCCTAGCATATATAGTAAATATTCAATAAGCAAATGGTACCCATTTATTTTTAAAGAATTATTCAGTGCCTACTGTGAGCTAGGCACTCTGAGCAAGAGAGTATAAACAAATTAGATGGTGATAATAGCTATAAAGAAAATATTTAGAGCAAAAAGTAGAGAATAAAGACAGGTAGTTGTGTGTGTTTACGTGTTTGTGTATGTGTATGAAGTTTCAATAACACTTGAGCTGATACGTGAAAGTTGAGAAGGAGCTGGGTTTTCAAAAGCCAGAAGGAATAGCATTTTATGCAGAACTGATATCTGGGCTAAGGCCCCAAGACAGGCAGGATGTAGTGACTTGCACGGTCAGAATGTAATCAGTGTGGCTGAAATATATAAGCAAGAGACTGGAAAAGTCAGCAGGAGCAGGACATATACTACTCTGGGAAGATGGAGGTCACCCTGTAGGTCAAATAACTTGACATTTTAAAAACAATCTAGGATGCGTTGTGAACAAAGCAGGATAGAATTCTGCATTGCATCTGAAACTCCACGTCTCTGCATTCCAACATTCTACTTCACCTTCCTGGGGGAGAAACTACATTAGCAGGTCCATTACTTCTAAGTACACATAGGAGGGTAAAAATCAACTACCTGATAGAAATTCTAGAGTCCACTTTATCAAAGTTTCTGCAGTCACCTTGTTAGTAACTTGGTGTTCTTTAGCTAGCCACATTTATTAGCCAGAATCTCAGCTCCCATTTTCCTCCCCTTGTATTGGCAGATTTGGTCATGCTGCAAAGGGACAGTTGGATGTAGCTGAAATAAATGCCCACCAAGATCCCACGTCTGTCGTGGACCTAATTCCTTCCCTAGTTCTCCTCTGCCCTCTTGATACAGAGCAAAGTGCTCCCCTCATGTCAGATGCTGTCAGACCTGACAGAGACAACAGAGCCATCTGCGATTTCTTTGATTTGAAGCAGAGAGAAAAACCATCCTCAAAAGGGGAGAACGACCACATTAATTCAGAGCACTTTTCTATTTGATATTTATGGTATAGCATTTTACGTCCTTTAGCAGATGGTGTGAGTGGCCTTCCTAGATTCCTCAAGTCTTCCAGGCCACATCCTGGCTCTGTGCCTGAGGGCTCTTTCCTCGTCCATCCCATCCATGAGGCAGACCAGTAGTGTGGAAAGTGCAGAGAGACCAACAGACCCCCTCCCCCAGCCCTGGAACCATGACTTTGGGGAAGCAGTATGTAAATGTCCCAGCTCCTTTACCCCTCAGATGGGACAAAATGTGCATTTTGCATTGCTAAAGAATTAAGCTCAATCCCTTTACTGTGGTAGCTGCTGACTTCATAGCACTTCTCACATTTCCTGCCTTCCCTTCCCTAGACCACCCTCCTGACCTTCCTACCAGCCAAGTCCGCCATTCCTAGGCAAACCATTGTACTTGAGTCTTTGTCTCAAGGTCAGCTTCTGGGGAATGCAAATTCAAATACAGAAAGCAGAATCTGAGTAGTACTTGACACCACAGAAGTAGTTAACCGCCATAAATTGATACTCAGTGTTAAGACGGGACCTCCCTCTTTCTCACCTCACATTTTTACATGGAAGGACTTCTAACTAGATGCACAGCCAGTTTTCTCCCATTGACTCTTGTTTCTTGATTAAGGTGAAAAGGATCAAAAAGCAGCACAGACTAGAGAGTTATCCTTCTTCCCTCTGTATTCTAGACTGGCACGAAATGATAAACCCAGACAAGTGTATCTGCCCTGAAGGGTAGATTTCCATCAGCAGGTTTCCATCAGTAGGTTGCCTCAAATCCAGACTAACTGCTGAAGGAGGGTTACAGGCATCAGAAACTCTTTTTGGTTGTTTCTCTAAGGTCACATTCCTTGTTTGGCTTCGTGGATACAAAAGCCGGTGTTTTATGATCCATTCGTCCATTCGTCCTCTTAGTGGACTTGAACTTGCCAAAAGCACATCTGTCCAACTGACATGTGGCTATAACTATACTACCTTTGCCTCTAAATATCTAAAATTAAAGTACTATTTTGGGATTTGTTTTCCACTGCATATGCCAACCAGTTTTCAAAATTTCTCATTTTCTTCATGATTATTTTATTTTAATCTGTGGTAGAAAATTAAATGGGAGCACAAAGGAGATTAATATTAATTTAAAAGCCATTAGGATACACTGACTTAGAATCCTCCTTTGCTCATTCCTCTTTTCCCAAAGCCTTGCGTCTCTCTGAGGCCCTTCGTGCTCTCGGGTTCCCAGTCCCCACCTGCTCTTCTGCCTCTAGGCTGCTCCCTGCTCTCAGCAAGTTTGCAGTAAGGCACCCACTCTCGCTGCTGTCCGCTGGCCTTCCCGGAAGGGCGCGCCGCTGGGCTGCCAGGGGGCCCGTGCCTCCGAGCGTCTCCCCCTGTTCTAAGGAGAATCTGCAGCAGATGAGGACTTTGGATGTTCCTCTGGAAAATCAGAGTCATCTCACCTGACAGAAGTCCTTTCCTCCAGCGGCTGCTGAGCCAGCACACGTCGTCTTCTCCGTGAGCCCTCCTGGGTGACAGGAGTGAGCGTGTTCGCAGACCTCTCTTTCCAACACGGGCACCCGGATCTGCCGGAGGCACCTTGCCAGGCCGCCAGCTGCTGAAGGAACGGATTCAAAGGACAGCTTCGCAATGCGGGGGAACAACCAATTATGCGAACCAACATATTTAAGTTCAGACGGGCTGTGCACTACTGTAGTTGCCATCACTCAGGTTCGCCTGAGCTGACGGGGACTACTGGACCAAACAATGTGTCTCATGGAGGACGCCTTCCTTTTCGGGTGTGGCAGCTTTGTCGAGGAAGACACTGTCAGGAGAACAGCACCAGAAACGTCTTCTTCCTAGCTTATTTTTGATCCAAAGTTTAGGGTTTCACATATTGCCAAAGGAGAATTCCGAAAGAAAAATTCAGCAAGATAGGAATTGGTGTTGTATAGGATTAATGTGATGATATGTTTTTACACAGTATATTTATATATAAAATATATAATTGTGACAGGTATATATGATTTCCTAATATAAAGCAAAATCATATTCCTTTTTCTTCAACTGTCACTGAGACTAATCTCAACTCCAATTTAAAAGGACTAACGATGAGGGCTGTAGGGCTAACAATGAATACGAAGACGCTCATAACTGACCCTCGGGGAGGCCTGTGTTAACATGTACTTCTGTACAACTTATTCTATCATTTTGGATTCCTAATTAAAAAAATTAAAAAGCTAAGTTAAGTAGTGGAAATTACCTTACATTTCGATAGCACCTTCACAGGACCCCAGCCCAACAGTACAGCCTGGTGAGGTGGGCTGTCTGCACCCACGATCACACGGAGCTCACACCCGAAAAAGCCAGAGTTCTGAAAATCCGATCTCACGGCAGCCGTGGGGCACAAGTAGCCATTAAACCAAGGCGGGACTCTAACGCTTGTGCTCGTTTTAATGTACCCATCTAATACAGAAATACATTTAAGGTATTTAAAAATCTTCTTTTCAGGGACCATCCCCACCACTGTTCTTTACCATGTCTTAAAACTGAGAGCTCATCTTCTCTCAGATTGGAAGAATGAATTCATCTTTCATAAGACTCTCACCACCTCTCAGTTGTCTGGTGGTCATGGAGGTGGTGAGGGTCGAAGGTAGCAGAGAATGGGTACATCTATTCAAGGGCTTGGAAGCCAGTCAAAAAATGCTTGCTGAGTGTTTGGTCTATGCCAGGTAAACCTGTGGCTCTGGGCACAGTGGTGAATTAGGGACTTGCTGCCATGAGGTTTCCACTCTAATGCATGAGACCTGCCTGGAGAATGTTGTTTTTTTTTTTTTTTTTTTTTTTTTAATTTTAACGATTTTTAAAAATTTATTTATTGGAGAGAGTGTGAGAGCAAGAGCATGTCAGTAGGTGGTAGGGCAGGGTGGCAGGGAGAGAGAGAGAATCCTCAAGCACTCTCCCACCGAGCAGGGAGCCCAACGTGGGGCTTGATCCCAGGACCCTGAGGTCATGACCTGAGCCGTAAGCAAGAGCTGGCCGCTTAACTGGCCGCGCCATCTGTACGCCCTGGAGGATGATTACACACGCTAATGTCAAGTACATTTGTGGGCAAGGAGACGATAAAACTGGGTCATGCCGAGAGTGATGGAAGGGCAGTCCTGAAACAGCAAAGTAACTGGGGGAGGGAGTGCTGTTGGAGCTGCGAGCAGAATGAGGAGGAGGCAGCTGGGAGAAGGGCAGGGGTGTTCCAAGCTTCAGAAAGCAGAACGGGTCTTGTGAGTAAGAGAAAGAAAGAAGACCACAATGCCTGAAGGGGACAAAGGGAGGAAAAGAAGTTGGAGGGGTAAGTGGAGGCCAAACCACATAGAGTTTTCCAAGCCAGACTAGCAGTTCAGATTTTATTCTAAATGTTTAAAAAAAAAATTCGAAAATTATCATCAGAACCAGGCTGATTTTAAATCCTAGCTTTGATATTTACTAGTTATGGCATCTTGGCAAGTTACTTAAATCTCTGAGCCATAACGTCCTCGTTTACAACATGGGGAGGATAAAATCTCCTTATATGGTTGTTGTGCAGATTTTAGGAAAATGCAATTTGGCCGCAGGTAGTACAGAAAGCTAGGATGGTGTGCACTGTACACAAAGATGAATTCCCCTCTCCCCAAGCTTGCAGGTTCCAAATAAAGGACACATAAACAGAAGGAAAACATAAAAGAAAATGATCTTATACAGTAAAAAGAGGCAAAAAACGCAAACATGAACCCATTCAGATCTGTCAGTATTTTGCTATGGCTCTAAGAACTCTAGCCTCTAGCCCAGGGGTCAGCAAACCACAGTCAGTGGGCCAATTGTATCCCAGCCCTTATTTAGCACAATCTGGGGACTAGTTCGGTTTGTACACTTTATTTTATTTGACAGACAGAGAGCACAAGCAGAGGAACAGAGGGAGAGGGAGAAGCAGACTCCTTGCTGAGCAGGGAGCCCGATGCAGGACTTGATCTCAGGACCCTGGGATCATGACCTGAGCCAAATGCAGACGCTTAAGCGTCTGAGCCACTAGACGCCCCTGGTTTGTACATTTGTAAATGGTTTTTTAAAATCCAAAAGAATATTTTATGGCACATGAACGTTATACGAAATTTAAATTTCATAAACAAACTTCTACTGGAACAGAATCCATTCTGTTACATACGTATGTCTATGGCTGCTTTGCACTACAATGGCAGAGTTGAATAGTTGTGACAGAGAACAGATGGCTTGCAAGGACGAAAAAATTTGTGATTTGGCCCTTCACAGACCTAACTTACCTATAAGTAGTCACCCTAAAGGAAAAACATAACATAGCTCCTTCTCTGATCACTTACAACCAAATCAAACATGGATTCTCGATTTCAGAAGGAAGAGACGCTAAAGCAGATACTGCTTGTTATCATCGCCATGCCCAGTTAACAAAATTAACAACCGGCAGTCAGGCATATGCAAGAGTAAAACAGTCACCTTCACTAATGCTTCCCCATGCAGTCACAGCTCCAAGCTCCGAGGAGAAGAGCAGCTCCGCGCTTTGTGGGCCACACACGGGCCTCACGATGGAGTTGAACTCCAGAGGAGAGCTCAGCTCTATCAGGGCGACGTGGGAGTCACAGCTCCGTCTACCCAAGTCTTCGTGCAGCACGATGCGTTTGGCCCTTCTCACCTGTATCCGTGGCGAGTAAGCGAATTACAAGACCAAGTCAAGGAGTCAAACAACTTCCCTGCATAATAGTCCAAGATAAACCCTAAATCTCCACATTTCCATACATCGGCTATGAAGGTGACTCTATACTGAATTTAAAAGGGCAACCTCTGTTTATAATTTGCGGGAGGCCATGAACCACTCTCTGAGGACTGGCAGCTCTGGAGAAACCAGGGTACGTGCACCTGTGTACACAGATCTGGATTTGCACCTCCTGACCTTCCTCCCTTAATTCTCTGACCAAACCGTGACCTCAGATTGTATCTTTAACTGTTGGTATAAATGATCAGTGTAAAGGGGCCCTAGGAGATGAATACTTAATGACATATTTTAGCTAAAGGCATTCCCTGGCATGTGGTAACACTTAGAATACCAGCAGAATTGTCCTCAGAAACCCGTCTCACCTGCTCAGTCACTTCCTTCCGGGCTCTGTCACGGTCCCCAGCAACAATGGTCCAGAAGAGAGGATTATTTTTCCTGGAGAAAGAACAAGGACAAAAGTTTGACATGAAGAGATACATTTTTCCCCATCTGATCCAACCCCATGTGGCTCTACCAACAGGCAATGAGCTGAGTTCAGCCAGATGTCCTACCCACCCCCGTCTGCTGCCTTTGTGTGACCTCCTTGCTGGGAAGGTACACACATCCTGAGCTACCCGATGAATTCCTAGTTATGTATCCTGCTCCCTTCTGTTGGCCATAAAATGACTCTGAAGCCCCTACCAAGTACCACTAAACGTAGTGTTAAGTTGAGAAAGAAAAAAGAGAAAGTACAGCTTACTTTAACTTCACAGTGAGGTTAAGAATACATGAATAAAAGGGAGGGGGCACATACGTGGCTGAGTCAGTTAAGCATCTGACATCAGCTCAGGTCATGATCTGAGAGTCCTGGGATCGGGCCCCTGCATCGGGCTCCCTGCTCAGTGGGGAGACTGCTTATCCCTCTCCCCACACCCAACTCATGCCCTCTCTATCTCTTCCCCCCACCTCTTTCCCTTTCTCTCTCCTTCTCCTCTTCTCTCAAATAAAATCTTAAAAAAAAAAAAAAATACATGAAAAAGACCCAACATTCACAATAAGGTAGCTTCTCGCCTATGTTTTACTGTTAAAAGTACCCAAATACATCTCAAATTGTTATCTTTTATCAAACCACCAGAATTAATGGAACGGAGGTTAAAAAAAAATATATCAGGTCAACAGGCTAAACTCACCCATGGTGTTAACTTGGGGGAGGGGCTGATGATTGCAAGAGGCATAAGGGAGCTACTGGGTGTTTGCAGTATTTCATTTTGTGATGTGGGTGCTGGTTCCAGGGGTCCTCCTTGTGCGCAAATTCTTCTAGCTATAAACCTGAGATTTGCACACTTTTGGTAAACTTCAAATGGATGTTTAAAAAAAAACCAAACTGAAATCAACATCCATTAATCTGCCACATCAAAATATCCAGCCGAAGAAATATCTGAGGAAAGAGTCTCTCAATTGCCACAGATATTCTGTTACTTCAGCTTGGAGATTCTTTAATTTTTCAAACCTATTTCCTTAGGAAAAATAAAGTTATGGAAATTATTTGTCAGTGTACTTTATTCATAGAAGTTTCTGAATACACGTAGGCTTCTTCTCTCTGGTCATAACCACGCTCATTTCAATGTCTTGCGTGAGGAGTCTGACTTATTCATGTGTTTCAACGTGTCTTTATTAAGGGAACCTACTCAGGTAAAGTGCTTGGAAAGTACCTTGCAGATGGTAATGACTCCATAATGGTAGCCATTATTGCTGTTATTATCCACCAGGCACTCTCATAGAAGGATTAAACTTTATTTTCAAAGTCACCCTCTAAATTATTCTTTGGTAGTAAAGAAACATTTCTTAAAGCCGCTCTACTCCTTTATATAGAGTATGGTGTGCACAATAAAATGAAATAATCATGGTATTTATATATACCAAAAAATCATGGTATAGATAAAGAAGATATGGTCAATATATACAATGGAATATTATGCCTCCATCAGAAAGGATGAATACCAAAAAACAAACAAACAAAAAAAACAAACAAAAAAGAAAGGATGAATACTCAACTTTTGTATCAACATGGATGGGACTGGAAGAGATTATGCAGAGTGAAATAAGTCAAGCAGAGAGAATCAGTTATCATATGGTTTCACGTACGTGTGGAGCATAAGGAAAAACATGGAGGACACTGGGAGAAGGAAAGGAAGGGTGAATTGGGGGAAATCGGAGGGGGAGATGAACCACGAGAGACTGTGGATTCTGAGCAACAAACAGGGTTTTGGAGGGATGGGGGTGGGGGGTTGGGCGAGCCTGGTGGTGGGTACTGAGGAGGGACGTATTGCATGGAGTACTTGGTGTGGTGCATGAACAATGAATCTCGGAATGCTCAAAAAATAAAATTAAAAAAAAAAAAAAGCTTGATTGGGATCAGGGTTAGCTCACCAGTGATATGATGTTCTTATTCTAAATACATTAATATTGGGGCGCCTGAGTGGCTCAGTGGGTTAAAGCCTCTGCCTTTGGCTCAGGTCATGATCTTAGAGTTCTGGGATCGAGCCCCACATTGGGCTCTCTGCTCAGCAGGGAGCCTGCTTCCCCCTCTCTCTCTGGCTGCTTCTCTGCCTACTTGTGATCTCTCTCTCTGTCAAATAAATAAATAAAATTTTTAAAAAATAAATACATTAATATTTTTAATATAGTAATAAACGTTATCATTAAAAAAACCATGGTATAGTTGATAATATAGATCACAATTTCTAGGGAAGTTGTAGGTGCAGAGCCATCAAATATCCTTTGATTTGGTGGAGAGTACCGTGTAAAAAGCATTATGACAGAGCAACATATATGTTATGAGGCAACAAAGCCCGAGTTTTTCCAATAGTGGGATGATAGCTCAAAGGAGCAAGTGATAGGATTCTCCGTCCTACCTGGCCCCTTCCTCACAACCAAGTTTCATTTCTTAAATCCTCAGGGTCTTATCCCCCATCCAACATTAGATGTTCTGTTGAGTCCCACAGGACACTTCTGCTTTGGGAGAAGAAAGGATCACTGCTGAATTACAGGGAAAAAAAGTAGCTGAAATTGAAAAAAAAAACAAAAAAAAAACAAACCTAGGTTTGAGACAGAAAGATTCCAATGTATAACTGCAAAGTGAATTCAGTCCCCTGAAGTGAGTTAAAAATCCCAAATAAGCACAAAGACCAGTGTGGAACAGTAAAAGAAGAACACCAGTTTTCCCCAAGTTTGGGACAACATTATCTGGGAACTGATTACAAACACAAATCCTCAGGCCCCATGTCAGACTTACAGATTGAGAAACGCTCCAGGCGATTCTGGTGCATGCTAAAGTTTGAGAACTAATATTAAGAGCAACCAGTGCCAGGCACTGGGGGGTGTACGATGTTGCTGCCGGTTATCCTGAATGTCCTTGAGGTGCTGCCCAATGAGGTCAGCTGGCTGGGCACCTAGTGACCTTCAGCAAAAGTCAACATCAGTCTACCTTAGCTCCCAGACTTCGCATGCCTCCCCAGCTGGCTTATCCCACATGGCAAACTTCCCTATCAATGGATTTGGATAGGCGGAAGCCCCTTTCAATGGAGGATGGAGCCCTGGGTGTGCACAGGTTGATGAAGAGGCCGGGAGAGATAAGCCCATGAAGGAAACAGTTGCAGAGTTCCCACAAAACCTGGGCATGAGTGGAACATACCGCTTTTGTTACTCTGGACTATCAAACACCTCCGGTGTTAAAAGCCATACACTGCAAGGAATGGCTTCAAAAAGACATTTCCTTGGTGAAGAAGTTAGGCAACTATGAAGAGGTAAAAGATGAGTCCCACAGACATTTCCGTATCACTATAAATAGAAAGCACAATGTCTTGTTCAAAAAGGCATAAAACAGTATGTGTGGTATATACAAAAACTATAAACTATATGCCTGTGCGGTTAAATGTTAGTGGAAAATCAGATAATCAAAACATTCTTAATACTGATCACTTCTAAAGAGGAGGAATGGATCATGAAATGGAAACAGCTTAGATTTTTCTTGATAACTTTCTTTAACTGCCTTTTCTCACAAGCATTACTATTATAAAAATCTTTTTTTCAAAGATATTTATTTATTTATTTATTTGACAGAGAGAGAGAGAGAGAGAGAGAGAGTGAGAGAGTGAGGGAGCACAAGCAAAGTGAGTGATAGAGGGAGAGGGGGAAGCAGGCTCCCCGCTGAGCAGGGAGCCCAATGCAGAGCTCAATCCCAGGACCCCGAGATCATGACCTGAACCGAAGGCAGACACTCAACCAACTGAGACACCCAGGCGCCCCATAAAAATCTTTTTTTTTAAAGAAATCAAGAAATCACAGATGAAATTACATAAAAATTGCTTTTGTAGTCAACTTAAATGGCTCACAAACATTTACGGCTGATTGCATTTATCAATATCAACTGACTCATCAAGTTGAATATCTCCCTTATGAAGAATGGTCTTGCCATGGTCTGTATCTTGCTACAAGGTGTCTGGTCCATCACATAAATTCAAGAATAGACTATTCTGTTTGACAATGGAACCTTTCAAAACTTCTGTACCTCAAGCTTCAATACTAATATTTGTCTTCTCCCATACATTAATTCTTACTAATTCATCAGCTACTATTGAGGTTTCTTTTCCATGATACATAAAAATGAATTCTGATAGAATTACTATAAAATGGGCATCTCCAAGGGAGGGAAGGCTAGAGTGAATGATGTGGTATTAGATGGAGTTGGAAACATCTACGTGAACTCATGTTTAGCTTAATGTAGATACAGAAAGAAAGCTAGGTTTATAAAGTAGATTCGTGTGCCTGGCTATATTTTCTAGCTCTGTCCGCTGAGGACCGAGGACCATAACACCCTAGTAGCAATTAGTACAGTGGCCACTGAGATCTTAATTTCTCATACCATTCTCCAACAAAATAAACCAGGGCTCATTGGAGAAATGACTGATTCCAGGACTGAGCAGGGAACACGTAAGATAAGCCTTGATCATTCTGTAGTGTCACAAATGGACCCACGAAAGACACTAAAAGACTGGACCCTGGTCAAAGCTGGAACAATCTGAGCAACAGAATGTTAGTATTTTATGTAGTATTATGTTGTATTTTAAAATAAATACCCCTGAATTCCTACTGATATAAACAAATTATTTAACAAATAAATAGAGAAGAGACAAACCAAACTCCAGCTGAGGGACCTTCTACAAAGTAACAGAGGAGTACTCCTCAAAACTGGGAAGATTATCAAAAACAAGGCAAGTCTGTGATACTTAGAGCCAAGCGGAGCCTTATGTGACATGCTAACTAAATGTAATATGGTATCCCGACCAGCAAAGGCAATAGCAACCACAAACACCTGGAGAGAGGAGCAAGGGTGGTGTGTTTGAGGAACAGGGCTGGCCCACTGTGGGCAAGACAGCAGTGGTCCGGCTGGAGTCAGATAGACAGGAAGTGGTTCTTGACGGTGGCTGTACTTTGGAATCATTTGAGGAGTTAAAAAAAAAAAAAAAACTAGCATCCAGAATTCACCAACAGGTGACTGACTCAGGTAGCCTGGACTGCAAATGAATTAATTACAGTTACATAATCATGTGGCATATCTATACAACATGAGCATTAGAGCAAGACACAGAAAAAAATATAAACTACAATTCTTTTACATTATGAAACCCAAGAAAAATTGATCAATAGGCTTGTTTTAGGGATTCACACATGTTAAAATAAAAAAAGGAAAGGTATCATAAATACAAAATTTAGCATAGTGTCTACCTCTTGGCAGGGGCATTAAAGGGTCTTAAGAAGTGCAAAGATTCTTCCTAAACTGAATGGCAGGGACACATATGTACATTTACTATTCTTTAAACCACATATTATGTACCTTTTTTTGTATCATGGCATAATTCATAATTTGAAGACACTGAAAAAGATAACCAGAATTTTGGTCCACTTGTGGTCCAGTGACCAAGGTGGCAGATTATCCTACTGTGCTCTCCACTATTGTAAACCATATTTTAAGAAAGACAACACTAAATCAATCCAGGAGAAGTGGCACTGCAACTTAAAGGACAATCTGAGAGAAGTCTTCAGGTATAGGAAGTGTATGTGAAAGAAGAACCAGACTTAGTCCTTGTGTTCTGGAACTCCAATAAATTTAGAACAACAGATTTCTGCTACAGAGAAGCCGACTTGTGCTCAACATAATAATCAGAGAGTGCCATAATGGGATGAGCAATTTCAAGGTTTGATTAACATTTTCCATACTGACATTGTTTAAATAGAGGCTAGATGGCTATGTAGGAAATCACCGACAGATTCCTGCTTTAAAATTATCTGGATGAAAAAAAATTATCTGGATGATTTCAGCAGTTAGATAATTATACTTATATCCTAGGCATGGTCTATAAAGACATGTGCTGGGGCACCTGGGTGGCTCAGAGGGTTAAAGCCTCTGCCTTCGGCTCAGGTCATGATCTCAGGGTCCTGGGATTGAGCCCCGCATCGGGCTCTCTGCTCGGTAGGGACCCTGCTTCCCCCTCTCTCTCTGCCTGCCTCTCTGCTTGTAATCTCTCTCTCTCAGTCAAATAAATAAATAAAACCTTTAAAAAAAAAAGACATGTGCTAAATACATTATTAAAATATCATCAGTTTCACTCACGATTGCACACAGTGGGCTGCAGTCAGAATCCAAGTGGGGTTGAGGATGGCCCCTCCACATTGATGACTGCCTAGGAACCTCACCCCCACCTGCCACGGCCAGCGGTGGGGGCAGGCTTCTTCCCCCTCGATAGTTCTTCTCAAAAGCCACTGGAGAGTAGATGGAGGGATGCCACAGATGCCTACAGCAAAGAAGATGAAACTAATGACCCATCCAACTGAAATAATGAAGCACACACACCTCCTGCAATGGCTTGCAAAGCCAACAGAAGTAATTTGGAAATACCAGAGGAGCTTTATAAAGATATCAACTCCTAAGACTCCACCTCTGAGGAATCAAATTTTAAAAGCTTGCCTAGGTGACTCTGCTAAGCAATTGGGTTTTTAGTTATTGGTCCACAGAATAATATTTAGTCATTCGTTTAATAAATATTTTAGTGCTTGGTATTGTCAGGTACTGTTCTAGATATTGGTGTTCTAGATATCAGTGATCTATCAGTGAATAGGACAGACAAAAATCTTGGCCCTTGTGGAACTTACATTCTAGTGGGAAATTTTTGTTAGTTAACAGAGCGTACAAGGTTCTTCATTATATATCTTTGTTTCCTCTCTCTCATGGTATGAAATCATTTACCAAATCTTCAAACATGCCAAATGCACTCAGACATCCAAACACATTTCTCTTGTCTGTAATATCGCTGGACTTAGCTCAAGCACTCTTTCTCTACGGAGCCTCCTCTGATTTCCCCGTAAGATGTTTTCTCCTATCACAGCTGGCTGTACTACTTTCTATTCAACTAGAAGAGAAACAGACCATCAACTAGATCATCAACTAGACTATCAACTAGGTCCATCAACTAGACCATATTCAATATACGCATATAGGACAATGAAAGATCATAAGTTTTGACCAGATACTTCAGATTACAAGTTAAAATTTGCCAGTGTGCTAAAATGAAACAAAACAAAAAATTTGTTTTCTCCCTTTGCCCAAAAACGTTCTTGTGAAAGCCCACGATCTACACAATCTATGATTTAATAATCATATTAAATACGGAGCCTAGGAAAATATTTTAAATATTAAGTTTGCACAGGTATAGATGAAGACAAAGGATTGCTCTCTGCGCCCCTTTCTTCCAATCATAAAGCTTATTTCTTCTTCCTTCTATTTATGACCCTATATGCAAACCCAAACAAAATTCTGGAAGTTTTATGGACCTAAAATTCATTCTTCTTCACTGGAGTTATATCAATGTAAAATGAGGGTTTCCAAAGAAGAAAGATTAAACAGTTAGTAACCACATGACCATCAACTCACCACCTAGAATAGCTTTTGCTGAAGATACAGGATTGATTTTGAGGGGTGGTGTTGATCCAACGTGGTTTAAAGAGTCTATAGAGGAAACATTTTTTTTTAATTGAAAGTATTTAAAGTAGTCTCTAGAGGAAACTTTTTTTTAATTGAAAGTATTTAAAGTAGTCTATACCAGTTGACCCTACTTAAATCATAAAACCACTCTGGGGTCAATCATAAAACCACTCTAATGCTGATTTCACTAATACTACCTTTCCAGTGCTAATGCCAGATCCCATAGATGTGATTTATTATATATTTCTTAACATGGCTCTTGTATCTGACTCTTAAGCATTTCTTCCTTCCTTGGCTTCATGAAATCACTCCCTTGATCTTCTCAATACATATATGGCCATCTCTTCTCAATTCTAGAATTTTTTTTCAAGATCCTATCCTCCAGCAGAAAAATATTCCACAAGGTACTGTTTATAACCCTATTACAATTCATTTGCTTATATATGACTTCCACATTTCTCTCTTCAATCTAAGTCTATTTCTCTGAATTCTAGAGCTAGGACTGCTACATCTCTGCATCTGGATCTCCCACAAGCTCATAAAAATCCACCTGTCTCAAACGGAACCAAGTGATTTCAACAGTGAACATGGTCTTGTTATGCTTCTCTGCATCATTTAGTGACTCTACCATCCCTCTTTCCTCTCAAGCTAGAGTCCTAAAAATCAGGCTGGGATTTTTCTCCTTCATATGTTACCTTTGCCACAATGTATCTCGTCAGGGAAGAGATCTAGAATAAATTTTTACAATGACTTCTTCACTAGTCTCCTTGCATGTAAATTTGTCCCTCATCGCCTTCCTCCACATTACTACCAAGGTTTGCATTCTGGCTCCACCTCTTGGGAACTATGCATTTTTGAGAAAAGCTATTCAACTTCTCTGAACCTCTTGTCTGTCATCTGTGAAAAGGAGAGCGATGTACATTCTTACATTTGTAAGGAGGAATAAATGTCATAATGCATAAGAAATGTATAGTTGATACCTGGTAGAGACCAAGTAATCGGTCAATGTTAGCTAGCTATCCTAGCACTCTGGTACCTAAAATTGAATGCCCTGAATTCCCTCATGACCTAACTCTTGCCTTTTCTATCATTCTCTCCAAATTTTGAATAATGTCGAATTATTTGAAGCTTTTTGTACATTACCCATTCTCTTCCATGATAGGGTCTTTGCAGATGATATTCCTTTTGTCTAAGTAAAGGCTGCTCTGTTTTCTAGAATGACTAGGAAAACTATTGGTCCTTCAAAACCCCGAAACATCTCTCAAAAAAGAGCTAGTCAATGTCATTTCTGAATTACTTTCTCTCATCTAAATTATCTACTTTCCAGGGCACCTGGGTGGCACAATGGGTTAAAGCCTCTGCCTTCAGCTCAGGTCATGATCTCGGGGTCGTAGGATCGAGCCCCACATCAGGCTCTCTGCTCAGCAGGGAGCCTGCTTCCCCCTCTCTCTCTGCCTGCCTCTCTGCCTACTTGTGATCTCTCTCTCTCTGTCAAATAAATAAATAAAATCTTTAAAATAAATAAATAAATAATCTACCTTCCATATAAGGTGCTTGGAATCTCTTTTGATCATTTAGTGGATGTAGTTTCTTGGCTTCCCCTGAGGTTCTTGTGAAAGCCCAGATTCCAGGGCCCCATCACAATCTACAGAATCTAAATCTTCAGGGGTGGGTGCAGGAAACTGCATTTTTATTTTGCCATCAAAGTGATTCAAGCACCTAATTTCAGGTACACTTAGCTAAGTGATTTTCTGTAGAACTATTTTCACAAGCAAAAATCACTATTGTGTAAGCGCTTATACTCACCTGAGGGCAAAAAGATAAAACTAGCCTTGAAGCCCTAGAAGGTGTTTTCACCATCACTTTTAAAATGGATCACCAGCATGTTATTAGGATTGAATATTGGAGTAAAGTTCAACATTCCACAAAATTTAGCTGTCAAAGTTTTAGGGAAGTTTGATTTATAGTTATAATTTTTTTAAAAATCAGAAAACAGAGGTAAAACATTATCCAATTAATTTTTTCCCAGCAATTCTGGTTTTCTTCAACTTTGGTTTGTAGGCACACCTTTCCATTTCATGTGGGAATTACACATTGTTTCAAGATAACTATGTATTGCAATTTTATCTCATAGAAGAACACTCTATAGATAGGGCAAAGGCATCTGATTTTTAGTATGCATAGAAATTTCAACTGATTAATGTACACAATGAGAAGGGGCGAGTTAAAATCCCAAACTTGGTATTTCTTTTTCCAAACAAAACATGGCTACACCTTACGTGAATAAGTAACACCTGCAATCTGCTTCACCCAGAGCCCACCCTACACAGGTCCCATTCTGCTGGATGAGGGGACTCTGCCTCTACTCACCCGGCTTGAATATCCAAACAAACATTCCCAACCCACCGACCTGGTATCTGACCCGGACCAACACTTAGCTAAAGGACAGATAGCAGGTATGAGGAAATGGCTATCCAACTGGAAGAGATCATTTTTTAGACTCAGTAAATTGGTAGGTCAGAAGTGAAACTGTATTTGAAGTTTTAGTTCCCAAAATGAACTTTTTAAGACTCAAGTAGAAATCATAGCTTTGGTTACTTCTTAGCTACTTTTCTTGACCATAAAAATATCAGCAATTGAAGATATTTATACAGAAAGGAGTTACAATTTTACCTTCAATAGTGGCCAAAAATGTACTCGGTGTCGCTATGGGAAAAGTTCACCTTCCAAATATTATGAAACATTCTCTGCATTTTGCATGTTTCTCTTAAAAACCTCACTGGTGAATCTGTTGTTGGCTCGTGAGCTAAAGCTGAGGTTTTCTGACACATGAGTTTCCAGAGTAAGAAATCCTCATTCCCGTCTGACCCTGCGGCACCCGAGGAGGCCAGTAAGTGTTGCAAATACTCTCGTGCTTTTTGGATGGAACGTTACCTACCGAACTCGTGCTCCTCCTCAGGATCACCATAAATCACGGCAGCTTCACGATCACAGTTTTGGCTACGTTCAGTGATCGAGTCCTCAAATTCCAACTGTATAAATTAGAAACATAACCAGAGAAGTGGTCAAGGAATAGAAGAGATAAACTTTAAAAGCTTCCCCCTGCATGTGAGAAGGTCCTCGGTTGCCTCCTCCTCGTCCACTGATAGAAGTGTAAGTCATTGCGGCCTCTTTGGAGAGCAATTTGGCAATGACTCTGAGGTTAAAAATACAGGCCCTTTGACACAAAGTCTACCTCTGGGAATTCCGTACATCCACATGTGCCCCAAAACACTGACACAGGAACATACTAGCATTGTTGGTATGGACAAAGACTAGAAACTCACTAAGTGTTAGTAGGGAACTGGCTTCAGGAATGATGGAATATCATACAACATAACTTTATGCAGTTGTTAAGAAGAGCTCCGTGGACTCATTTGGAAAGATCTTTGGGATATTTTTAAGTAGAAAAAGCACTGCTAAGCAATATAAATATATGCATGTTTGTAAGGGCTCAGAAGCTCTCTCTAGGGATACTTGAGATACTTAACCAGTGTTCGCCACCAGGAGGCAGGATGGGCGTTAGAGGAGAAGGGGGCATACTTCTCATTGCATTCTCTACTCAACTGCGGAAATGTTTCAAACATACATACATAGATCCATATACAGATCCACAGATATATATGGCTCATAGAAGTTCCTAGACATAGTGGCCATTTCCCTGTCCAGAGGAAGCAAGTTCTGCCTAACCAACACAACTAAGCTCTCAATGAACTGTAGAGAGCTTCCTTAGTTGCTTACCTTCATATTGTGTTTCTCTGGAGCATGAGAGAAGCAGTAACACCTTAGCTGCGCGGGATACAAGCCAGGAAAATCGGCAGGGTGAACTGTCCTTCCTTCCACCAGTGCAGCCACTCTCCCCCAGCCTGAGCCTGCGGAAGTGTCAGGGAACTCCAAAGTGAAGGGCCAGAAGCATTCCTCTTCCTTACTCCCATCTCAAATAAAAACGTCAGGGAATTAGGTATTTGAGATACCTGGTCCTGAGTTCTTCGGTACGGCAGTAAAGGTCAGCTCAAAGCTGCTGCCATTGTTCCCTGTCCTAGAAATGAACGTAACTGTGGCCTCATTGGTCTCTGTCAGCAAGGGTGAAGGCAACAGACGTCCACAGACCTTACCTTAAAAGGAAAAGGGATTGAAATAGCATTAAAATGGCAGCAGCTTATATGTGTTTTCCTAATATTATCTTCTGGGAACTCGGTTCTCAACACACCAAATTATTTAGTGGTTAATTTTCCCCATACTCTCTGTGTCAATGGTTTTATATTCCATTTGCTTTCTCAAACTAAATCTCACATGTCTAAATTCTACTCATCCTTCAGGCCCCGACACGAAGTCCAGTTCTCATAAACTTCCCAAAAACCCACTGAGGTAAGAGCTATGTTTCTGGATTACCACAGCGCACTGCCTGTACTATGTCATTTCCTATTTTATGGTATAACTTCAGTTAACTCATCAGGCTGCAATTTCATTGGAGCAGAGACTGTTTTTACTCTCTATATGTGTAGGGCTTGATATAGTATCTGGTACACAGTTGATTCTTAACAAATGATTGGTTGAAAGAATGGTTACTAGGGACGCCTAGGTGGCTCAGTTGGTTGGGCGGCTGCCTTCGGCTCAGGTCATGATCCCGGCGTCTTGGGATCGAGTCCCATATCGGGCTCCTTGCTCTGCAGGGAGCCTGCTCCTCTCTCTGCCTCTGCCTGCTTCTGCCTGCCTCTCTGCCTGCTTGTGTTCTCTCTCTGTTAAATAAATAAATAAAATCTTTAAAAAAAAAAAAAAAAGAAAGAATGGTTACTAGTAAATAGCAGGCCTGGAGTGTGAAATCATTTAGCCATCCAAGATTATAACCCTTAGCACAATACCTTATCTATAGCGTCCCATCACTTTGTGAAGAGATATTTGTCCTTATCACTGGCCTATGCTAGAGACCAAGTTCTATTATTGCCTCTAGAGACTCCCTATCAAGATGCTTGACACATTTCAATTAAAGTTATTAATTACGCTTACAGTTTCTAAGAGGTATTCCATAAATGACCTGAAATGATCTACTCTCGTGAAAGAAAAGAACATTATAAAACAATATGAAGTTCAGTGTGTATGTTAATACATATAAATGAATACACACTACCTCAAAACGGTAATGGCAGTTATCTCTGGGTGGCAGGATTACTAATGGCTTACATTTTCTTCCATTCACTTATCTCTCTCTACCATATTTGGCAAAAATGCAGTCACTTTTGTGATGAAAAACAAAAAAGTAGATATTGCCTTGAAAGGAAGTTTCGGATAATTGTGAGATCAAGGTTATTGAACTTGAGAAGGGAACAGAGAAAGCTCAGCTAATATGCGGGTCATCAGTTCCTCTCCTACCACACACACACACTCATTCCAGAAAGAGACAGTACGGAAGATGTCCTCGGGGCAGAAAACTAACTTCAGGTCCCTCTGCCTATCTTTAGTTGCTTACTCTAACATGACAAGTAAAAATAAATGTAACATACGTACTAATAAGCACTCCATTGCTCAATTGTAAAGATATATAGTCACGGTCACATCCAACTGGATTTTGTATGTGTAAGCTTGTAAATTTTATGAGGATAATTTTATCTTGTGGTATCATTATTCTCCACATACGTAAGCTAGATAGGGAAAGGCGGAGAAAGTATAATAAATGGCACAGTTGAGTGTGACAAATAAGATCTAGTATCTGGGCTTTAGCTCATAATTCACCAATAACAAAATTTTAAAGGCTATTAGAAGATAAAAGGCAAAGGACATCCTTATGTGAGAATAATCTGTTTATGCTCAAATTGCCAGCATTTATCCAACAAATAGAAAGGTTAATTAGAGAATCACCAGAAACCACTCTTTAACTTTCATTTAGTTATAAAATGCTAGAATTTTGACCTATCTATTGAGGAACCCAAGATTCATCTCTTTGTGTTAATAGCCTAATTGAAAATTCATAATGTTCACCCAGAAGTTGAATTATGGATCATGAATTATGGATTGACCAAGCAGCATACGTTAACTCTAACCAGTCACATCCTCCAAGGTCAACCTGGGTCATGGTCCCTGTGGTTGCCATATCCTCTCCCTAACTCCCGGTAAGGTCGGCTGTGACCTTTTACTAACCTCTTTAGAAACATGACTAAACATTCTGAAAGTAGTCTTACATGATTTAACACATAATCCTCTACCTTTATTTTCCTTCATGAGTTCATATAATTAAAGAAAAGAAAGCCCAACAGACCATAAATCCTTAGTGTCTTCCATGTCGCACATTCATCTGAGTGCAAAGTGATCGTGCCTGGAATCTAACACATCAGAACAAACTTCTAAAACTTGACAGTCTTTTTCAATCACTTCAGACCTGTTAACAGTATCCCTGCCCTCTAAGTAATATTGTTCAAGACTGCAACTTTTTAATGTCAAGTTTCTAAAGATCAAATGCAGTAATTCTTTTTTTTAAACATATAATGTATTATTTGCTCCAGGGTACATGTCTGTGAATCATCAGGCTTACACATTTCACAGCACTTAACATAGCACATACCCTCCCCAATGTCCATAACCCAGCCACCCTATCGCTACCCCCCCAATACCCCACCCCCACCCCCCAGCAACCCTCAGTTTGTTTCGTGAGTTTAGGAGTCTTTTATGGTCTCCTTCCTTATCCCATCTTGTTTCATTTCCCTCCCCCACCTCCTGCGATCCCCTGCCCTGTCTCTCAAATTCTTCATATCAGAGAGATCATATGATAATTGTCCTTCTCTAACTTATTTCGCTCAGCATAATACCCTTTAGTTCCATCCACATCATTGCAAATGGCAAGATTTCATTTCTCTTGATGGCTGCATAGTATTCCATAGTATATATATATACCACATCTTCTTTATCCATTCATCTGTTGATGGACATCTAGATTCTTTCCATAGTTTGGCTGTTGTGGACATTGCTGCTATAAACATTCGGGTGCAGGTGCCCCTTCAGATCACTACATTTGTATCTTGAGGGTAAATACCCAGTAGTGCAAATGCTGGGTCATAGAGTAGCTCTATTTTCAACTTTTTGAGGAACCTTTGTACTGTTTTCCAGAGTGGCTGTACCAGCTTGCATTCCCACCAACAGTGTAGGAGGGTTCCCCTTTCTCCGCATCCTTGCCAACATCTGTCCTTTCCTGACTTGCTAATTTTGGCCATTCTGACTGGTGTGAGGTGGTATCTCACTGTGGTTTTGATTTGTATTTCTCTGATGCCGAGTGACATTGAGCACTTTTTCATGTGTCTGTTAACCCAAACGCACTAGTTCTTACTAAAGATCTCCTCCCTTACCAGAAACTCCCTGCTTGGCTTTTTCTAGTTCACAATTTTGAACACCGATGTGAGAAGAGGCTGCCTAAAATATTATTTAAAAAAATCACTCTTTAAGCACTTCAATTTAGAAAGCAGTAAATGGTCCAGAACATTATAAAGCTCATTTTTTTTTTTTTTGTACTTCAATTGAGAAAGCACTCCACATCCATCATCATTCTTGAGATTCATTATACCCCTCTGAAGTGGGCAAGGAAAAAGTACTCCCTTTCCTTGAAATAAGAAAACTGTCATGATCTTAAAAGACTCATACTTCACATGTAATAGGAAATACACGTTGGGCTTTATGGCTTCAAAGGCAAGTACTTTCTCCCATTACAAACCTCTACCTTGGAGACAGAAAACAGATTTCAAATCATCTGATTTATTAGCGACTGCCATGTTAAAAAGGATTTTGAGGTTCTAGTCAAGCTAAGTGAGAGAGAGGGGGACCAAAATTAAGCATTGATTTACCTATTCAAATATTTACTGAGCATTATTATATGCCAGGCACTGTTCTAGGCTCTAAGAAATGCAATATCTCCCATTGGCCTGGAGGGAGGGAGACCACTTGAGTGTTGTGTATCTGCCATGTCTGAGAATTTAGCTACCATCTAACAGAATAAAGATAGGCTTGGAGAAACTATAACTCCTTGCTCCTTCTTTGTATTATCTGTTTCTACCTTACCATTAATTAACTCCATCTGGAATTAAACTTTCTACCATTCTCAAGGCTGCTTAGCATAATGGAGTAATCACTAAGTATGCAAATTGACTCCTTATCTTATTACATTTCTAAAGCACATTTCCTCCGCACCCCCCCCCCCCACACATTTGAACATTCTAAAATCAGAAGGCTCTTACAGTGAAGTCTTACAGTTCTGGTAGACTTAGATGGAAACAGTTCTCCCAGAAAGAAATTCTCTTTGGTCAGTTCACCGAGGAGCACTATCAACTGCATGCTACTGCATTTTTCTGCTTGAGGTGTTTCAGACTACACTGGTGGTGCGCGTTGTAGACGGCAGACCCGCATAAGTATTAGTTTGTGATTTAAAATCTCAGAAGATTTTTACTCCTTCCTACACCCAGTGTCAAGGTTGAGGCATATAACTTTCCACATGGGTGGGCCTGTGCCTTGTTTAGCCTTACACTGAAGGTACAGCCTTTGGTATCCTGTCTTTATATGGAAATCTCCTAATCTTGGGTATTTTTTATTTCTTTATTGATACATAAAATAACAATGAATTTTACAGTTTTAGATATGCTGAAATACAGTAAAAATTCCTGCTAATACCGAGCTGTAAATTTGCTGAAAGTCTTCTTATTCGTCTCTTGTTGACTCTTGATTTTAGTCCTTAAATGCTATTACAAATCTTAACTATTTAATCTCAATTACATCCTCTAAACTTGAAGCAACTAAAACCTTCTAACTACTAAGAAGACATCTAGTGTAAATTTATTTAACTTTCCTATAGGTAACCTAAAATTTTTTTGTTGCTTTCCCAGGAAAGCAATTATTCATTTTTTTTCAAAGCTAAACCTTTATTTGTTGTGTTCTCATGAAACTTCCCTCATGTATTTATACATTTCTCTTGACTCATCTCCCTTCCTCTCTCTTTTCCTGATAAGTGCAGTTAAGCCTAACCCATCCCTCCCCCAAACAAACCAAACCAAACCAAACCAAACCAAACCCTGCTTCTCTCGAAACCTGTCCTACTACCCAAAAGCCAGAGTTCCATCTTCCGCTTTCCCTTCACTGTTAACGGTCTTTCTCATGGAAACCAATGGCAGCTCGATCCCTCCTCCAGGTCAAAACCCTCACGTCAATCATAAGGCTCTCTCTCTTACAACCCACATTTTCAACTCACTATCAAATCCTGTGGACCCACCACTTCACACCACCTCTACTGTTACAAACCTGGTCCCAAGCTACCATGCTTACTTGGACTATTGCAGTAACTAGTCTTTCGGTTCTTGGTCTTTCCCATCTAATGTCTATTTTCAATACAACAGCTGAAGTGATCCTTTTTAAATGTGTCAGATCACGTTCCTCATCTGCTCAACGTCCTCCAATGGCCACACATCTTACAGTGAAATCCAACGTCCTTTGTATGTCCTGTACGTCTGATCATGCCAATCACAACCACTTCCCCCCTCTCAGCTCTAGCACTCTGATCCAACTCTTCCCCAAATATACTAAAGGTTTTACTCCCTCGCACATGCCATTCCTTCTGCAAAGAACGTTCCTTCCCAAGATGACTATATGATTCCCTCCCTCATCGTATTCAAGTCTTTCTAGTGAGGTCTTCCCCGAGCACCTTCTCTAATATTGCACTATCATCCCTCTTTCTTGCTGTGTTTTTCTGGATAGCACTTACCACTTTTTACTATTATTTCTAACATGATTTGTATTTCCCCATTCTCCATTTTCCAACTTGCCCCACAAAAGAAGTATTTTTGTTTCATTCACTGCTATATTTCTAGCACCTAAAACAGTGCCTGACACATAAAGCTTTGATAAAAATGTTCTGACTACTTGAAGGAAAGATACCTAGTCTTCAACAATTGCTTAGCCAATTGTGAATATAGCTCCTAATCCTACAATCCTACTGAATTAGCCACTAAATTTTGAACTGCCATATCTAATGGCATTTTATTAGACCTCATTTTTTAAAAAAGATTTTATTTATGTATTTGACAAAGAGAGAGAGATAGAGAGAGCACAAGCAGGGGGAGCAGCAGAGGGAGAGGGAGAAGCAGGGAGCCCAATGCAAGGCTCAGTCCCAGAAATCTGGGATCATGACCTGAGCCAAAGGCAGATGCTTAACCATCTGATCTCACTTTGACTTCTTCAATATCTAACACTAATAACCCCTTTTGGCTTGAAAGACTTTCTTGCAGAAATCTCTTCAATACTTCATTGTCTAAGTTGAATTGCAGGTTCTCTGTGTTTGAGGGTAAACTGGCTGCCATCTGCAATCTCTTAACCTAATGTATCAGTGCTTTCTAGAACTTCACCCACAGCCGTCCAGGCTCTTCTCAAATACCTACTTATGAAAGATATTCATTACTCCTGAGGAAGGCCATTAAGTCTCGGAGATCTCTTAAGTTAGAAACTACTTTATTTGGATTGAAATCTGCTTCCTCCTAACATCTGTAGTGGTTCTTCAGCTCAAGTTCTTTCCTCATCTCAAGTCTTCTTTGGCGCAAAACCACTCCTGGAATACTATGCAATCATCAAAAAACCCCTGAAGGGGCGCCTGGGTGGCTCAGTGGGTTAGGGTCTCTGCCTTCGGCTCGGGTCATGATCTCAGGGTTCTGGGATCGAGCCTCGCATTGGGCTCTCTGCTCAGCAAGGAGCCTGCTTCCCCCTCTCTCTCTGCCTGCCTCTCTGCCTACTTGTGATCTCTCTCTCTGTCAAATAAATAAATAAAATCTGTAAAAAAAACAAACAAACCCTGAAATCTTGCCATTTGCAATGATGTGGATAAAACTAGAGAGTATTATGCTAAGCGAAATAAGTCAATCAGAGAAAGATAACTATCATATGATCTCTCTGATGTGAGGAATTTGAGAGGCAGGGCGGTGGGGGGGTCATAAGGGGAAAGGAGGGAAAAAATGAAACAAGATAGGAACTGGGGAGGGAGACAAACCATAAGAGACTCTTAATCTCAGGAAACAAACTGAGGGTTGCTGGAGGGGGGAAGGATAGGGTGGCTGGGTTACAGACTTTGGGGAGGGTATGTGCTATGGGGAGTGCTGTGAATTGTGTAAGCCTGATGATTCACAGTCCTGTACCCCTGGGGCAAATAATACATTATATGTTAATTTTAAAAAAATGAAAAAGATACCACTCCTGCTTCTTTCTACCATATCTCCCAAGATATTGTTTCAAATTCCTTTCCATCGTCGCCATTGTCCTACAGATAATTTCCAGCTTATCAATGCCCCTCTCTGAAGATTGTACCTGGAGACCCCTCCCAACTCTCCCTGTCCAGGCTGTAATAAAACAGGACTCTCACCCTTATTCTGGATGTTATTTTTCTAAAAGTTTATGAAAAGATGACAAAGGCTTTGTTGGTATTATTAGTAGGTGGACGCACAGAAAGTCAACTTAGACTTTTAAGACATTTTAATATGGGCTTTCAGTTAAGCCATATCACTCCCTCTCTATACTTATAACAAGTATTTACAGCCATTATATATTCATTTTATAAATCATAATCTTGCCACTATTTTACCTTCCCATTGCCTATGGCAAAAGTCTAACCTGCTTCTTGTGGAATTTAAGGTGCTCTACAATTAAGTCCTAACCAGCCTTTTTATCTTCATTGTCCATTGCCACGCTTGTTCTTATTTATGCTAAGACTGCTATCCAGCTGCCCTACGATATGCACTGTCCAAACAACCATAATTTTCTCCATCTCTCTGACATTACTTACACATAAGTCCTCTGCCTGGCACGATCTGTTGAAATCTCCTAGATACCAGAGCTACGAGACGTCATGAGCTACAAAACTGTAACTACCCGTCAATGCCTAGTTTCAATACTAACCCCCCTTCACTAACACATTCCTTACCACCCGCCCCAACCACAGCATAAACACACACACTGGACAAGCCGCTACAATGGGAGTTAGTCCCCCCATTCTCCATCATACCACCCGACACCTGGCTAGTATGAATTACAAAGCTTATCCGATCGTATTTTATAGTATAGTTCTTTTTATCCAGCTCTTTCTTCTTTCCAGATTCTAAACTCACAGAATTGTGATCTACCTTTGCACACTTTTCAATGCTCATACAAGATTTAAAGTTAATTCACAACACTTGAGGAAATGAAGTACTTGCAAAAGTACTTATTTTAAGTACTTAAGCTTATTTCTAAAGCTTCAAGATTTCTTCAGCCATAGAGGGGACAGGTTATGTAGACAAAGTTTAAAAACACTGAAGCATGTCGATCATGAGCTATTTTCCATCTTCTAGGCAACACTTAACAAAATATTACCATTATTACAGAAATAAGTAGGAAAGGATTAATCACTGAATTCCCAGAACAATCTCACTACCAGATTCTGTTAATGTTGGATATTTGAACACATCAGTTCAGGGAAGCTCCAGTCTGAATACTACTTGTGTTGATGGTTTGTATTAAGGGATATCAGAAGCATCAGCCAGCAAATACTTGCCAACTAGAAAATACCAGGTGAAATATATAGACTTCTATGTTAATCAGGTTGAGAAATTGAGATACTAGATACAATTCTTGGAACCCAAGAATCATTCCTACCTTGGATACATACCAATTATGAGAAGAGCTGCCCTCTTTGGAATGGGGGTAATGAATCTTGCCCTTTTCTCCAAATAACACTGTTCCCTGAGACCTACACGCTTTCAAAATGTAGAAAAAAGTTGATTATTTACCTCGGCTATGAACAGAATTTCAAGACATATGATACACAGTCAGATTGAAGCTGTGTAATTCAGATGATTTATATTTATGGGAACGCATGTTCTTAGATGCTTTGACCTCAGACTTCACTGAGAAATTTTCTAAATCATAATGTCCTTTTCTTTATCTAAGTTCTTCAGATTTAACATTTCTTTGTCCAGTTTTCAAAATCATGAGTCATACTGAGGCTTCAAATACATTGTATATGGAATTAATACGGCTTTTTCCTCCATCTCTCACTAGGATATCCTGGGTTACAATAAAATACCTATGTAGAAAAATACTAAAGTAAAAGTACATTAACTTTAGCAATGACATGGCAAGTCTCTATCATGCACTCAGAAATTTCAGCTTCCAGGGTCACATTTTAATTGCTGGACGCTAGAAAATATAAGCAACTATGGGATGAGAAGCACAGAAAGACGATGTCAAGGAAGTGTTATTTAAATAAGTTGTCACATTCTGCTATTCATTTGACTGTGGAATTAACTGTTACTGGCTGATTTCGTTGCCCTTTTAAAATACTGTTATCATTAACCTTTGTTCAGGGCTTGTTAATCTTTTTAATCTTCTCTTCCAGGTGATGAAAACTGAACAGAATTGCTACCAGGAGAGAATTGCCCTGCGCAGTGATGACAAGGAACAGAACACCTGCACTCTGATGCCCAAATGAGAGCCAGTGGCGAGCCTGCTCTAGTCAGAGGTAGCTTTGGGGTTCAGCTCGACCGTTCATAGCGGTGCTTCTCGAATTGTCGGCGAGGTGGCTGATCGTGGGCTATAGTGAGGGAGGGCTGGTGGGACGGAGAGAACACTCGGTTCTGACACTCTGGGCTCTGGCCTTGAAAAAGTCTGGTTCTTGTACTCAACTGCTTGTTCTCAGAAGTCGTGTATCCTCATGCCTCTATTCTGCAGAGGCTGCCCCTGGGCCTTCCTCGCATGGGTGCTGCCCCTGTGCAGGGCGCACCTTCTGGTCCCTCAGGCCTGAGCTCCCCGGAGCTCTCCTCGGTGCTCCGACAGCTCTTGGAGCTTACCTACATGCTACCTTTTGTCACATTGGTCCCTTTACTCCTTTGTCTTCCCAAATAGCAGGAAAGTTCTTTGAGGATGGGTTTGGCATCTCTTGACCCACATTTCTTTCCCTACTCTAGATTTTAGTGCTGCAAAACAAAAATAACTCTCCAAGCCTCCCTTATTTTCCTCACTGTTGTCAAGTAAAATTAACAAAGGTGAGTGGGAGATATGGGAGATGAATAATTTATTTTTAGTGTTCTAAACTAGATACAAACGTGGTGATCCGAAGGGTCACACCCGCACGTTTCTAGCAGCCATGTCCACAATAGCCAAACTATGGAAAGAGCCTGGATGTCCAGCAACAGATGAATGGATCAAGAAGATGTGGTATATATATATGATGGAATATTATGCAGTCATCAAAAAACCCAAAATCTTGCCATTTACAACAACATGGATGGACCTAGAGCATATTATGCTAAGTGAAATAAGTCAATCAGAGAAAGACAATTATCATATATCCCTCTCATATGAGGAATTTGAGAAACAAGACCATAGGGGAAGGGAGGGAAAAATGAAACAAGATGAAACCAGAGAGGGAGACAAACCATAAGAAACTCTTCATCTCAGGAAACAAACTGAGGGTTGCTGGAGGAGAGAGGGTGGCAGGGATGGGATGGTTGGGTGATGGACACTGGGAAGGGTATGTCCTATGGTGAGAAAAAAAATAAAATAAATAATCTAGTTTAGAGGGAAAAGATATGTCAACTGGATAAATGAAGAAAGAACCCTTCTTCAGTGGTTATTTTTAAAATCTTATAAATACAAAAAAAAGGCCCATTATCTCATGAAAATCTACATGAACATAAACTTGAAGATCCAGGTTATGTCCAAGTTGAGTTCCAGTTAAGTTGAAAGTTATCAGTTCTCATAAATTTAGAGATTTAAGTTCATATACACTGGATTAGGAATTGAAAATCAGACACATTCATGCTTTTAGAGCCTAGTTCTATTATACCTGCAACATACCAGAGTAACTACCCTTGAAATAAGCATGACCAATTTTTGACTTAGAATGAAAGGATGAATTCACAGAAATTACACCTACCTGTGAATACGTTCTGAGTGATAAAATCCATCAACTCAAAGACCTTGGAGAAAATGCCCAGTGATGCCCTTCTGTGCTTTTTTCTTAAAGAAGTCCAATCTCTAGTCCAACCAGCTCTCCAAGAAGTTATCCCAGCAAGGACCCAGGTTCCACTGTCTCTTCTACAAACAAATGGACCTCCAGAGTTCCCCTTTCATAGCACAGAAAAAGAAAAAACTTGAAAATATTCACAAGTTAAAAATATTTTAGCAGGCCCACAAACAATACCACTCATCTCAAAGAGAGAAGTAGTAGAGGCACAGATGCCCACTGGTTACTGTCCATAATTTTTGGGGGAGGGGTCCATCTTTTGGTCTCTTCACCATTAGTTTCAAGGCACAGTCTTTTTGCCCAGATGTAACTTCCAGTCAGTGCCTGCAATCTTCTCAAGCTACCACTTAATTTCTCTCTTGCTCCTACTTGTTTTGGGAACAACCATGTACATTCCAAACCACTGGAAGGAGCAGGGGGAGGTTACAGAACAGGTTTCCACTCAGGTCTGTCACCTGGACTTGCGGGGAAAGACCGGGTCATATTCAAGCCTACAGCACCAGTGAACAGAGTCTCCAAGTTCAGGCAATCGCTGAAGGCTCTGCGAACAGAACAGAAGCCTCATTTTGTCCCGGGGGCTACATGTAAAGGACTGCTGGCTCTCGGACTAGAGAATAAAGAACCCATGATTTTAGGATCCTTTCTTTAATAATCCTTCAGAATCATGTGCTGCTTTGAGAACATGTCATTTCTGTGTCAATTAAACCCTCTTCAAAAGGCACAGGATCGTTAGAGGGCTTAATCCAAAAAAGGATGGTCTCTCAAGGATGCAGGTAGGATAAAGTACCCTTAATCTACCTGTGTTCCAATTTAGAAAGTGGCATAATTCTAAATTTCTATCCCCTTCCTTTCAAACTCTTCCTGGTCCCTGTCCTGTTATCATCGCCTCCAATCTGCAACCCCTCATCCCCAGAACAAAAGTCAAAACTTTTTCCAAAAGATAATTTTAGGGAGCTTCCCATAGCAGTTCCGAGATGCTTGTTGGGGAAGAATAAAGACTCCCTGCTCCTCCAGTTTTAAAAAAAAAAGTCTTTCCACATAAATTATCTTCTCCACCTAAAACTTAAAATGCCTATCTTTCATAAATTAGTCCCCCTTTCCCCTCTCTGTCTTGTGAAGATCAGTCTTCTTGGTAAGTTGCCGTGTCAGCCTTGGGAGGTCATTCACCTATTTTATCCATTCAATTGTTTTACCCAACAGTTACTATAACTATGTCATCTTTGGTCAAATTTTGTGCAACCATTGCATTCTGCATTAGAGATTTTAAAAAATCACAATGTTTAACAAAAGGTGGAATGAAAAATAATTCACAGATAGACCTAATTCTGCCAAAGTGCTCTTGTTTCCTTCCATTAGGTTGGAAATGTTGAAACGAACTCCCCTGCCTTCCTTCCCTCCCTCTCTCCAAAAAGAGGGGTGAGGATAAGAATGGGCATGGAACAGGAAAGAATGCTCTCAGGCCAGAGGAAGTAAACAGTTTCAGTAGAAGCATGGTAGAAAGATCAACAAAAAAAGAACTTTGAAGCAGTAATTTTGCAAAAGCAACTCATGGGGAAAGGCAGAATCCACTATCACCAACATGATACTGAATAACTGGACTGGTTGATGTTTTTTACCTGACAGGCATCCTTTTTTCCATCAGGAAACCTAGCACACATCATGGTCCTTCCCAGAAGAGGAAAGTTCATACTCTTGAGCACACTATTACATATTCTGTCATCCACGATGGGAAGTTCTACTTCTCGTAGGATGTTTGAGTATTCTGATGCTGTGGAGACCATCTGATAAGTTAGTCAACTATTGTCCTCACTGAAGTTTCCCCCAAGAGGGAAAACTTTAATAAAGCAGTATTTTGTAAAATTCTTTATTTAAAAAAAAAATAATCACAATATTAAGGATAAGGAAGTTTAACAATTTGTTACTATTTCCTGATTATCCCTTTACTGTAGTCTTCTTCATTTGTATAGTTACTGCTGGTTTTCTTTTTCTGACACACCTCACCAAAATGGGAAGCAGGAGAAGTTCTATGTAGAACCTTAAGTGTAGTCATTTTTATAGAGAAGACAACCAGAAATTCTCACTGGATCATAACCCGGGGGAAAAAAAACAAAAGCAAAATAGGATAAATGTATTACTTGTGGCCAATAAAATTCCTGCTTCTCATGGGTAAAGAAACCTAGAAAAACTATTATTCCCTTTTGATGCCGCTTACTCTCTGAGAACTTGCACCATCCACTGGTCATGCAAAGAATCCCTGCTTCAAATTTATCATCTCTATGGGGAAGACAGATTGGCTGAATAGCAGTTCCTGGAAAAACAACAATAACAGAAAATTATAAGGCTCATAGATAAGCAAGTCATGTTGAATATCTTTGGAAAAAGAACAGCCAGTTGATTTCATAGCTTCTACACATAGCTTCTACACTACCCTAAATGTAGTACTGACATATATTTTCAAAGTTTTCTCCCTTTATAAAAACCTATTTCATATTTATAGAAATTTAGAAAGAGTGCAGAAAAAGTAAACAAGGAAGAACATAATCCAGTGTTATGTGCACCACCATGATCCTCCAAAACTATTAACATTTTAGGGTAGACCCTTGCACTTAAAGGATAGTTTTCCCTAAGAGTAACTGAGTCCTACTATGTGGCAAGCCCTCTTCTAGACCTCAGCGAATGAGCGGAAAGATAAATTCCTTACATAGAAGAGTGGGTATTGGAGAAGTGGGCATGTAAACAATAAATAACTTATTTGCTGGTTAGGTACTATCACTCTGGAAAAATCAGAGTAGGGTAAAGAAGATCTGAAATCTGGAGATTAGGGAGATGTAATTTGAAATATGATAGTCATGGCAAATTTCATTAAGCAGATGACATTTGAGTAAAGCCTTGAAAAGCCATGGGAAGGAACTGTGCCGTTATCTCAGCAGAAAGCATTTGAAGAAGAAGGAGAATGGAAAATCCCCACAATGGGAAAATCCCCATAGGATGCTTGAGGAACAGTTGGCCAGAATGGCTGGAACAGATTAAGCAAAAACAAGTCTAGTGGGGCCCCTGGGTGGCGCAGTTGGTTGAGCGACTGCCTTCGGCTCAGGTCGTGATCCCGGAGTCCTGGGATTGAGTCCCACATCGGGCTCCCAGCTCCGTGGGGAGTCCGCTTCTCACTCTGACCTTCTCCCTTCTCATGCTCTCTTTCACTCTCTCTCTTTCCTAATAAATAAATAAATAAAATCTTAAAAAAAAAAAAGTCTAGTGGGACACACACACACACACACACACACACACACACCCTGATTAGATGTAGAGCCAGGAGGAAAGACATGTCAACTAGTAAGAATATTGATTTCCATCTGAGTGGAATGAAGAACCACTGAAGGGTTTTTAATAGAGTGACATAATGTGACTCATTTCAAAAAGTATTCGTCTGGTTGTTGGGTTAATAACAAACATCAGGTATGCAAAAAAGGACGTTAAAGGCAATTTAAGAGACTACTAAAATTAACCCAGGCAAGAAAAGATGGTAGCCTGGAACAGGATGCTAAGAGTAGAGAGGGTGAGGCAGAAGCAACAGGACTTTTCTGGGAGAAAGAAGAATCAATGTGAGAGAAAGAGGAATCAAAACACAGTGCAAAGTGTTTAGCTTAAACATCAGGAAAGGTAGAACTGCCATTAATCAAAATGGAAGGCTATGAGTAAAGCAGATTTAGGATGTAGGGGACAATCAAGATTCTGTTTTAAACATATTAAGTTTGAGATGCCTATTAGCCATCCAGATGGATGACTAATTAGGCAGTTAGCTATACAACTACTGGCAATCCCAGCAGCATATCTAATCTAAAGAAACCTGGGCTCGATAGACAATATTTGGGATAATCTTCCCACAGATGGTGTTTAAAGGCTTGATCCCGGATGAGGACACTAAAGGAACAAGGACAGATAGAGATCAAGCACACCAACAGTAAGAGGTCACAGAGAAAAGGAGGGATCATCATAGAAAATTAGTAAAGTGTGAAAAATGGGGTAGAAGGCAAACCAAGGGACTCCCAGAACTCAAATGAAGAAAATGTTTCCAGGATGGAATGAACAACTCTGTCAAAACTCCTTCAAATAAACTGAGGATTGAGAAGTTACCTTTGAATTTAACAACCTGGAGGTCAGTGGCTGCGACAGGAGCAAATTGGGGTAAATTACTCCCAGGAGTAATGGGCATGAAAGTCTGATTGACTTGGACATCTAACAGATGGCTCAAACTTAGTCCATATAATTATGAGAACTGAGGAGAGGAAATTAACCTCCCTACCATAAATGGAGTTTCATAGCTTTTCTATAAAGGAGAAGAGAAAAATGGGGTAATACTTTCTTCTAGTCACAGGTAATGGGAATTCCAGCATTAAACTTGAATGAAGGCTTGCTCATGATTACGGAGCCAATAATCAAACAAGTAAGTTTCATTATTCCCTCACTTTATGTGACATATTTCCCCCCTCTTTTTTCCCCTACCTTTCAAAGCATCTCCTGTCAGGAAGTCAGGGGTTACATGGGAGACTCCAACCAGACTCTCCCATCCCCCATCCATCCTCCCAGGCAGTCTCTTTGCTTGACCATTTAAAGCTCTAGGTTCTTCTTTTTTTTTTTTTTTAAAGCTCGAGGTTCTTAAAGATCAATTCGATCCCTGAAAGGCAATGGCTTGTTTCATTACTTGGCCAACTCCTCTAGATTTGTGCTCATTGTTTGGGGTCACTGAAAACTTTTCTTTTCTACATTTCTTAAAAAAGATTTTATTTATTTATTTGACAGAGGGAGAGACAGTGAGAGACAAAACATAAGCAGAGGGAGCGGGAAAGGGAGAAGCAAGTTTCCCACTGAGCAGGGAGCCCGATGTGGGGCTTGATCCCAGGATCCCAGGATCATGACCTGAGCCAAAGGCAGACGCTTAAAGACTGAGCCACCCAGGCACCCCTCTTTTTTGCTTTTTTAAAAAACAGATTTTTAATATTCTTATCCAAAATGTTTAGATTACCTGTGCTGAGTGTCGGATATCTAGTCCATGATAATGACAGAAAGAAGTCTCTGAGAACATTTTCAAATGTCCCAAACTCCCTGGCTAGAGCTGAGTACAAGTCTAGAATGTAGCCCAGCTAGGACAAAGGAGTACTTAAAATGTGGATTATGTTAAGCATACCTAATTTGTGTCTGGGACCGAGAGTACATTTAAAAATTGTACTCAAAATTTAAAATTTATAAACATTTTATAATTTAAAATTTATAAACAAATTTTAAAAAGGAACAAAACTTAGCTATTCTACTATTCGTAGATCTATGCACAGAAATTCAAGTTAATTGGCAAAGACTTAATAAAATACCGTTTTCTTCTACACTTTTTCATGTGCTAACTCCTTTACTTACCAAACTCAACTTTGTGTTTTAGGTAGAGCAGTGCAATATCAGAACTCATATATCCAAGTCTGCGGTACTCAGGATGGATAATAATTTCTGAGACTGGACTCTTCTGTTCGTGTTCGCCCTTCTGAGAGAGGCTGTACTGCCCAGCAGTCACAGTTAGACTCTTAATTTGCTTCCTAAAACCGAAGAAAAATGTTTCAATAAATACAGTTATTTCCCCAGCAAAGACTAGCTAGGTTTCACATAATTAAATGAAAAGTGATTGATGTACCTTTAAGCATTTCTACGTGTTAAAAGGGGATGCACCTTTATTAATGATTACTACCATCATAATTGCTTATAAATTAAAGGAATCTGTAAAAAGTCATGATTTTCCATCAGAGTGTTTACGTTCTGAGAACGTAACCTTTCCCTTACCATCAATTGTCTTTCTGCATAAAATATTTAAGAATGGGCTCTTTTTCTTCTGTATTCATCTACATATGCTCTATCATTTTTGATAAAAAAAAGTTGTTCCTAGAACTCTCCTTATTACTAGAACTTTCAACCCAGCTAGGTATCTGTTATTTCCATGGTATTTTTTCCCCTCCTAATGACTGAAACTCAGATTATTGAAATTTTGGAACATCCATTAAACATTGGATGTCAATACTTTATTAGAACAAGTACCCATCACCTCCTCCTCACTGCTAACTCCACAAATTATCAAGGATATCTGGGATCTTTGGGTCTCTGATTAGTAGAGTAAGGAGTACAGGAAATCTCAAGATAACCTTGATACAAGTTTCTCGGGCTCAGGAAGGTCTGTGAGTGGTTGGACCAGGTGGAAAAAATTCAGAAAGGGACTGAGATTGAACCTCCCATGGTACTTAGAGTTTCAAACCTCCCAGTCCTATTGCTACGAATCGAGGTTTGAGAGGTAATGGCAATCCACAGCTTACTCTTTGAGGCCAACCAGGCAGTGTGCCGAGGTAACAACCAGATCCTCTTGGATCAAGCTTCCTCCACAGAAGTGATGCTCACCTAATTTTAGGGAGACCTGCCCAAGAAGAAATGCACAAACGTAACTAACCGACTTCTCCCCATAGGTGTCATCTCCCTTAGAAACATTTGAAATCAACTCTCCTTATATAACATTAAGTTACCGATATAATTGGTTAGGAAGATAGAGCCTATGAAGTAAACCTTCTGACAAGTTGAGCAGGGTCAAGAGAAAAATGACATGTTAACAACCTGGAGTTGTGATATTTGAAACAAGAGAAAAACTTCACCATTTCTCATTAAGAAATAATGCTTTTGTTTTACTGACCTGCCACGGATGTCCACCGACTGCTGAATTTCTCCAACCAATACCTCTAGGGAAGAACCCAGTTTCCGAGACAGTTTCTGTACTTTTCACATCAACCGCACGGATCCCACACTTCAGTCCTATGTGGCAGAGAGCGTGTGTGTGTGTGTGTGTGTGTGTGTACACATACACACCCAGAGCACTTCATGTAAGGATTCAGTTTATCAAGATTCCACCTTCGGATTTTTCCTGGCCTGGCGCGAATGTTCTGATCTCACTCAGCAGCGGGCTGTCGCCTTTCTTTTCCCACAATTACCCCTTGTTGACTGGAACTTGCCGCTCCTACAGCCCGAGCGGCCTCAGTAAGACCCTGGGGGCAGCAAGAGGAGCCAGTACCTCCCCCCAACCCCCGCCCCCACAGTCCCTTGCGGCCGGGTTGGAGCGGAGCATTATAGAATGCAGGGTGTATTAAAGATACTGGAGAACAACCTCTGCTACTCCAGAACAGAGACACTTGACTTTAAATTACTTCTAACTGGCTATTCTTCCCTGGAGAAGGCTCCTTAGCCCAAGTGCCTAAAACCTTGAACTTCAGAATTTAAAGACTCTCCAGAAGTCAACCTGGCGCGGGCCCTTGTTGGAGAATTTCCGGGCCTGCACGAGCCCCTCAGCCTTCCTCCTTGGGGCTGAAGGAGGAAAGAAGCCTCCCTCGCCAGCACTCAGCCTCGACGCCGGGGGTCCGAGCTCACCGAGGCACCGAGGCTTGGCGGGAGGCCCACGGCGAGCAAGAGCAGCAGACCAGGTCCGACGGGCGTCCGCATGGCCCCCGTGCACGGGGACTACCCCGCTTCCTCCGCCGCAGCTGCAGAAACCGGGCGAACACCGCCAGCCCCGCGGCGCAGACGCTCCCGCGGCCGGAAGCGCCCGCCCCGCTCTTCACTCGTGCGCGGGCGCCGAGGGGCCGCACCTGCCGCGATGCTGGGCTCGCAGCTGCAGCTGCCCTCGATCCGCGCGATCATCCCGGGGCCGCGGCCGCCCCTCGTCCCGCCGCGCCCGCCTTCACAGGTGTGCAGGGGGCTCCGCCGGGATCCAGGGAGCAAGGGCATCAGTGGCCTGGAATGCTCCGCACAGGGGAATTCTGTCCCAGCCCTGGGAGGGTGGCCCGAGCCAGGGTCGAGGAAGCTGGTCACCCATCCAAACACAGGCAGGCCCCCTTTTGAAAGGAGGAAGACTCAGGGAAGCTTACTGAGGAGTTAATAGGACTGCCCCACCTGCTAAGAAGCTTGTCAAAGCCCTTGACATTCAAGAATGTTCATAGTGGCGGGCACCTGGGTGGCTCAGTTGGTTGGGCGACTGCCTTCGGCTCAGGTCATGACCCTGGAGTCCCAGAATCGAGTCCCATATCAGGGTCCCAGCTCTGCGGGAGGTCTGCTTCTCCTTCTGACCTCCCCTCTCATTCTCTCTCTCTCTCGAATAAATAAAATAAAAATTATATAAAAAAAAGAATGTTCATAGTGGCTGTGAAAGATCAGGTTTACGGTTGCTATCCCCTTCCTGGGTGCTGTGTTATTAGCTTCAGTGGGATGGGCCAAAGTGGTAGGATCCACCATGTAAGATTATTAAAATGAATTCATTGGTAAGATTGTCATGTCAACATATTTTTCTATAAGCATTATTTTGTCGTAAGATGACTTGGGGTTGGAAGAGGGAGAAAGCCAGAATTTATAATGGATTTATGTTTTATCAAAAAAATTAGGACAAAGCTCAGTGGACTTTCTATAATAGAAGGAAGGTAGACACCCGTCTCCCAGACCCAGTTGTCTTACTTCTGTGTAAGATAGAAATAAGAGCTTCCTAATTAAGGTGGGAGATATACAAATTAGGGAGACAGGGAGGCGGTAGACAGAGGGACAGGAAAGCAGAGGACAGTCAAGGTGGAGGGAATGCAGGTACAAAAACAGGTAGGTGAGAATCAGCTGGGGGCAATGACCCTGAAACTGCAGAAGGGAACAGGAGATCAAGGGGCCCCTTTCCGTGAAAAGCTTGAAGAATCCAATTGGCACTGAAACTGGAAACAGTCTCTGATGAACATGAAAGGTGTTTCTCTGATTTTTATGTCCCATTTAACATCAAGAAGCTCTAGAGGGTCACTGTCCAATTATAGTGGACACTAGCCATACGTGGATATTTTTAGTAGTATTAACTACAGCAAAAGCATTAGTTCCTCAGTCACACCAGCACCATTTCAAGGGCCCAAGAGCCACCTGTGGCTGGTGGAGAGCGTACAGAGGGCACTGCCATCGTCACAAATAGTTCTACTGGACTGTACTATTCTGCGAACAGTTAACACCATTTTATTTATTTTAAATAAAGACACCGTGCAAAACAGTTTGAGTAGAGTACTCCTGGGTTTCAAGCTTGGGTGTCTAGGGGACATTGGGGGGGGGTTGGTAAGGTAAGCAGCCTTTCTGTGAAAATAAAGCCCTGTACCTCCAGGCTCGAGCACCGCAAAACCCCCAGGTATGGTGGCTGGCTGACCACCTCACCTTTACATTTTGCATTCACTCTGGTGATCTTACCAGGAATACTATAACCATCCCTTGCCCCAGGGGCAAACTACTCTCCAATAAAAGCTCAGACCCTCCCGAAAGAACCAAATGCCTACTTCTTCACAAGAGGGGGTCAGATTAAAACCACTATGAAGCCGTTACCAAATGAAATGGGAGCAGGAAAGAAAAATGCTCACGTGATGTGCAAGTACAGTTGGACCCACAATGTTCAAGTTCAACTTCATGGCTAAACTTCTCATGAGGGCCACAGACCCTGTCGGTTTGCAGTCTTCAACACGCGATGCACACATAGCTTTGCAGGATATTCACTGGTTTGTTTCATACCCAGAAGTCTTCATGGAGTTGGGTATGGTCTCATTTCCTGTTACAGCAGTTCCTTTTGTTTCCAGAGTTCAAAACTCACAGCCCGAAGTGAGACCTTGTCCTTTTATGAGGATTGGTCCCTTCCAGGCCTAACAAAATAATGCCTTCTCATTAAATAGGAAAGGAGACATTCCATATGAATTGTATACCCATCCAATAGGTTGTTAGTTTTAAATTTGCCATTGAGATGCCGATTTAAATATAAGTTGAATTTGTAGTGATGTTGCAGCATCTAAATGGAAGTATTCTTATTCATATATATATATATACATGTATTCTCATATATATCTATCCATCTATATAAAAGGAAGTGATGTCAAGGGACAAGAGTGGGTTGAACTATCCCAGACCAGATTTGTGATGTATGAGAAATCTGCCTTTGATGTGAACATATCTTCATTAGGGCAGGATAATGATGTGCTTTTGGAGGCCTTCTAAGACATTTAATGGAAGCCCGAACTCTAAGGAGAGTTGTAAAATTGGGAGAGTTAGTGACAAACCTATGAGCAACAAGCAAATCATGGGCAAATAATGTTTTGTGTAAATAAATTTTTCCATCCCTGTTAAACTACTAGTCTAAACTCTAGAACCCTCTCCCAAGTCCCACAAGGCCCACGATTCAGCGTTAAGGGGATTCTTGGGTGACCTTGGAAACAGAAATTTCATTTGCTTATTTGTTGCAGGGACAGATCACTATGAAGCAGACGGAATGTGAAAGGTGGAGGTACAAAGAATGGGTGAAGACAAGTCACTCTAATAGCTTGGCTGAGAAGGAAGAGAGAGAGATGTGGTAGTAGCTAGAGACGAAAAGAAATACAGGAAGGACTTAGATTTTTTTTTTCCCAAATGATTTTGATGGTGGTTACCTGTATACATGTTTTAAAATAGAATTCACAAGACCGGTAGAAGGAAGAAGTTAAAGATGAAAAAGAGAGGTAAAAGGATGGGATGAAACTTCACAAGAAGCAAAATCTGGAGCCTAGGGCCCTCTTCCACTGTACTAATAGGGAAGAATTGGGCACAGGGATGTCTGTAGACAGAGTGCGGGATATTGAGAGAATATCTGTTTTCTATTTTACTTACTCTCTGCAGAAAAAGGTTGAAGGCATCTACTCAGCAAGATGAGAGGAAGAGATCAGGAGCACATAAGGACTGAAACAGTCATTGCAGGTACAGGAAAGAGAGCAGACACGAAAAACACAAAACAATGCAATGAATGAGTGTGTGTGAGAAGGAAGGAGTGTTCTTTCTTTTAAAGCAGACACCAGCTAGTGACACGGGTTTCAATGGGTACTAATCACAGAGCACTTGAGAGATTGAAACAGACATAATTATTTTCATTATATTTTATATAAAATAAACATTTACATAAATTTCATTTTGGAAAGACCTAGGTGAAGTGTACATAATCAGACTTAAATGGGAGAAATACTTTATGGGAAATATATTTCTGGCCAGCACAGCAAAAGTAACAAAAATGTACATTTATATACAACTGATCAAAGCAGGAAATAAAAACATGAACAAAGAACACGATGCAGGTCATTTTCTCCCTGATAAAAGGAGGGAATCCGTGTAAGTCACAGCAACTCGATGGTTACCACATTATAAAAGCAAGCTATGGCTTCTACAGATATTTTCATTTCTTTGGAGGAAATTTAAAAAAATTTTTCCCCCAACACATAACAAAATGACCAATTTCTAGGTGTATAGACTGCAAAATAAGAATACTTTATCTCTGCCATATGAAAGCACTGGGATAGGACAGTCAATTTTATGGTTGTGTATGGGTTTTGTGGCAGTGATTATCTTAATTTCTCAAATGAAGGGCAACATTAATCACTTATCTCTTCAGAGGTAGAGGGCTTTCAGTCTGGTTTTAGGAGACGCACAGAGCTTGATAGTTTCACAGAACTAACCAGTCACTCCCTGGGTGACAGACATGGCTGACAGGCTTGGTAACCTGCCCAGGTGGGGCGGCTCCTCCGTAGCCAAACAGGCCTACTGCCCAGATTTCTTGATTCTGGGACAGGGGCACCCCTCCTTTGGGCCAGCAAGGCAACCCCAAAAGGCTGTTATGCACACTGGGAACTTTCAAACATAACATAAATATACACCATTTGCACCACTGAGAATGGGAAGAAACTCCCGGATTTCTGAACACAGATGTATCTTTCCATTTTGGGGTAAACGGCGACCTAAATAATAATGGCTAATATTGTGATGGATGCTGATTTTATAAGCCACATGCCCTAAAAGGTTTTAACTGAAAGGATCTTTGGTGATTAAAATAGCACACTTTTAGATGAGCCATTTGATAGACATGAAAATCAGCAATTTTGTTGTTTTATTTTGCTGATATTAAAGCACTTCTTTGATTGCAGTTTTTTTTTAATTTCTTCTCTTTAAGTTAATGGCTACCACAACCAAAAACAATGAAGGAAGTGCTATTTTTTGAAAAACTGTTCAATGTATTTTTCTTTTACATCAAAACTTCAAGAATAATCATAAAAAATTAGAATGTTCCATACATACATACATATATATGTATATATATATACATATATATATATATTTGGCATTGTAAGCTTTTACCTTCTTAATTGTAGCCTAAATGCAAGATCTGACAGGTATTTATTCTTTTAAAATGCCAGAAGATGTCAGATAGTTAGTTACCTCTTGCTATTATTGGGAGATACCAACATGCAATTTAATCAGAGTAAATGTGATTTGGAAACTAGATGAAAAATTAAAAACAAACCAACCACCCATAACTACATTTGCTTTGCTTGTTACTAGTATCCTATAGATTTATTAATCTAAGATGCACATCTTTCACACACCAGATCAAAAGTTTTATTTTTCCCTCAAAAAAGGATTCTAATGAGTACAAGAAGAAATAATTAACAAAAGCTGACGTGTGTGATCAAAACAGAGACATAAGTCTAGGCATAACTCTGTGCCATGAACACCTCCCATGAGTTTTACATCCTGGGTGCCTATACAATTGCTAATTCCTCTCCTTCTGAGAACGA
This sequence comes from Nasua narica, assembly GCA_028533885.1. Classification (NCBI taxonomy): domain Eukaryota; kingdom Metazoa; phylum Chordata; class Mammalia; order Carnivora; family Procyonidae; genus Nasua; species Nasua narica. The sequence continues at coordinate 51,221,871 of CM052807.1, forward strand.
AGAATTCTGAAAATGTGAGGTCAATTATAGTCCCGTCGCCACCAGTGCAAACCGCCCCGCCAACCCACCTGTCAATCTTGAAACAACAGTCTCCACCAGTAAACTGTGCCATGAATTATTTCTTTGAATTCTTTGGCTCACTTTAGTCTAGATTCAAAAGTAAAAATGGAGAAACATGATAAAAGTCACAAAAGGTCCATTAAAGTTGTTACCCTACGTGGTTCTCCAGCCTCGCTGCCTATTAGCATCTGAACCAGGCAGCCAGCATCTCAGACACTGCCCCAGGGCCCCGGGTGTCCCGCAGTCCCGTCAGGCTTGAGAGCCCGTGTGTGAAGCAACAGTTCTCAACTATCGATTGAATGTGGCTCTTCGATCTGAGGGGCCTGGCATGCTTAGTAGAGACAATAAGAAATCACACATTCATTTTTATTCCTCCTCAAATGATAGTCTCTGTGGGTCAGCTGGTAAAGAACAGTTTGGATTTTCTCATTTAGTCTTATTGAAAAGTACAGTACAACCACTACGAACCCCTCCATCAAGTGAGGTATGACCTGTGACGAACGTCACAGTCTCATGCTAGGGGCTGTGACATACTATGAGAGGTTGTCATTAAAGTGCTGGCAATCCTTTGTTTTGTGATGAACTGCAAACAAACAGACCCAAAAGAATATACCTCAGGATACTCTAAAATGAAATTTCTTTTCCTCCAAGGTATTTGAATCTTTGGTTTGGTTTACCTACGTAACGTCGCTGAACTGTGTTTTATAAATACCGTTAACAGCTAGAAAACATCTGGATCACTTAAAAAATCCTGACGAATTCTTAAAGTTGAAATAAACTTGTAAAGCTCCTATGTCAAAGGACTGCCACTTAATGGGAATCATAAAGGCAAGGTCTGGTTCTAGGTAGGACAGAAGCACAGGTTAGACTGGCAGTAAGCGGGGGATATATGTACACAAGGGACTCAAAATGTAGCTGAGAAAGAAAAGCGAGTGTTGCTCAGAGGAACACAGTCACATACGAAACTCTGATCACTGGATCAAGTGTTTAGCCAGACTAAAGTGACTCCTGTCTCGTCCTCAGCCAACTTCCCCCTACTCAGCACACCTTACATATTTAAGGATCCAGTGCAAAATGGAATTGCAGGACCCCCTGTTCAAAATTATTAAGAATTTCAAACAGAGCCTTCAACCAAGCACAGGGGGCTTCTGAGAGCAGGACCCCCAGGAACCCCATGAACCATGCTCTGCCATTCCATCTCAGAAAGGGGCCAGCAACTCTCCTGGCAAGCATGCTTTTAGTAGGGGACTCTGGATGTAGCTCCACAACTAGCCAGGGCACTCTGATTTTATTGTTAAGAATGAACACATAGTATTTCATGTTACAAGAACCAAAGAAAAATAGTTATAAAATACACTTAGTATCTTTGAAAAATAACATGTGATTTATTTTCTTATAGGCACCATTTAACTATGAAAACTATTTCATTGGCTACATCTCAGTGACATTATTAAATCAGGATAACAGTATCTGACCCAACAAACGGTGCTTACTTTTCATGTTCAAGGAGATGTCAGTGTGTGCGCACAGAATGAGCCAGAGCGACATTGGAGGGGGGGGGGGCAGAATGAAGGGAGATTGAGGGGTGTGGGGAGAAGGGAGGGAGGGAGAGAAAGAGAGACAGACAGAAAGACATGGGGGGAGAGAAAAGCACCCATAAGAAGGTAGAACAAGTCTCATAAAGGCCATGTGACCCCTTCCCTCGGAAACTTTTCGACTGTAACCGCCATTTCAACTATTCTCACTAATGTACCCTCATACCTTTAGCAGCACTTCAAGTAAGGCATAATTGCTTTTCAAAATTTGGGGCTTGGTCTCTTCTGTTAACTTCCTAGGTGTGAGTTTTGGTTACAGATTATTCTAAAAAGTTGTGATTTAAGTCTCAGATACTGTTTTTAGCTAGGGCTTTTTTTTTTCTTTTCAATTTGGGGGTGGACTGATCATTTAAAATGAACACTGTAGTACATTTCTTGGCCTTAGGACAATAAAAGTATAATTTTGAGGAGAATGAAAATATTTTAAGTAAAACTTTGGATAAATTTATGACATATAAGGTTAAAAGACCATTAGAAACAGAAGATCATAGTGGCAATATAGACATTGTTGGATTATTGATGCATACAAACACATGTATGCGAATTCAAATTCTGGAATCCTTTACATTTAAAATATGCCTTGCTTCATCCCTTTCCAGAGAAGTTCTTTTAACTAGACTTACCTTGACAAAAAAATAACACAGAGGGGCAGTGTTGAAAAGAAGCAGACTTTTTAGCCTGCCCTGGCCTGAGCAAGTGAAATCCGTATGCCTTCAGACTATGACATCTGCAGGCCACCTGGCTTAGCCTGCAAACAGCACTCCCCAGAGTGGCTCCTCCTCCTCCTCGTCCTCTTCTTCTTTTTTTAATTTATGATGATGACCAAATCAGAATCAAGTGCTCCAACTTCTTCACTTTCAAAATATATTACCACCCAAACACTGAAATCCGCTTCCTGATTTCTTTAGCTTTAGCAAGTGAATCATCAAAACAAATTTTCTGAGGGGCTGTTAAAACTTCACTTTGTAATTCAGATATGTAATTTCTGTACGATCAGTTCTCAAAGCTGCTATTAAAACCACTATGCATGGAGGAAAAAAATTTGTGTGTATATATATTAAATATTTTATAAGTTACAAAATAAATAACACTAAAAAACAAATGTCAAATTGTTAAGTTCCACTTTGCTGGCCTCTATCTTTTAAGTATAAATATGTATTTTTATAATTATGAATTTAGACTTTTTTCTCCCCTAGATTTTTTGAGCATTCTCCAAGAAAACTCCAAAATTGTAAATACAGAACCAAGACCTCCAGATTTCCATTACTCATGTTCTAAAGCACAGAATTCTCATTAAGCCTCAGTAGACAAATCAATAGAGCTCCTCTTCCATCTGTTTAGTCTATGAAGATTTTTGTGATATATTGTACAGATTTTTCAGTGATTAAATATAGTTTTCAAAAAATAATAAATCTCTGCATGACTGAATGTTAGGATAACAAAGTAGAACATTTCTCTTAGTTAATATCTTTAATATTTCTCATGTAGAATATACTATTTTTTTCTCCGCCAAAATAACAATGTACGTGGAGTCAGAAACATTTATGATTCTAAAAGCACTTTTGAAATCTTAGAGCAGAATCACTACTCTAGTTAAATATTTGTAATAAAATTAAAATAATCTTAAACACTTCCATAAAGAATTAAAGGAACCAAGATCCCTGATTTTCCCCCCGAGATGAGGATAGCCATATACAAGCCCAGAAGCTTCCCTTTTGATATATTGGGCAATGGGAAAAGCTTGCATCAGAGTGGAATTTAATTCACTCTTCAATTGAGCTCTAGCAATATCCTCAGGCAGATATTAGACAAAGCTCATTTAACAACAGTCCTTTCCCCCATATATTCCAGAAGATTCTACAAAAACTATTAGATACTCATCTCTAGTTCTAGAGAACTAAATGAGCTACCTCTTGGTGGAATTACCCAAATTGTTTATCCCAGAGATTTTTTCCTCCTTGACATATCTCATCTCATGAAGAAGAGCTGCTCTGCCTTCAGAGCATTTAAGCCTCTGTATTTCTGGGACATAAAAGTCTACGCTAAGAGATGGAATTAGATTCTTAGGTTGGAAAAGCAGAGAAACAGATGAAGGGAAATCTGGAATTAAAGCCAACAAAAATCTGCAAAGCGTGTAGTAGTTGTTTTACTTCCTCTCAGACCGAGCCCTCGCTTGCTCTGTCTTCTCCTACGGAAATGCAAGTCTCTCAGCACAGGGTTACCAGCGGGCATCCCACAACGTGCCTCCCTGAACTCAGAGCGAGCGGAAAGCTTCTCTGTCATGCCCCTGCTGAGGTGAAGGCCGCCATCACTTCTTCCTCTTCGAGAGGCACCAGCACTGTCCCTTAAGACTGGGTCAAATGCGGCTACGTGTGATCCTTTTCTCGAACTTCTTGTAATCGTTTCTCTAGGCGATCCAACTTGGCGAGATTTTCCTGCAGCAGTTTGCTGTCTGGAACCAGCTGTAAGGCTCTCTCGTAATAAGCTCTGGCGGACACGTATTTCCCCTGTAGGGAAAAAGAGAGGTGACGATTACAGTCTGCCGCATCAGAACGCTCTTGGGGAATGGAGAGACTAAGAGACAGATCTGGCCCAGTTTAATGGGTAGTCCTCAGAAGGAAACCCTGCCTGCATGGGTAATTTTATCCTTATCTGTTGGTGCTTTTGGAGAATCCATTTGTTTTAAGTACCAGACCAGCTGGAGAATGTGAAGGATAAGAGTTATACCGTAAGGTGAAATGGCAGAAAAACAGATTTTCAATTCTACTAATGTAGGGTATGAGGCTATCATTTCATAGTGCTCTCACGGGGTTGGCACTATTCCTTAGTAATCAAATGGAGCCACGGCTAGACAAAGGGGAGGGGAAGGAGGGAGGGAGGAAAGGCAGGGATGTTTGTGGGAAAATGCAAAAGTAGTGATGATTAAATAGTTTGGAAATCTACTAGACCTATTGAGTGGTGGAAGTTATTTTAATATCCAACTAACACAAAACCAACTTTTGCCTAATATGGGCTTTAATAAGAACTGAGAAGAATATGGAGTCAAATTTACCCAAGGTGTGTGACAATATGAACCTGCTGGATCCTCTTAAAACAAGAAGGCAGGCAAGTCACCCCTGACCTGCTAAAGACACCTGTCACCACTCTCTTGGCCCCCATCTGCTTTGTTCAATGGCTTTCTAACTGGAAAGAATGTGTGCCTGTTCCAGGTGGTTCCAGGCAAATTAGTCATAATTACTGTTTTCTAGGCCCTTTTCTGCTACTAAATATTACTTTCCTTATTTGGTCCACCCTTTTTCAGATCTGTGTCCTGCCACATCTAGGAACTCTTGAGTGTTAAGAGTTCTCTCCATTCCCCGAATTTCCATTTGCTCTATTTTACTCTCCATTACAGCTCCATATGGACAAAACCCGGTTACTCTCTGAATTCCCATCATAATTTAAAATAGCATCTCTAAGTGAGAGTTATATCTAGGAACTAGTAACTAATATTCACAGTGCTTAACTATCCTCCAAATGAATTCATGTGTGTTAAGAGCTCAGACAGTGCCTGGCACATAGTGAGTCCTAAGCCCGATGCTGCCATTGTTGTCATTATTAAACGAGCATCTAGGCTTTAGTAAACACTGTCCTTTTATCACAGTACTCACTTATCATACTGGTAAAAAAGAAAGTGGAAATGACAGAAAAGGAAATTTTAACTTTGGGAATCCAGGCTCTGACACATGCACAAATCAGAAAACATATCTGGTTATTAGCCCTGATTCTCATAAGAGGCTAAACAGAATTCTGAGGAGGTGAGAACCTCTGGATTTGCTTCATTCAATTATTATTTTTCATCAACTCCAGCATTTATCTTCCAAGTGTCTTGTGATGTTTACTAGGCTTAGCACGTACATGCAGACAACCGAACATTTGTGGCCCTTAGAGTGCTCTCAAAATATATTTGTATTACAACCAACTTTGAAATTGTTCTGCTGAGGGGCACCTGGGTGGCTCAGTGGGTTAAAGTCTCTGGTTTCAGCTCAGGTCATGATCCCAGAGTCCTGGGATCAAGCCCCCACATCAGGCTCTCTGCTCAGCAAGGAGCCTGCTTCCCCCCCTCTCTCTGCCTGCCTCTCTGCCTACTGTGATCTCTCTCTCTCTCTGTCAAATAAATAAGTAAAAACTTAAAAAAAAAAAAAGAAATTGTTCTGCTAAGAGTTCTCTCTGAATTTAGGCTTCAGCCTGGTGCCTTGGCATTTTCTTCTTTGTCCTTTCACGTAAAATCCACTGCTAGAGTTACCTTCACTCCCTCAAATTGCTCTTTACTTGATTAAACTGGAAGCCTTCTTTTTTTTTTTTAAAGTTATATCCCTTGATTCAATGTCCCCAGTTCTGAGATGCAAAGATAGGGAATCTGAATTATCTGATTTCTAGAAATGTGCTATCTAACTCCACATGGCTATTTAAATTTCCATCAATTATGGTAAATTCAGAATTCAGTTGCTCGGGTGTATTAACCACATTTCAAGGGCTCGCGGCCACATGGGCTAGTGGCTGCTGCCTTTGACACTGTTGCTATAGAACACTTCTGACTCCATGGAGAGTTCTGCATGATGCCGCTCTAGAAAACGCACATAGGGCAGGATTGAATCCTTCCTGGTGTGGCCCAGTTGATACAACTCTTTGACTATAAAGAATGTATTTTAGCCTTTTTGGTCCATCCATTTCATCCTTTATGAAGCTTTGTGATAATTATCTTTTATTATCAAGCAGTAAGAGCAGGAGACAACTCCCTTCTCATCACCATGTCCTGGCAGTCTTATTCCAACTTGCAACCTTACCCCAGCCCTCGGTATCCTAAGCTTCACCCGGGCTCAAGGAAGGAGTGAAGCCTAGAAAGTGCTAACACCGCCTGACGCACACACTACCTAGCAATGCAAAGACAGAAAGATAATGACCGCTCTTTAGGACCTCATAATAATCTTGCATCCTAATGGTACCACCTACATGACCATATTCAAGCTACGTGCCAGGTCTATATACTTATACCGGATTGTATCATAATGAATTTACTGATATTAGATGATTTTTTAATGACAAACATGGCAATTTTACACTGTTCAGTCTAATGCATGATGTTTGCAAAGATGAAAAACTACATAAACTAATTTTTAATCAGTGTGTTCATTACAGTTCAAAATAATACACTCAATAGATCCTTCTTCAATCTCCAGACACCTTTTTAGGGGAAGTATCTCTAAATTTAAAGCAATGGATTCACTTATTAATCTGAGAATTCAATGAACGTACTACTTTCCTTGTATTTCCACACTTTTTGGAAAAGTCTTGAGCGTACTTACTGTACTTTTAAAAAAAGATTTATTTATTTGTGTGTGTGTGTGTCTGTGTGTGTGTGAGAGAGAGAGAGAGAGAGAGAGAGAGAGAGAGAATGAGCAGGAGGGGCAGAGGGAGAAGGAAAGAGAATCCCAAGCCAACTCCATGCTGAGCTCTGAGCCCAACATGGGACTTGACCTAAGCTGAAACCAAGAGTCAGCTGCTTAACCAACTTCACCACCCAGGTGTCCCTACTTACTGTACTTTTTGAATAAACAATTGAACCCACTGCTTTAAATGTAGGCATATGTCATCTAAAAACATATTGAGCATATTATTTTAAAATATAACTATTTAACATAGTATTTAAATATTTAAAATTATGTTACTGTTCTTTCTTTCTTTTCTTTTCTTTTCCTTTCCTGTCTTTTCTCTCAGGTATTTTTCCCCAAAATTTATTCCATGTGATTTATGATCAAGCTTAAGTAAGTTCATATTGCTGGACACCCTAGAAAATCATTAAGATCAGAGCTCAAGTTATTCTGCTCTGATAAATGTCATGTTTGTTCCTCTATTAGAGCATAGCTCTCAGTCACATTATCCCCTTCCGGCTATATAATCATGAGTTACCTTTTTGGTTTGTTATGTTTTTGAGAATGACCAGTTTCCACTTAAGAGTAAACCCTATTAGGCTTTTGTTTAAAGGCTAATCACTATATTAGTGTTTTATCAATATAAAGATTGACAGAAGCCTGAAAAATGGTTAGCTGAACAAGAGTGATCCTTTAAAAACATGTCAGACCATGGCATCTCTCTGCTTAAAGTCTGCCAACGACCCCAACTCATTTGGCATGGCATAAAAGCTAAAGACCCTACATTCCACTTAAAGGCTCTGCATTTTCTGGCCCTGTGACTTCTTTGACCCTGGCTTCTACCATTTCATCTCACTTACCTCCTTCCTGTTCTTCAAACACAGCAGGTACTCTCATACCTCAGGACCTTTGCATATGCTCTTTCCTTATTTTGCCACATGGCTTGTTCCCTTCAGGTCTCGACTCAAAATCACTATTTAAAGTGAGGCCTTCCCTAACCACCTTAATTTTAAATTTCAGCCCTTACCCCATGGCACTTCCTATCTTCTTTCTTTTTTCTCCATAGCACCATGATATATTTTACGTATAGATGTATGCAGGTTTATGTGTTTGTTTATTTATTTATTGCCTGTCTCTTTTACTAAATGTTAGCTCCATGAAGACAGGAAGTTCTGTCTTACTTGTTTAGTGTTCTACTCCCAGTGCTCGAAGAGAGAGTACCTGGCCCATCACATGCTCTGTATAAATGTTTGTCAAATGAATGGATGAATGAAGGAATGATAGTGAGTCTTTGAGTTCAATACTTATAGGCAGCAGCCTTCCCAAGGGTCATTTTTAATGATTCGCTCAAAGGTAGCTTTTTCTTTTAGGAAAACAAAAAACAAAAAACAAACCCACAAACAAACAACCTTGCATTTCAGTAAATGATTAGAGAGTAAAATATACATTAGATGCAAGAAATAATAAAGTAATACTTAAAGTAACACTGTCTTGACCATGAGTTAAGCTGTAGGATAATGAGGTCCAGGAAGACCCAACATGGGGTAGATTTTATTTGCTGTATGATGATAATTCTCTTAGGTACACATGGTTTTCTTTATGCTAATAAAATCATGGAATTTAATTTGTATAGATTTAGTTTTCAAATGACTTCATGATATTCAATATCTAGAAAATACAAAGTGAACATAAACTGTGCTGATTTACCTTTTAAACACCTAAGGCTTTTGGTCTTTAAATAATTCAAAGAGGGAATTAATAATATTTTCTCAATCTTTTGAGAGAAGACAGAGAAAATGCAAAGACCCAGTCCCCTTGGAAGTGAATTACTCTCCTACCTTGATGTGTTGGATTCCACCCATGTTCATCCAGGCCTGTGCTTGATCTGGGTTTAGCTCCACGGCGGCTTTATAGCTCTAAATATACAAGAAACATCTTCAGGTTGAGAAAGGAGAACCCACGTTTAATGTTACAGGATTCTGGAAACCACAATCCTGGTTTCCAAGAGAGAAACCACTTTCTTCCTACGTGAGAATGTAAATGGTTAGCACAATGAAACCCAGCACTACTAACTCACAGGTGTTCCTGTTTATTCCAATTATGTTTCAAAACTGATGATTCAGAAGTGGAGGAAACTGAAATGTGTAATTTGCTTGCAGAGACTGAGGATGCCCACGGGGAATCCTGGTGATTTTATTATAGTGGATCATTTCTCACTGGCCTTGACCTGCAAGAAAACTCCTTTGGTTTTTTTCACTATGAATGGAGTTTATAAGAATATATTTTTTTTAATGATCACAGAATCTTTTAGAGTCTTTTTCTATGTAACTCAGCCCTTTCACAATATCACTGGCCTGGTTATTCAGCCTATACTGAAATCCTTGCAGTGACAGGATGCTCATTCCTTCCTTAAGGACATCTATTTTCCTAGGGGATAGTTTCAATCATTAAAAAGCCTTCCTTTATCTTCTGCCACAAGGTCTTCATATGTCTGAAGAGAGTTACTTATCTCTCAAATACCTCTTTTGGTCTGGAAATGTGTATCCCATTAAATGTGGCATCTGTGAGGCATATTGGTAATATTCTGCATGTTGTTTTATATCACCACTGGGCCTTAATTTAATAGTGGTCACCTTAAATAAAGCTAATGGCTACAGTGTTTCTTTCAATTACAAAGCTAAGTATCTGTGTGTCTATTTTAATGCTCTTTGCTATTTTCATTGAACAGATTCATAAAGTAAAGAGAATCTGATACATTCCTCCTCCACTTGTTTTAAGAGAAACAAGCAAACAATCAGAAACTATACTTTTAAAGAGCTGCTAAAATAAATCTGAAGAATGTATCTCTTAGGTTAACTTATGTCAACAAAGATGAGTGTGTAGGGCAGAAATTAAGAACCTGGATTCAAATCTCAGCTCCATCTCTTACCCTCTGTGACCTTGAGCAAGTTACATAACCTCTGAGTCTCAGTTTATTCAACTGTAAAATGGAGACAATGACCATAGCTTTCTTAAATGACTGAGAAGATTAAATTACTTAATATGTGTAAATCATAAATAAAACTGCTAATACATTGTAGCTGCTATTATTAGCTCAAAGCCCTACTCCTATCTGTTAATAGATCTAGCTACTTTTTTTTTTTAAGATTTTATTTATCTATTTGTCAGAGAGAGAGAGGGAGAGAGAGCACAAGCAGGCAGAGTGGCAGGCAGAGGCAGAGGAGAAGCAGGCTCCCCGCTGAGCAAGGAGCCCGATGCGGGACTCGATCCCAGGACCCCGGGATTATGACCCGAGCCAAAGGTAGCAGCTTAACCAACTGAGCCACCCAGGCATCCCTAGATCTAGCTACTTTATTAATTGATTGATTGGTTGATGGATTTTAAGTAGACTTCATACCCAGTGTAGAACCCAATGTGGCACTTGAACTCACAACCCTGAGATCAAGACCTGAGCTGAGATCAAGAATTGGACGCTTAACCAACTGAGCCACCCGGGAACCTCAATCTAGTCCCTTTAAAATGATTATTTGATCTATAGTTAAAGCAACTAGAAAATACTTTTGTTTTCAATACAATGTATAAGATATAGATCCCAGATAACTTCGTACTTAAATTATATTTTTATTACATTTTCATGTTAGGTATTAAAAAATGTTTGCATGTTATGGTATTAAAAAGGGGGGTCTGGGTGGCTCAGTCAGTTAGGTTAGGTGTCTGACTCCTGATTTCAGCTCAGGTCATGATCTCAGGGTCTTGAGATTGAGCCTCTGTGCTCAGCAGGGTGTCTGCTTCCCCTCCCCCTCTCTCTTTGCCCCTTCTGCTTGAGCACTCTCTCTCTCTCTAAAATACATATATAAATCTTTAAAAAAAAATGTTCACAGGGCAGAGAAAAATACACAATTTCTCCTCCAAATACACAACTGTTTGTTTTAAGAGTTTATGTTCAAGTTAGTTCTCCCAAATATGTTTTTGAATATTTTAAAAGTCACTCACTGTTTTCAAAAACAATATCATCATTTAAAATTTTACTTTTCTCATGTTATAGTTAGTATAATTTTATGACTTCATTAATTCCACCTGTGGCTTTTTCAGAAATGCTCGGTATTTCTATAACATTCTATTTGCTTGGAATATCTTTTTGGTTTCAAACTGTGTACAAATTTTATTTGAGAGCTGTAGATATTGAATGCCTCTAAGATGCAAGGCATTATGCTTTAGAACATAGAAGGAAGCAATCCCTTTCTACAAGGAGAAGTCCAATCTAACTGGGGGGCAGGCATTGTGTACAGAGGATTGGGGGCGGGGAGCAGGGGAGGAGGAGAGAACAGGGCAAGAGGAAAAAGAAGCCTAACAATACAATGTAATATATGATACTTTCAGATGGCTTGTAGAGACAGTATATGTAAAAGTTCACAGGAAGCAAGGACACTGGAAGAAAGCATGGGGGCTACCAGAGGGAGGAGGACAAGGGCTGTGTGTTAGTAGATGAGAGAGAATCTTGTGAGGAATTGGGGGGATGTGTGGAATGCCAAAGCTATTCAGACAGTAGTTCAGATGGACTAGAGGGTTACTGCTGGCCAACAGAGACAGTGAGAGAGGCAGAGAGAGAAACTAGTTTGAGGGAATAATGTGGAATTGCTTCAAACATCAAGTTAAAGGTGTAGTTCAGAAAATAATGCAGAGGCACTGCAGATCTCTGAATAGTTAAAAAATAGTCAATTATAAAAAACAAGCATGTAACATCACGGCCATTAATCAGAAAATTCACTTTATAAACATGCCAGTGATCTTAAATTTTGCTATATATGCTTCAGTAAAGATTGAGAGTATTAATTTTAATCCCTTAATTTAATGACATAATTCGATTAAGTGTTTATACCTCAAAAGCTTTATCCAGAAGATTCTGCTCTCTTAGTTGATTTCCTTTTGTGAAAAAAAGTTCAGATATGACTTTTGGGTCCTTTGGTTTCAGCTGGAGAGCCTTGTCGATAGCATCGAGTGCCTGCCAACAGATTTGAAAGGAAGATAGAATGAAGATGAAGAATAGATGAAGAAAAACTAGCTTAAAGATAACATTTATACTTTTTGTCCTTATGTATTAGCTGGTGGGGTAAATGATAATCAAACACACATTCTTCATTCTCTCTGATGTTCTCACTGAGAAATAATGTGGCCCTGACAAAATTATTTTCCTATACTCCAGGGTTTCCATTTATATTGTGACAATGATATGTCCCTGGACCAGACAGGGAGGTCGATGATAAAGATGAAAGAAAACAAGATCTGGGGTCAGGTGTTTTGCCCTGCTTGTGTCCATCTGGACCACTCCAAACATAGCTTCCTCTTAGGTCCCAGTGCCCATTCTGCCCCCAGCACCACTGCCCCACCCCCTGTGGCCAGGTATCCTTCAACGCATAAATCCCACCATGTTGCCCTTCTCCTTAAAACCCTATGGCTTCTCCAAGGATAAAAAACAAAACTTTGCCCTGGTCCCTGTGGGGTGTTGTCTCCAGCAACCTCTGTGGCCATTATCTTACACAGTGCCCTGCTCCTTTCATGCCCATCCCTCAGACTTGCCACTTGCTGCTGCCACAGGGCCTTTGCATATACTTTATGGCCTGGAATGCTTTTCACTGCGCCCCCCCCCCCCATCATCTAGTAACTCCTATTTATCATTTAGCATTCACTGTATCACTCCACAGGGAACCTAACCTTCCAGATCACTCAGATCCCTGATAACATGCTTGTTAGGACCACGACACTCTTCATGACATCACTGAGCACAGCTATAATCCTACATTTGTTTTGTGATTGCTTGTTTAATCTTGGTTTCTTCTTCTTCTATAAACTCCATGAGGACAAAGGTGATTTTTCGTTTTTCTTATACTACTTTATTCCTGGTACCTCCCACAGAGTCTGGCATAGAGCAGGCATTCAGTAAGTATTTGTTGAGTCAGTTCATAAATTTATTGGTTCTGTGACTTTTCAGATGGAGATAAACAATAATAGTTGCAATACAAGGTCATTGACCTGTATAAAGACTGCTATAAGGAGTCTATAAATAATGTATTTGAAGGAACATAGAAAATGATGAAGCATACAAATGTTAGCCTATATCTAGTTAGGTGAAAACAAATTGAGATATTATCACATAAAATCTTTAGACCAAGGATGAGCCAAGAAAATATTGTTTCAAGGGAACAAATTAGAGTTATGAGGATATCTGTGAAAAGCATCCATAAGAGAGGATATGCCAATGGATGACATTCGAGACTGCTCAGCCTCATAAATGTGCAGACTGGCAAATCATTCAGGTGCACCTCATTTTCTACCTGGGAATCCAAACAACTCCAGTGTGCTCCCTACCTTGTCGTGGAGCTCCTGCTTGCTGTAGATAGCTGACAACAGCCGGTAGCATTCAAGACATCCGGTCTCTTCTGACACGATGTGGTTGGTCATCTTCTCAGCTTCTTTTGTCTGACCCATCACGGCCAAAACCTGAGCCTGCAAAACCACACTGAATTGGCTTAGGAAACACTGTTATCACCTCATCAAACAAAGCATCTCTAAAGATAAGCATTCCAGAAATACTCCAGAAAAAATTACTTAGCATCTATTTGCAACTCAGAGAGGGAGCTGAATTCCCACAGTGTGCAGGTTTAAAATGTTGTTGTTTGTTTCTGTTTATTTATTTAGGTATATGCATGTACTGTGTGTGAACAGCAGGGACACCAAAGGCATCAATAAAATGACTTGTGACTTTTTTTAAAAGTTGACTATCTCAAAAAGAAATGATTTCTTATGGTTTCAACAGGATGCCGTGTTTATAACAAGATAACAAGTTTGATTTATTGCAGATCTACAGAAGAGTAGCAAAAATGTACATTTCCAAAAATTAAAATAAAAAATATTGCTGATTATTAATTTCTTAAATTTGAGAACCATACTCTAGTTATTTTAGAGAATGTCCTTTTTCTTAGGAACTATATGCTGAATAAAATAGAAATATTAGAAATAAAAGGTGGGGCGCCCGGGTGGCTCAGTCGGTTAAGCGTCTGCCTTCGGCTCAGGTCATGACCCCAGGGTCCTGGGATCGAGCCCCGTGTCTCCCTCTCCCTCTGCTTGCTGCTTTCCCTACTGTGTTCTCTCTCTCTGTGTCAAATAAATAAAATAAAATCTTAAAAAAAAAAAGAAAGAAAGAAGGGCATGCGATCTGTAACTTTTACATGGCTCATGAAAAAATAATTCTATGCATCTGCACACATAAATATGCATATATATACATATGTGGATGCATACATACATACATACATGATAAATTCATCAAAATGCTAAAAATGGATGGATCTGGGTGAAAGGGGATATGGGAGCTATTTAGTATTCCTGTGAATTTTTTTAAGTTTGAAATGATTTCAAACCAAAAACTTAAAAACTTTTTTGTTGTCTCCGTATTTGGTGAATGGCTCCCACATTGGCTATACGAGTATTCAGAAAATGGATCTATCGTCGTGCTCTAGTTGCAATTCTGAGGCTTCTGACTCAGCTCCCTGCACCGCACACTGCATATCCCGCCTCATTCTCTTTTGCCAATGCACTCACCAGGGCCAGGCGGAGCTCCCTTTGAGAAGGTTCTAGTGCTGCGGCTTCCCGGTAAATCTGCAGAGCCTCGTCATAGCGGCCCGTGTTATAATACAGCGCTCCCAAAGGTGATAATAGCTCAGCTTTGCGTGCCACCTGCAGGGCCCTGAGTTTTGAGAAAGGTGAACTGAAATTCTCATAGGAACATTTCGAAAGCTTGAAATGCAGGTTTAGGGAGGACGGCCCATGGTTGGACCCTCTCCAATGTGGTCTCTGTTTTAATAATCAAGAAGAGTGTTTTTTAAAAAGATCCCGATGCCACCCTCTGACTATAACAATGTCTCTAGTGACCTCTCCATAGGATGACTGAGCTCCAAGGATCTTTCCCACTGATGGTGATAGGCTGGTTCCCATGCATGCGCGGTCTGTCCCCCGCACCCATTTTCGAAACTGCTATTTGTGGTGGAGGCTGCAGTCCACAGCTTCAGAAAACAATTCCAACCTTGGTGTAGCACCATGTTTTAACCAGCAGGGCTTTTTTTACGCCATCCCTTGGGACACCATTTTGTGTTAGGTATTAGTCTCTTTGGAGAGGAGAATCTGTATCGCCCGAATTAGCAAAATCGGCTAATATTCTAAGAGCATGTCCATTCCCATTACATAAAAATTGGAAGGGCGACTTCTAAGGTCTTTGGGCAACTTACAAAGTGAAGAAAAGGAACTTTACCGTTTGTACCATTCTTCAGCTGCACTGTTGTCTCCCAAGGACCTGTAGAGCCTCCCCAGATTCACCATGGCCACGTGATGACTTGGGCTCAGTGTGATGGCCTGTTGGTAATGGGCCACTGCCTTCTCTGGAGAGCCTGTAACCAGCGGTGGTTGGTGAGAGCAGAGGACGCCTGAACTATGCAACCCGCGAGGCTCTTCAATTTCTCTTCTATGTATATCATTCTTCCTCATATTACTGAGTCATACCATCAATTATTCAGTTTGTAAATGAGCTTGCATTTTGGCTTTGTCTCTTCGCCACTGCATAACTTTGAACTATTTTACTATTTGTTCTCAGTTCCAAGAAAATTAATAATAAAAAAGCAATAAAAAATAAAACCTTTTTTTTATGTCTAGCATTTCGGCCCAAGTGTTTTCTGGCCATTGCCCTAGCTAATATGATGTTTTGAGATGATCAGTGATTGTTATTTATACAAGATACTGTTACTTCTCGTTATATGAAAAAATAGAATAGGCTGTCATAGGAAGAAAACTGTCTTGAAACTATTTCTATTTCTAAGGGTTGGTCTCAATTACTCTATCACAACATAGTAATTGGGGCACTGCTTTAAAGTAACACGTATCGACTAGATTTTGAAGATCTTTTTTTTTTAAATCAGACATTTTTGTGAAATGGTATTTATGAGGTAGGACTTTAAAAAATAATAATAAAAAAATAATAATGCCGCCTTGTATTTGTTCAATGCATTATACATCTTAAAATATTTTAATTAAACGATCTTTACAGGTATTTTTGACACTATTTAGCTGCCTTTTAAAAAAAGATTGATTTATTTATTTGAGAGAGATTGAGAGAGAGAGAGAGAGAGAGTATGAGCATGCGAGCTGGGGGAAGAGCAGAGGGACAGGGAGAAGCAGACTCTGCACTGAGCATGGAGCCCAGTGTGGGGCTTGATCTCAGAATCCTGAGATCACAACCTGAGCCAAAATCAAGAGTTGGCCGCTTAACCTCCTGGGCCACCCATGGGCCCCTATTTATTTGCCTTTTGATACCTTTTAGCTGTGTCTTGGGACTTAAGAGCTATTAAAAAATAAATAAAGGTATTACTTTAGAGCTATAGACACTAAAGTGCAAAGGGCACTTAAGAGACCAGGGCAACTGAGGATGAAGATCAGAACTAGAATCGAGCCTCTGAGGAGATTCTCCAAAGAAGCTTCCTGGTGAAATTACATCTAAGTGACTGAACTGTAGAACAGTCTGAAGTTCTAGATGAAATGGAATGTTTAGGACCTGCAGACACCTTCTCAAATCCACCTTCTTTGAATGGAATCTGCACCAAAATGACTTTATGTCTGTGTAGATCTAAGTACAGGTCACTGGTAATAGGGAGAATTTCCACCAGTATAAAATACATGAATACAAAGGGATTGGCAGGAAAATATACAGGGTGGCCAGTGAGATTATTTTTAGGGGAGTAGCATTGTTTGTTGTTGAAGTAGAAGGAAGAGGGAAGACCAGACCAACAGGGAGTCTCTTCCAGTTTTTAGATCTTTAGGATGCCTAATGTATTCGTGTGTCGCTAATTAACCAGCAGGTGGCACTACCAAACAAGTTTACGTGCAAAAATAAGGGGCATTTCCTAGGAGTTTTGGAATGTAAATTTACACTCTATAAAACGAGAATAGAACGGTGCTTTTGTATTAAATGCAACTACCTTTCGATTCTTTATAAGTATTCATAGCGTGCCAAGAGTAGATGGGACACAAATCATAAAGAAAACAGAATCTCTGCCCAGTAAAGTTTTGCATTAAATAAGATGGAGTAAGTATATTTTATATAGCACCTGTCATATAAGAGAACTCTATCAATTATAGTTTCTATAATGTATATCAAGTAAAGAATGATGGAACAATTCTGGAGGCTTTTTTTTTTTTATCAGACATAGAGAAGTATTTTCCATCTACTGGTAAGTAGATTCAGAGGCAAGCCCTGCTTCACTGCCGAGGACCATTTCATCATCATAGATTTATGGACTTGTCTAAATGATACTCAAAGACCTGCTACTCATTAAATCAGCAAGTATCTTGATATCTGGGAAGCTTTTCTTAGTGCTATACGAACTGGGTGGATTTTACTGAGTTGAGCTTGAAGACTTAGAGAAATGATGACGGCCCCATGGTACAATGTGATGGTCAACAGTGTGAATTTCCTGCCAAGCCCAGTGAATGTTACCTAAGAGACATCATTCGGGTGGTTGCCATTTTGCTTGATAGATAGTGTTATCTCATCTCAGTGGAACAGGTTCTCTTTAATTTCACTCACCGGTATCAACTAAGAAAACCCCATAGTTGTTGTGTAAGTCCGAGCTGTCTGGACAGCTCTTTATTCCAGCCTGGTATATCTCCTCAGCCTCCTTAAATCTCTCCTTTAAAAGAGAACAATGGAAAATAAATGAGAAAGTTAAAAACAACAATAGTAAATTGAACAATACATAGGAAAAGTAAAAGCCAATTTACTGAGCATCTACTATGCAAAAGGCACTAAGACCAAACACTACATACTTTGAATTAAAGCTGGTGCCAATGGCACAAATTCCCACAGTTCATATCCATTCATATTTAGTTCTTTTAGGGCAAACAAGCAGATGTTTATTAAGAAGGGACATCTGGAAGGATTTGCCCTGCAATTGGAAAAAGCCTCAAATGGTTGTCTGAAGGCAATGCCCTCCACCCAGTAACTCTGTGTGTGAAATGAGTGATAGACACATCCACAGAGGAATATCTTCACAGCTGACAATCTTACTGGGAGCCAGGGA
This sequence comes from Nasua narica, assembly GCA_028533885.1. Taxonomy (NCBI): domain Eukaryota; kingdom Metazoa; phylum Chordata; class Mammalia; order Carnivora; family Procyonidae; genus Nasua; species Nasua narica. The sequence continues at coordinate 51,240,060 of CM052807.1, forward strand.
GGCCTGGGACATCTGTCTAACAGCTGCACTTGGCAGAGCTAACACTCTCTTTATACACACTGCATGATTTATTTGGGGAGTTTTTTGAGGAAAGGAGAAGGAGACTAATGCCGATTACAGGAGGGATGGCCTTGATCTTTCTTTAATCAGAATAGTTCTAGAGCCCACCCAATTATTCGCTCCTTCTTTTAGTCAACCTGTGTTTTCCATTGCAGAGCCATATCCTCCAACAGGAATATACGTCTCTCCAAAGGCAAACCTGCAACTCCTACTACTGTGGCAAGGCCCAGACCGACCGCCACATCTTCAAAAGGTCGGTTCCTAATTGTCCTGCTCTTGTAAAGATTCGCTTTAGCACACTAGTAATTCTGAACTAGCTTTTAGGTACATTTTTCACAGGGTGACACGTTCTTTCACAATATAGAAGATAAAACCTACTTAATGAATCAAAGCTACCCAGGTCCTAACAATTACTCACAAGTAAACAATTTCATAGTTTCCTGGTACTGCTGGGAAGGTCAGAAAAAAGGAAATCATTGGGCATAAAGCAAATAGCAACTTTTCCTTTAATATGCTCTGAGAGTGGGCATTTTCCATAATTTTATTGCATTTACTACTACTAAGCATTCAGCCAGACACACGCAAAGGGAATGTACAGCATCGATTTTCTCAGATGTGACCCCTTTGGCTTGTGAATAAAAATGCACTGAGTGTTGTGCTATAAGCCAAAGAGCCTCCATTTGATTTGATCCAGAAAAGTGTAGACACTTTACTCTCTGTGGAATGACCACTGTCATCTCTTTGAAGATTAATTGATTTGAGAGAGAGAGTGCACACATGCACAAGCGTGCAAATGAGAGTTGGGGGAGAGAGGTAAGTTTCAAGCAGACACTGCACTACAGAGCCTGAGGACGCAGGGCTCGAGCCTACAACCCCGAGATCATGACCTGAGCTGAAACCAAGAGTTGGACACTTAATGAATTAAGCTGCTCAGGTGCCCCTATGGCCATCTCTTCGAATCCACACATTTAAGTACCATTTAGGAAACAAGGTGTGGTTTGAATTTGGCAAATCTCACTTATTTGCATTACAAAGCCACAGTCCAGCAAAAATGGAGATCCGTGTTTTTTTTGTAAAGATTTTATTTATTTATTTGACACAGAGAGAGAGATCACAAGTAGGCAGAGAGGCAGGCAGAGAGAGAGAGGGAAGCAGGCTCCCCACCGAACAGAGAGCGCGATGCAAGGCTCGATTCCAGAACCCATGACCTGAGCCGAAGGCAGAGGCTTTAATCCACTGAGCTACTCAAGGGCCCCGAGATCCGTGTTTCTAAAAAGCACATGTATTTTTTTTTAAAGTATATGTATTTTTAATTGCCAAACAACAAATGGTTTAATTTAGAAAAAGATGAATGAAAATCTCAAATTTCAAAATAATCTTTCAATCTATTAAAGGAAAGAAAAACTTTATGAAGATATCATCCTCTGAAGGACTGACAAATTTGTGTATGTGTGTTTAGAGATAGGATGACGCAGATTATATAAGACTCTAATCATATTAATAGCTACCAAGTACCACTGCATAATTACTCACTTATTCATTCACTCGGGACATGTTTACTGTGAGGCCTATAGAAAGTACGGCACAGCGATGAAGCACTGGGCTGCCAGTGCGTGACTAAGTGCATTGGAATGCCGGTCCCACCGTTTACTATCTATGTGACCTCACTTTTCTACATGCCCAGTTGTAAAACAGGGTTAACAGTAGTACCTATCACATGGGGTTGTTGTGAGTATTAAATGGATCAAAACATGAGAAGCATGCAGAACAACGCTTAGCACACAGCCCTTTGTCACGTTAGCCATATCCTTGTTATGATCACCAGTTAGTATTACTACTTGTATCACTAGGAGACGGATACCAAAAACAGGGAGACGAAGAAAGCAAAATACTTGTATTTCAAGAGCTCAAAGATGAGTGAACCGACAAATGCAACCCAATGAGAGTGGTGTTTTAGAAAGGTAAGTACAGCTTCTCTTGAGCTCAGGAGCCCCAGAGTGGTTCCTGTGGCCCCATCACGAGTCGTGGCCCTGTCTGAGTGGCCAAGAGGCTCAAATTCCTTTCCTACAAAAGCTCTTCAGTTAGCTTTAAATGAGAAATAATTAACTAACCCAGGTGTTTTTCCTTTTAACTTTTCTTAATCATTTTTTTTTTTAATTTTTATTTATTTGACAGAGAGACAGAGATTACAAGTAAGCAGAGAGGCAGGCAGAGAGAGGAGGAAGCAGGCTTCCTGCCCAGCAGAGAGCCCGATGCGGGGCTGGATCCCAGGACCCTGAGATCATGACCTGAGCCGAAGGCACAAGCTTTAACCCACTGAGCCACCCAGGTGCCCCTCTTAATCATTTTCTGAACCAGAGGTCAATAAACACCTCATATCCTAGAGGCAACTAGGAAAAGAATACCCTGGCTAATCCAAAGCTGGGTGATTAGCTCCTGAAGATCACAAGTTTCCTGTGTTACCATTCCACTAGTGTTACTGTTTTGACTCTAATGCCATCTTCGTCTTAAAAGGATCAAATTCTCCATGCTACATGGTACTTTTAAAACGCACTAACATAGTCATGGTAAAATCAAAATTAAAAAAAAAAACCCCAAAACTACCCAACCGTTAAAAATACGATGGATGAGATTTTCAGCTGAGGAAATAAAAGAATATTAGAGCTGGAAAGAATAATACTCTATATTTATAAATAAATAAAAATATATAAATAAATATAAAGAGACACTAATTTGCCACCATTTTTAACTTAGGAAGAAACTTGGGCACAAAGTGGCTAAAAGACTTGTCCCACATCTTACAGCTACATGGCAACAGAGAACAGAATTTGGGTTTTTAGAGGACGGAGAACTGAATAAGCCTTGAATAATAGCAGTATTTCTGGAAATAACGGTGTCTCTGGCATCAAAAGAAACTATTATACTTTTGGATATCCATCTGTCCCCTCCACAGATATTTTGTGGGCACCGTACACACGCCGAGCATACAGGGGAGCCAGAAGAGTGAACAAGACCGACGCAATCTTGCCATGACAGTCGAGTGGGACGCAGAGAGGAAGACGACATCGCAATGTACTGTGGCAGTGTCTTGGGGGGAGAAGCACGAGGTACTTGGGGCAGCCAGGAGTGACACTCAGACCTGGGGTGAGACAGCTTCTCGACACCTGTCATGATCCAAATGCCGGAGAGTGCTGGATGCAGTACCTCCAGCAGCTGCAGGACATAAAGATGTCTTGAAAAAAAATCCGTGGCTACTTCAGATCTTAGAAACATCACTTTACACCTAAACTGTGGGAGAACTGAAAGGTGTTTTCCTGAAAAATAAAACCTGTGTCTTCACGTTCTGACTTGCTGAAGACAGATACAGCAGTCAACGAGTTTTCAAGGGCAATTCCTCCTTCGCCTGATTTCATTTTACTTTTCCCCTGCCTTCTCGTTGCTCTCAAAGAGCCGAAGAGATCATCTTTTTCATCTCAAACTTCTCTTACTGGGGGTTTATGAGCTGGGTTTCCATTAGAAATGCAATTTTCAAAGTCCAAAGGAGTAATGGGATTTAAAAGAGCATGTGTGTCAAGAGCAAGTGGTGGCATCCATGTGTCCTTGGTCATCCAAGGGCAGTCCCAAGACTATGAAAAATATCTTCAATATCTGTCTTTTCCTTTCGCTGGACAGTAAATTTCAAGGAATGATTAGCTCTACTTATTAAAAAATGAACAGGAATCACCACCACAGAGGAAAAATACGTCCTAGGTGTTTATTTAAAATAAATTCCACCTTCTCTGGAGGGCAGTCCCAAGACTACGAAAAATGTCTTCAATATCTGTCTTTTCCTTTCGCTGGACTGTAAATTTTAAGGATTGATTAACTCTACTTATTAAAAAATGAACAGGAATCACCACCAGAGAGGAAAAATACCTCCTAGGTGTTTATTTAAAATAAATTCCACCTTCTCTGGAAGAGAAATGCATTTCTTCACAAGTAGTAGTCCTGAATCCCTGAAGCTCCATTTCAAGCACTCACTTTTTATTTATCTTCTCTGGCTAGCTGTCCTGACCTAAGCTAATCATTCCTAGTCTCTCCTGACTTCTGAGATCCAGAGGAAATGAATATAAGCTATTTATAGGACAACTTTAATTAAAAAAATGGTTGTGACCAGAGAATGGCTCTGACAAAAAACACCGTCTGCCGTACCCCAGAGTCCCCGACAACCCCTGCCTCAGCATGAAATTGCTTTTGAGGGCGATGGTTACAACAGGCAGCCTGCAACCATGGGCTCCTCTCCAAGGCTCACGCGTTTTCAGTAGGGTGGAAAGAAAATGGGCCTTGGGGGAGAGAGAAAACACAGTCGACATCTCCACTTTTTACATGCTGTAATTACCCAACATGACATGCTTTTTACCTCAGGGAAGGAAAAGTGAAGAGCAGATCTTTGGAAAAAGCAACTTGACTATAATTTGCTCTCGTGGGCTAACTGATATGTTTGGAAAACTTATAGTTCAAGTTGCAGCAACCAGGACAAATGGAGACGGGCTTAATGCAGCCATCCTCAAACTTTGTGGTTTGGAGATCCCTTGTACTCTAAAAATTACTGAGGACCCCCAAAGAACTTTGTTTATGTGGGCTATATCTATCAATATTCACAATAGACATAAAGCTGAGAAATTAAAAAAATATTTATAGTTTACTTAAAATATAATAAGCTCAACCATAATACATTTATGTAAAAAATAAAAAATATTTTTCCATAGCAAAAAAAAAACAAAAACACAAACCACTAGTGAGAATACTGGCATTATTTCAGATTTTTATAAATCTCTTTAATGCCTAGCTTAATGATAGAAGGTAGATGGATCCTTCTATCTACTTTCATGCTAGTCTATTTTTTTTTAAAGATTTAATTTATTTATTTCAGATAGAGAGGTGAGGGGAGGGGCAGAAGGAAACAATCCCCAAGCAGACTCCCTGCTGAGCTCAGAGCCTGACTCAGGCTCCATCTCAGGACCCATGAGACAATGATCTGAGTTAAAACCAAGAGCTGGACACCCAACTGACTGAGCCACCTAGACGTCCCTGTGCTAATCTATTTTTATGTGTTTTTTGGTAAAGATTTTATTTATTTATTTGTCAGAGAAAGAGAGAGTGAGAGCATAAACAGGCAGAGTGGCAGGCAGAGGCAGGAGAAGCAGGCTCCCTGCCAAGCAAGAAGCCCAATGTGGGACTCGATCCCAAGACGCTGGGATCATGACCTGTGCTGAACGCAGCCACTTAACCAACTGAGCCACCCAGGCGTCCGATAGTTGAAGATAGGAAGAAACAGACATTTAATTGGAAAGTAGGAGAACATTTTAATGGTCTTTTCATGATTGTAACATGTAGCCTCTAAAAATATACTGTACACGGGCGCCAGGGTGGCTCAGTTGGTTGAGCAACTGCCTTCGGCTCAGGTCATGATCCTTGAGTTCCAGGATCGAGTCCCACATCGGGCTCCCAGCTCCACGGGGAGTCTGCTTCTTCCTCTGACCTTCTCTCCTCTCATGCTCTCTCTCACTTCCTCTCTCAAATAAATAAATAAATCTTTAAAAAAAATATACTGTACACTCATGAGAGAATGAGAGTAAAAAATCCAAATTACTTGTTAGTAGTATTATGAAAACTGCATTGACCTTCTTGGACTTCAGGGTCCCCAGTCAACACTTTGTGAATAGCTGGCTTAATGAAGGGCCTGTAACAGGTGCTTACTGTACAGAGGTATAAGATGTGATATTCCAAAGTGGTGAAAGCCTACAGAGACTGGGATGGAAAGTTCTCCTAGTGCTTTGACATCATGGTCATGCACCTGAATTGTTTTCTAGAAGTACTTTCATTCTGGTCAATGATATGAGCACACATAGCCATGAGGTATTTCCCATTAGTCCAATGTCTTTATTTACTATAAAGAACCTGGAAGTTTAGGAGCAATGGATGTTTAAACTCATGTCAATGATTTCTCTAAGAAACTCTTTAAAACATGGCAGCTCAAAACACAGAGGAGAGATGCCTGCTTTCTCGCCCTCTCCTTTGCTTTTATTTTCTTTACAAAACAGTTCTTCCACCCATCGGTCTTCAGTAGGGACATTCATGAGAAACGAGCTGCCAATATTTGATATCTAATTCTCTTTCTTATCCAACTAAAATGAACCAAATAACTTGGCATTTCTCTCACCAAGGAAATGGTAGGTCTTCTTAATCTTGATTTTTTTTTAATCACCCAGCAGACTGTGATCAACACTACCCTGTGATAATTTATGCAAAGGATAATCACTTTAAAGAGAAAATGCCAAGCATCATTAAAGAAGAGCTAAAAGTGTGATGAGAGTAAGCAACCACAGGTGTATAACACTGTCAGGAGACCACAAAAAAAGGAAGAGAAAGCCACATTTGCAGAGAACTGCAGTTCCCCTTCCCTCATCTCTAGACTCTTCTCACACCATTTGCCCTCATTCTCTGCACTTCTGGGCACACGATTTTCCATTAGAGGAAGAGATCCCACTCTTCTTCACCCCAGAGCATTCATGTGGTCTATTCCCTCTAGCCAGAAAGCTTTTCCTATTCATTTTTTATCCTGTTGATACCTAAAAGTTCTTCAAGTAGCTGATTAAATGTTGCTCTTTGGCCACAGCTCCTGCTTCCAATGTGCCCTTTCCTACATCCTCACAGGTACTTTCTCTTTGCACATTTGTCACAGTTGTGTTAGATATTGGGGAGGGGGCTGTAGTTCTTTGTTTAGGGGTAGCCTTCCCTTCCAGACTCTAAGTTCCATGAGGATAAGGCCTGTGCTGTATTAGTTCAACAATCTCTAGTGTTTAGTGGTACCTAGATGTTCAATAAATATGTGCTGAATAATCAAATCAGTAAATTCTTAAAGCAGGGTTTAGTTCAAGTTGGCCTGGCCACAATGCAGCAGTATATGTGGCTGAATTGACCCAAAAGATGGCAGAAGGAGAAAAGCTGATTCTGGACCATTCACTGTTGGTCTATTCTCCTAATTTATATTTTATTGTTCCAATTTTCTTTTCATTCTTGTATCAGGTGAAGTCTTATCTCGAAATACATTAAAGAGAAAGATCTTAAGTGTTACGAAATTAACTGAGTTTTTCAATAGGCTATAAAGCTGGGGCTAGCAATAATTTACAATGGGTCAGAGTCATAAGCAGTGTTAATATTTTCCCCCTTTGCTGTTAGTGTAATGCAAGCTATGTAATCTCTCATGAGAGTGGAGTGTTTAAAAATGATGGTGGGCTGGGCGCCTGGGTGGCTCAGTGGGTTAAAGCCTCTGCCTTCGGCTCAGGTCATGATCTCAGGGTCCTGGGATCGGGCTCCACATCGGGCTGTCTGCTTAGCAGGGAGGCTGCTTCCCTCTCTCTCTGCCTGACTCTCTGACTACTTGTGATCTCTCTCTGTGTCTGTCAAATAAATAAAATCTTTAAAAAAAATGATGGTGGGCTTGTAAAAGTTTACAATCCTATCTGTGAAGCTGGAGTACAGCCAGTTCTGAGTGGTACGGAGAACAAGAGGAGAACAGTAAGCCCAAGACCACCTTGACTTCAAATCTACGAGTTTATTTTCTGTTCTCAGTTTTCTTGACTTCTTTGCTAATGTAGATAGACACGGGCATCAATTTGTTTGTGGATTCTTTTATATATCTCACTTCTGTGACAACTCGCCCTTCTGGGTTTCCTCTATCACCTCTCTTTTGCTTTCCCACCTTTCCACACCCAACCTCACTGACTACGGTCCATTACTGCAGTCCAATCACGAGACGTCAGGGTTATACAGCCAAAGTGCAGTGCCAAGGAGTCAAGAAACCAGGCTCTAGTCCTGGTCTTGACACTAGTTGTTTGTATGACCTTGAGCAGCCCGTGATTCAGTACATCCCATATGTTTCTCTGTAAAATGAGAAGGTTAAAAAATTCTTCAAGCTTTTTTTCTCCACACACTACTCTTCATTTTCCCCTCAGAGAAATTACCTACTCATAATGTGGTTTCATTTATTTGAAGTCCTAAATCCACCTTCCCAGCCCTAATCTCCCTCACTGCCATCTGTCCACACGTTATTTCCACTTAAACGTTCCACTAACATTCAACATTTAAAGGCTACACACTGCTGGGAGCAGAGGATACGGGTACCACTCTTTGGGAAAGCAATTTAGTAACATATCTCAAGAGCAATTTAGTAAGGTATCTCAGTGAAATATGATGATACTCTTTTGATACGGGAACTCTACTTCTAGGAAATTTATCATTAGAAATGATTCAAAATATTGTTTTAAAAAAGCCACAAGAAAGGAAAAGTTCACCACCCACCCAACACACACACGTGCGTGCACACATAAAAACCAAATGACCAAAAGTTGGGGTATTGTTATGCAAATCACAACATATAATTTTGATAACTAGTAAGTAGCCATTAAAATGGTATTTATGAAGGCTGTCTAGCACCATGAAAACAGATATAATATGTTTAATTTAATAGTAAGTGAAAAAGAATAGGATGCAAATTACATGTGAATTGAAGTATGAAAACAAAATAAGTACATTGAAAGACCTGCAGGATATTAAAAAATAGTATCTGTTGTTTCCAGATATATTATTAATAAGAGGTATATTTTATCTTCTCTGACTTTTCCATACTTTTCATTTACATTTTCATATTACTTGTGTAATTGAAAAGGAATGTGGAGCAGATCTCATTTCCTCCCTTCCTAAAATCTCCCTCCTTGGCTTCCCCATGGTGCTCAGTGGCCATGTGTCTTCTCACTACTAGGTGCTCAGCCCTAGAATTTTTAATTTTCTATTTTCTTTTCCTTTCAGCCTTCACATACAAATAGTTCCTAAATACGAAGGGATTAGTTTTCCACAGTAACGTATGTCCATGCCCACACTTTGTTCCAGAAAGCAGGCTCTCCGCTATTCATGCCAGAATGCATTTAAAAGCCTCCTTAAAATACTCTGCATGATTTTCTCCCTCCCAGGTTTTAAAACCCTTTCCTTTGACACTCGCCTTTGCTTCTTATTATCTATCAATTTCAAATCAGGGCTCTACTGTGGGCCTCAAAAGGCTCACATGTAATGCCTTTTCAGCTTATTAACTCATTTTTCAAATTTCCCCTCCTCAAATTCTCTACTGTGCCCAACAGAATTACTTTTTACCTTTGGGTTCCAATGGAGTGATGAACAAAATGTTGGTCCCAGGCAAATCCTACAAGGGGTTACTACGCTCCTAGTTCTACTGGCAGTGAGGATGAGAAATGGGGTCAACAGATACAGTGTGCTTATGGTAAGAGCAAGGGATGGCAAATGAACCCTGTTGCCTTGTTGCTGTTGGGGGTGTTTTTTCCCCTTAGATTTTATGTATTTATTTGTCAGAGAGCGAGCACAAGCAGGGGGGAGGCACAGAGGCAGAGGGAGAAAGAGGCTCCCCGCTGAGCAGGGAGCCCAATGCGGGACTCAATTCCAACACCCCAGAATCGTGACCTAAGCCTAAGGCAGCCGCTTAACCTACTGAGCCACCCAGGTATCCCATTGTTGTTGTTTTCTAATAGAATCACATCCTCCAATCATGGGAAGGATTTCAGCAGGTTTCTGACATATGGCCTCACAACATCCTCATAGATAAGATGATAATATGATTTATTAAATGAAATCAAAAATTAAATAACTGTACCTAAAGAGTCTCAGGTAAAAGAGGTCAACCTGGAGAGAAGATCCAACAGACACAATGCAGGTCTGTGCAATGTTTTTTTATCAAAAACATACATGAGTAACTGGAAGCTATTCTTCCAAGTGAAATATCTAGAAAGGGTAGTTAATATAAAGAAAGGCAGAAAAAAGGACAAAAAGTCCTAGAACACCTGAAATCTCAGGCTGATCACAAAGAAGTTGAAATTAAATACAGATAAAGATGAGTCCTTTTATTCAGATTATAGAAACATGCCTGCAACATGGGTGAGGCCTGCATTAACAAAGGTTCACATGTTACAGGGTCTTGAGTTGACTGTTCTTCAATATGACCCAGGGTGCCATGTGCAAACAACCAGCAGCATTCATTTTAGGGAGACATTTAGTAGACGCCCAGGATGTCAAGCCAGGGAAATATTTCTTTCCACCCTGAACTTGCTGAACTACAGTTCAATACGGGGAGCCATCCTGTCAGAGGGAAAGTGGACCGTCCAGAGGCTATGCAAAGCAACACGACCAGAAGCCAAGGATCCAGAAATCAGGGTAAAAAAACCCAAAAACCAAAAAAAAAAAAAAAGGGGTTAAAGAAAAGGGGTTAGGTTAGAAAAGGGGTGATTAGAGAAGTGATAGCACAGCTGCGCTCAACCTGCTCTCCGTTATACTGAGCTCAATGGGAGCCAATTATAGGATGACCGACTTTAGCTCAGTACAGGACACAATTTTCTGTCATTACATTGGCCCACAACTACAGTACGTGTGGGCCATGCATGTGTCTGGTGACATTGGAAGATGGCCTGCGACATGAAGGGATGGATTCACAAGTGTGTTACAGAGTGACCAAGGTTTGCAGTCATTGCTTTGAAACACTCTGGGAGTCTGAAATTCTGGAAAGCTATTAAATAAGGTTGTGCCACCAAGAAATGAATCCCATTTACTACCAAAGAATGTTAAGCTGGTGGATTTCTCTCTACCAGTTTCTCTGTGCCTTGCTTGTGCCTCTGAAGCACTCTTTTATTCCTGAAGAATTTAAAACATGAAGACAAGCTGTTGAAAGTCAGAGAGGAAAGGCAATCCTGAGTTATGCCCAACAGCTGTTCTGTCTCTTTGATGTTAAAAATCAATTGCCCAAAGGAGCAAAAGAGAAAACCTTTCAATCTTTCAATTACATTCTTAGATCTCATAGCATTTTACATTCGAACCTAGAGCAGGAAAGCCTGGCCAAAAAAAAAAAAAAAAAAAAAGTGACCCTTATATGGAAGGAAAGATCATGATTGTAGTCATTCTTTGTTCTTCTTAAAAATTGTTCATAACTTCAACCATGTGACACGCAATAATTTGACTCCAATTTACCATCATGGTTCACGAAAACTAAATTTATCACACAACTGATTTTAAATAAGGCATCTAACATACCTTAAACGCGACAGAGGAAAACATATATATGTTGTCCTTTTTAAGCTTCCACTTCCTATAAAATGTGTTAATAGCAAGATACTGCAGAATGGACTGCAGTGCATTCCAAGATCACAGAACATCTTAATCATCTTTACAGCAGTAACTTTTCATCAACTTGGAGCTCATTAATTTAGAAAGAAAACACAACTAAAGACCAGATATTGATGAAGGCAGTTCATTTTTTACAAAATTAACATGTTAATCCTTTATTTGTACAGAAACAATAGCACTAATTACGGTGGAACCTTACAGCATTCATTGAAATATTCATGAGCGCTAAGGGCATGTATACTGATGAGCACCTAGTAATGTACAGAATTGTTCATTTGCTCTGTGGTACACCCGAAGCTCATATCACAGTGTATGTTAATTACACTTGGATTAAAAAAATGGTAAAAACCAGTTCAATAGCACTTAGTTGACATGAAAAAGGATAATTTCACACACTCTTAAAATGTTAGCGCTATAGATGCAGTAAAGATAATTTAGAATATTTATCAATTTTCAGATTTGGAAAGTGAGGCCCAGAGAGGTAAAGTACTCCTTACCCAAGTCTGTGCAGTTGGTTAACTATGGAGGAAGGTCTAGAACCAGGTCTCCCAGCTCCCTGTCAAATGCTCTTAGTATCACACTATGGAGTCCCTGAACTCAAAGCAAATCAGATCCAGACATGCTGTCTGAATGCATGCATCATACAGTGAACTGTTTTAAGCCCTAGAAAAGAAATGGGCATACAAAGAAGATGCTGCTTTTCTTAAAAAAACTTACGGTCTTGTGAAGAAAACGAACCTGAAAAATTGTTTAAATTGCAGTTCCACATTTGAATTCAAGAAATGAAAAATAAGTGACTATTTGGCATGTTGATGTGTGTTTCCATAAATATTATAGGAGCTCTAAGGAAACATGACTCCTATGAGATGAGGTGGAGAAATGTCGGGGGAGGAAGTGGGAGTTGAATTGGATCTTGAAAACTGGGGAGGATCTTTAAGGGGAGAAAGAAAAGATTGCATTTTGGGAAGACGGAACTGTGTGACTAGATACACATTCTACTTGTATCTGTAAAGAGCTCCACAAAACATACTACGTAATCACTCGTATTGGGTAAGTGATACTGTTGCTTAGCGTAAGGGCAATTTTCCTCAAGAAGAGCAATTAAATGTTTATCATCTGTCCTGGTGAACTGGGAAAAAAGACAGGAGCTGGGAACAATGAATGCGATGCTTTATTTACAGCTGGCCCTCGAACGATGTGGGTTTGAACTGTTTGGGCCCGCTTACGCACAGGCTTTTCCCAATAAACACAGCGCAGCTCTGTAAATATATGTTCTCTTGCTTGGGATTTTCTTAATAACACTTTCTTTCTCTAGCTTCCTTGCCTGTGAGACTACAGTATATAATACATATGATACACAAAATACCTGCTAATAACTGTTTATGTTACCGGTAAGGCACCCAGTCAACAGTAAGCTGTGAGTAGTTACGTTTTGGGGGAGTCAATATGTGGATTTTCGACTGCACAGGTGGTCAGCACCCCTATCCCCCGCACTGTCCAAGGGTGAACTGTATTTGCTTACTTACACCTCATTATTCTACAAAGAAATTGAGGTAGCTTTACGAATTGGAAATAAAACTTGAATAAAACTAAGGAAAATGACAAGCCCAGGAATAGGAGCAGCACCCACAGAAAAGCAGACTATATTGTCCAGATGGCTGTTAGTCAGACGTTGGGGGCAAGGGAGATGGAAATAGAGCTGACCCTCTTTAGCATTTATAAGATCTTTCCTGCATTAGATTAAAAATAAAGCAAAAAGCTTGCAATTCAGGAGAAGCGGAGCCTTTCCTAATCCTGAGATGAGAGAAATTTCTCCTGAGTCCTCACACAGAAGCCACTGCATGAGGTAGTAGATGCAATTCTGTGGTTACGAAGAGTAATTTCACCCGGTCGTCCTCATACCACCACTCAGTGCGGGACGAGACAGCACATTCGGGTATGATCAATTACAAAACATTGTGGCCCACATGCTTTAGTCCTCCCATAATATAAGAGGAAAATTTAGACTACGTACTGGATTGGAGGGACTATATATTCTTCGGTTCATATGGATTCATTTATTCACTCAAAATTTATTGATTGCATACAATGTGAAAGACATGGGAATATAGCCATGAACAGAAGGGATGGTCATTCTTGTGAGTGAAATATTCTAGTGGTGGGAGAAGGATCACAGACAAATATATGTTAGGGGTGCCTGGGTGGTTCAGTCATTTAAGTGTCTGCCTTCGGCTCAAGTCATTGGGAGAGAGCCCCACATCCAGCTCCTTGTTCGGCGGGGAGTCTGCTTCTCCCTCTATGCACCAACCCCCACCCCCAGCTCATGCTCTCTCTCAAATAAATAAATGGAATTATATAGATATATATAGATATATATATATGTTGGATGATGATAAATGCTATTGGGAAAAATAAGGCAGGACAAGGTGACAGAGAACATGATGGGCAGGGTGAGGTTTGCAGTTAGAAAGGGTCATCACAGACAACGCCTCTGATCGGGCAATGTTTGCACAGAAACCAACATAATAAGAGGAAGGATACTCTAAGATGTCTGGGGGAGAGGTGCTGCAGGCAAGGGGAACAGTTAGTGCAAAGGCCCCAAGAGAGAAGCACGCCTGGTGTGTGTCTGTAACGGCAAGACACTCAGCCAGGCAGAGGCGGGGAAAAGGTCTTATGAAAATGAACGAAACAGGATGAGGTGAGAAAAAGGAACAATAGCAGAGTCAATCTTTGCTTCAGAAATCTCCTACTGTGTCTGCTTCAACACAGGCTAAAGGTAGTTGAGGACAGCCAGTGTAGATCATAGGACACGACCGTCCTCCTGTCCACTTAACCACCGGGCTAAAACTGTACTGAAGTCACCCACCACAGGCATGGGCTTTTGTCTAAAGCCCAACTACACTATATGGAGAATATCAGAGCATGAAAACAAAGCTTATCATTTCCGACACTTAAATATACATAGAAAGTTCTAAATTGGCTTCCTGGTGAAACCACCAAAGTTTTTTGAATGTAAATTGTACCTCTATGTAACTAACATGCAGTATCAAATCATTTATTACATTTAAGCCAACAGAATGCTACAGGGCATCTTTCAAAGGTGCTGACTTTGATTTTAAAGACAGTCTGGCAATTGTGTGAGAGCAGAATCCACTGTCTATTGAAGGCACTTATGTGTGCCAACAAAACAGTATCATGAATTTAGAGAAGATAATTTATGTTTGTTTCCCCTTAGCAGGGGACATGCATCCAGAACACTGAAAAATAGTATCCAATTATTCAGATACAATTGAAGGGAAGGAGGGGAAGAAAAATATCCCTTCATGCGATGAGAAATGTAGTCTCTTCGGAGCCTGTTCTCTAAGCCTCATGTGATCTTCTAATAGGTACTGAGACACAAGATCTATTAAGATTATCAATAACTGGTTGCATATTAAGTTTGGAGATCTGACTCCATCAGCAATTCCCCAGAAAAATGTAAGTAAATAGCAATAAAATTAGCAAATATTAGCAAATTAGCAACAAAAACAAAAACCAAGCCTGCTTGAAATAAAAAAAATTCGCAAAAAATTATTATTGTTCTTTTACTTATTTATTTTAAATTTTTAAAAGTTTTTAAAAAAAGATTTTATTTATTTATGTGAGAGAGAGAGAGCATAGAGGGAATGTGAGAAGGAGAAGCAGACCCTCCACTGGGCAGAGAAACCGATGTGGGACTTGATCCCAGGACCCTGAGATCATGACCTGAGCCGAAGGCAGACGCTTAACTGACGGAGCCACCCAGGCGCCCCTCCCCCCCCCCTTTTTTAATACTTTGTCAGAGAGAGAGCACAAGCAGGGGGAGCGGCAGGCAGAGGGAGAGAGAAGCAGGCTCCCGCTGAGCAGGGAGCCCGATGTGGGGCTCGAGCCCAGGACCCTGGGATCATGATGTGAGTAGAAGGCAGATGCTTAACCAACTGAGCCACCCAGGAGTCCCTTGTGTATTGTTCTTGACAGATTCTGTCTCAGACTGACACAGAATACATCTATGACCTCTAATGGACCATCTGTGTCTATAGGCTACCTTCACTAGACCGGGAGTATTGGAATAAGAAAGCTATGCTTGTCATTTCTGTCAAGCAAAATACTGACACAGAAATTGGTTGTCCAATATGAGTTTACAAATTGAACCATCAGTATTAAAATCTGGATTATATTAATGTATACATTCAACAGTAAAAATTTTTAAAAATACATGAAGTTCAAAGGACGCAATTACCTGCTCGGCCAACAATGAAGCTAAACTAGAATATGCATCTGCAAACTCGGGACCATATTTAATGGAGTCCTTCAGCAAGGTGATAGCCTCTTCTTTTTTCTCCTGGGACCTAGAGATTATAAAGATGGAGAAAAAAACCACATCTTTTAATAATACTTTGTTTAAATCCTCTGATTAGAAGCTGAGATCTCATTTCTTTTAGCAAAGATAACCTGATTCCCTCTGGATTTCACTGAAAATGAATTAAACTGGATTGTCTTAAGGAGCCAACAGTTCCTGCTTCTGAATTCTCAGTGGAAAGAGATGTAAATGATGCTGCAGTTTATTCACTGATTTTTCTACCTTCTCTTTCCTGCTCTGCACTTTCTTGAGAGCTTTATTCAGTATTCTACAAGTTTGTTAACCAGAAACCTTGACCCTCAGAGGAGCAATTGTGGAGGCATTCGTGGGAGCTGGCTCACAATGATGTGGAAGGTGCGCTGAGCCCCTGCACGACTAGTTGTACCCCACGGTGGTTGAGTCACCTCTCAGGGACTAGCCAGCCACACTGCTCAAGTTAACCTTGGCTTTTATGTCTAAGATGCAACCATTTATACATAATATGTCAAGTTAGGAAATACTGTGACTATTGGCTGGCAAAGAATGACTAGCTATTTTATCATCAAAGTTTTATTGAAAATCTTGGCCGGTTCTGTTTTCTTCATTTCAGTCTTCTCCTGAAAGTGATTATTCCTGGTTCAGAGAGAACTCAAGGTCCCAAAATTATTATCAATATTTTGGATGGCAGTTCCCTTTTCTGCTGGTGCCACGGGGGGGAGGCACTTGGCCATTATTCTGATATATCGGTATTTTTAAAGACAAAAACACACACTGGCAGTGATCAACTTTGCTACTAATACAATTTCACAAACACCAACCACTTGCCAAGTGCTGGACGTTTTAACTGGTAAAAGAAGTGGAATGAAAAACCAGAAAAACAAGAATCCCTGTACTGTAGAGAGCACAGCCTAAGGGTCCCCCCATCTTTACTGGGCACCAATAGAGAACTGTATGCTTCTGTTTTCACTATTTAGGGTCAACAATCATTTACTCGGCAATGTACCTAATGCTCTGGTAAATTTTCACATTAAGTATTAATTTTCACAACAATCCCATGCAGCAGGTGTTCACTGCCCTATCATATTCATTTTTCTAATGAGAAAATTTAGATTCAGAAAAGCTGAGTGAGTCATCAGGTTGATGTAACCAGTCTTCTGGGTGGAGAGCCAGTGCTCCTCCATCAAGCCCTATGTGCTCTTCTAACTACTTAGAAACCCACCTCTTCTGACCTTGCTGCTCAACGTGTGATTCATGCACCAGTATCATCAGCCTCACCAGGAGCTTGTTAGAAATGCAGAGCCTCCGGCCCCATCCAGACCTCCTGAATCGAACCCTACATTTTAAAATGATTCTCCAGTAATTTGTTCACACACTGAGATTTCAGCAGAAATCCTCCATAAATTAGCCAAGGCAGCTCAGTATAGCTCCTGCTACAAAACCCCCACGGCTTTGGTCTCTGTATGATGAAGAAATGGAGAGAGAAAACTAATATTGACTCCATGAGTCTGAGTTCCAAGTGCTAGAAGCAGCATGCTACCAGGCAATTTTACCTGGAAAAGAGCGTTCCATAATAGACCTTGAAAAAAAAAAAAAGTCATGTTTCCAGCACAGACCTTGCATTCAATGGTTCAATTTAGCCAACATCTATCATTGGTCTATTACATGTTAGCTATTTCCTAAGGGAGGTGGCTGTCCACACTATCCTCTTCTTACTGGATTATTGGAGGTGAGCTAACTCCTACTAGGCTCCTCTTGGTGCACAGTCCTGCCCTTGAGTGCAAGGTGTAACATCTGTGTGCTTCACTGGATTATTTTTGGGATGTGGCTTGAAAGTTGCAGGGTTATAAGAAATTTGCATCACAGCTCTCTTAGTGATGCCTTTTTTTATGGATTCATTCATTTAGTCAACAAACATTTAAACAGTGTCTGTAAGATTCTATAGAAGTCCACTAGGTTTATGTACTCTTGGGTTTCTAATCTAAAATATATCCTGAAGCACTTCTTCCATGGCCACATGTAAACGAAAGCTTCTTTTAATCCTGGTAATTTGACTATTGATTTCATGGTTAGCAGAACTCTTCCTCCAAGGATTTCATAAATCTTTTTTAAAAGATTTATTTATTTATTTATTTATTTTATAGGGGGAGGGGCAAAAGGAGAGGGCAAGAGAGTCTTGCGATGTGGGGGGCTCAACCTCACGACCCAGAGACCACAACCCGAGGCAAAACTAAGTCAGATGCTTAACCAGCTGTGCCACCCAGACGCCCCTCAAAAATATTTATTAATATTAATTTGGAAATCCTCCCAAAATCCACAAGAAAAATTCAGATTTAGGAAATTTAGGCTGAAGTCCCGCAGGATATAACTGAGCTAGGATATTCTTCAAAATCAGCAGGGAAAAAACCTACAACAATTTGATAGTAAAAATTCAGTGATTTTCATTTGTCATGGCTCACATAAGTTAGAATGGCAACTTAAACCTTTTATATATGAATTCGGTGAGATTAATTACCACTTAATGCAGTCTAGGAATCTAAACACTTGAGGCTGTCCATTAACATTCATAGGACACAGCGGAAAAGTTAGCAACAAAGTTCCTCATGGGGGAACTTAATTCTTCATGAAAAACTCTATCTCTATTAATCTCTTGAGGGATAGACACATTTTGAGAAAAATAGCTCACTGTGTTAATTTTGG
Source organism: Nasua narica (assembly GCA_028533885.1). NCBI lineage: Eukaryota > Metazoa > Chordata > Mammalia > Carnivora > Procyonidae > Nasua > Nasua narica. Next base: position 51,258,397 of record CM052807.1, read on the forward strand.
TTAGTACAGGAGAATTGCAAGATGCAAAGATAAGACATTTCCTCTTGTCTCTGCACTCTTGGATGATTCTGCTTTTCCCTGGGAGCCTTCGAGAATCATTAGACACCAACAGGTGTCAGGCACATGCCACCTTGATGCCTATTTTAAAATGTTTTTTACAAAAGCCCAAGAAACTCATAAACAGTAATTTTGCTGTTCTTCTGAGAGGGAGAGAAATGGTGGGAAGAGACAGTTCCTCTGTAGCGTCTCCTTTGCTCAGCATTTGGTGGGAGCTTATGAAATAGGTGTGGTTTTTTCTTAGCAACTTAGAGCAGATAATTCATCTCCACGGGACCTTCTCCGGTCATATAGTACTGTGATTACCATGACAACTGAACTTCATTTCGATCTGACTCTGGTCTCAGAGGCATCCCTTTTCATATCCACATGAGAGCCCATGCTTCTCTACTAATTGTCTCATCCTAATCAAAAAATGGCGGGCGGCAATATTCCTGCAATTCTCTCGACTAGACTGCGCCTTGCTCAGTTTTGCTTGCTCACACCTTCGACCTGTTTCTAGTTCCCTCTTTCTTCTCCTTCTACTACATGCAGACAACTGACAGTTACATTTTTTCTAGAGCACTGCCTTCAACACACTCCTTTATATAAAAATCTTTATTAAGGCCCTGCTCTGTACACAGAGACCATTTAAAACCTTCCACAATGTGATTCTGAGCAACACTGCAAACATAACCAGGTACGCACTGGTCTAGCCAGACTGCGTGGCCTTTGGCATTTATCCCACAGAACCTGAGAGATCACCGACTCCATTGCTTTTCTACCCTCAGCGTACCTTAAAATCACTTCAGGTGCTTTTAAAAAGACCTTCGTGTTCCTAGACTGGGCCTCTTAATATGAAACACTTCATGAGAATATGACAACCATTCAGATTTGAGAATTATGGGTATAATTCATCCTGCTTGATTTACAGTGGGGGGAGGAGAGGGGATGAGACTCCAAGGGCCTCGGCAATTTGCCTTGGTCCATGCAAGAAGGCCGGCCTCCTGGACGGACAGCTGCCCTTGGTTCTTCAGCTCAACATTCCAAAGAGTATTAGGGCTCCAGTTCATTCTTCTTCTCCAAGGCCCTGGCGTAGCACAGAGGGGCCCCTGCCCCTGCCTCGTGGAGGGGGGGGGCATATGTCCACCCGTCAGCGGGCCATATGTCAATATGAGCCAAGTTGTCAATACTTCCTGCTTCCCAGTAGCTTTTTGCTGAACATTTACTCCCTGCTAAGAACACAGTAAGTGATTTTTTGCATTCTTTATTTTAACTTTGCTTAAGTATAATGTCTGAGGCATAATTACTGCCATTTTTAAGATTTTGAAAACAATACCAGCAACCAACACTCAAATAAAATAAACAGCTTTGGAGAGCTAAGTGATGTGTGCCCAGCACACAGCTACTGTGACACCAGGATTCTCATCTAGAGCTTTGAACCTGTCCCATTCCACCGGCCAGCCACACACAGCACGTCTGTGTTCACTCTCTTAAATGTTAGGTGCTCTGAGACAATTACTAGGTTTTAAGCTCCTTCATAGGCAAGACCCATGTCTTATTAATCTTACTACTTTTACCCCAGTGATCTGTACACAGTAGAAATTCAATAATTTTAGTAAAGTGACCCATACATAGTAGAAATTCAATAATTGCTAAATTAACTTGAAAAAGACATGGTTTTACTATTCTCTTATTCCTAATCTTTGTAAATCTTAAATGAGTATTTCAGTATCCTAATCGAGTTAGAGGTGGATAACATCATCATCCATTTTATATCTCCATTTTTACAGTTCTTTCAATATTACAGAAGTAATCTAAGGAAGGCAGAAGCATCCCAAGCTTTAGAATCATAAGAAAATGACAAGTATAGTTTTTATTTATTGAGCATTTCCTCCTTACCAGGTACCACTTAAGCAGCTTCTCTATCTTAACTCTGCTTAGTAGTTAAAAGCACAAACTCAACACCCAGAAGGACTGGCTTCGAATTCTATTTCTACCATTTACTGTTGGGTTTCTTTGGGCAAATTATCAGATCTCCCTGTGTCTCAGGTACACAGTAGGTACTATGTATGTTTTGGCTTTTATTAGCTTGTTTAATGTTTCCAAAATCATCCATTAAAACCTATCTCCCTATTTTTTTAAATTAATTTTTTAGAACAAGGAGAGTGTAATATACTCTTACTTTATTACAAAAGTAATATACTCTCAGGGTACGTGGGTGGCTCAGCCAGTTAAGCGTCCAACTCAATTTTGGCTCAGGTCATGATCTCAATCAAGGTTGTGGGATTGAGCCCCAAGTCAGGCTCTGCAATCAGTCTGGAGCCTACTTGGGGTTCTTTGTCTCTTCCTTTGTCTCTCCCCTGCTCATGCTCTCTTTCGCAAATAAATAAGCAAAACCTTAAAAAAAAGGGAATATACTTCTACATTTCAAACTATTCACAAAAAAGTAAAGCTCGACATCAGAGCTATCTTTTTCTGATACCATAATAATCTTTTTTTTTTAATTTAGTTTATTTATTTGAGAGAGAGAGAGAGAGATTGAGAGAGCGCATGAGAGGAGAGAAGGTCAGAGAGAGAAGCAGATTCCCCAGGGAGCTGGGAACCTGATGTGGGACTCGATCCCAGAACTCTGGGATCATGACCTGAGCCAAAGGCAGTCGCTTAACCAACTGAGCCACCCAGGCGCCCCCCATAATAATCTTTTTAAAAGATTTTAATATATTTGACAGAGAGAGAGAGAGAGAGAGAGAGAGAGAGGGCGCACGAGTAGGGGGGAGGGGCAGAGGGAGAGGGAGAAGCAGATTCCCCACTGAGCAGGGAGCTCGATGCGGGACTGGATCCCAGGACTCTGGGATCATGACCTGAGCTGAAAACAGCCGAAGATGCTTAACTGACTGAGACATGCAAGTGCCCCAGATTTTTAATACAATTTAAATCATCATTAAATACACAAATGAATACTTTGCACTAAATATAAAATCACACCCTTAACAAACAAGTCATTACCCCTGGAAACCTCATTCTAAGGCAACCACCTAGCTGATGAGGCCAAAATGGCAGACTGATAGTTCAGAATTCACTCAGCAGATGTCAGAAACACATAAAGGAGAGGGTCTTCATTTTTAGGGGTGATTGCTAAAGGCGAATATTTGGGCAAGAAAGAATCAGGAGCATTTTGAGCCTTTTCTTTAGTAAAGCCAGGAAAGCTTCTTAGAAAAGAAAGGTTTAAGCACTTATCTCCATGTGAAAAGATATTAAAAAAAAAAAGAGGCAGAAAATTTCAAATAGACATTATAAAATTTCTTAATAATGGGAATTACTATGCTCTGACAGTACAGATCACCCCTGGGCCAACATTAGGCAGTATTAAACTCCCAAATACATTCATTCTGGATCTATCAGAAGCAATTTGGGGAAATCAGAAGCCCATTTTCAGCATAAGCCCCATCTATAGAGGACTACTCTGTTAGCCCACTTAGACTAAATTGACAGGTCAATTCAAAAGGAGAAAAATAAGAAAATAACATCTGCGTCTGAATTGATCAAGCATGTGATGGAGCTAACTCCACAGGTTATTTCTCTGAAGAATACAGAAAAAGTTTGCAATAAGTAGCCCATAACTAGTGAATACATTGATAAAAATCAAACCTCAGCACATTCCCCATGGACAGACATCTTCGGTTAGAAGTTATAGAAAGGAACATAGTGAATCCCTTTGGAAACTCAGGACACACTAAGAATCGTCAGAGCTTCTGCTAGGAGTTCAGCTAGCACTGGTGGAACCATTAGGGAATCCCTAGGTAAGTGATAGGAGCGGACAAGGGTAAAACTGTCCCAGCATGATAATATTTATTGCCTCTAGGCATCCTGCTTTTCCTTATTCACCAAATAAGGAAACATCAAGTGATTGGAGCAGCTGAGGACCAATGATCCTTCCTGGCCTAAAACATTTTGTCCTCACTCTCGCCTGAGATTAATTTTAGTCCTTAAGAATCACTGGGTGTTGGATAAAATGCAGAATCCCAGGCCTCCTAATATTCAGTAGGTCTGGGGTAGGGTCCAGGAATCATTCTTTTTTTTTTTTTTTAGATTTTATTTATTTGATAGAGAGAGAGAGATCACAAGTAGGCAGAGGGGCAGGCAAAGGGGCGGGGGGTGGGGGGAACAGGCTCCCCGCTGAGCAGAGAGGCTGATGCGGGGCTCGATCCCAGGACCCTGAGATCATGACCAAAGACAGAGGCGTTACCCCACTGAGCCACCCAGGCGCCCCAGGAATTATTATTCTTCATAAGCCCCTCAGGTGATTCCGTCGGGGGATGGTCTTGAGCATATGCTGCAGGAAACGCTGCCCTCGTTCTGTGTGGGATCTGCCTGTTCAGCTGATCCTGGGTGTAAGGTTAAATGGGAGAGGGTGAGGAAAGCCAGAAAATGAAAGAAGACTCCCTGGGGCACTCAGAGCCAAAAGGACAGTCACAGTGGCCAGCTGATTTGGCCGGATGATGGGCAGCTAAAGGCGGGGAGGCGGGGGGAGGGGACACCGAGAAAGACTGCAGTTGGAAGAGGCAGTCTTCCAACTCTCTGTGGATGGCTCTACTCTACATACAAGTCCCAGAGCCAGTGTCATCCATGCAGGCATCATAACGTAAATAAAAATCTCCTAATATTCTGCAAGCAAAACTACTCTCTCAAGTTTCCCCCAGGAACTTCCAAAAGGCTAAAAGTCCTGAGAAGGGCTTCCTGGGACCAGTAACATCTTCATCATTGATTTCATGAGAGAAACATTAAGTAGAAATTGGATCTTGCTCATAATGTGCAAATTTTGCCATTAAACCTTTGTAGCTTCCCAGGGAATTTTCTCTTTGGTTATATAGCGTGGGGCTGTTTTTCTTGTGTGGTAAGTAAAAATGCTTGCATCATCTCACTTTCCTGGCTCAATCTCAATGACAGATATTTAGCAAAAGCAAATAAGGCTTCGCCATATTTTCTTTTAGTAATTAAGGACCCGTTAAGTTTGTCAATTTAGAAAACTTTTTGGATTCCTGTCTAAAATCTCACGACACATTCATTTAAATGAAAAGCAGATGCTTGCTTTGAAAAAGTATTGACATTTTGGGAGAATTTAGGAAATGCCAGCAACAGAAATAAATGGATTTGGCAACCCACTTGGCAACAGTAAAATTTCCCGTTAACCACAGTGTGAACTTGGGAGTGCTGGGGAGCTCCCCTAGCTATGATTCCACGGTTGGGAATGCTTTGTTGTTGTTGGGTCCCAAAGTGATGTGTCTCACAAAGGAAAAAGATTATGATTTTTTTGGGGGGTAGGAGTTGGAGGGGGACCCACAGATTTGACCAGCTCTTCTGAAAAACGGAATTACGAAAGTCAAATTGTAAATATCTGACAGATGATCTTTTCTGAACACACATTTATTTGATGGCTCTACTCTCTCTTCTACATAGAAAAAGAAGAAAACTGGACCAGACTTTGTGTAGCCTCTTTTATGTTCAAGTTTACTGAGCACATCTCTGGGCAATGCTGTGGAAATACAGCATTGGGTTTACAGGTGTTCAGGCTAGTTGTGCTTTTTTTTCTTATAGAAGTCACACACAGGAAGTGCCTGGAGGGCAGGTTCATATTATGGGGTGATGAAGAACGCTTTTTTTTTTTTTCAGTTCAGAACTATAATCACTATAGTTAGCACTGAGAGAGTAGATGACCTAGACCTCACACCCTCCCCTGACACGGGCACCCCTGCATCAGAGTGAGGTCACCGCAGCCACAACTGGGAAGCATGGGTGCCCACCCTGGGCGGTGCGAGTGGTCCAGCTCTGGCTGCCTTTAACACCCCTCTCCCCAGCTGAAAACCGAGGAGCAGAAGGGGAGGAAGTTCTGACACTGGCTGGTTACAGAGCGGCCGGGATGGAGACACGGCTCACGTGAGAGCTCACACAGGCGCTGGCCCAGGCTAGGTCCTGAGGAAATGTTTGTCCTGAGTCCCTCCCGTTTCCCTTACTTATTTGAGAGACAGCCAGAGCGAGAGTGAGAGAGAGATAAGCAGACTCCCTTCTGAGCAGGGAGCCAGGTGCCGGGCTGGATCATGACCTGAGCCGAAGGCAGACACTTAACCCACTGAGTCACCCAGGAGTCACTGTTTCACTCCTTTAGAAGGCTCTTGATGTCTTCTTTAACTCAGTGAGGGCACTGCCCCGAACCCCGGCAGCAGGATGCTTGCCCCCACAGCCTCACTCCTGCACAGCGGAAGCCAGATCTGTGCCCCGAGTGCAGGGAGGTGAGTGGGGAGTGAAGGGAAGTAGTCCCGAGCCAGCATCACATCGAAGCTTGCACAAACACCAAGCCCTTCCGTGATGCGAAGGGAAGCACAGAAACAGTGCTCCCAGTTTGGCCCCTGGAGGAGAAGGCTGCTGAGAGGAGCCTGATTCAGCCAGGATTCATTCACCACATAGATGAAGGATCACTGTGATGATGCAATGGGATGGGCACAAGCCTGGTTTTAGGCTCAGGCTGATTGCTGTCTAATCCCAGCTCTGCCCTCATTAGCCGTATGACTTGGATTAGGTGTTCCCCGTCCATGTGCCTCGATGGCCAAATCTGCTGAATGTGTACATTAATCTCTACTGCCAGGGTCCTGTAAGGGTGCAATAAATGCACATAGGCAAGCTGCTCAGAAGTGCCTGGTGCATGGGACGATGCAGTCAGTGTTAGGTTTGCTTGGTCCTTCTCTACTTTTTAGCCAGAGTCCCATCTGGAACCTCCACCAGAGCTGACTAATTTTGAAGCAAAAACAGAATGCTGACCCAGTGCAACTATTACATCTGAAGAGAGAAGGGACTTTTAAATTCCTTTCTGGTCTTCCACTTCAGTTAAGGGATTAGAACGTTGGGAGTCATAGTTAAAACCACAGATTCTTGCAGTTAGATTTATGTGATTGCCTCATCCCATCCCTTATTTCAAAAAGGAAGAAACTGAGTCCTAAGGAGTTTGAATATTGCCTGAAAGCTGTTCAACTGCAGGGTTAGAAAATGTATTATCTACTTCTGACTCATTAATTTTACACCAAGAAGCTGAGCTTCAAATTGGAAGTGGGAAATTATGTCCCTGGACTAATAATTAATCATAGCTAATACTTATTTCATCTTTACTGGGGGCTGAGTCCTATGTTAAGTACTTAGAGGCATTCTTGTGTGTAGTTCTCATGAAAACAAGTTACTACTATTATTTCTACTTTATAAGTGAGTTATCGGGAGGCACTGCAAAATAGAATTTTTTTTCCCCAAGGTCACGCACCACAACATGGTATAACTGAGATCCAAACTTACTAAGTTCTTCTACAGCTCCTGGTCCTGAGGAGAGATACAGAGGCCGTGGGACAGCAAGAAGTACCAGAAAGTGCTGGCTACGGAGGTCCCACTCGATAGAGCTTACTGCTCCCAACCCTCCCTTCCCTGCCCGGCTCCCTGTCTGTGCTAGGAGGGGGATGGTACCTATCCTCTTGGATAGGTCCGTCAGAGTCCCCACTCTGACGACTCGGAGTGGGCAGGGGTAATGAGCAAGGGCTTTGTACTTCGTCATGCAGGTGTCAGCTATCAGCGTGTTAGTCACTTGTTGGAAAGGTAGCAGAAAGGTTGAGGGCAGAGAGTCCTGAAATGCTGTCCAGCAGACAGGTGGTACAGTGTGAAAGCACCAGGCTGGGTCCTCAGGGAGGGGGCTGTGGGAGGAAGACTTCAAGGCGAGCTTCACGTCCCCACAGGGCTTCCCAGCACACATCCTGCAGACCACAGGCAAGCGTGGGCTAGAGGCAACATGGAGAACATGCATATTCCTTTTTCTGCCCTTCCTGTTTCTCCTCCCGGCATACACAGAGCTAAAAAATAGATCTGAAAGGCCGATGATCTTTAATAACTTAGATTCCAAATTTAGCCTCTGCACTGGGGCAATGTCGTTCTACTGGACTTAAGATAAAAAGTTGAGATGCTTGGTCCTCTAAAGTAAGCTAATGCATGCAAGAAGAAATTCCTAATGGTGGCCCTCATCTCACTCTTTAAGTTTTTATTTTAATTCCCGTTAGTGAACAACCTGTGTCTCATTAGTTTCAGGAGTACAATGTAACAACACAACACTTCCTTGTTCATTTCTCTTATTCTCGTAACTGACTCATACCTTCTCTAAGCTACATCTCCAGTCAAGACTTGCTCCAAGTCAGAGCCCAGCACAGGATCTTACTGAGACTGGACTGCAAATGGAGCCAGGGAACCTTATGGAGTTTAAGGTTGGGGGGTGGGGAGTGGAAGGGGGAGAATTTTCAGGACAGGGGAGACCACTGAACACTCCTGTATTTGACAAAGCAGTCAGGCCTGTTTAAATATCCTCTGTCAGAAATATTTATGCAGGGAGAGAAAAAACATTCCAATTCCTTCAAGAGAATAAACAAAACCAGGGGTCCCTTCAAGCTTGCTCTGCCTCATAGTGCTTCCCGTGCTGGCTGTCTTCCGGCCTCACCAGAGTTTACTGCAGCCATCGCAGCAAAAAAAGGGATTGAGAAAAGGGACAGGTCCCCGCAAACCATACTATGGATTTAAGACAACGCACTCATGCTCAATTCATTAGCAATCACAGCATGAATGAATACAGTTTTGGTAGGGGAGAGATACTTAACAAAAATATTTTAACAATTAGCAATCTGTGTATACACACGTAACTCTCAAATCTTGAGCAAATAGGTAAATAGTCTCATCCTTTGGCAGAGAATCCAGTTGGGTAGAAACACTGAATAGAAGATAAAAATGCAAACAAAGAGTGCCTGGGTGGCTCAGTCTGTTAAGAATCTGACTCTTGATTTCGGCGCAGGTCATGATCCCAGGGTCATGAGATCGAGTCTTGCATCTGGCTCCACACTGTCCGTGGAGCCTGCTTAAGATTCATCCTCCCTTTCCCTGTGCCCCTACTCCTCTACTCTCTCTCTTAAAAAAAAAAAATGCAAATGAAACCATATTTTAGATGAACTAGAAGAGTTCTTACTTTAAAACCTTTGTAATATTCTCTCCAATGAAGCTTTCAGGCTTGTGTTTTGCATATGTGGCTGGCAAGCGGTCAGTGTGGCTGTGGGTCGGGGTGTACACAGCATGGGAGAGTGGTGCAAAGGACAGAGGAAAGTCCGAAATGCTAAGACATTCGGACTCTATGTGTGTACGGAACTGACAATCAGTGAAATTCTCAGGTGCCCCTCAATTTATAGGGAGGGTGGAAGAAGAACAAATGTTGGAAATAAAAGAAAACATGGCATGGTATAAGACAGGCAATGAAATAAAGAGCTCAGCACTGTTGCATTCTTCACCTCAGAGACATCAGGGGACTGAGAGCCACATGAACAGGTGAGGAGGAAGGAGAAGCACCCAATGCTAACCATTCTTGCCGATTTGATGGGAGACATTTCAGAAGAGTTAGGAGACCAACTTGAGGGGATAGCTGAAATGAGAAAGATCATCTGGGGGAATCTGGGGTATACAGTAATCTGTGGAATGGAAAAGATCTGAGGACCTAAGAAGAAGCCCACAATACTGGATGGGGGAGGGGACAGAAACAGAATCAAGAACACATACGGATTTTAGACTAGTGCTTCTCATGGCTAAAATGTAAAAGACTGACAATACCGAATGTTAGGGTATGAAGCACATGGATCTCTTACCATTGCTGATGGGAGGGAAAAGTAGTACAATTACCTTGAAGGACAGTTTGGTTGCTTCTCAAAACATTAAAGATACATTTATCCACAATTCTACTCCTAGATATTTACCTAAGAAAAATAAACATACACAGACTGGGACATGAATAGTCACAACACTAATATTCATAATAAACCTGTAAAGAAACCAAGTATTCACCCACAGGAAAATGGATAAACAAATTACAGTATACTTACACGATAGATTACTACTCAGCAATAAAAGAAACGTAATATGTAACCACAGGAGTAAGACTCAAAACAGTATGCTGAGCAAAAATATCCAGATGCCAAAAAAGTGCATAGTAAATGATCACCTTTAAATGAAGTTCTAATACAGGTTAAACTAATTTATGGTGGAAAGAATCAGAGCAATTATTGCCTTAAGGGAAGGGGAAATTACTGGAAAGAGGCATGAGGGGTCTTTCTGGAGTGATGGAAATGTCCTATGTTATTTTGGGGGTAATTTCAAGAGTATACAGAATTGTTAAAACCCACATTTGGGCATTTTTTCCATGTCAATTATGCCTCAATTAAAAAAAAACAAACCAACAAACAATGCATAAACAAGATGTAAGCTCTGGCTGTGTTAAGGAGGCGAGAGATTCTTCTTCTGTGGAAGAGCAAAAGAAGGGGGAGTCTGTGAACATGCAGAAAACTTTGAGGTAGGAAGAAGGGAAGCTGCAAAAATTGACTTTGACTGACTCGGATATTCTTAGTGAAAGTAAAGGGTGATGTTATCTTCTGGGTGTGGGTATGGACACTAAGGAGGGGAAGAAGGAAAAGAACAAAATATTTGGGAGATAAGTACTCCAAGACCACAAGGGATGAATCTCTAACAGCTTTAACCCTGCTCCTGTTTTGTTTCACAATGCTCTTTTCAGAGGTTTGTTAGGGTCCCCTTCAACTCAGATTTCTGTTTTTCATCCCCAACACCTGAGAGATTGGATGAAGGTCTAGAGCATCCAATCCTAGGAGAGGTGAAAATTGCTTCTTGGAGTGGAGGTGTGCAGTGAAAATAAGATTATACTACATATAAAAAATAAAACTAGATATGACAATGCTTTGTGGGCTCCCAAAGCTCAATGCTATTTAAAAAATCTCATTCTTGAATATTTATTGGGGGAGGAGGTGTTTAGGAAAAAATGCTTAAAAAGCCTCCTAGGGGGAGAGTAGGGGGCTGATAATGAAAAGGAATTGAGAAATACAGGTCTGGGGAAAGCAAAATGCAGGCAATGGGGTACCTTGAGCTGGGGGCCCGGTCAGGCAAGTAAATGATGGTCAAGGTGTGCAAGTCTAAGCTGATGTCACATGCATTAGTGGAAGCGATAAATTAGAGATGAGATGATAAATTATGAATACAGAAATTAGAGAGCACAAAGATTTTAACAGTGGTGAAGAGCAGGGTGGGCAGAAAAGAGGGAGTGAGAGGGAAATCACAGTAGTCATGGAAGGCATGCCAATACTAAGGTCTTAGAAAAAGACAATTGAGCGTGGAGTGGAGCTAGGAGGTGACAGGTCATCATCATGACCCCATCAAAGGGTCAGTAGGAATAACAGAGGGGAAAGGGAAGGATGGGCAGAGGTAAGAGGTTAAGGTCAAAGAGGAACATCAGAATTTAGGTGGTAGAGAAGAAAAAGGTCTGTATGAAAACCCTGTGGCCTGGCCATATTGGTGGATACCCAAAGCAGAACAGAACTGGAAGGTCCTGAGGGGTCCCAGGGTGAAGTTGGCAGAGGGACTGGGTGACTGATTTAAGTTGGGAGGGGCTATAATGGGATTGAGACTATAGATAAATAAGATTGGAGGTACCCTGAATTCTAACAATTCACAATGGGGGAGGGGGCAAGGAGTGAGATTTCCCTCCAAGGGGAGAGTGCAGAACTTGCCCACCCAGAGCTGACATTGGTGGAAAGGAACTAGAAAAGCTGTTCTTTATCCAGCTGACTGGCATTTTGGATTCTCTGAGGCTTCAGTGGAAAAGCAGAAAATGTATCAACCCCTTTTCATAAATTCAAAGGTAGGATAGCTAGTACCAGAGACACAAAGAAATTTAATCCCAAACATTTATTTCAAAGATAATGGTCACCCTTCTTTCCATGTCCTTTTCTTTTTTAGGATTTAATTTTTTTAAAGGATCAGACTAAAGAATGTACGTGGTTTTTGAAATTCAACTTCTATATGGTTTAATTGTTGGTCATCCCACTTCACTTTCTTCTGTATTTTGATTATAATATTTATTATAATACCCATATAATGTCCATATCCTATCATGGGAATAGAGGGGAATTTTGGCAATGAAGGAGGCATGATGTAATTCTGTAAGAGGTTCTTTTCATATTGTTTCAGTAGCAAACACCAGCAACTATTTTACCCAAGCAGTCACAAAAATACTTTCCCATGCCCTGAATTTACATATTCAATTATATTCTCTTGAGCCATCAGAGACTTCTGCTCTTTGCATCCATAAAAAGTTTATGCCAATCTTGCCTATTTTCTTTTACATTTTAGGTTCTAAGCAAAGCCGACAATAATGAACATAAATTAAGAATGCTGGCATGGAAAGCTCTTCCTTATCAATCTGTCACATGGTAAATATGCTGCAAAGAACCACAATAGATTAGTGTCAACGTCCAGTGAAATGGTCATGAAAGAGGCCAATATATTTGGATAACAGTCACTGAAATCTATTGCTATGAATAGGTCTAAAGCTGTATGTCATATAATTCCAAGAATTCAAATGAAATTTGTCTCCAGTGCTATGAGATTTCTGGGATGTTCTGACAATCACATTTTATTTAGAGCTTCTGGCCTGGACAAAGTCTTACATTTCTCTTAAAGTCAAGGTCATTAATAAAGGTCTGTGCTGTCCAATACAGCAGCCACTAACCACATGTGGCTATTGAACCTTTGAAATACAACTAGTCTGAGATAGGTTGTAAGTACAAAACATACACTGGATTTCAAGGTTTACTCATAAAAAGAAAAAGCACACTAGCTCAGTAATATTTTTACACGTTCAATTTTAAAATTAATTTTTAATATTAATCACATGATAAAGTGATAATATTTTGGCTGCGGTTAAATAAAATACACTATTAAAGTTAATTCCACCTTTTTTATGTCCTGAGATAGGGCTACCTGAAAACTGAAGTCACGGATCCTGGCTCTCATGACATTGCTGTGGGGCGGTGCAGCTCCAGGCTGTCCCAGTTTTGAGGCAGGCCGCAAGGAGGCAGTCGAGTGTGGTCGGACAGGTCTAGGTTCAATTCCCTCGCCTTCTCTTTCTTTGCTACAGGGACCTTGCCACATTACTTCCCCAAGCCTTCGTTCCATCATTTATAAAATAGGAATAATGACAGCGTCCTGCTCTCAAGGATGATCAAATCTAACACTTGCACCTAAGAAGATGCTCAGGTTCTCAGAATGAGCATTAACTTCTAGATTACAAAAAAAAGGGCACAATTTTAAAAACTTAGCTGCCTAATAAGAAACGGTAAAAATCTTAAACAGTAAAATGGATCAGATTACATGCAATTTAAAATATCCTTTTTTTTTGGTCTTTGACCCATTGCTACTTAAGAGCAGACATATATTAAGGAAAGGGGAAATGACACCCGGAGTTAACTAAATGTAGATTAGCTCTATTTTCTGAGTCATCTCTCTCTGCTACTGAGGGACATAATGTAAACAAACATTACTGTTTCCTTAAAAACAAAACAAAACAAACCCACGATGGGCCTGTCTCCCAAAAGGCAATCAAATGTCATTAAACATCTAAATATTGAGTAATTTTTGAGTTGGAGAGCTATTTGGGCAGCACGGGTAAAGGAAAGTGAATAGAACAAGAGTCTGAGGGCAGAGATTCAGTCCTGGGTCTGCTGGAGCCTAGGCCAATGGCACACGAGATCTTTGAGCCTTGGTTCTGTAAAGAGGGGATGTGGATGATCAGACCTTTCATGATAGATTAAAGAATGCATATGAAAACACTTAGCTGTAAACTGTAACGTATTATGTAAATGTTAGCTATTATCATGATTTTATTCCACTGGATTGTAGGAATAATCGACATGGATATAGCCACTCTGCTCTCCGATGTGAATCAAAAGAGCAAAAGGCAAACCACAGTGGCTTTGTACAAGGCATTCCTACTTTTCAGGAACCTCATTCCCTCTTCTTCCCTGTCTACTTTAAAGAGTTACTAGGAGGGCCTCATTTAAAAAAAAATGCACTCAGAAAAGTAGAGTCTTACGCAAATGTAAAGCATTGTTGTTGGTCTGGGTAATCATCAAGAGTTGATTTTGACAAAACCTCTGACAAAGAGAGGAAAGATCCTATGCTCAGTATCCAGGAGTCCCTCCTACTGTGAGAAACAGCCATTACCACGGTCCAAAAAATAATTCCTTGTTCTTTTTACTCACATATACACACATTCATGATAATAGTTAATGGCAATAATATGTGGTTGAAAAAGGAAGGTTAGAGCGCGAGTCTCTTTTTCAGGTCTTGGCAAGATGAAATTTAAGGACTGTTGACTGTCATTAAGTGAAGCTGGATTCAGCACAATTCGATCATCATCACTGCAAGACATCATCCCTAACAAGAACTGCCACAAAGCTGGTCTTTAAAATCAGTATTGTGTCATCCAAGTATCCCAAAGACACTGACAGGACTTTATCCAGCCATTACATTATTTGGGCTCTAAGGTAGGACATAGGGGCAGTGCCTGGGTGGCTCAGTTGTTAAGCATCTGCCTTTGGCTCAGGTCATGATCCCAGGGTCCTGGGATCGAGCCCCACATCCAGCTCCCTGCTCAGCGGGAAGCCTGCTTCTCCCTTTCCCACCCCCCCGCTTATGTTCCCCCTCTCGCTGTCTCTCTCTGTTAATAAATAAAATCTTAAAAAATAATAAGGTAGGACATAAACAGATGCGAACAATGACTTTAAAAAATGAGTCCTTGGAACTTCACGTAAAGAAGTAAGAGCTCATAAAAATAGTCGAGTAAAATAAAAGCACCCTACTGACCTGCAACTATCACCTGCAATAACTAGAACTCGTTTTCCCCACATCTCTTGATTGGTTATTATTTTCAATAGGAGCTGACTACTACTAAATAGCTATCCTGTCACAGTGTGTCCCACTTCATTCTTAGCTGTTTTTCAGCATTCTCAATGTGTACCAAATTGTAACAAAAAATTATCTAATTTGAAAAAATAAGTTTATTTGGTTTTCACTGATTTATACTTTTATTCCTTTCATTTGAATTGTACTTTCCCCGCATTTACTTATTTTTGTATAGTATTCCTTGATTTTGTACACCGGTACCTGGACAAAGCCATTCCTAAACAGAAAACTTCAGGATGGCACCTATCGTGTCATACCATATTAGATTGTTCTGTGATTAACCCACTCCAGCGATTCCGTCTAAAAGAGATTATATAAAAACACACATTAACACACGCATTAGAAAAAAGGACCAATATCTATCTGTATATGTCAAATTCAAGGAGTAAACAGGAAGGTGAAGAAGTTGCATCATATGGAGTTACTGAGGCAACGAAGACAATCCCCTTAGGGAGAGGACAAGAGAACACAGCAAACCATTCCCTTTAAAGGTACCAGACTAGAGCTCTGAACTTTAGAGACTCAGAAACCAATTCGGTAAGTGTGGAGATTTTTTTTTTTAAAGATTTTTTTTTTTTTTTTAATTAGAGAGCGAGAGACAGAATGAGAGGGGAGAAAGTCAGAGGGAGAAGCAGACCTCCCGCAGAGCCGGGAGTCCGACATGGGACTTGATCCCGGGACTCCGGGATCACGACCCGAGCCGAAGGCAGTCGCTCAACCAACTGAGCCACCCAGCCGCCCTGGAGATTTTTTTTTAAAGATCTATTTATTTATTTCAGGAAGGGAGAGAGAGAACGAGGGGAAAGGGCAGAGGGAGAGAAAGAGGAGAAATCTCAAGCAGACTCCACGCCGAGCACAGAGCCTGACGCGGGGCCCAATCTCACGACCCTGAGATCATGACCTGAGCTGAAACCATGAGTCAGGCACTCACTGACTGAGCCACCCAGGCACCCCCAGTAAGTGTGGAGAATGTCAGCATCCCAACAAGCAGAGATAAATTTATCGCTACTCTCTCATTCCAAACATTTTTCACCCAATTTCCACTTCTGATGTCCTCAAACTGTTTTCTGAAGTAGAGAAGTTAAATTTCGTAACTGTCACCATTTCATTATTGCCAAAACTACACCATCACCAAGACGCCTAGACTTCGTATTAATAAAAATATGAGGTGCAAAAGCACCTGTGTTCCAGGCTTCAGTGATATTAACAGCACAGTCACCCTTTTACAGCGCAGTGAGTGAAAAGCAAACACCGCAGCTGGCAGGAATCCCTAAGAGCGAGAGTTACCATTACTAAGTGGAGGCAGGCCTCGCTCCGGTCCTTACCGTTAGTACACGCTCAACACGAGTCGTGGTTCTGTCATCTGGGCGAAGCTTTAGAGCACGCTGCTCTTCTTAGATGAGTGCTTTGCCCAAAGTACATTCATGGAACCTTGGGAAATGCCTTACCAAAGAAAACTGACTTTGGGAGATGTTGTATTCCATACTGTTTTCTTGATGATTCACAGGACATTCAGCATATTAATGATTCTTGCAAGAGGGGGAGTCCTCTTGATCTAACTCAGCGTTTCCTAAGTTCACCTGACCGTGTCACCTTTCCCTACTTCTACCCTCTACAGACAACCTACGGGCATCTCCCGGAGCTAACACTTCCAGAGAGACACTCTGGGAAATACTCTTTTGGACTGAGGAAGATAGAATTACTTCAGATGAACATGACCTCCTCTCAAAGCTTGAAACCCCTAATTATTCCACTCTGGGAAGAGGAGACAGGAGCACAACCAAATGAATGTTAAGAAGGAAAGGATTTACTAAAAATACAAGACCACTGGATGAAAGGTACACGTTCTACTTACTTAAGGAGATTCCCGAGATTGAAAAGAGCCCGGTTGTGCTGTGGGTTTAGCTGGAGAGCCCTCTGATAGTACATCTTTGCCTCTGCTGTGTCTCTTGTAAGTGTTCCAAGGTTGTTCAGGGCACTTGCGTGGCGAGGATACAACCTGAAAAATTAGAAATATTCAGCCATGATTGTTCAAAAACTTCTAAGCTGGACATGATGTGCTTGTTCTCCCTCTTCCCCCACCTCAGGAATGCCACAATCAAAATGAACACTGAATTCTTCCTTTATTTTAATGGTTTGTCCATGTGAAATCTTACTGGTCAACTCTGTGCAGCTGCAGGCATATAAATATGGAAGCAGATATTTGACCCTTCTTGGTATAAGTAAGTACTCCCAAATGGTACAAAAATAAACAGTATGTGAATCTATCAGGGTTAAACAAATTTTAATCCTTTGGAACCTATAATTACTTTCAATTTGCTTTGACAGAAAATCCTCATTGCCTCATTGCTTCTGAGTTTCTGGGCTGGTGGGACTGCCGAGGATGCTTGCACAGTGCCCACTATGTATACAAGACGCAGGGGCTCCTTGGATGAGGGCATCTTTGTGAACATACTTGGACTGGAAGATCCATAAGACCACCATTATTGAGAAAGGATAATACACAATGTGTTCCCGTAAAAATAAACTTTATCCCTAAAATGGCTTTCCATCCTGGCTTTTCCATTTTATCTCCTTTTCCTCCTCCTACTGTAATTTGGTACCAACTGGCCCGATACAGTTCTCAGAAAGAAAATCCTGACAAACACTTTTTAAAAAAATTAAATAACGCACAACAAAGTGAAACTTGCATTTCCAGTGTTCAAAAGCAAATGTAAAGGAGGAGCAGGGATACATCAGAAAACCAAATTTATGCTGATTAAGGAAGGAAGGGAATCAATTTACTCCCTTAACTCAAAACCATCAAGAAGCCAAATCGGCACAGCTACACAGTTTAGTTGTTTCTTCTATATTTAGAGCAGAATATTTAGCAGACGAAGAGGTTCACTCCATCCCTGTCACCCGTAGTACTCTGCATAAGCCCGCAGAACTGGCTCTTAACGTAGAAAAGTAAAGATAATGCCCAAGAAATAAAAATAGGATGTGTACTTGTCAAGTCTCCTGACAACCAAATGACATGCTTGCCTCCTCCCACTCTGTGCTGCACCTTCTAGGATCGATTATATTTGCGGACAGAAGGGGATCCTGTTAAAAGACTGACAAGACAAGTCTCATGGCTTTGTTTGTTTTTTTTATTTAAATCTTTGCTTAACCCAAAGATTTGGGTTAAGTTTATTTGACCGTGTAATCCTCCCTTCCCTACTCCGTTCTAGAGCAGCAATGAACACGATGAACATCCCTCAGAACTAGTATTTTCAGAAAGACATGCTGGTTGACGCTCTTCATGACTGACAAGGGATAGAATCTGTTCAGAGGCATGTTATGTCCTCCCAAAACTTGAAAGCCCTTATTACTCTCAATGGCTGTAGAGGCTCTTGGGGAGAAAGATTATGAGAGGAAGCTGGGAAAAGGGAAACACATTGGGCCAGCACATGGCACTGCTGTTTGCTTCTCTCAGGTGAAGACAACCTGAGGTCCCTGGTGGAAGCCCCATCACCCCGGCCTCACAGTCCTGGGGGAAGCAAGTCCTTGGTGCTCTCTCTGACATGCCACTAAGGGATGTCAGAGCTATGACGAGAGACAAAAATGCTCTTAGACCTGCTCACGCATCCATGGCCACAACAGTCTCCTATGAAGTCTGCGTCTAAGAATGATTTTGGAAATGGTTACAGAAAACGTATCACAGCCAGGACTCAAATTCTTCTAAAGAAATTCCGCCCCCCCCCCCCCCAGGGGGAGATGTTGAGCAAAACTCTCTGACCTCCTTAAGATTTAAGGGATGTCCAAAGAACACGGTGAGAGCAATTCTTGTTTCCCTGTTGACCAGTTGTAATAGGAAGCTTCCCAGGGACATCTGCCTTCTTAAAACTGGATCTTTTCCTTATTTATTTTTAGGTTTGGAAGCCCCTGAAATCAATGTCTGAGATGAAAGCACTACCTATGGGAAAGGGCAGTCTAAAGTGAGTAAGATCTTCCACTATGGACTCACCCGCCTCTTTCAGCGCCCATCCACACTGTCAAGCAATTGCCCTGGGCACTGGCTCTCCGCCCACCTTGTCAAACTTGATACTCACTCCCGATCCCATAAACAGTCATGGGCCTTCACATTCACAGAATCCAAAATGTTTCTCTCTCTTTTTTTCCCAATTCAGAAACTGAATATAAGTCCACATCAAACTCTTAAAAACAGAAATAAGCAGTGAGTAAGGAAGCAATGAGAAATAGACATAAGCACTATGAGGAAAAGGGCCTTGAGTATGATTGTACTCCAAAAACTTGTCTGTCAGCAAGAGACAGGAAAGAGGCTATATAGTAACAGAGTCCCGACCCAGGGAGAAGGGTGACTGCTGGCCTCTAGCGTGGTTTACTGAAACTACTGCCATGCAGGGCCCTCCGCCTGAAAACTGTGGTATTGTGTATTCCCAGTAAGAGTAAGGGTCTGTAATATCTGCTAGCAATATCCTCCCTCCCTGGGTATCTGATTCGGTTCAGCTACTCACAAGCAAGCATTGTATTATTTATAAAACAAAGCTGAATTTCATCAACAGGATTCTTCAATAACTAGGTCAGGAAAAAAAATACCACATCTTATTTTCAGTTTTAGATAGACGTAGATATTCTCTTAAAACACATACTCTCCTCTTGTTTACTAAAGACCTAGGCAAGGACAAGGTTATTTTGTGCGGTTTACTTTTTAAATAAACTTGTGTTTGAATTAGTTTGAGTCCAAGTCAATACTGAGGTCTCCAGGAGGGGATTTTTCTATGGGAAAAACGAACAATTAAGAGATGTTTATGTTGCTACATCCCTTGTCAGGATAAATAAAGCCCTTCTTGACTTGACTTCTACAGGTATATTTTACAAAAGTTCTGTTAGTGATTATTCCTTTCCCCGTCTAAAAAAACTCAACAGAAGCCTCTCTCAACTAGAGTGGAGTGGTGATTTTCAGACCTATTTTTTCTTAAAACGAGTGTGAACAGCCATGGGATTTTCTTTCTCCTCTTATTCAACATTTGTGTTGTTTATGGGGGCTCTCTTGCTATTTCTTTATTATTATTATTATTTTTATTTTGTTGTCTTACATTTTTAAGATTTATTATATGAAAATATGTTGTATTGTCAAGCAGCTCCAGGGTATAAGGAAGCTTGTTTTTCTTCCTTAAAAATGAAATCTTGGCGTGTCTGGGTGGCTCAAGTCAGTTAAGTATCGATTGTTGATTTCTGCTCAGGTCACAATCTCAGGATCCTGAGATCGAGTCCTGCACTGGGTTCCCTGCTGAGCATGGAGCCTGCTTAAGATTCTCTCTCTCCCTCTCTTTTTGTCCCTCCCCGTCCCCCCCAAAATAGAATAAAATAAAAATGAAATCTAAATATAGAGATACAGTTCTATGGACTGAAGATAATTTTTTTCAAGTATTAGATAATTTGTATTCTTGATAAGTACATGTCCATTCGAGAATTTAAGGAGTTAATTTTTATCTAGTAGCGTTTCCTTATGCAGAATTGATAAAATATGGAGTTAAGGATATTATTATTTTTCCCTTCCATTCCCAGTTACCTTAGCTCTGAGAATCAACATTAACAACATATTAATAGATCATCACTGGGGGCAGGAACAAAAGAAAATAGGGACCTAGGATATATTAATGAGCAGCCAGAGGGAGAAGCAGGCTCCCTGTGGAGGAAGGAGACTGATGTGGGAGTCTATCCCAGGCCCCTGGGATCCTGGCCAAAACTGAAGGCAGATGCCTAACCAACTAAGCCACCCAGGCATCCTTAACTCTCCTAATTCTCTAAACAGAATTATTGTACTGTGTTATAGCTGAGAAAGAAATTGAGTAGATAATAGATTATTAAAAAAAATCTCAGAAGCAGTGGTTCCTGTAAAGAGAGTTAAAACAGCTGGTTCCTCTAAATCTATTTATTTTCCCCAAATAAATCCTCTAAAATCATGAGTCATTCTACCTTCAACAAATAAATAAACTGCTACAAATTAGAGCTTCCATGTAGAATAATTTCGCTCTTTTTTCTTTGGCTCACCCATTTGACTATGATCTTATAGAGCCAGTTCTCAGGGACAGAAGGAGAATAAACTCAAAACTCAGGACACTTGGCTACTGAGATTCTTATGCACTGGAAAAATATGTTACCTGTCATACAAAATAACCATGGTATCTCTGAAAACCACAGTATTTGTAAAAGCTTTTTAGAACCAGCAACACTAAGTGTATCAGATGTATGTGTGCTCTCCTATTCTTTGCTTTAACCTCAAGATCAACCTGAAGACTCAGAGACATAAGATGGATGTGACTAAAGTGTGGTTTTATATTTTCATTTACTTTGAACTTTGTACAGTCTGTTCAAAAGTTAAGGATGCTCTTAATTTTTCAACATTTGAGGACCTTATAAAGCATTTCCTTGTGCAAGAAATACTGTATCATGAGCTCCAGTTTGCAATTTCCCTTCAGAATATACACACCCTGATTTATTTGTCTGATTTTCATTCCACAGATTAATTTATTTGAGGTTAACTGTGCTAAGGTCAGATGTTTATTTTCTATTTCCTGTTGAGGAAGAAAAAATCCAAAAGAAAAACATGGCTAGGAAAAAATTCAACCATAAAACCTGAATTTCACTGGACTAAAAAAAAACACCCAAAGTGAACTTTATTTCAGGAGTCAGCAGCATATTTTCAACCAGAATAGTCTCTGGCATTTTTCAAGGGCCTGGTTTTTTCCTGTTAACAAGATTTGAACCATTGTGTCACTAAAATGTACCAGGTGACAGTGACTGGTCTGGTTCTTTACTTGTTTGAAATTGCCATAACACTCAGCAAATAAGTCTTGCCACTTTCTTTTTGCATTATACTCCTTCCCACCCGTTTCAGATAGCTTTGGAAAAACTTCACATGCCATTTAGGGAAATGGGAAACAGTCTCCAAAGAGGGCTATCTCAATTATCTGACCTCTCACAATGCCTGACCTCTCCCAGTGATCCAGAAGGACTCCGCCCAATTGATTTTCCAAGAGAATTTAGAGTAAAACCCTGTTCTCTGATGCCCTCAGGAAATGAGTCATTTTAAGTGGCTGAATTTTCCTGATTCCTGACAATTTAACTCTAAAGGTTAGGAAATGTATTGAATTAAGCACTTCTCTGCTTTTTGAAATAGAAAATGGTGAACATAATTTAACCTTCTCAGAGGCCTGAAGTAACTTTCTAGCTATGTGATTTTGAATTTATGTCTGTCCTTTAGTTGCTTTCTCTATAACAATAAAGTCAATAACATATTGACCTTCTGTGTGAACAAACAGGCTTCTATGTGAATGAGATGATGGGCATAAAAATACCCATCATCAAAAAAAAAAAAATACCCATCATCAGATACCCGTCATCATGCTTGTTCCACTACAAACAATTAGTGTTGTGGGGGGAGCTGAAGGACCTCTGGGTGGTGTATTCTGGCTCCCTCTACAGCCCTAATGAACCCGTGCAAGGCTGAAGCTGCCAGGCCTCCTTCTCTCATATGGATTTCTCATCCTCCATATGAGAAGAGAAAAAAAATCATTCTCTTCACTGCTGTCAATGGCCTTCAACTTGCTCCCATCAGTCAAAATAACATCCATTATTTCTTCATCAATGACCCAGAGAACACTCAAGTCATCTTGTATCCATCTGTCTCTCCTCCGCTGTGGGTTCTCAGATGTGAAGGACATGTGACTCTCTCCATCTTAAGAATGTAGGAACGTTCTCTGTGAAACCCTCGTTCCAAAGCCTGTCAATCCTTCATCATCTAAAGCACACGATCCCCACAAGCACCAGAGCAACTTCCTTCAAGCCTTTCCGATATGCTCAATACCAAATGGAATCCCAGACACTGTGAATTTTAAAAGCTACACCCAAGGTTGTGAGATTCGAAGTCCTGTGTGACAGATCAAGGTGTGCACCGAATCCTTATTGTAATAACACTTTGTAGCATGAATAGTACTTGGGTTGTTGCATCGACTTAGAGAAACACAGCAGAGGATGGGAAAAGTGTGTCCATATTCCCAATCAGTAACTGCCCATGAAGATCATGAGGGATGGGGAGAGAAGAGGGCGCATATCCTGAACATCCACCTTAGGAACTGGTGGTCACCTCCAGCAGGAAGTAGGGGTGTTTAACATCCTGTGATGTGTAGGACAATACTGCATAATGAAGAGTTGGTCCATCTACGTTGTTGACAGCCCTCTCACTGAGAATCACTGCTTATAACGGAGTTGTCCTCAGACTCTAAGGGGGTCTGTAATACTTTGTGCATTATATTCATTCGGTCTTTCTTTCAACATTTACTGAGCACCTACAAGGTGCCAGGCCCTCTGCGAAGGGCCCACACAATAAAGAGAAAGGAGTTCTCGCTCTCAAGGAGGTCCTGTGGCAGAAGGAAGAGAGACAAGGACACCAAATTACTTTAACGCACTGGGATCAGAGCACACAAGGCAGAAAGAGACAAAGCAGAAACTGAGGGTGCAAGGAGGCAGGAGGCATGGAGGGGTAAGGAGAAGGTAGTACGAGAAGCAGGAGCCCATGGCAGGATCCATGGTGCTCACCAAGGTTGTTTCTGGGGGAGATGATGCTTTACAGAGGTGTGGTAACAGCTGAGGGTTAGAGGAAGGGGAGGAGGGGAGGAGGGGATTTAAGCAGGAAGAGGAAGGAAGGTGTTTCAAAGAGAGAAAGGAAAACTAAACACAAAGGAAACAAAACATTTTACTGTGGCTTAAGCACAAACTGGAAAGGAGGGCAATAAAGGACAAGGAGCAGGTCTTGGAGAAGGTGGTAGGAGTTTCAGGTGCAGAGGGAAATTTGGAAACATCCAGTATCAGCTGGCTCTGATATGGGAAAGTTACCTGTGGTGAAATTACAGCTTTGAGAGTTAATCAGCATATAGATGCTAACTAAAGCTCTGGAACTAAAGAAATCCCTTGGGAGGAAAGCAAAGCTTGAGAAGAGAGGAGAGCCAAGCACAGGAGCCTGAGAACTCCTCCATCAAGGGTTTGGAGGAGAGTCTAGAGAAACAGAAGGAAAACCAAGGCAGCGTGGGAGCTAAAAAAGAATTCACCCTAAGGAGGAGGGAGCGGTCAACAAAATTAACGCTGCTGAGAGTCAAGGAATTTAATTCCCAAGCCGTGTCCTCCTCTGGAGTTCCCTGTGTGGAGGTAGCAGGGGCTCTTGCGGAAAACGGTTTTGGTGGTAGAATGGGAACCACCCACAGCTGAGGGCGTAATGAGAGTGAAATAAAGGAGAAGACACTGAGACTGCCAGGAAATTTCAATACTTGAAAGGTTGGAACCGACAGACTAAATGGCAGGAAAGGGGAAACAGGAGATGCAGAGGCTGGTTTGCATATTTGTTTCAAGATGGCAGAAACTTGAGACTATTTCAAGTGTTTTATTTATTTTATTTTCATATTTTTATTTTTTAAGAAAGAGACAGAGGGGCGCCTGGGTGGCTCAGTCAATTGAGCATCCACCTCTTGATTTCAGCTCAGGTCATGATCTCGGGTGGTGAGATCAAGCCCCGTGTTGGGCTCAGCATTCCGCGGGGAGTCCGCCTGAGATTCTCTCTCTCTCTCTCTCCCAGCTCGTAGAGTGCTATCTCCCCACCTCTCTCTCTCTCTAAAAAAAAGTCTTTAGAAAGAGAGAGAGAGAGCGCGTGTGAGTGGGGAAGGGCAGAGGAAGAGGGAGAGAGAATCTCAAGCAGACTCCCTGCTGAGCGTGGAGACCAACACGGGGCTTGATCTCCAGAATGGAGCTCACGACCTGAGCCAAGAGCAAGAGGTGGACACTCAACTGACTAAGCCACCCAGGCGCCCTGAGAGCATTTAAATATTAACGGAAAAGTGCCCAGAGAAGTGAATAAAGTGAAGGCTTTTAAAGGAAGGGTTTTAAACAAACTCCTTGGAGGAGGAGAAGGATGAAATGGGTTTGCGGGCAGATTAAATTTATCCTCCATAGAAGCTACTAAGGATCTACTTTTGATAATTTTCAGTTTTTACACCATACCTCAGTTGCCATTTTTAAAAATTTCAGGTAATTCACATTCTTTAAATACAGACTGTAGAAAGATGTTTACGGGTAGTGTTTGCCCATTCAGCACATGTTTACAAAGTGCCATGTTCCCGGCATTGCTCTCCAGGCCGGGAGAAGGACACAAATCTCTACTCTCATGGGGTTTCCCTTCTAGAGATGAGAAGCAGACAGGCGGGTGATAAATGCAGTGGAGAAAATGAAGCAAAGAAGACGAATAGAGCATGTTGGTGGTGACTGGACTCTTCAGTGAGGTGGCGGGGGGAAGGCCTTGTGGACAAGATGACCTAAGTGGGGCGTCCTGAAGGAAGGGAAGGACGCAGCTTTTAGAGGGAGGGAGTGTTTTGGGAAGAGGGAACCACAAATTCAGAGTTCCTGGAGCCCCACATGGCTGGAGTCAAGCCGGCAAGAAAAGTAGCAGGAGGTGAGGTCTGAGAAAGACAGTGCGGGGCCTGGAGGTGGCTGCAGGGGCTCTGAGAGACAGGAATCTAAGTGAGACACGGTGGGGGTGGAGGTGGAGAGAAGTGGGCAGATTTGGGACATAGATAACACTTAATGAGTTTATCACTGCCAGGTAGTAGGCACTGCTTTAAGCTCTTTGTGGGAGTTATCTTATAATATTCCAACCCTACGAGGTATGGTGTTACTTCATATGTTGTCACTAGTTGTTACTTGTTGTCACAGAAAATCTAAATGATATTGTTAAAACGATCATATCTGCTTATATAAGAAACTGTAAATTAAGCTGGGGTCGCAGATGCTGTCTCTCACCACCCAGACACCACTCATGTCTGAGGCACTTGTTTCCCCAGTGGCTGACAGCTCACAGCCTCTGGGCATCGCGCTCAGCCTCAGGGAAATGCCTCACCCGAGGCAGTGATGGGTTTGGAAGGGGATGTAAAGGTTCCATCTGGCCTCCACTCATGGCCATCCTGAAGGGCCCTCAAAGCTCCAGAGCTTCCTCAGGGGTCAGCCAAGGCCCTGGAACTGCACTGCCTGTCAACTTTCCCTCTGCCCATCCTGCTCCCCTGACTTCCTTCGCTAGTGTTCCAGAGAGCACTTCTCAATGGACTTCCTGCTTGCAGATCCCTGCCTGGGATTCTGTTTCCTGGGGAAGCACATCGAGTTCTTGAAGTGAAAGAGTGGTGGAAGGCAGGAGGGGAAAAAACAAAACAAAACAACAACAACAAAAGAAAACCAGGCAGCGAAATATTCTTCAATAGAAATTACAGAACTTTCATTTGGAAATTTAGTTCATAAGTAGGGTCACGAAATTCTAGTTTTCTAAATGAAATAGTGTTTAACTTCTTGGATTTAATGAATAAAACTGCCAGACTTAATTAACACAAAATAGAGGGAGATGCTAATTTCATCAACAAAAAGAAATAAAAATAATTTCAAGTGTCTATTTGTGATACTAGAAAGTGTATTTAGACTTTTATAAATGAAAATACAACACGGGCAGATGAGCACATCTCCACTTGTTAAACCTGGTTAGCCAATGGTTCTGGAACTTTAATTCTAGAAATACATGGCAGCTAGTATCCCAGGCCACTTTTACTCGTAAGAGTTATTTTAAATGTTCACTTAAAAAAGTCATAAGGACTTTTAAAATAACCATGAAATCCTGATTTTAAAAAATGTTAAAACTCTACCAGCTTTATTGACAGCATTTTTCAAAGGAATTATAATAATTTTATTGATATACTCAGGACATCGGTGAACAGGATGTTAATTAAACACGGTTAGATTCTTTAGACTCTTATGATACGATGTTTCCTCAATTCTGTTACTTCTTTGTCCCCACATAGACTTACCCAGTCTAATGGAGTCTCCTTCCAGGGTTCCGGTTATCCACACAGGAAGGAATGCAAAGAATGCTATCAACGGTTACTTTTATCATGACGAGTCTCTATTTTATGCATTAAAAAATTCCAATCAGAAAGATTTTAATTCTATCCTTTCCCATGTGGTAGGCAATTAGGCAGCTAGTAGAGATTTCTTCGGGACAGGAACATCAAAAGGCATATTTCTTCCCCTTTAATAATGCCAATAAAAAAAGAG
Organism: Nasua narica; assembly: GCA_028533885.1. Classification (NCBI taxonomy): domain Eukaryota; kingdom Metazoa; phylum Chordata; class Mammalia; order Carnivora; family Procyonidae; genus Nasua; species Nasua narica. The sequence goes on from CM052807.1 coordinate 51,285,424, forward strand.
TCTGGTCAAGGACTTCTACCCTCTCTGAACAGTTTTCTTTCCTTTCAGATTTGCTGTTTAGAACATCGACAGCAGATACATTGGGAGTGGATAAGGCTGCTCTAAGGGTCCCATGGCTGCCCAAGCACATTTGAGTGTCATCAGGAAAGGGAAATGCACCTCCTGCTTAATAGGAGTATGGGAGCACGGAAATCTTAGATGATTTACTGTGTATTTCATGTTGAAACCATATCTGAGTGACTGAAGATCACAGCCCTTGTATCAGGCCAGAATCCTGCCCAGGGCTGATATGCAACCAACTGGGACACATTAAGAGATCTGGGTACGGGAGTGCGTAATATAGTGGGCTGAGAGGAAGAGGGTATCTAAGTGAATAAATGCTCCGTGGAACATGGGATAATTTGCTGCTGACAGAGGGAGAACTTCCTGACCCACCTGGACAAAGTGAACTGTATTCATTTCCAGCTGCAGGGTTCTTGACGGCTAGCTCATTTTAACCAACCAGTAACTGAATCATGCAGGGGATTTAAATATAAGATGAGAAACAATGTCCGTGACTCGATCACCTATAGTGAAATCTCTTTTAAAAGTCTCTTCACTATGTCGTCAGATTTCCAGATATTCTCTATTCTCTGTAAAACATATTGGTGGGATACCCATAACTTAATAAGCTTTCTCTATAAGCCTGGGCCTTTTTGAGCCTGTGAGTTGAGTTCTATGTCTAAAAGACAGTTGTGTTTGTTACCAAATTTGTTGCAGTTGTAGTTTCTATTGCGATTGTGTCATGTAATGAAATTATCTTGCAAACTGATAAAATATAAATGTGAAAAAGAGAGTTGTTATTTCTATGAATACTACGTAAATACTCTAGAAATACTCAAAGAAGGGAATTTGCTCAAGAAATCGCTGTTGATTAGATGTGGAGTATCTGTAAAAAAAAAACTATAGGAGAAAAATCAGGAAAATCTCAGAGTTTACATTTTTTTATTCCACTTTAAAGTATCAAAACCTGATCATCAGAGAAATGACTTATGGATCTGATTTTTGCAGATTACAATCATTAGACTCTTACCCAAAGGAAAAAGCTTGGTTTGACATTTGAAGATTGGTGAATGTATGTACGTGGGAAATTTTAGAGTACAATAAATCACTGAAGAGTGTGCATGATTTGCTTTACGATTCTCCCCTTTTAACTGACTTTTTAAGCTGATCAACAAACCACTGGCCAAGTACACATTCAGCATCTGCTGCACATTATTTGGGCTAAGCCACGATCTCTCCCTTTGGGCTTATTGGATGAGTTATTTCATGGGCGTTTTTGTGCAGGAAGAGCTGAGATATTGAGTGATCTCTGACCTTTCTACTCCACTCATGTGAGGTGGGATGGTAGAAACTTTCCCAGGTTCTAAACAATGGCCAGAAAGCTTTGGAGGCACATGGCAGAACCACCAGTCGTGTTCTGATTCTGAACCATACAGAATCCCAAACTTTACAGAACCTGGAATAGGTATAAACATCACAGCTCCCCTCTGAGCAAAGCAAAGCTAACACTTGTGTGCATTAAGGATTTAAGAAACGAGTTCTGCCATTTTCCTTTGCTGATTTGGGTCTTAATCTGAATCTGTAACCTCAGCTGCAGCATTTTCCAGGGGATATTTCCCCTGCACTACAGAAACGGAATAAATGAGGTACACCGAAAGGGAGGAGAAGTTAGTACTCCATCTTGTTTAGAAAATAGAATAAGGTTGTAGACAATAGATAATGAAGATGTGGTCCATATATACAATGGAATATTACTCAGCCATCTGAAAGGATGAATACCCAACTTTTGCATCAACATGGGTGGGACTGGAGGAGATTATGATAAGTGAAATGAGTCAAGCAGAGAAAGTCAATTATCATATGGTTTCACTTACTTGTGGAACATAAGGAATAGCATGGAGGACAGTAGGAGAAGGAAAGGAAAAATGAAGGGGGGGAAATCGGAGGGGGAGACGAACCATGAGAGACTATGGACTCCAGGAAACAAACAGGGTTTTAGAGGGGAAGGAGTTCGGGGAATGGGTGAGCCCAGTAATGAGTATTAAGGAGGGCACTGGTTGCATGGAGCACTGGGTGTTATACACAAACAACGAATCATGGAACTACATCAAAAACTAATAATGTACTGTATGGTGACTAACATAACACAATAATTAAAAAAAAAAAAAAAAAAAAAAGGAAAAGTCCTGAAAGGAAAAAGTCAAACAAACAAACAAATAAATAAAGTAAAAAAACTTAACACATTCCATATCTTGGCTATTGTAAATAATGCTGAAATAAACATGGGGAGATACACACACACACACACACGAACACACACACACACACACACATATATATATATATATATATATATATATTTGTTTATTTAAAAAAATAGAATAAGGTTGCAGTGACTGGGTGGCTAAGTTAGTTAAGTGGCCAGCTCTTGATTTCAGCTCAGGTCGTGATCTCAGGGTCCTGGGACTGATCCCCACAGTGGCTCCCTGCTCGGCAGGGAGTCTGTTCCAGGATTCTCTCTCTCCCTGTGCCTCTGCTCCTCCCCCACCCTGCACTCTCACTCTCTCTGTGAAATAAATAAATCTTTAAAAAGACATAGAATAAGGTTTAAAAGAAGCAGAATATTCATGCCATATATAATTACCAATTTAATGTAGCATTATTTCTAGAATTGTAAGTCAGCCAAAACGATATTGGTATAGATACAACCCTAATGACTAATTTCATCATTGCCTTTGGGATCTACAGTCATTACAACAGAAATGGATAATTGTGGGGACTGATTTCAGATAATAGCACCGTTAGCCCTGCATTTCCCTAATCATTCTCTTGCTGTGTGCAAGTATGGAAAATATCAAATACACTGAAGTTGAAATAGGGATGAGGCAGTTGGGAGGGGAGAGAATCCCTGTCTCATCAACTTGAGCAAAGAAAGAGCAATATCAAAATAAGGGCAATCTAGGATGCCCAGGTGGCTCAGTCAGTTTAGTGTCTGACTCTCGATTTTGGCTCAGGTCATGATCTCAGGGTCGTGAGATCGAGCCCCATGTTGGGTTCCACACTGAGCATGGAACCTACCTGAGATTCTCTTTCACTTTCCCTCTGCTTCACTCCCTCCACCACTTGCATGCATGCTCTCTCTCTAAAAAAATTTAATTTAACTTAATTTAAAAAATAAAGGCAATCTTCCAGTCACCTAGGATGAATAATCATCAAAATGATGAATAGTCCTGGTATTTTCCCTTTCTCTCTAACACAAGGAGTGACAATTTATTTAAATTAAAAAGCAAAACAAAACAACCACCCACACCCATTGAAAATTCACCACAGAGGTATCCACACAGAAACGATGCTACTTAAATCTGAAGTATTCTGAGCCTGGTCTGAGAGGATGAAATATTTCACTAATTACTATGCTGTGTATTTATAGCTTTAATTGTTTTTTCCCCTCTTCTCAAGGGACATGTTTCTTCCAGAAGCACAGTTGCTGAAGCAAACATTTATTTTTATTGTTTCATGGGGAAAAAAGCGGTAGTACCCAACCAGCTACTGTAATTCTATAAAACCAGCTACTAGAGAATTTTATATAATTTATATCTTTGCCCCAAGCTGTGCCTTAGGGTCTGACTTATTTTTTCTGTTTGAACTTGACAGAAAACAGTCTGTTAGAATGCAACAAATTTTAAAGGACTGATGATACTTCCTTTCAACCACTATTTTCCAGGCAAATTTACTGCTTTCTTCTCTTCAAGAATGCCACCTAAAACCCTGAAATATTAATTAATCATTACACTAAAATCTACTTTATCTGTACCCTTGAAGGAATATGTGCCTCTTTAAAAATAATATCTCCTCATCGCAAAAATAATACATATTCACTTGTAAAGCATCTGGAGCACAAAATAAAGTATGAAGAAAACCATAATCTCACCAAGTAGAGATAAGTACTGTAAACATTTGGGTAAAATGGCTTCCAGGGAAAGAACATAATTCTTTATTAAACCTTAAAAATAATCTTCTATTCTTTAATAAAAACTTTTTTTCCTCAATAAAAAGTTTTGTTAGAATTTTCCTCTGGGACTTGCATTTTTTGTATCTTTGGAAAAGTATTTGATAGTGAACTTAATGAACACAGCTTAAAATTTCTGCCATATTGAGTATTAAATGAGAGCCTAAAGTCTTTTAAAGTCTAGAAGAATTTGACTTATGAACAATATACTTATGTATGAACATTGTTCAGAAGGATAATTTAAAAAATCCAGTTGGTTTCTTTAAGAATGATGATTTCAAACTAAGCTTTGAGATAATCCTTGAATGTGCTTCAGGGAAATGTAGAGGGGTTCAGTATACACACTTGAAGCATGTCCCAAAGCTGAACAGTATCAGAAGACTCAGCTAAATGTGGGCCAATCCACAGGGGCATGGAAACCTCTTTCAAAGGCTTCTGTGAGTCCCATAGTACAATAAAAGAGAAGACTCACATTTTTTTGTTTTGCCCATATTTGGAGACTCCGAGGCTACATATAGCTCTCATGTGCCCACATGTTGCAGGCTAAAGACATTCATCATGTGAGATCTTTTAGATAAGACCATCTTGAAAATAAGAGTTGCCATTTTGAGTACTCAAGAGCAGTCTGCCGCTAGTAATGCTGGCTTGAATTTGTGGTTTCTCTTAAAGAAACGACTTAAAGCTATGTTTTGTACAGTCTCTTCCAAATGAATACAAGGAGAGGAGTACGAGAGTGTTAGGGGTGTTCATATACATGCATATATATGCACACATACTTATATATTTGCGTAAATAGACACACACATGCGTGCGTGTGCGTACCCTTTATTAACATATTCCCAATATGGTAATCAAGTAGTTTTCTTTCTATTTAATACAACTATCAGCATATTTCATTTCTATACTCAGATGTCTTCCTATAAATCCTTTCTGACGATGGGAAGCCTAAAGTGGGAAGAATTCATTGGAATACATGCTCAGAGAATCTGCGAGTGTATTTTTGACAACCAACTCCTTGCCTCCATGTGTGTGTTCGACCGGGTGTCACTTCATTGAGTAGTGAGTGGCAATGGGAACTCTTGCAGGACAATGCCAAGAATTAGAAGCGAGGCAGAATTATCACATTCACAACAGACTTGAACACCCAGCCAAAAGATGGAGAGTCCGGGATCCTTACCACCTCCAAGGGGATGTCTACTGTCCACCCTCCACCCCCGCAGCGCACACTGGTAGGGCGAGTGAACGAACAAGGGCCTGAGAAACACAGCGGCGCAATCGCGTGGGGCTTACCTGAGGGCCGTTCTGTAGTGGTAGATCGCTTCCCGGTTCCGACCCTGGTCCTTCAGGAAATTGGCGTAGTTGTAGTGAACCTTGGCATTGTGGGGCAGAGTCTGAACTCCAGACCTACAATTAATACATTTAAAGAAAAGAAGAAAGAGCAATAAAGAACTGTGTTTAGGAACATCGTTGGTTTCTTCATATTTTACTCAGTTTCATGTACCTGCATTCAGAATGTCTGTTACATTCATCTATATCAGGTTTTTCAGAATTTATGAAATATGTGACTTATTAAACATGCTTCTATGGAAAACAACGGAGGCAATAAGTGTCGTGCACAACTAAACAAATACGCTAACTGGATAGGAAGTAGAGATGATGGCACAGGGTGATAGATAATTCTCTGCAGAACAAACCTGTATGCTCAGTTCATTCAGTTTTTTTCCTCCCTTGCTTCTTTTGTTCACTTATAACCTTCCTTAAAAAAAAAATTCAGAGCGTCTGCAAAAATAAATTATGACAAGAGTGATGACTATAGATTGGCCTCCCTTTTAATTTTATTAGAAATTAACATTTCCCAGGTACCCAAGCCTGGGCTAATTTAAAAAAGAAATAAATAAATACAAGGATAATTATTTTACAAGTTGCAGGTAAGGAAATGAGGTTTTGCTCAAAAAGAGAGGAAACCCTGCTTCCACGGCCACTGCGTCGGTTTGCTTGGGCTGCCATAAGCAGATGCCTGGGGAATCCCTACAGGGTATCAGTAAAGCTCTGAAGATGATTCCAGGGGCAGGTGGAGGCAGGAGGGGATCCATTTCTTGTTTGTAACTAGCATCCACACATCTAACCTGCACAAAGTTACATAACTGGTCAGTGGCAGAGGTGGGGTTCTAAAGGATTCCAGCTTGGTCCTAGAGTCCCTCGTGTCCTCCACATGCAGGGAGGTGGTGGTGGGAATGATGGAGGCCCACTCGGAAAGAAAACTCTCGGATCGTGCATGGAGGAAATGTGGGAGGGGGGACAGCTGATGAGAGAGAGCAAGGAGAAAAGCAGGACAACCTAGTTTCAGGGCAACTCTAATGCTTTACTCCTTCTCTCAGATAACATACTTTCATTTAGTTTTTAATTTAGAGGTAAGATTAATAGAGGAGTTTCATACAAAGTGTCAAAGATCTGTTGGGGAAATATAGAAGGGCTTTGTGATCTTCGTTGTGAACTTTGTGAACTTTCTCTAAAATAACAGGTTCCTTAGGACCAGCAAAGACAGTTCAACTTAAAACCCACTGGCTGGGCGCCTGAGGAACTCTCTAGAGGACAGAACTTACAGGGAGTGCAAGAGGCTAGAGACTGACCCAAGGGCAACATCATCTGAAGGCAGCAAACTCCATACTTACACAGGCTGCTTCAGTGCCCACAAAGGCAGGGCAGGTGGCTAGGATTTCCTGGTGGCTGGGGTGAGGCTGAATAAGGACTAAATCTGTATCAGGAGCAGTTAAAGCGCTGATTGCCATCCTTACCCTGCACACCCAAGTGACTTTTTTCATTATTCCTTCCCCATGCCAGCAGAAGGCAGGAGTTTTACTCTCTGGAACTCAGCTAGAAAAATCCTGCACTCAGGAACAACAGGTCAGCTGCCGAGGGAAGGGGGTGGGGTGGTACCTCAAAGGCAGTTTATGTGACGATCTTATTATGAACATTGGGATCTCAGTTTCCCCTCTTATAAAGCTCTCGAATATTGGCAGCCAGGACTGGCCCCTCAGGGAGGAGACTGCAGGAACTGTCTCAGGAGAAACTGACGCACCCAAGACAAAAGATTGACAAATGCTGATTCGGGTGCTCCCGTGAAACCATCAGTACCCTTCAATCGCTCTATGGTGAAACCCTACAGCTGCCACAGAGAGCCAGGATTTTAATGGCATATTTAAAATGGATATTATGCAAAGTGAATTTAGTCACAGGGGAAGAATCTGGGTCAGAGTGCTAGTAATGGCTTTAAAAACATTCCAGTTTCTATCCAGGGAAATTTCTGATTTTTTCTATCCAGAAATAAGTAGTGCATGGTAATGGGCAGATTTTAAAGGTAACTTTGATTTCAGCGTGGATATACCTGGCACACTGGAATTGATCCCTTCCTCTATGTGATTGGCATGGTGACTCTAGTTTATATATCGCCTAAGGAACAGACAATTAGGCCTGTGGAAACATGGTCCTTGCGAAGACCGGGGCATTGTTCAGTGATGACCAGAGGAAGTAATGACATTCATAACAGGCAAGCAGCTGTGGGTGGAGTAACTGGAATCCGAAGAACACACTGCTTTTTCCACTGTTGTTTTTGACCCTTATGTTCTCTCTGTGATATTTTTCTGCTATGTTTTTCCAGTCTCTCATTTTACAACGAGTAGCTTGTAGAAAAGGGGAAATAAACAACTGGCCAAAGGCAAAACCTTCCCCGTAGCTGTAACTGGCCAGGAGGCTCCTACTTCCAGAGACAGTCTCCTTCATTTGCTCTACGGACGCTATGATTTCGTAGCCCCAATCATTTCAGTGGAAACAAGCAGCTTCTGTATATTTCCTCTACAAAGACACGCAGTATTCATTAAGTATGTGGTTGGAGCTCAACCCCTATTCATAATCCCAATGATGACTACAAAGAAAAATCTCCTTTCAGCTCAGGATATTCATTCACGTACCTCACATTTCTCCCTCACACCTCTGATTTGTACAACACTTAAAAAAGAACAGAAATGACTGAAATAAACAGAAATAAAGTGCCACTTCTCTCAGGTATATCTCCAAGCTTATAGAACACCAATTGGTTTCAGGATGGTTCAAGAACCATTCCCAAATTCCCGATGAGAAAACAAACATTAAAAAAATAATAATATTAACGAGCAGTGTTCAGCCAGAGGTTAACAGGAAAGTAAGAAGGATTTGTGATTCTCTTCAGCGCTGACCCTACTGTGACCTGAGGCTGCACAATGCCACACTCCCAATGCCTGGTACTCATGGCAAGGGATGCTCAGCTGGAATCCAGTTCTGGGCTATGCACCCATTTCCCCGGATCGTCTCCTTGTATCTCTTCAATAAGGGATGGGTAGAAATATCGTACCTCCCACACTATAGATGGGAACACTGAAGTTCAGAGAGATGAAGATCTTTCTCTAAAGTTACAGACTGAGAAAGGAGTGGAGCAGAGATTTCAACCAGAAAGTAGTGCAGCAGAGATTTCAACTAAGGCCAATATGTGGTCAGGACCATTCCTGAAGCTGATCAACCAGAAAGGTACCACAGGGCACAGAAACACTATAATTTCATTATCACAATGTTTATCTCATATGTAAGCAAACTATGGCCTTGTGGGCCACAGGCGCACTGATGTGTTTATCTATTATCTTTGGCATCGTTCCCGAGACAACAGCAGGGTTGAGTCATTGCAAAAGACACTATATGGCCCACAAAGACTAAAATATTTACCATCCACTCCTTTACAAAAGAATTTGCCAATCCTCAGTATATATTCCCTGCCCTAGGAGGCTGGCTGATCTCTCTTGCTTGGCAATTCAAAAAGGAAGAAACAGAAATGTGTTCCCTACAGATATGGAGTATAATCGAGGCCAGAAATTCTTAATCCATAGTCCGTGGATTGCTTAAATAGTTCATGAATGGGATTCAGAGAGACCCTCAACTAGACGCAAATAAAAGAAAAATGTAGTCTTTGCTTTTTCAGGTATTTCAAAGATCTGGGGTGTGGAGATAACACCCCAGATTTTTAGTAAAATCAGGGAGGGGATTTTACTAAAATGTGTTATTACAGTATTACTTACTCCAAACAAAGGCAAAGTTCTGGGCTGTTACCAGGTCCAGCTAGAGCTGCGCAGCGACCCTCTTCCCAGGTTAAGGTGTCAGAACAGTTTCCTTGTTATAAAGAATTAAAGAAAATAGAGCTGGCAGCTATGATTATGAACCAACCCCTCCCTCTTGCTCTCTCTCCCTCTCTTTTTTATACCGGGCTTAGTTTTAGTTAGAAAACAGAAAGCAAAAAATCAGCATAGCAAAGCGTATGTATTCTTTTATATCAAATTTGGGGTCAAAGCTGGGATCCTCCTCATCACAGCTCAGCTTGGACCACTTACTGTCTTCCGTGCTGGCTTCTTACGCTGTTGTGTGGAAGGTCCTTGCCTGTGCAACTACAAGGCTGCGAGGGGGCCTTGCGGCTGTACATCCTAAAAATATATCACACGCTGGGATCTTTTTTGTAAGAGGACGCCTCAGCTGGAAAGGCTGGGACTTGAGTGGAATTTGGACTTCCTCCAACACAAAGGTCTGTCCTAAGATACTCTGTACGACTGTTCACAGTATTGCCAAGCAAAACCCCCCTGTGTAATTAGAGAGGCCTGACTGAGACCCTAGGTCCAAGGAACGGTCAATGAGTTCATTGTTTAGAACAGAGGAGAAGCCGGAAGCCGGGCCTCTGCCAGGGGCATCACCTTATCTAGAACTACAACACATTTTACGTACTCAAATCAGCCAGTTCTTGGTTTTGATCACTGTGGTGAATTTTGGTTGTTTTCATCTTTCTGTATTCAGCTCAGGTCTATGAGAGAACAGTTCTTGAAGGCTGGGGTTGCTCTTAGCAGCCTGCTTGTACTTACACAGTGTCCTGCTGCCTTGTCCACTACCTGCTACACTACGTTAAAGTGTGTTTATGTGTGTGACCCCATGCGGGCTTCTAGCTCCTCTACAGATAATCCCCTCCCCCCTCCGGCCCCCACCACCTCTCTCTCATATCCTAGAACACAGTGCACAGCAATCATCTGAAAACCTTACATATTGTTTATGGTACCGACTTAGGCATCTTTCACTATATTCATTTATTCTTACACTATACCCAAAATATAAACATGATTATTCTTCTTCTACGTTTTAAAATAAAGAAACTAAGGCACGGAGTGGCTAAGTAACTTGCCCAAGGTCACACAGCTATGAAATGGTGGTACTTGGAGAGGAGCCAGAAAGTCTAACTCCAGCTCCCACACCCGACCAGTAACTCTATCTTCCTTCCAAGATTCTTGGTAAATGTTCATTTCAACTGATTCGAGCATGGCTCAGCACAGATGAATCAATACAAACATCTGGTCTTAGAGAAGAAAGAATATTCTTAAAAGTCTCACACTCTTAAAACTTTTCTTGGGACATCCATAAATTGTAAAAAAGGCAAAGTTTTCTAAAAACTATCAAAAGCTTTGATTTGCACGTTATACAAAATTCCATTTGATCACCAAAGGCCTCCTAGGGCACAAAACCTCTTCCAGCACATGTATGGAATGGTTGTGTTTTAGTAATCAGCTGTCACTCACTCACTTCCATCTAAAAAAACAGAAGCCTCTGGACGCAAGGTCAATGAGCTTTTTGTTTTTCTGTTTTTAAAATGCTGGCATCAGCCTTAGAGGGTTTGAACATGAACTTGAAATAAATCCTTGAAATAAACTGCTGCCTGCCAAAATCCACCCCCAAAGTTCCTCTGATTAAGCAGTAAACATCATTAGAAGACACAACCTCTGTTAATACCTTGTTTCAAGCAAAGGGTTTAACAAAGGGCAAAACCATTTTAAGGTCTCTCATAAAAGTACTGACGGCTGAAAGCAAAAGAAAAAAAACCAAGCCAACACAGACTAAGGGGAAGTTGTATTATTGAACTTCCATGCCCCTGTGTTTACAGAATGACCTCAGCATGGGTAGCAAGAGGGAACAAGTCCACTGTGGTCTGGGAGAACTGCCTTGAAGGTAAAAGGATGTGACAGAGACTGAACAGAATCTGGAACTTGAGGTGAAAAAATATTCATAAAAAAATCAATAGGTCTCTACAGTACCCAGTGTGGTAATGATGATGACCACGACAATGATACAGTAATAATAAATAAGCTAATAAGACATGCATGCCAGGGGCATCTGGGTGGCTCACTTGGTTAAGCAGCTGCCTTCTGCTCAAGTCATGATCCCAGGGTCCTGGGATCGAGCCCTGCACCAGGCTACCTGTTCAGTGGGGAGTCTTCTTCTCCCTCTTCCCTGGCTCGTGGATTCGGACATCCTCTCTCTCTCAAATAAATAAATAAATAAATAAATAAATAAAACCACGGGGGTGGGGGAAGACATGCATGCCAAACTAATTTTCTTCTATTAAAAAAAAAGTTAGGGGCGCCTGGGTGGCTCAATCATGAAGCATCTGCCCTCGGCTCAGGTCATGATCCTAGAGTCCTGGCATCAAGCCCCACATTGGGCTCCCTGCTCAGCTTGCTTCTCCCTCTCCAGCTTCCCCATGCTTGTGCTCCCTCTCTAGCTGTCTCTTGCTGTCAAATAAATAAAATCTTTAAAAATAAATAAATAAATAAATAAATAAATAAATAAATAAATAAATGAAAAAATTTTTTAAAAATTAAAAAGTTAAATTGCCAAGTAGCAAAATCAAATATGTTGTTTTAAGATAGAAGAGTGCCGTGAACGTCTGTCTTATTTGTTCATTCGTTCGCTTGTTTGTTCATTGATTCATTCGTTCGTTCTTGGCAGCCAGAGTCTAGGCTCCTCCTCCAGTACTTGGATTTCCTGTGGGGAATTCACCCTTGCCTCACTCTGTGAAGTCTCAGTAGAACCCTAACGTGTTTGGCCTGCCCTAATGCCCCTGAAGTCAGAGGGGCTTCTTTGGCCAATCATTCATTTCAGGGCCCTGGGCTCCCCCCAAACTACATGACCTATAGCTCAAAGCTCCGCCAGAGGACCTAATTTCCCCAGGGCTTTGATGTGACGATAAAAAAAAACCTGGTGTAAGTTTACCTATTTGTTCCTGGGCGGGTGCTCGAGTGCTCTCAAGACAGACTATTCCGATGCCTATTTCCTGTCCACTCTGGGCCAACTTCTTTACTGGCCCTTCAGTTCTGCGCACCTTCCTCTACTCTTCCAGTATTTTCCCTTTGTTTTCAAGCGATCCCAACTCTGTCTGCGTTGTTTGCCCCCAGAGTGTAAGTGTTGGGTATCAGCTGAGCAGAGAACCAAGTAAAAACCATACTGACTGAATTGGGTAACTGGGTCATAAGTGAGGACAGAAGCTGGAAAAAGACACAGATTGGGAATCCCTGGAAACCCGTAAAAACACTGTTCGGATCCTGGTGGGGCAGTGCCAGGAAGCCTAGGTGAAGGTCATCACCAGGACTATGGCATTAGTGAGGCGGCCGGAGCTTCAGAAAACACGGCACGATGAGCAACAGTCTCAAAGAATGTTTATACTTTACGACAAGTTTAGGGCTTTTCAGGTAACCTACTTATATTCAGAAACAGCTTCTGTACCACATCAAAACCTACCGGGAGATGAAAAAAGTCTTCCATTTCTTTGTTCACAATTAATGTTCAGAATTAAGCAACTAGATCACAGATCACAACTTAATGTCTTAGAAGAGTCTAAAGAAAATGCCCTGTGTTTCTCTTCCTTCCTGCTGTGTGCTCACCTTTCTCATTGACTTGTCTGCATCATGAAATTAGATTTATCATTTCATCTTGTTTATAGCTGATTTTACAGCTCAGCTCATCACTACGACAATTTTGCAGACCCAGAAACCTTCCCATGAGCCTTATTTTCATAAATTCACTTAGAATGAGCTCACATTAAACTTTATAGAATACCATTTAAAAAAACTAAAGCTAAAACCCAAAATAAAATTACATCTTCCACTTAAAACTTTACTAAAAAAACCTGCAGGTTAATGATTATTGCCAGACCCACGTTACCTCATTTGTTTGGAAACAAATACGTAAGCAAAGAAATAAATGGGAAGAGATTTGCTTTTCTCCATCTAATAGTACCTGAACAGGGACTCTCTTGACAGCCAAATTTCGTTCTGCTTCACAGTTTTCCAGGAGAAAAGCAGCAGCAGCAGCGCAGTGCACACGGTCAGGGTGGTGGCCCCCCAACGATTCAGCCCAGAGCAGAGCTTCCTCAATCCGTGCACAAAAAGGATGCAGTAGCCCATGCTGGGAAACAGAGTGGGAGAAACAGGATTACTTCAGGGGTGCCGTGGAGTCCCCGAGTATTCAATCCCATAGAACTAACTGTCAAATAAAACTTGTCCCGTAACAAAGAAACAAATATAAACTCCCCTGTCTTACATAGTAGTTACAAGTTGGTTCTCTACTGGGCCCTTCCAGTACATTGCCAGCTCTCTGGTATTAGTGTGGAGAGTAACTGGTTCCTCGTTAAGGCTCAAACTGCCGGGGATTTCAGCAGCACCATCAGACATCCCTTTTTGTGTGTTGTTGGGTCGTGAATAGACCCCCTGACTCTCGCTGCCTTACGTCACTGACATTGTATAACCATACTGGCACCATGAGTTTAAATTTAGACTGTGTTGCTGCAGGTGACGTCACAACTTTGCGAGAGACAGTCCCCAAGAGCTCCCTCAGGTCCTGGGAGGGATGCTGGTCACCAAGGACCCCAGCAGTCTGTCTCTAGGGATGTGCTGCCTGGTATGTTCCCACTCTGGTCAAAGTCCTTCTGCTGAAGGAAAATCATCTATCCACAGGCCAGCTCCGAAGCACTGCAGCTTGGAGCCCATCGGACAAACCATACTGCTAGGATTTTCTTGCTGACTCTGGGTCAGCTTTCTATGTAGACATGAAGAATCTCTCCTGTTATCTGAGTGGCACGTTGATAGCATGTCTCTAAAAACCTTTGGCTGGAATGTGGTCCCTCACATCATCTATGCAGTCGGCTGGCCTCAGAAAATCATGAACATTTAATTTGTATTTATCATTGCCATGTGCATTTCAATTTTAAGACCCACTTCTTTCCAAAGATAATAGACTGCAAATTATTACAGAATATTTTATGAAGCAAGCTTGTGTCAAGAAATCCTACATCAGTTAAACATTAGTGCCATAAGAAGCCCAAAATTAAGATAGCCCATTAACTTGTTCAATTATTTATTCATTCTCTCTCTATAGGTGACTGGCAATATTCTGGACACTAAGAATGCAATTATGCATAATACACAGGTCCTGCCCTTGAAGAACTCCAGTCTACTGGGGCAGGTCGGTTTTGTCAAGGAAAACACTTAAATAGTCTCCTTTCTAAACAGTAAATCTCTTCACTTCTGTTCACTTTTCTAAACATCTATGGTATCAAAGGTAGAAAAACAAGAGAAGCATTTGAGGTTTCTGATAAGGAGATGTTGGGAATCAGTTCAAGTTCAAGCTTCAATTCCATACTTCAAATCCTGTAAGTTGGCTGGTCCAGCTCCCTAAACTTTGAGGGTTCACTGTTAGGTTAAACTAAAGGAGTCACCAGCCCACTTACTAGTTTCAAGCTAAGGAGTCTGGATGTGATGGCCATAAGCACCGTGCAGAAGCCTTGAACATGCTAAAACAGAGAGTCACTAACACAAATATAATAAAACCCCAAAACCTCTTCCCACTTCCACAACAAGTCATGTTTGGACTTAAAGGTTTCACGATTTTCTAAACATCTCTCATTTGATACGACCGGCCATGCTGATGCATTACAGGCCACCACGGCAGCTCAAGGTCGTGAGGGTGCTTGCCATTTGCTCCTCTAGCCTCCTCCAGATCCCAGCTCTAATGGGACAGGGTGCATCTCTGGCCACACGAAAGCCTTCTGGGCTCCATTCCTCCATTCGACAGATATTTAATAAACCCCCAACTGTGTCCTGCCATCATTACAGGCACCAAGACCATAGCAGTGGACAAAACAGACAAGGATTCTTGTCCTTGTGGAACCCACACGGGTGGGGAGAAACGGCCAATAAGCAAATAAAACACAGTGTGTGTCCCACTGCAGGATAAGTTATGTTCGTAAAAATCTATCAGCAAAGAGGAAGAGGAAGTCCAGGGTGGGGAGGGAATTGAGATTTTAATATGGTCAGGAATGGCGCCACGGGAAAGGTGACATGGGAGCAAAGTCTTGGAATGTACCCCATGGAGACACCCACAGCTCCAGCCCCAGCTGTCTCCTTGCTCCTGCCTTCATAAAGCAGCCCCACGAAGAACAAACGTTTGCTGAGTGCATCTTACGGGCCAAGCATGTTCCATGTAGGAGTTCAGCTCGTCCTCGCATCCCTGTGGGTCACTTGCTGCCAGCAGTGTTTACCCATAAAGACGTTGTCGAGGAGGAAGCTGAACTGATTTCCTGAATTTGGTCACAGTCTGTATAGTAGGGCAAGGATACAAACCCATGCATTTCAGATTCCAAACTCATATCCTGCTTGTCTGGGTTTTGACTTGACCGGCTGATCCTTGCGTTCCTCGAATCTTAACACGCAGCTTGACCTAATTCCCTCCTAATCACTCCATTCATAAAATTTCAATACTTGTTTTCTGTCTCCTTGTAGGAAACAGAGCTGCCATCTGGCAGAGCAGTGCGAGAGGAGAACACTGGGATCTCCACACGGGGTCCCGGAGCTATGGCCACAAAATGGCAGAAAACAAGAATAATGAAGACATTATTGACATTATTGACATTAATGAAGACATCAATGACAAAAGCAATGAGCTATTTTACACATCTGTTATGTTCAAACTGAGTCCTTCCTATTGGCCAGGCACTGCGCTAAGAGCATTGCATGGGTCTGTCCACAGTATTCGTAAGGCCTGGGATAAGGATGGTACTAGCTTTTAAATATATTATCTGATTTAAATATATAATCCTCAGTACCTCCTGACGTTTCAGAATATGGAATTTCCTCATTCCATAAGTGAGGAAATTAAAGCTTATAGGAGTCAAATAACTTGTCCCCAGCACCCGCAGCTAGTAACAGAGAAGACCCATGGCTCTACCATGATGCTAATCTCCAGAAGTTGGCAAACTTTTTCTGGAAGCGACCAAAGAGTAAATATTTCAGGCTTTTCTGTCCTGCCCTTTCTATCTTTGGGGAAGGAGAGCAGCCATCGACACTATGTAAATGAACGGGCATGGCTGTGTTCCAACAAAATGTATTTATAAAACAGGCCAGCCTTCGCTCAGGAGCCACAGTGTGTTGACCTCTGCTACAACCAAAGGAAGGAGAAGGCCATTCCTTTCCACTCAGCACCGGCATCAGTATCAAGTAATGTGATCATTTTTTTGGAAAGTCCTTGTATTGACATATGGCTTAAAGAAATGGTAAGCCATAAAAAATAATCTCTACTTCGGCTTGTAAATTTCTTAGAGAGTATCACATTCTTATAAACTTGAACACAGTATCACCAAGATTAAGATGCTTCTCTACTATGACATTTCATCCTTTAACATCTGTTTTAATAAAGATCTCAGCGGCAGGGGGGAGAACTGCTCTCTCCATTCCTAGGGGCAGGCCAAGTCCTCATTTTGAAAGTAGAAAATCAAGCAAATGAGAAGCTACATGCCTTTCTGGCCTCCAGGGCGATGAAACCAGGCTGTGGATTGCTTCGGTGAATCTGGTTAAAGAAAATCTGGGCTCTGCTCAGAGACCTCTACACAGAGCATAAAGGAGTCAGTGCCGACCACTGCCAGCGGGCAAAAACAGAACCTGAAGAACCGGACTATGGCTACTGGTTGGTTTGGCTCAGCACTGAGATGCATTTTCAAAGCAGCTTGAGAAACACCACTCACTGCTTCTGCGAGTGCAGTCATTAAGTGATCTCTCACTCACGGGCTGCAGGTACCCCCATTTCAGTGCATGTGATAACTAGAGACTCGGGCATCTCTCTCTGATACTTTCCAAAGGGAACTGAAGAAGAAATGCAGGCCAACCATGCTTGCCCTTCCAGATTAGAATGACAAATATTTAAACCTGTTATTCAAGAACTTTGTGAGAAGTTAATCATTCCGTAAACAGTACAAACATACTTTCATGAACCTTGCCCAGAAGCTCTTCAGTCATAAAAGAACAACACTTCTTCCTATTTACATCAGCCTGAAAGGAGGACAATTTTCTACCTCTGGGCCAAGCACGTTATGATGTTTACTGTGGCTCCACTTTTTGTTTAATTACATGGAACAAAGAGAAACTTTTCACTATTAAATAGAACTGAAATTCTACCTTTTAACTTAAACAACCCACTGAAAGGACCTACAAGTAACATTAGTGGTACAAGACAGACACAAGCTTACAATTTTATTACTTAAAAAAAAAATTCCCAACTTCACATAGTTGAAATGAAACATGACCCTTGTTAGCTTCATTTTGGCCTGGTGTGAATTCCCACCTGGCAAATTATTACAGCAAGATCTGATTCTGGTCTCACGGATGGTTAAACAATAAAGCCCTGGAATGCAGAGCCCAGAACAGGTGTTTGATGCTGTGGCCTAGAGGTAGCAGGGGGCCAACAGTGAGGCCTCGGATCAGATTTAACCTGGAAGCTGCCAGTTTCTGGCAAGCTACGACTCCAAGACTTGCTCTTTTTTTTTTATTCTCAAATATTTGATGGGCAGGAAAATTTCTCAGAAGGCTGAATGTATCTGGATGCGAGTTTATTCACATTCTAAGAAAATGACTCCAAAAGCATTTCTTGTACATTTCCCTCTGTGCACTACTCATCCTGGCGCTGGACTCTCACGGTTAAGGGTGAAGAGCTTCTTTCTATCACTTTTCCATGAAATAGATTTCTCTTGTTCTTTCCTCAGCATATCTATAAACAACTGGGATAATAATGCCATTGCTTTCAACTTCTGAGAACCCGATTCTCCTTTACATCTTTAAAGATTACATCTCAACCTTGTGGTTCACCTATTAGCTCCAAATTTATAAGACCTCTCCTAGTATGTAAGGCAGAGCTCTGGAGTCTGCACTTCAGTTATGACACTACCTGTTGCTTGATCTTCAATTATTTAAATTATCTACTTATTAATTTTCTTATTTGTAAAAGGAAATAATTTTACACTGTGTATCATGTTCGATAGATGACCATAAATGGTAACATTAATATTATGTTACAATAATATTATTATCAGGGAATTATTTTCTGCTGAATAGAGTATGAGACAGGATAAACATACATATCTGCACATATCTAGGTCAAAACAGATGTCTCTCTCTCCAGGCTCCTATAAATGTGGTAACTTCCTGAGGCCCCTAAAACACTATGAGCCACAGTGGACGAAAGTGCCCTGCTACAAACTTGAAGCTTGGGAGTTCACCATGAGGAAAAAAATGTGGGAACTGGGTCAAAGGAGCTGGGTTCTTTCCTGACACTTGGGAGTTCCACAGGAGATTCGCTCAATCTCATGAAGCCTTAGTTGTTTATTTTATAAGAGTTTAAGATTGCCTGCCTTAATAGCTGAAAATACAGCTACTTTAAAGGATTGTTGTTTGGAGTAAATGAAATCATGTATATGGACATAGTCTGTGAACTGAATACAAGGTATGGTGTTTTCAAGTGAAGTGTTTATGTGTTCATGTGTGTGTTTACTATGTCATATTCTACGACGTCAATAAAATGTACTGTGTATATCACTCAACTATGTGA
The DNA here is from genome assembly GCA_028533885.1 of Nasua narica. Classification (NCBI taxonomy): domain Eukaryota; kingdom Metazoa; phylum Chordata; class Mammalia; order Carnivora; family Procyonidae; genus Nasua; species Nasua narica. The sequence continues at coordinate 51,304,238 of CM052807.1, forward strand.
TTAGATCTGTAAATACACCTCAAGAAACCTAGTTTATTAAAAATCCAGATTGACCCAAACTATGTAATTTATAGGACAATATAAGTCTTCCAAAAGCATTCACAGAAACTCCCTTAAAACTACAAACTTCCTTGTACAATATCGTTCACTTCAGAAAGGTCTGAGTCACACACCGCTTTTATAGAACAATCTATCGTAGGAAGTAACATACACTTGTGGTGTGTGAAATACAGGTAGCCATGTATGTATGCTAATGTGCATTCACAGTTCTAGAATTCAAAAAGCACTTAAGCAAATCTTCCCTTATCCCCATTTCAAATCTTTCTCCACTCTGTGAATACAAGAAGAAAGAAGAAAGGGAAGAAAATGCAAACTATTATCTTTTTGGCGAATTAATGCACAATAAGAAGCTTCTGTATTTAACTTTCATATGAAATAGAGTATTAACTGTTTGGAAGTTCAGGCTGGTTATTTAAGGGTGGAGTAATGTTTTATTCATTTGCACCTTGAGCATCACACTATGATTGGTTGGGGCTGTTTTATAAGTGTGGTTGAAAAATGAATGAGGTTAGAAGTATCAGAAACTAACATGGTAACAAGGGTAAACCTAAAAATCAATTGATCCAAGTCAGAGGTGGAGATAATAAGACCCACTTTGACCACCAGGAGAACTACCCAGCCGGGGGTGTGGGTGTTTCCCCTTGCAGGAGCCTTCATTCCAGACCTGGCTTCCTTCCCTCCCAGCCTGGTACAGGCAGTCACAGTCAGATTTTCCATCTGGGCCTAAGAGGCCTTTCAGCCAAAGCCAAAGACTCCCCCAAGGAACTCTAAAGCAATTCCTAAAAAGTTAGAAAAACCACCCTCTCCGTACCGTCCCACAAGCATGCCCATCTCTAGGACCTGAATTCTGTCACTTCGTCCATAAACCACCACGGTCTATGGGGCAAGCATCTGCACTTCTGAAGCAAAGGCATAATGGACAATCCACTAGTTACTGATGCCCCTTTCCTCTATTCCATGCATTAACAGGCATTTGCTTTGTCATGTGTCCAGTGTTCTTGAAGTCTCTACAATATTCTTTTATGAAGTATCTGTTGTGTGGGGTACTATGAAAGAACATACAAAAGTGGTGGTCCCAAATCTCACAAGAGAGGACAATCCAAGAGTATGGATGATATTTAAAGATTACTAAAATTTCTATGACTAAGTCACTGGTTTAGTGGTAACCATCTGGCAATATATATAAATGTATCAAGTCAACACGTGTACACCTTCAACTTATACAATATTATATGTCAATTATATTTCAATAAAGATGAAAGAAAAAAAAAAGTCAGTGGTCTGAGATACACTTCCCTGTGTGGAATCCAAGAGAAAAGGAAAGAAAAGGATTCCCTTATAAGGACGAGGGGTCTTGACAGAGGGAGGCTGAGATGGCCCTACTTCAGTCCACTCCCACCCTCCAGGCAAAGCCATAGCCGGCTGCTCAGGGCCTGGGCTGCTGACATCTATGCTTTAGTTGTTCACCTCTGTTAGCAGAGGTGCATGTCCTAACCTCCTTCAGTGCAGTGTTCCAGAACAATGACCTGCTAGGGCAGGGTTGCAGAACCAACGGAGGAAGAGAAGGGCCGGGAAAGGAGAGGCCTGTACCTATGCTGTCCTGCTTTCCTTCAACTTAGATTCCTCCAATCTCCTCATTTGCACAAGGTAGACTGAAATAATGACTTGCAGCTACCTAGCCTAGCTTATGGTATTTTTCACATATATTTTTCCATTTAGGCTCGTCTGAATCCAAATTACACTCTCCAAATTTTACTTTCAAATTGTGGTTTCCAAGACATTCGCTGTTCATCATTTAGGACTTAATAGGCATGAACATTCATTTTTTATTAACTAATAGACTTCTGTGATATTAAGGCCGTGATTATAGTGCAGTGAGTGACTGCCCGAGATTATCCTCATCTCGTGCCCCAGGCCACCCCACAGACTGGCCAACTGAGCTTCAGCCCACCAGCACCCAATCTCCCCTTCAGCTCACTTCATTCAGCACAGCTCTGTTCCGTTCCATGTGTCTGTGATCTACAATCTCTAAGTTTAGAACACATTCGCTCGAGTCCCCCAGGAGAGTCCTACTGCTTTCCTTCCTGGTCACCTTCTTCACACAGCACGGTCACTCCCAACCACAAGCCCTGACCCCAAGCCTGGGGCAACTCTGGGCCCCTCCTCACCTGGGCACTGCCCTCAAGAGCAGCCCTCACCGGACAAGGCCTAGCTTCTAGATCTCACACCTCTTCTGACTTCAGGCCTCGAAGGGCTGGATGGAACAGTTTGTGCCAGCATAGCAAGGGCAAAGAGACAAACGAGCTGGGATCAAATATTTCTGTCCTTATTCCGTCATATTCTGAAGGACAGAACCTTAGTCAACTTCTGAAACCCCGGAGTGGGTTATTACACCAGCAGGAAGCCTCAGGCTGCAGGGCAATGGAGGTTTGTCCCACTGAAGCCTGGAGACGTGGGGAGGAAGAGCAGAGCCTGACAGACTCAGCGTTCAGTACGGCGCGTAACACGGAAGACGCCATGTTTAAAAGCACTGGAGTGCCTCTCTCAAGTAGGAAGACTTACTCCTCACTCAAATCTTCGCTCTTTCCGCTGGTTCTTCTCCAGTGGATCTCGGACCTTCACTTGCTCTCCAGATCACCTGGTGATAACACTTTACTGCCTCTTCGTGTAATAGCCCACTGCATTTCTCCTTTTCCTTTCATTGGACTCATTATGATAAAAAGAAAACCTTCTTTTAAGATGGCATGATAGAAATCCATCAAAAATGGATTCAGAGCTAAAACTAAACAATAATAGAGTGGTCTAGGTAATTAGAGACCTGGGGCACTTGACCATGGAACTGAAAACTGCCTCTCAATCTATTTCTTGGGTTTTTAGTTAAGTGTCTCTTTGCCAAGCCCAAGGTGCTTTTCGCATTTCTCTAATTTATTATACAATGGGAATTTGAAGAAAAAAAAAATCAAACTAAAAAACAAGTATCTGGCTTTGCCTTGTTCCTGGGTTTTCCACGATTTTTGTGACTTGGCCCTCTCAAAATTGAGTTACTTGTGTCCTCTTACATGGTTCAATCTTGTCCCATCGGTGCCAGCTCATGGCCTTAGAGGGTGTGAAATACCTTCTCTATTTGGTACCAACCACCTGGGGGGGAATCTTACCTGTGCTCTGAGCCCCTGTTTCGATCCTCAGCTTCAGCCAAAGTAATGAGTCTCCATCCATGACTTCACAGGGACAGGTCAACTTTGGACCTGTTCTCATTGGACTGCAACCTCTCTTCCGAAGCTGCCTATACAACAGCTCTTTAAAGAGGGAGGTCTGGCCTTGCTCTTGCTGCTGGGGGCCTGTTTCCTCCTGACATACAGCATACACTCCTTCTTACTGCTTTCCCTGGAAATTCTAAGCATCAGTTGTTCCTGCCGCTTATGAGGACATCCCCTTATCTCACAGCAGAGACCCCACACAGATGCTTCCCGAAGCACTTCCTGGTATCTATCACCAGGCCCCTCAGACAGCCTGTCCCTATGGCAAGTGCACTGCCTTACTTTCCCCTCCCCACCATGGGACCCCTCTCCCCTCTCCCTTTCCCTAAGGAGACCATCCTATTGAAAAAGAGCAGATATAAGTGGTCACATTCCAATGCATGACAAAAATCCTTGTTTAAAATCTGCAGGAGAAAAAAAAAGCGTGTTTCCTCACGGTTATTCTGAATCACAAAACACTAAACTTTGGAGCTGAAAAAGACCTTAGAGATCATGTAGCACAATGATTACTGGGGTTTGAGATTTCTCAAACCTGTAAAATTTCCAAGAAAGTGGACTTGGATGGAGAAGGAGGGCTGTGCACCCCCTGTTGCTCTTACCATCTTGTCATAGGAGGATATTTTAATACCAAAAATATAAGGCAGGCATAATTTCATAATTAAAAAAACACACAGATAAAAAAAAAAAAACACAGATAAAACTTTATGAAAAACCCACTACCCTGTCTTTCTCTCCCCTCATCCTCCCAATTTGGCCACAGATCAGGGAAAAGTCTGTCATGGAGATCTAAGCAACACTTAGAGACTACTGAGCAAGGCTGGTCCTCTGGTTTTACTGGTAGGAAAATGATTCCCCCAAGGCTGCCAGGCAGTAGGGGATAGATGGGGCTGTGCTGATTCCCAGTTCATCTTCTTCCTACTGGATTGGCTAAGGTAAGCTTGTGCTGATATCGAACGACTGCTCTGATTTTAATATTTGGCCAAACTTTGATTTACTCTCAAATAATCATCACTCTCCTCCAGCAAGTCTGAAGAAGCCTATGCATAGATGGCTCCTCAGAAGGGGCTCCCAATATCAGATAACGGGAGTGGTATTACTTCCAAGGTACTATTTCTCATTTTGCATCCTGAGAAAGAAATACTGCAGTATTGCTCCGACAGCGATCCATGTAAGATTAAAAATTTCATCTCAAATTGATAGGTATGACTTGAAGGTAATCCTCAAAATAAAAAATGGTGTGGGGGGGTCAACATTTTTCCAGTTTTCCACGTCTGATGCATCCATAAGCTTAGGGATTTTGTAACACAAATGGCATCTTTCTAAGAGTAGAGTAATTTTGTATATTTCTTTCTTCCCTCCAACACATGGTATCTAACTTCTTCTGTGGTCTCAACTACTCTTGATCAATGCTATCCATAATACTGGTTCTGCCTTCATTTATCCTTACCTGCTTCCTCTTTCCACTCATTCATGTTTTCTTAAAGTAGCTTAGGAATTTGCTCTTTGGCACTGAAGTGAATAAATCACCCTTAATCTGGCATGTAAATGGATATCTGATCACATCCTGTGACTTCATTTGAGAGCTCTCAACAACTATTTCTGCTTCACTGATTCAAAGAAATTTTAGTCCTTTGAAGCATTCTAATGTGGTTTTTATAAAACACAAAAAAAGTAGCCATCAAATTATATGCCTCTCTGGAGAGAAGAATAAGAGATCAAAATTTCTGTTAAAAGAAAGTGATTTAAGCCCCAAACTCTCCAGCCTGTTCAAAAAGGAAATCCATAAAACAGTCATTTATCACCAGAAGAAAAGATTATTCCAATTTCTTTTGGTGGTGAAACTCTGACCCTAAAGCCATGCAATGATAAATAGCCTATTCCTGCCCCTTTTATCCACAGATTTCAAAGTGCAAGTGAGAGGAAGGTGATATTTTGGGTCTTATCTAAGTTAGGATGGAGGGAGAACAGAAGCCAGAAGATTTGAGTGGCTTGTTCATTGTTAGGCATAAAAGTAGAGATAAAAGAGCACTTGGTCTGACTTATTCTGGGCTTTTCTTGTAAAATAGCCAAGTTAGCCCCTGGGCCTGATGGGAGTCACCCAGGCTTCAGTGAGGGTGGACATGACTTCTGTGATATTCATGGATGGAATCTAAGGCCAAGATTTGGCTCCATATCACTTGAAACAAACATTTAATGAGTAGAAAGTTCGACTTCCTCAGAAGACTTACCCATTCAGTTTTTTACCTCCTTGTCCTATTGTTTACTAAAGTTTCTGAGACAACACAGATGTCTACATAAAATGACAATGGATATTGGGGCACCTGGGTGGCTCAGTGGGTTAAGGCCTCTGCCTTTGGCTCAGGTCATGATCTCGGGGTCCTGGGATCGAGCCCCACATGGGGCTCTCTGCTCCGCAGGGAGCCTGCTTCCTCCTCCTCTGCCTGACTCTCTGCCTACTTGTGATCTCTCTCTCTCTGTCAAATAAATAAATAAAATCTTAAAAAAAAATGACAATGGATATTATCAAACTTCCATTGAGGACACTATGTATATGTTTTCCTCAAAGCCCCTGGATACTTAATGCTGTGGAAAATGGCTCCTTTTTGTCAAGGTCAGTAATGTAAGGAGAGTCATGTAGAGAAGATTCTTGTGTGTATAAAAGGCTGGGGAAATATTCTTCCTCATCGCCAAAGCCAATGTCTAACCTTAATAAATGCAACAGGCAACATCCAGTGTTTTCACACTTTCCCAGGGATGCCTACAGGACATGCAAACTTCTCTGTGTCCCCCAGGAAGCCTCCAGTCCCTCTAAGGAGTTCAGCACAGTTTATAAATATTGACAAGTTTTCTATGAAAATGGAAACCTTCTCTGGAAAAGATTTTACCCAGCAGCGACCAGCTGCCCCACCTTAATGGAAAATAGTGGATAGTTCGGCTGAGAGCTGCTGAAACACTCGGAAAATGATAACTGAATGTCAATACTGCAATGCGTACATGCAGATACTTGGGGAGAAAAGAAAGCTAGTCATCTCCTTAATGAAGATCAGCTCATTGACACTGATTTTGGATGACTCTGCACCACGTTTGCAAAATGGAGCAAAACTGGAGTTGGTTCTAAGAGGCAGGCACCTGTTCTTGGAAATATTGAGGATATCCTCATATTCAGAACTTTGATTTTAATCCAAATGAGCTTTATTCCTAGTGGAAAAAGGGACAGTACTTTGTCTATTTTAGAGAAAAGAAAGAGAAAGGTCGGGGTGCCTGGGTGGCTCAGTTGGTTGAGCATCTTGGTTTTGGCTCAGGTCATGAGCTCAGGGTTGTGAGATGGAGCCCCATGTTGGGCTCTGTGCTTGGTGCAGAGTCCGCTTGGGATTCTCTCTCCCTTTCATCCCCCACCCGCTTGTGCATGCGTTTTCTCTCGCTCGCTCTAAAACAAACAAACAAACAAACAAACAAATAAACAAACCTTTTTAAAAAGTCAAAGAAATGTCTATTTAAGATATGGCAACCCAGGAAGACCCAGAGATGACATGATTCCACTTTTAGGGAAACACACCAACCCTGGCGAGAGGAACCCCTTATTTTAACCTAAGATACCCTACAAACAGATGATGACAATATTAAGGGCTTAATAATGTTTACACAAGGGTCTCTTCCAGAAAAATGACATTTAACCTCTTGTTTAAAATTCCAGCCCTTTATTTCCTCAGAAATTGTTTTCTTGTTTCTAGATTAGGAAAATTTGCTGCACATGCAATTCCTTGTCCCCCAGAATCCCAGATTCCTGAGGATTTATATCTCAGGACTCTCAGAAGTACACGTCCTGATCACGAAATGGAGTTGAGCTGAAAGTAGGTTACTGTGTTCTGAATTGCTCCTTCTTTTCACTTATGAAAAATACTAGGATGTTACTATCAGAAAAACAATGTAGCTTGGAAGGTGAGAGGTCCTTCAGTAGTCAAAGATCTGCATTCCAGCTCTATCCATCTTGGGCAAGTTCATTAACTTCTTAGCATCCAGGTGTTATATTTTTGTTAAACAAGGTAATGCCATCAGCTACCTAGGGAGCTGATATCAATCAATTAACACTTATACATTTTTTATTGACCACATACAATACAAAACGCTTTCTGAGTTTTTTAAATGATTATGTCATTTAATGTTCACAATGTCTCATTGAGTTGAGTGCTATTATCTTCATTTTATACAGATGAGGGAAGTGAGGCTTTGAAATTATCACACTCATCCTTAAGCCAGAATTCAAACACGGGCCCCCTGACTTCAGTGGGGAGCTATGGATTGCTACAAAAACAGTGTGAATGAACTGATAACATAAATATTATATGTTTAGCATAGTTAGTGACATATAATAGAAGTTCACTAGAAATTTTGATACGATTAACGTTAACTAGTGTTTATCAGCAGTTAAAGTCTTTGAGGGCAGACACCGAGACTCATTTCTGTAGCCTCAGATTCTAGTACAGAATGCAAACGTGCTCTGAGAAGACTTGTTAGGTGAAGATGAATATGGCTTCCACTTGGAATCATCTGCACTACAGAGAAGAGCTGACTGAAGCCACTTTCAGCTGGTCTAAGCAAAAACGTATCTAGACCAGACACTGAGTCCCCTTTGCCCTTCATATTCTCTAATACTGGCAAGGCCTCATAAGCCTGCTGTCTCATAGCAATACAGAATACAAAGAATTTGTGTTGTATTTTTGTCCTTAACAAATAGTATTTATCAAGAAATAACCTCCTTGGGCGCCTGGGTGGTGCAGTTGGTTGGGCAACTGCCTTCGGCTCGGGTCATGAACCCGGAGCCCCGGGATCGAGTCCCACATCGGGCTCCCAGCTCCATGGGGAGTCCGCATCTCACTCTGACCTTCTCCCTTCTCATGCTCTCTCTTTCCTAATAAATAAATAAATAAATAAAATCTTTAAAAAAAAAAAAAAAGAAAGAAATAACCTCCTTACTAAATGGCGCAGAAGACACATACAGAATATTAAGGACTGCCCTCTCTCCTTAACCAAGTCAAAACAAGAAGGTGTAAAGACTTGGAAAACTGTTAGATACTTGATTTGGGGGTAATCGAAGGTTATGAAATTAATTCCTAATTGTGTCTTTAAATTTTTAACTCAATATCAATTAATAAAATTAAAATCTATTGATATTTATATTAATTTAAAAATAAAATCTAAAGTTAATTAAAATTCCTGCCCAAAGGATACAAAAATGCAGATTCAAAGGGGTACATGCACCCTGGCGTTGTTTATAGCAGCACTGTCAACAAGAGCCACATTATGGAAAGAGCCCAAATGTCCATTGACTGATAAGTGGATGAAGAAGATGTGCTGTAAACACCCACACACACACACACACACACACACACACACACACACACAGGAATATTACTCAGTCACCAACAAGAATGAAATTTTGCCATTTGTAATGACATGCATGGAGGTACAGTGTATTATGAAAGTGAAACAGGCCAAAGAAAGACAAATACCATATAATTTCACTCATATGTGGAATTTAGGAAACAAAAGAGATGAACATAGGGAAGAGGGCAAGAAGCAAACCATAAGAGACTGTTAATGATAGAGAAAAACTGAGGGTTGCTGGAGGGGAGGTGGGCCGAGGGGATGGGCTAAATGGGTGATGGGCTTTAAAGAGGCCACTTCTTGTGATGAGCACTGGGTGTTCTATATAAGTGATGAATCACTGAATTCTACTCTTGAAACCAATACTACAGTATATGTTAACTAACAGAATTTAAATAAAAATATGAAATAAACATAAAATTCAAAAAATAAAAAAATAAAATTCCTAACTCAGTATTAATAAATAAAAATAATGATTTCCTTATAATATTTTGGTTTAGGATACTGCCTTCTACAAAAGTTCATTCTACATGACATTCATACTACGTAATTTTAAGAAGTTTACTAAAATCTTTATTTTAAAAATGAGAAAGCCTACAAAAAAGTAGGTACAAAAAAGCTTCATATCTTGCTCAAGGATACACAATGAATAAATGGCAGAACCACTTAGGGGATGTTTCCAGGTATCTAAAAAGAAATGCAGCCTTGAACACTGATATCTGAATAAGACAAGAGAGGAGACGAACTTCGGCACAGTTCAAATATTCAGAGATAAGTGGCATCATGTAATCACATATGGCTGAATACCCTTTATCATTTTAACCATTTTCTTTCTCAAGGACAAATTTTCTTGAGATTGTACCTATTTTTTAAATTAAAAGAACAGAGAAAGGAAGAGAGACAGAAAGAAGGAAGAAGAAAGAAATTAATTATACTCTTGCTACTTAACATAATTAGTAATTTTATGCAAACCAAATACTTCTAGAAAATTACTACCATTATGTGAAATGAAATACAGATATTGGAGTAAATGGTTGCCACTGAAATCCTGAATATACTCCAGTCAATTCTTCACATCTAACGGTCAAGCTTCCAGCTGGAGGTAAGCCACTCCAAGCCAGAGTGAACCCGCGCAAGCTGGAGCTCACCCACACCTCTCTGCGGCTGTTGTGAGAGCTGAGGTAATAAACGCCTCAGCTGCACAAGGACCTAATCGTGACACACGCAAAGGACCGTCCCTCTGGAACTATCCATGTCGGTGATGGAAGGCAGGTCTCGTAAAGAGGAAATCACGAGCAATAATTACCTAGGCATGTAAAGGACTCTCTCGGCCACCACAAAACCCACCCTGAAGAAGAGATTGCTGGCTGGAATGAACGGGAAAACCAGGAACAACAAGCCCACTAAAACTTCCTTGTGCTCCAGTCTCTGAAACACACAATAGTGAAGGACAAATTAATTTTTTAAAAATTTCACTTCAGTCGGCATTTAACCATCTCTTTCATTCTCAAGTTCTCATTGACGGAATGAATAAATCAGACCAATGCAAACCCTCGGATCAGCGTGCTGAATTCATCAGAGAAAGCCCTCGGGCGGAAACCTCTGGCAAGTCACACGTTCGCCACCCAGAAACCTGATAATTGCACATGATCAGTAACCATTACTCCCTGTTCTGGGCCGGCCCTACAGCAACCCTACTTCTTGGCTCTGGTCCCTTTCAGAATCTCTGTGCCCCCAGACAACTGATTTCCAGAGAGCAAAGCAGCTTAACAGAATCAAGCTCACTAAGGCATCACGGAGAATTATTGTCCTCTCAGAAATAGAATGCATTAAACACACACACACACCCCCCCCCCCCACAACGAACCTACACAAAGCTCACCGGGAGCTTAGCATAAAGCTTGGCATAAAGGAAATTAAATGCAAATAGTAAAATTCAGGAAACCAGTGAGAGAGATCATTAAGGCTGAGAAATTTTTAGCTCAATTAAGCCAGTATTTTTTCCATGAAACTTTTCGGCATCAAAAGTCATTAGAGCAATTCATTAAATTGACAAAACGCCTTTCTCTAATATTATATATTAACTATAGATATTAATTTGTCAAGGTTTTTTGTCACTTCTTTTTTTTTACTTTTTCTGTTACTTCTAATTAACAGAAAAAAATTATTTATTACTAATAATTTGTTATAATGGACACTGTAAAAGTTAGTTTGTATTTCCATAACTGTCTATGATATGGACACATTTGAAGACAGGCCTATTTAAAACAAACCTTAAAATACGGATGACATTATTTTTTCTTTTTAAAACAGTTTAAGAAAACCAAATAGAACCTTGCATATTATAGTTATAACTATTTCTTACAAACATTTAAAAGTATCTTACTTTTAATAATTGTATAAGATTAAATAAAAGTTTTAAAAATATAAATAGAACTTACCAATACAAACTACTAATGCTTTAAGTGGACAAAGTAAAAGATTTTTAACATCTTGAGAAATTTGTCACCCAGATTTTATCAAAATCTTTGTTTTGATGACTATAACATATAGAGTAATAAAATTTTGGAGAACAATTCCATATGAATAAATGTGATTTGAACAATTTCCCTTAAATAATTAATGGTTCTGTAAGTTATTATCTCATTTTTTTTACCTAAAGGAACCATATTCCTTAGAATTAAAAGATGAAAGGGGAAAAAAAGCTTTCATAACAAGCCTTCAACTGAAATGTATGCAATAGGATGATGTTATATTTTCTCTGACCCACTAAAATTGAGGAAAAAAAGGTGAGAAAAGTAACAAGTTCATTATATTTAAAAGCTGCAATCTATTTTTTTAATTTAGATTATACTTTGAATTTATAAAGTACATTTTATCTCAAGAACTTAAAGTTTACATAATTTAAAGAAGAATAACAGCTTCCTAAGAATCCTGTGACTCAAGGGCAAGTATTTCTTTGCTAAAACTGAAAATGAATCCCAGAGAATGAGTGTCTTGCCCAGTGTTCCTCATGAACTCTCGGCCTATTACTGAGTAGGAGGTTGGTATTCTAGTTCTGTGGGTGCACTTTTATTTTTTAGCTATAGTTGACTCCTTCTTTCAAGCCTCTCAAAACGTGAAATATTTTTTACAAAAGAATTCGCATATTGTCCCATAGAAAGTTCTGAAGAGAACTTAATTGTTCTGTTTATTAATCCTATAGAATTAAGAAGAAAAGAGTATAAACAGAACTCAGACCAGGCCCTTAGCCACGTCCCCGATAGTGTTACCTGCAGTGAGCCACCTCCCTGGCTGTCCTTAAGGTCAGGAGAGAATAGTCCCCACGGGGGAGCGGAAGGAGGCATCACTTTCATACCTCCAATCTCACACCTTCTTTCCTGAGCAAAGGCTGCCTTCCTCACTCTAGTGGCCAGGGGTTTATGTCCTTTACCCAGCAGAATCCCCAGTGCTTCAGAAGCCCCTAGGTTGGGAGGAGGCAGGTGTCAGGTGACCCGCAGCACCCAACTCCGTGCCTGCCCCCTCCCTCTCCCTCTCCCAACCCTGCAGGGGCAGGACCCCCCCAGGGCTCACCACTGCTACTGGGGACAGGGAGATGAGGGTGACAGTCAAGGAGCCCCCAGCCTCCTTCAGAGGACAGACGTGCAAACTGAAAACTCACTACACCGTGTGTTCCTTGTTCCTCCACTAGGTTCTTCAGGCTCCAAGAGCATCTTTATTTCCTCCATGGCCATCATCCCAATTGTAATCACACCTTTATCTGTGTGTTTCCCGGCTTTATAAAATGTCTGTCTTCCCTAGGAGACTGGGAGCCGGGAGCGCGGGGAGCTGGTCAGCTGTGCTCTCTGGTGCATGATCTGTGCTTAGCTTAGTGCCTGGCACTTAATGCGTGCTCAGCAATACTTGCTGAATAAATCATTAAGTGAATAAATCTACCCGGCAGGGAGAAAACTGGATGCAAGAAGGGGAGAAGTTAAGAAGGACATCCTGCTGGAGGTGATTATCTGAGTTTGAAAAAAATGAATGTGTAGGAGGCAGACAAATTTGTTTGTGGTTGGGAAAGGAGGGCAGGTTACTGGCAGAGGAGGAGCTGGTCCCACGGGGAGCTTTTTGTTCAGTTCAGTCGAAGACAGAGGCACAGCACCCAAACTCAATGGAATTTTACTGTTTTATTTTGTCTTGAGAAAAATAATATTCATGACAAATTTTTTATTCTCAAATTAAATTGATCATACCCTTTGTCTTCCCTGCTCCCTATTCAGTTAAGAGAGAAAGAAAATATTCAGAAATGTATTTCTTTAAACGGCAAGTCAATCAATCAAAGTTAGGGGAAAATGTCATGGACAGGACTGAATTTCCTAAAATGACAAAGAGTGAGAGGGTATCCAACTTTGCATGTTGTGGTTCACAGATGTGACAGAATTGGCTAAATAATTTAAAGCTTATTTCGGCCTAACAGAAACTCAAACAAAATATGAGTGGTGGGGGAGGAGAGAAAATTTATGACTTTCCCAAGTACACAGAGTGCATTCAATTTCTAGGAATAGAGGCAAATGGAAATTTACTTATTCAAATTGCAGTAGGGGTAAAGAGACAGGGGAATTAAAAGAGCTAATCATATGGCTATTAATAACATGCATTATTTGATTAACCATGCAACTTCAGAGTTAATTTACTTCTTTGAGCTTTAACCTGATGATCAATAAAACAAAAGAAAGGGTATTGTACCTATGTGTGTGTAGAAAAACTGCGTGATAGATTTAGGATGACAGATGGCAGGCTTGATTCTTTTCTGGCTTGGGACAAAGTAGAGAAGCATGACCCTGAGCTGCAAAGAGATAAAGAGCTCTTCATACCTCTCTGAGAGGCCCTGAGTTTTGTTCAGCTGCTATCTCCACACCACCTCTCTGATCGAGCAGCTAAGTAAGGGAAGAGCAGTGGTTTTCTCAAGACTGTCAGTAACTGCAGAGGAAACGTCACTCTAGAATCCAAGTCTAGCCCGGCAGCTTCTGGTTTATTTCCTCCCCTACTCACCACACTCAGATCACTTTTCAAGACACAGGTCACGGATAAGAGGACATGCACTCTCTCTCTCTCACACACACGCGTGCACTGTGGCCAGTGGTGAGAAGAGAACCCCTTCCTGCCCCATTCAAAACGGATAACAATCCACTGCTCACTGTTCCCTTCCAGAAAGGCAGAGAACGGACCTCATTATAGTAATTTTTTAAAAGATTTAAAAAAAAATTTTAAATTACTTCTATACCCAACATGGAACTTGAACTTACATCCCCGAGATCAAGAGTCCCATGCTTTACCGACTGAGCCAGCCCTCGTTATAGTTATTATCATTATTATCGTATTTTCTCCCACCTCTACAGTTTTCAGGAAAATGGTACAGTGTATGTAGGGTGCGAGTATGTTCTCAGAGTTCCACATATAACACAGTTGTATTTCAATCCTAAAGATTTATTTGGCAGTACTGGGCTCTCACTGCATCTACTTTATCAATCTTCGGAGAAGCTGATGACAGTCGAGCTCCCCTCTTCAGCCCTAGAAGTCAGGCGTTTGCCAAGCTGACAACTGGCATGGCTGCCAATACATATTAGGCCCCCCTTTCTCTTTCTGTATAGGGGTCTACTTCTTCCATTAGACTACGAATTCCTTGAGGGCAGTCACTATCTCATTTAAACTTGTTACCTAGATACCTGGCACACACAGAATTGGCATTCAACTCGTAGGAGCTGTGACAGTAAAGCTCAGTGATGAAAGCTGCATACACACCACCAGCGTTCTCTAGAACAGCCTTCTCAGGGATTTCCTGTCAAGGAAATCTTTTACTTTTGGTAACTCTCTGAAACACGGTATTTGTAACATTAATTTGGGGTGAAAAGTCCTCAGTCTCTGAGCTCCCAAGAGCATCCTGTAAGGGTCTGGCAGTACTGACCAATGGTACTAAGGTTTTTGTTTATTTTTATAGATTTTATTTATTTATTTATTAGAGAGAGAAAGAGAGAGAGCACAAGCAGGGGGAGCAGCAGGCAGAGGGAGAGGGAGAAGCAGGCTCCCTGCTGAACAGAGAGCCTGATGCAGGGCTCGATCCCGGGACCCCAGGATCCTGACCTGAGCCAAAGGCAGCTGCTTTAACTAACTGAGCACTGGTACTGAGGTATTTTAATCAAGACATACATACACCTTCTGCACTGATCTGATTCCATTCACTGCTACTTATGACTCCTCTGTCTTGCCCCGTCCTATGGCTTGTGTGCTCAGGAAATGTGAAATCTTTCACTTCACTGACATTCAATTTTAATTTTTAAAATAATTTATTAAGATTTCCAATCATATTACTACTATTGTCATTGTGAAAGTTCTTTTTAATTGAAGACAAATTATTTGATAACTGGAATCCCTTGTGACTGCAAGTACTGCCTCATCTCTTGTGAGGGGCCTGCTCTGAATTCCAGTTACTGAGTCCGGCAGTGAGTGAGGCTCCTTCTCTGGCTAAGTGACTCCTGAAGGGCGATCCTGCAGCAGCCAATCCAAATCTGCGCAAGCTTAAATAATGACTGAACCTCACAACGACTTTTTAGAGGTATTACTATCCCTGTGGTAAACTGTCATATGTCTTAGACCTTTGGATCCTTCACGAATGACTATAACCATCATCGGTACAAACACCAGGGAGTTAGAGTGATATTTCTGGGAGAAATAGTTCTCAAGGTTGCACACAACCTCAGCTCTCCTTCCTGCAAAACTGGGGAACGTGGGCTCTCCTTGTGCTGCTTTTGTACATTTTAAGAATTCTTTTGTGGCCCAACACCCCTCTGACTGTCCACAGGAAATGCATCAGTGAGTCTCCATTTGAGATCAGAGGCTTCAGCTGATTTAAAACATCATGAACTTTCAATCTACAAAAGCCCTTAGACACTCTCAAGGATGAGGATAATATAGACGGCATTAAATGAATGGAGAACTGGGCCCCAAACACTAACTCAGGAGCCACAAAGGATGATTTCAAGACCAGAATGGGAAGTGCCAAATGAGAAGGACAGAAAGAGCTTGGCTGTTTGGGGCAAGAGGATACTGTCTGAGCTCTGCACAACCGTACCTTGAACTTATGCTCCGAGTTGCCCTCCTGTCTATCTCATCTTCACTGCCGGCTGGGTTTTCCTCTGCATCTTACAGCCCCTCCCTCCTCCACCTCAGTCTGGCAGTGGCTCAGTTCACCCACCCATCTGCAGGCATAGCTCCTGTCTGGGATTCCTCTCCATGATCACAGCTCTCATCCCTTTGCCCCCGGGTGACAGCCCTGTCCTCTGCCTTTTTAGGTTATCTGGCAGGTGTCACTGTGTATGTTGGCCCCACGAACCCCGACCAAATCACTGCAAACGGACCCTTCGCAAACTCACCGGCCCTGTCGTGTGTTTCCTGCCGGGACCCTGTCTGGCAGATCAGCTCAGGGTGGAAGGGCATACAGGGAAGGAAGCCGAGCTGTGGATGTCAAGGAAGGACCAGAGCCCTGGTTGTCGTGAGCTGATAGGAGAGCCGGCTCCAGCCCACCCTTGCCTTGGTCCCATCCTCACATTGTTAGATTTCCATTTGGTGTCAGCTTGTGGCTAAACCACCCTTTTTAAGGCCACAGAGGTTATAGAAAATTTTAAATGCTTATACAGTCATTAAGCCTCTGTCTTTGGCTCAGGTAATGATCCCAAAGTCCTAAGATCGAGCCCTCCATTGGGCTCCCTGCTCAGCGGGAAACCTGCTTCTCCCTCTCCCCCTGCTTGTGTTCCCTCTCTCGCTGTCTCTCTCTCTCTGTCAAATAAATAAATAAAATCTTTAAAAATAAATAAATAAATAAATAACAGTAAAGACAAACATCAACCCGACAGAGCTTTTGATCTGGCTGATGAGGCTGAGCTTGATCTCTCAAAGGCTGAAGGGGACGTCTGGGATTTTCACTGCTCCTGTGGCTTCCCAGCACAACAGACCACTGGTTTACACCCCACACAAGACCTAGAATCTAAACTCTGTAAGAGCAACACCGGAGGCAGGAGGAATTTTGGGGCAGTCTTAAAGGTAGAGAGAATAAGAAAACCCGAAAGCTGATTCTCAGAGCCTCGGTCACCGTGGCCAGATTCGCTGGTGACTATGTATCCAACTAGGAGCCTGAGAGTTAGGCCCAAGGGCAACAGGGCCGCACGGGGAAGGGTCTAAGGACAGTTCTCTCATGACATGAACACTCCCTGCACCTCACAGGTAGGCATGGAAGGTACCAGGGAAGGGCCTTTCTTCCCTAGCTGAAATGGATAGGATAAGCGGAGCTGGGTGGGACAAAAAATGGCACAGGCTCGGGATCTCGACAGCAGAGCTGGCGACCCACACACTCCTTGGCTCAAACTGGGGCGATCATTTCCTCACTTCCATGTGCTCTAAAATTTACTCGTAAATGCACCAGGAGAAAAATGTTAAAAAGGGAAATGAATGAGCAAATTATACCCCCTCAGACAAAAGTAGATTTGTACACTCTGTGTCTTCTCCAAGCCAATTTAAACACGGCTTTCTCCCCCGCCAAGCTTTTCTTCACTAAGAGGCAAAGCCAGATGCACTAATCAACAGAGAGACGAAGACAGATTAAAATCAGAGCATTCGTAAACTGCCATTTTCGGTTTCTGGTCTTTGGGGCTGGACTTCGTTTTTTTGCACCGTGTTTTGTTTGATTTGTTTTTTTTTTGTTTTGTTTTGTTTGATTTGTTTTTAATCAACAGTCTGAATCTTCTTGCCAACACAAGTTCCTGAGATTGAAATTCCTTATCTCACAAGAGCACACAAGTACGTCTCACAGTTAAATCAGGTGGAAGAGTGAAGCTCTCAGATTACTTTCCTCTAATTGAGGATAAATGAATTCGGAGCATTATTTGCAAATGTATGTTACGTTTTGCATGTGTATTTTTAAGTGTTTAAAGAAAAATAAAAGCAAAAATCTTATAAACCCTTAGAAGAGGCATGATTGGTAAATAATCAGTCTAGTGCGAAAGAATGCCATTCATCTAGTTAAGAAAGCGCTAGTAAGGAGTTAAAAGAGAATTAAGTAAATTAGAAAATGTCAAGAAACCTTTCCCCGAGTAGAATGAAACTATTTATAGGAATTTTTGGAACGCAAAAGCTGTATATTTTTTAAAAAGTGAGGAAGACTAGAGGTGCCTGAGTGGCTTAGTCATTAAGCATCTGCCTTCGGCTCAGGTCATGATCCCAGGGTCCTGGGATCCAGCCCTGCATCGGGTTCCCTGCTCAGCGGAAAGCCTGCTTCTCCCTCCCCACTCCCCCTGCTTGTGTCTCTGTCAAATAAATAAATAAAATCTTAAAAAAAAAAAAAAAAGCGAGGAAGACTACCAAGACGGAAGGTCACGTCTGAGCAATTATGGTATGTGCGCTATCATACATGGGAGATGTGGCGGGGGCAAGAACAACTACCTGATAAGTTGTAAATGGTGGAGGATATAGGGAAAACAAGTATCTCTCAAGCACAAACCGTATGCCAGACCTTGGGCTGAAATTTTTCCACTGAAACTTCATGATAATATTATAACATCGGTAATTATCCCCATTTGCACATATAAAAAATTGAGGTACAAAGGGCTTAAGACACAGATCTAAGTTGATACAATTAGTGAGAAACAAGGATTTCAAATTGAGGTCTAGCTCATCCCAAAGCCTGTGCGTGTGTGTGTGTATACACACGCACACGTACACAGTGGGGGGATTTCAGCCTTTCACTGCCTTCTGGTTTTGCGGCAGAAATACACTGACTGCAGATGAGACCCAGCAGTTAGGAGGTGACCAAGTACGGCACTGTGAAGGTAGTCTAGAAAATCACACCCGAGGCCTGTGACAGAAGGCAGCACAGATTCACTCCACCAGATGGACGCACATGCAAGCGTTCTCCGGTCTACGGGGATGCAGCTGGATGTGCAGCAGAGAATGTGTGCAAATCTCCTCGTTCTAACAGCCAGTCTCTGGAAGAATGGCCATATCCCTGTCTACTACACACAGTAGAGTAAGACATCATGTAGCTGAGTGATCCTAGTTACTGAATTCTAAGTCAAAATTATATCTGAGAAGTCTCAAGGGAGGGATAATGATGATTTTTGACATAGAAATCAAATAATGTAATGAAACTGCCCTTCTTAGTAAGGAAAATAAGAAGACATTCGTATTCTAATGATCACAGAAGCACAATGAATAAACTATGTGAAACAAAGACCTTCCAAGTTTTAAATCTACACAGGCTCTGTAACTTGTTACTGCTCTAAGCTCCCATTTTTAATATTCAACCGTTTATCTATGAACTGTTTACACAGGAAATCTTTTAGGAATATAACAATGTGACAACCACTTTTTATATCTATTTTATATATAATATAAATTTATATACTCTTATATATAAATATATAGAACAACAATAAAAAATATATATAGAAAGAGAGCATTCACTCAGGAAGATGGAAGATTTGGAAAATCAACAGTGGTGTGGCTCTAAGAGATGTGTGTTTGTATGTGTTGAGATCAAAGCTTGCTGAGGAGGAAGGGGGGTGGAGAGGAACCAGGATCCCCATCAGACACCCCTGACCCTGTGCAGAGGAGGGTCAGTGATGCGCTAGACAGGATACCTGTGAGAAGCAAGGAGAGAAATGTCGACAGAAACTCAGTCTTGTACCTGGAGCCTGTTCCGGCAAAGTGGGGAAGACAGTCTACGGCCTAGAGGCACTGGTCTCACATCATGCTCACTGTATCCACCTCTGGCTGGCAGAATGGAGATGACACAGGTAATGCCCCAGAATCCTAGATCAAGAACTGTAACTCAATAAGGTAACCCAGTATGGGAGGGAGGCAGGAACAATTAACCAATTTTCCCCTCTGTGAGGATTCAATTAGGGACCAAGATGGACTTAGCCATGGAAGCCAAGTCATGAGTGAATTTAGGTTTGACGAATTCGCTTGTTTTAATTCACTTTGATGAATTCACAGTTCACTTTGATGAATTCATTTCTTTTTTTTTTAAAGATTTTATTTATTTATTTGAGAGAGAGAGAGAGAGAGAGCGTGCGCGAGACCATGAGAGGGGAGAAGGTCAGAGGGAGAAGCAGACTCCCTGTGGAGCTGGGAGCCCGATGTGGGTCTCGACCTGAGCCGAAGGCAGTCGCTTAACCAACTGAGCCACCCAAGCGCCCTGATGAATTCATTTCTTTAAGCAAATAGAAGCAGACTTATGATAAAAGAGATGCATAAATTGTTTCATTCCTATGAGAGTGTACAATCAGGGCAGAATTCATTTCTACCTATAGTTACTGTTCAAATGCTTCCATTAAGGAGAAGTTTCTCTGCCAAAATCTTCCAAAGCAGGATGGCATGGACGTATTTTTTGTTTAGAAAAAGACAAGGTGTTTTACTTTTTCTCACAGTGAGTCACACTCACTAAAAAGTATGATTCATCTACTCGGGATTGTCACAGAGGAGACAGTACCTTCCCTCTGTAGTCTAAAATAAGAAGGAACCACAAAAATCCCACTTAGTTTCACACAATAAAGATCTAAATATTTTAGAGCAGCATTTCTTTTTTATTTATTTATTTGACAGAGCGAAAGAGATCACCAGTAGGCAGAGAGGCAGGCAGAGAGAGAGGAGGAAGCAGGCTCCCTGCTGAGCAGAGAGCCCAATGCGGGGCTCGATTCCAGGACTCTGAGATCATGACTCGAGCCAAAGGTAGAGGCTTTAGCCTACTGAGCCACCCAGGTGCCCCTAGAGCAGCATTTCTTAAAGAAAATAATTCACCATGCTTTATCAAACAAATCTTAAGAGAAATATTTGGCTTACTTTAAGTTTATGAAATATGAAGTAATAAATTTAGAAAGCTTCTTTTTCTTAAAGATTTTATTTATTCAGAGAGACACTGCCGGGGAGTGGGAAAGGGAGAAGCAGACTCCCCACCGAGCAGGGAGCCTGATGTGGGGCTTGATCCAGGATCCTGGGATCATGACCTGAGCTGAAGGCAGATGCCTAACGGTCTGAGTCACTGAGGCACCCCTAGAGAGCTTTCTTAACAGGTTAAAAAACAACAAAAAAGTGAGATTTACTTGTACAGCTGGGCTCCTAGAGAAACTACTATTAATAAGTGGATGTGAATCCTGTTATCCATCAATGTACTCATCCAAAATCAAAATATCTTCTATAATGAAAATATGTTGCATCTCATTACAGAAGACCCACTTCCTGCTTCTGAAACATTTTGGTGATAAAAGCTGGATAGGTCGTTTTGTTTCATCACAAATCACTGAAAAGCTTTTTCCAAATAACTAGCATGATTAAGTAATGCTCTTCTCTCACCCTTAACTGGGCATTCAAACAGTCTGCCGACCACAGGCTCCCTCCCACCTTGAAAGGACAAACTCAATAAATTTATAAATGCAACAAAGGATAGAAACAAAGGCCCTGTTTAAAATAGTATGAAATATAGAGGGACCCTGACTTAGGGTAGTTCCAGTTATACTTCTTGACTTTATAATGCTGCGAAAGTAACAGGCATTCAGTAGAACCCGTACTTCGAATTTTGAATCTGGGTCTTTTCCTGGGCTGGTGATACACGGTACTGTCCTCTCTGGGATACTGGGCACTGAGCCGTGCGCGCAGCTCCTGGTCTGCCGTGAGGGCAAGCCACTGATCCACTGACAACCACTGTGCACCCATACAACCCATACAACCGTCCTGTCACTTTCAGCACAGTACTCAGTACCTTACAGGAGATATTCCACACTTCATTATAAACCAGGCTATGTGGCAGGGGATTTTGCCCAACCATAGGCTAGGTGTATTAAATGCATTTTCGACCTATATTTTCAATTTTTTTAGGTTTATCAGGATGCAATCCCATCAGAAGATCTGTGCTTGTAACTCCAAGTTCAGAAATTCAAACCCCTATTATCACTGTTTCATAGAGACTGCCTTCGACCACATAGCAACAACAGAAATCTCCAACGTGTGTATATAAGAGAGATTAAGTTCAATATATCTATATGAGGCTTGACAAAAGAAATAAAAGAACTTAATCACATAATCACTAATTATGAGTCATTTTTTCCCCCTTTGGGAAATTCTTACAAGGTAAGAGAATAAATGTTTTAGACAGAAAAACAAAGAGTAATAGTTTTCCTCCAACAAACCCTGACATTGAATTATTTTCAAGTGAAAACACTGTCATAGGACCTAAATCTATAACAGGAAAATAAAACTAGAGTTCACTGCCAAAGTCACCCAAATCAAAAGAAATTGTGTAATGGAGTGAATTTTCAAGGCAATGGCAGAGAGGCTGACATTAATAAATGTTCTTCCTAATTAATCACTTTTTAATACCAAATGCCAGAGTCCTGAGTCACAAACTGACGAAGCCAATTGGCCATTTAAAGTTGCCAGGTCCTTTTGTAAATAATGGTGGCCTCTGGCAATTAGACCCCGACGGGATACAAAAATGAAAGCAAGTTTCAGAGAACAGTCTGCCTAGAGTGCAACCATTTATTAGCAAACAGGGACACACTGGCTTATCATGGAGCTCAAGGAAGTCCTTTGTCCATCAGCTTTCCCACAAGAACCACCCATGAAAGGACCTATATGCTGAGGCAAGAACCATTCACTTTCTACTCAGGGAAGACAGAGTACTCTGTCAAGTGGCTTCTTGTAAATCAACAACTCATCAGGTAAAGATAGAATTTTTAACTTTCTCCAGAGACAAGAAAAACTACTTATGGAAAGATGTATGTGGTGTCACTTTGGTCTTACTTTTGAAACTGCCACTTAACATACCAGTGGGTAGAGGTGACACTTGCTTCCCCAAACTGAAACATTCAGTCCACATGTCAGCCTTGTGGTGACTCTTAGCCCTCATCAATGTGAGTGGTCAGTCACTGTTCTATCAAATGCCCACATATGCATTTCAAATGCCGGCCTCCACACAATGAAAACTGAGATTCCATGGATCTTAGCTTTCACTTGCTGTTGACAGGTTGTAAACTCTAACTCTAAAAAAAATGGTTTCAAAGGAATTCTTTTTCAGGTAGTATTGACTGCTAAAAGGATAATAAACATGAAAGTTCTTCTTTTTTTTTTTTTTTAAAGATTTTATCCATTTATTTAACAGAGAGAGAACACAAGCAGGCAGAGAGGCAGGCAGAGGCAGAGAGAGGAGCAGGCTCCCTGCAGAGCAAGGAGCCCGATGCGGGACTCGATCCCAAGACGCTGGGATCACGACCTGAGCCAAAGGCAGCTGCCCAACCAACTGAGCCACCCAGGCGTCCCAAAACGTGAAAATTCTTCTGATGATGCTGTGGTGGTGGGGGCTATTGTTTTTGAAAGTACAAATAAGGCAAAAAAAAAAAAAAAAAAGTAATGCTGCCCAGAAAATGGACTCTCTAAAGTTCACTTCTCCACCTACCCTCAAATATTTAAGTCAATGCTTCCCAGAGCATATTACAAGAACACAGATACTATACGAAGCCCAAGGGGCTTCCAAATTCAAATAAATTTGAGAAATGCCATTCACTGTACACCCCACTTGGAAACTCAAAAGGCTGCTTAGAGCACAGTCTAGGCTTTCTGAAGTCCTCCAGTAGGAAAATATGTTGAACTTTCAAAAACCTAGTGCTTCTGCAATGTAGCATCTTTATTTAGAGTAGTAACCTTACTTAATGACCTGTGTGATGCTAGAACATATTTTGAAAAATGATGGCATAAACTACTCAAGCAGAATGGAGTTAAAAGAAAAAGTTTCCACCTTAGGAGTTTCTCAAAGCAGTATCAAAAAATTACCTCACACTCTGCAAACAGAAAATTTTCCCTGAATCTCAGCTATAGATAGCTTTGATGCTACAATCGAAATGCGTTGGTTTTTTTGTTTGTTTTTTGGGGGGTTTTCTGCTATTCATTCTGTAGAGTAGAGTAGGTGACTGCTATTTTCAGTGTAGAAAATCGCGATACACATTAAAGAACTTTATCAAGTCACACAGCTGCACAGTCTTGCCTCCAGCCAGGGTAAGTCAGTCCTGAGAGCAGGAAGGTTTCTTGACAGGTCAGAGGCATGTTTAGATCATACCTGTATTTAGAAGGATAATTCTCTCAGAGGTCGGGGGCGGGGGATGGAAATGAAGCAAAGGAAAACAAATTCTTCAGGCAGTTTCTGGGTTTTACCCTATCTTTATTCTCCATATTCAGCATATCGTTTGGAGCCAGTGAGTGGTCAGTAAGCTAAATATTTAATATTCTATCTTATTGCCTTCCTCAGGGCTTTTCCTCTCTGAATGCACCATCCTGCTTCTCTACATTCCCTACAAATTTATCCTGCTTGTCTCTAAATGGTTTGTTAGCTCTTAAGACCAGTTTCCATTTCTATTTCACCGCTATATAGGGCTGCTAAGTGAGACTGGTCATGCCACTCATCCCCTGCACTCCTCCTATGAGAGACACGGCAAGTGCTGGAGCATCGGGGGTACCATCGGACTCGTCCTCCAGTTCGCTTGCCTTGTCCAAGTGATGACTTTCCCATCCTCAGCAACAGTGCTTTTGGTAAAACACAGTCCCTGATCCTTCAGTCATTCAACAAATGCATATTGCTGCCACCTCTGTATCATCTCCTTGGGCACTGTGCTCACAGGCAATCACTTAAAGAATTCAGCAATCGATTACTTCTATGTCCTTTGTATTTTCCACACACGATTCTAAGTTCTTTGGAGGACACCAGTTAGCAAAAGAGACACGAAGAATCCCTAACCTTCTGAGGGTGGGGGTTGAAAGAGAGAGGGAGAAAGAGCGAGAGAGCCTTTGGACAAAGGGTCTCTGCAATATACGGCGGGCAAGAAGTGGGTTGCAATCCTAAACATGGTGGTCAGGGTAGGCCTCGTTGAGAAGCTGGCAATAAGCAAATACTTGCAGGAGATGAAGGAGTCTATAAAACTCATTTCATGGTAGGCAATGAGTTCAGGAAGGAACAAGAGAGATAATGGGCATGCGGAACCTTTAGGGTCTTTATAAAGGTGATGATTTTTCCTTTGAGACCAATAAGGAGCCACTGGAAGATGGTAAGCACAGGAGGGACAGGCTCTGGCTTACATGTTTAAAGAACCATGTGGTCACTAGTTGAGAACAGTCTGGACCAGTGACAGAGGGTAGAAGCAGGGAGACTAGTTAAGCAGCTCTGGCAATAATCCAGGTGAGGGACGGTGATGGTATGTACCAGGATGGCAGCAGTGAAGGTGGAGAGATATGGTCAAATTCCAGACATATTATGAAGATATACTTGCCGTATTGATTGATGGACTGGATATGATATTAGAGAGAGACGTGGAGAGGAAACAATGAAACCCCAAGAATTTTGGCTTGGGTAGCTAATAGAATGCAGTGAATTCGCAAACATTGTGGGGGACACAGTGAATGGGTACGTTCAGGAGTTAGACTTTGGAATGTAGACTTTGAGACATCCATGTGGAAATGATTTATACAGCACTTTCCTCCTGAGCAATACCAGGTACCATGTGCATTGTTTCATTTGTGTTCATTAGATTCAGAAAGAAGTTTACGGACCTTACCACCAACATTTTGATGTCTAGTAACATAAATATATAAACATTAA
Organism: Nasua narica; assembly: GCA_028533885.1. Taxonomy (NCBI): domain Eukaryota; kingdom Metazoa; phylum Chordata; class Mammalia; order Carnivora; family Procyonidae; genus Nasua; species Nasua narica. The sequence goes on from CM052807.1 coordinate 51,329,612, forward strand.
AGCTCGTATTACAGACTTGTTTGCTTTCTAATATTCTATGCTGCCTCTCTTTAGGCAAAGCAGATGTAAAAATAAGTATTCCAAGGTTATTGTATGCTATTCTCCCCAAGTTGTGCTTGTTACCCCTTTATAGGCTTTCTTGGGTATTGTTCTTATAGCAAACGATCTAAAGAATGTGGCAATCAATCACCAATACAATAGCAATTTCCAATAGACCTTCTGTTGAAAGGTATTTGTAGCTGCTTTTATCTCTGAGAGTCCTAATTACATATTTCATGGTTTTCTTAGAACAAGAGGAAAAAAGGTATGCTCCTTTAAATAGAAATTTCATGTTCTGAATGGAAACAGAAAGGACAGAATGACTCTAAGTTTCAAAAATGTCTTTTGACCTTGTCAAGAGTTTAAAAACAATTAGAAGCATTGTAAGGCTAAGCAGAAATGAGTTGCTTTTATGAGTATGAATCATTAAGAGAAATAAAGTGTTAAAAAAGTGTTAAGATTACAGGGGTGCCTGGCTGGCTGAGTCAGTACCGTGTGTGATTCTTAATCTCGGGGTCATGAGTTTGAGCCCCAAGTTGAGTGTAGAGCCTACTTAAAAAACTTAAAAAATGGGGTGCCTGGGTGGCTCAGTCGGTTGAGCGGCTGCCTTCAGCTCAGGCCATGGTCCCAGGGTCCTGGGATCGAGCCCCGCATCGAGCCCCGCATCGGGCTCCCTGCTTGGCGGAGAGCCTGCTTCTCTCTCTCCCACTGCCTGCTGCTCTGCTTACTTGTACTCTCTCTCTATCTCTCTGTCAAATAAATAAATAAAAATCTTTAAAAAAAAAAAAAACTTAAAAAAAATTTTTTTGTGTTAAGATTATCACTTAAAAGGTGGCAATTACTCTGAGTAAAAGCCAATAATAACGTCAACTATGAAATCTTGCCAAGAATCACAAAGTATACAATCAAGAAAAAGAAATAAAGCTGTTATGATGGTTGAAAATTCCTTTTCCCATTATACAACTGTCTAATTCTTCCATTAATAAATTCAGGGTCTTCCAACTAAGGTATAAACATCAAAGGGGTAGGTAAGTCATTTTCTTATTAAAGAGTGTGGCTTGTGAAAATGTAATTGCCCTGTGAAAGCAAAGAATAAAACAAATTATTTAATGATGTGGAAAAACTCCTGCCAGGCCTAGATCAAAAGCCAAGCAGAGCACCGCACCACTGAGTTGTACATGACACAGAACAGGAGAGAAGGATCTGTGTGAGGTTCAGATTTGGTACAAAGAGAATGACTTCACATATGACATATTAATAATGGACAGAAAGCAACGCCTGGGGAAGACTTTCCTCAAGGGCCTCTGATTTTTAAGTAGCCACTGAATAAAAAGGTGCATTTCTAGTGTCTTTTTTGCACCAATGGTCACCACTGAGTGAAATGGAGAAATCCAGAAATGACAGGAAAAGGTCTGAAGAATGGCATTAATAAAAGAAAATGATTTCTTATACCCTGCCTCCTTTGCTAAACTTTCAAATATCTTTAAAATCTTCTATACTATTTCTATAGTTTGGAGGTTTGATAACTCCAATGTTCATTTATAAATAGGTCGGTGATATTTCCACTATTTTCTTTCCTTTGACAAACATTTTTTGTTAAACTAACAGAATAGTTTTATGTTAGGATTCTGCCTTCCTGTTACGGTTGAACATACCTACTTCCAAATTCCAAAATATGCCAAAGCATTAAAAACTTGAAAGTATGTTACTACCATTAGCTCTTAGGTCAAGAATTTAACCTCTATTACATAGGATGGGGAATGAAACAAGGTTTGGAGGAGGGGATGGGGATTAATCTTCGGTAGCGTTACAAGTATTTTTTTATCATGTAAAGCATGGCTGTATATTGAAATATATAGGATCAAAAAGTCAGTCCTGCTGGATGATGCTTATTTGGTTTTTGGTTTTAGTTTTTACGGCTATTCTTATAAAATAAAAACAGGAGTCCTAACTACGCTCCTGACTTTAATCTGTGACAATTTTATAACGGTGGCAATGACAACTAGGTGGCAAGGACCACTAGGACCTCTGACAGGTACTGAGGCCCTCCCAGGTGCCGGCCACTGTGTTGAATGTCTTATGTGGCTTGCCCTGGTTTATCTCACAATGACCCTACACAATGGTGCAGGAATATGGCTGAGTGACCACACGGCTGGTCAGTGGCAGAGCCTGGCCTCGGACTCAGGTCAGTGCTAACCACTATACTCCATGGCTTCCTCCTTCCAGCCTCAAAACCTGGTGATCTAGAACTCAGAGCGGCTTTCCTCCACGTGCATTACCTGGGTAGCCTCCAACATGGAAGAAAACTACCAAATGAAATTAGATGACAGAGCCTATGTCGCAATTTGCGTCCCATACAATAAGGAGGGTGCACGTAGTGTTGAGCACTGGGTGCTATATGTGAGTGATGAATCACTAAATTCTACTCTGTAAACCAGTATTATGCTATATATTAATTAACTAGAATTTAAATAAAAATTTGAGAAAGAGAGGGGCGCCTGGGTGGCTCAGTTGGTTGAGCAACTGCCTTCAGCTCAGGTTACGAACTTTGAGTTCCGGGATCAAGTTCCACATTGGGCTCCCAGCTCCGCGGGGAATCTTCTTCTTCCTCTAACCTTCTCTCCTCTCATGCTCTCTCTCTGTCTCTCAAATAAATAAATAAAATCTTTAAAAAAAAAATTTGAGAAAGAGAGAAAAAAAGTATGTGGGAAAAGGCAGTTGCAATGGATTATTCAAAATGTTCCATTTTCCAATGAGGTACAAATCCAACGTCTCTAATTTCCGACACTGCATCTGATGAAGCAGTCAGCTTATTTTCACACTGTCATCAGAAAAATAGTATCAACAAAAGTTTCAGCTTTGGCGTATGGCCTAAGGGCCAAAGTTGACTACAGCTACTGACCTACAGAACTATCCCCTAAGTAGCAGGAAGTTATCACCATGGGTAAAATGGTGGCAGGCGGAGAAGCCAAATGTGAGACAGACACCCCAGACAAGGGCTACTCCCACGGTACTGGTGGTCAGGGACAGATGGACCATGTCAACATATCGTCAGGACTTCTGTCAGTGACTGCAATGGTCCCAAAGTGAGACAAACAGGATGGGTTACAAATGGGCTAGAAAGACTGGATCTATAATAGCATGGAGAGGATTTTCACAGAGGACAGAAAAGGATGGAGAGCATAGAGTCTGCAGAAAATGGGAACTGAAGTGAGAAATGTAGGCCAGAAGGGGGAAAAAAAATCAACTTTGGCACAGAGCCATTCACCATTAAATGCAATCTTCATTCCTCAAGTTCAATTTTATTTTACCACTTGGTATATTAAAACAAGATGCTTATTTTACCAGGTTTCATAATGGCTATTCTGGAATTTAAAAGAGTTGTTCCACAGTGACCCATGTGCCATGCTAATACCCTAACTTATTATCTAGCTCAACTAAATGCAAAATAATTTCCAGAAATCTGAAAGCTTGTTCAGTTCAACCGCATGGGTCTGTGGTAGTACAATGTTTCTAATTTATGCCATGGTGGCAGAGGTGAATAGTTGTGACGGATTGTATGTCCAGCAAAGCCCCAAATATTTACAATTCAGGTATTTACACACACACACACGCACGCACACACACACGTTTTTCCATCTCCTGGTCGATTCCACTATACTGTATTTATTCCCATAAGCTGCTCCAGTTCTTTCTAAAAAAAAAAAAGGTAAGAATGCCAATGAGTAAATAATCACTTTCCAACAGTGGTTCTCATTCTCATCTTACCTCCTTGTTGTGATGTGTGAGGTTTTTTAAATAAGAGATCTAAGGCTCACAATCTCTGTCCATCAGATATCTGTCTGTTCTTTTATTGAAAATGTTCATGGGGGCTGTGATCCAGACTAGCATGGAGGCTAAGCAAGGGCAAGGCTGGGAACAGGCATGAAGGGAGGTCCCTGAGATAAACACAAGCCCCTCCCTAAGTGACGAGATGCATTAGCTCTACTCCAACTCACCCCCTCCATTTCCACCAAGCTGTTACTGGAGGTCACCTCCACTGGCCAGGCTGCAGATTCATCCCCATCCAGATTTGAGGACTTGACTTGGTCTCCATGGCTCAGAGAGGTGGCCTGTGATTTCTGCTGGCTTCAAGGGAATGATATGTAAAACTGGGAATGAACAGACAGATTGGGAAAAAACTGACCTCTACTAAAAAATGAAACAACCCAAACAAATAAACAAAAAATAGCCCTGAAAGTCCCATAACGGGGGGAGGGGACCCTCCATGACCTAATATCCATTCTCTCTCTTTTTTTTTAAAGATTTTATTTATTTGAGGGGGAGAGAGAGAGATCGATAGCATGAAAGAGGAGAAGGTCAGAAGGAGAAGCAGACTCTTTGTGGAGCTGGGAGCCCGATGTGGGACTCGATTCCAGAACTCCAGGATCATGATCTGAACTCAAGGCAGTCGCCCAAGCAACTGAGCCACCCAGGCACCCATAATGTCCATTCTCAAAGACATCTCATTGTGTAAGTCCTTATGGGAAAGTCAGGTATCACTGATCCTCCTCTTTTTTCCTCAGGTTTTACTTTTACAAGAATGCCACAAGATTATAAAAGATAAAAAAATTGCTTAGAATGTCAAGACACCCTGTGAGAATGTAATAAAGAATCAATAACAAATAAATTACTCTTAAATATGATTCAGTGGTATTTCCTCTATAATGCAGGGAAATCACATTAGAGGACAGGGGGGAAGGGCAACTCTTTGGCATTAATTCCTCTCAACAATCCAAATCACACCGGCTGCTTTCCTGATCTATAGCCCTACTGCAAGTCCACAATCTGACATATAGTCCAGAGGAGTCGTAATGAGAACCCAAAAGCATTCTCAGCCTATGGTTCTCCTGGTGCATAGAGTCACTACTGATAAAAAGAATGGAATAATAAGCCTTCATGGTTTAAATACTCTTTCTCTCTACTATACATACATTCCAACAGAGTGATTATCTTCAACACAAAGAGTAAGATCAAATTAGTTCACTTAAAAGTTCGCTGTTAAAAAGAATTCAATGCCACAAAGAATTTGTAGATTGTTCTCTACATCATGTAATGTAAGTTCAAATACAGTCCTAGTGAATAAGGGTATGAATAGGAGGAGGAGATGAAGGAGAGGCATAGAATAAGACAAATTCTACATTTAAATTCTCAAGGATCCCCAAAATATTCTTTTATGATAAATAATAAACTACTCCTGAGGTCTTACATTTCTTATACCATTAAAATGGGACCGATTAGAAACAACCTCTAAATTCATCCTGCTGTTATTGCTACAGAAAGAAAGCTTAGATTCTGAGTCCTAGCCCTCCCACTCAATCCGAGACAAGACCTTGTCAAAAGTCAAACATCTCCTCTTCAAGCTGCTTCCCAGCAGGAATACTCCCAAGTGGATGTGGAAGTGGCCCGGAGGAGTCTGCAATTTGTAATGGCATCTCACTTAACTTACTTGTATAAGGAAAGAATGTGTTTTTGTTTTCAGTAATTGTAAAAATGTACAAGAACAAAATGTTCAAAAGAGGCCTACGGAGGGTGGGGTTGAGGGGCAGGGTGGGGATTGGGAAATGACACACCTGCTGTTTCATTCATTACATGTGCTAATTTTTAACTTTGTAAAGCCAATTATTAAAATATTAATGAAACACTCAGGGAAGTGTCAATATAACTGTAACAGGGTAGATGATGCCCTTTTCCTCCAGAGTCCTGGTGAATAACGAAATAGGATGACCGATGAAGAAAACCAGACAAAACCCAGACTGTCAACATAGCCAGAGGCCAAGCAGAAGAAACACAGCAGGAGAGGGGAAAGTAGGGAGAGACTTAAAAGATGGAGACTGAATCCTGTGTATACACACACACACACACACACACACACACACACACACACTCCATCATCTCTTTGGCATCATTTCATTCGGCTTTCTACCTCTGGCCCACTTTGCGCCATCCACGTCAGCTTACTTGCTGTTCTGTGAACACCCCAGTACTTTTCCTGCCACAGGGCCTTTGCACTTGCTTTCCCTCTACTTGAAGTGCTCTTCTCTAAATAGCTACATGGTTCACTCCAATTCCTTCATGTCTCTGTTCAAATGTCACCTTATCTGTGAGGCCAGCCCTGACCTCATCAGAACGCTTATCAACACTTGGCATATGACAACAACATTATTTTAAGTGTTTAAGTATAAGCTCCATGTAGACAAGACCTTCATTCTGTTACTGCTCTAATCCTATCAACAAATAGGTACTCAATTAACATTAAGAGACTTAAAGAAGTAGTAGTAAGGCTAAATATATATTCTCTCTGAATACCAGCCAGGGTGGCTATTGAATGATTGAGAATCAAAAAGGGTGAAAATAAAAGAAGTATTTTTCATGATGTCCTGGATTCAATGTCCATGCTTCTTTATCCAACAATTTTTTTTTCTGGTAATGTACTGTATGGCCTATCTCAAAATTTTAGGACATTGGAAATAATTTTAACTCACCACGTATAGATACAGTACACCTATCATTTGGAAATACTCTGGATGGACAGAGCCATGTTTATTTTGCTGACATTATTACAAACATTTCATCCATTGTTTCCTTTTGGCACAGAAGAACGTCCATAAAGCAGGACCTCTATCTTCATAAAAGCTTAAACCTACTGCTTATTGTCTTGGAGACAGACCCCTGAAGATCATGTCCTTAGTAACTAATCATGAACCAAAAAAATAGTACTGTCCCTCACTTTAAGAGGTTATTTCCTAACCAGCACGAAAATCTGACTTTTAGGACCTTCCAGTGTATAGGTCAAGAACAGTTCTCAAATATGAGCGAGACCCAAACTTCTGGGTCCAAAAACTCTGAAAGAAGAAAATGCAGAAAGGGTAAGTGGCCTCCAAGAATTTCTGGAGGCTTTAGTCAATTTTTGCAAAGAATTTTCAGGATGAAAGCTATCACTGAAGAGCTAAATCTTACTACTGTCAAAGCAGAAATGCTTTGCCAGTATTTTTCCTGATGCATTTAAGGAATTTTGGAACAAATTCCATGAAAGAAAAGGATTAATAACTCCTTTCAAAGGAGAAGTTTCCATTCATTCATCTTATTATCAAAGACACTCTGGAGAGGGCCAAGGCTCGCCTGTGTGGGGGGTGCACTGCCATCACAAAGATCCATATTTAAATATACTTTACCAAGATGGCAGCCTATGGGTACTCAACACTCCCTTTAGTCAGTTGGGAGGGAGTCCAAGAAAACCCTTACTGACATACCAATCCAGTGCTCTACTACATTTTCTCCTGTAGATCAATAACAATATAGCAGGCTAGCCAAACTATGAGCTAAGGCCAGTTTCTAATAAAACAAATCGACCCCCAAACATTTCATACTCGTATTACGTACAGTCCTTTTTATAGCCTAAAAAAAAAAAGAAAGAAAAAAGGTTCTGCATACTAATATCTAATTGAACAGAGTTGCTAACTTATATCTTTATTCATTCAGAAGATATATGCTGAGCAACAAAGAATGAAATTTAGATGATAAATATTGGATGCAGCAAGCTCTTGATGCTAGAAATACTGCAGTCAACAAAACAGAAAAAAAAATCTCTGTCCTCCCGGGGCATACATTCTAGTTGCTGGAAAGAGACATTACATAAAATAACAAAGTTTACAACATTTTAGAAATTGGAAGTAGAGTGAAGAAAAGTTAAAAAGTTAAAAGGGAGAAGAGTGGAGAGTATATGATTGCATTTTAAATAGGGTACATAAGGGGGTATACCTGGGTGGCTTAGTCTGCTGGTATCCAACTCTTGGTTTCGGCTCAGGTCATGATCTCGGTGTCCTGAATTCGAGCTCAATGCAAAATCTGCTTATCACTCTCCCTTCCACTCACCTTCTCCCCCTTTTTGCTCTCTCATTCTCTCTCTCAAATAAATAATTAAATAAACAAATAGGGTACATATGGTAGACTGTGCTAGGAAGGTGAAATTTGAGCTCAAGTTTATGTAACGAATTGGCACGCTAGAGTTTCTTGGGGATGGTTATTCATTATTATACTTGTCTTATCAACTTGATCTACAAAATGATTCAGAAGTGGATCACTTTAAATAAGGTGTTTGGGGGAAAATAGTTTCTTCATATTATGATGCAGGGACAAGTGGATATCCACCAGCCAAAAAATGAAGCTGGACTCCCATACCCCTACATAGACAAAAAATAACTCAAAACAGATCAGTGACCCAAATATAAGAGTTTAAACTACAAAACTCTTAGAACAAAACAGAGTCATAAATCTTCACGACCTCAGCTTTGGCAACGGGTTTTTAGGTTTGACAACAAAAGCAATGAAGAATAACAAAAAAGGAAAAAAAAAAGAAAAGAGACTGCAGTTTATTGAATTAAAAACTTGTGTGCATTTAAGGACTATCAATAATGCGAAAAGACAATCTAAAGAATGGGAGAAAATATCTGCAAATCATTTATCTGTTGGGAATTTAATATCCTAAATATACAAAGAACTCTTATAAGCCAACAACAAAAAAGAAGACAACTCAACTGAAAAATGAGCAAAGGACTAGAATACACATTTCTCCAAAGAAGATACATAGATGGCCAATAAGCACATAAAAAGCTGTTCATCACTGTTCATTAAAGAAATTCAAATCAAAACCACAAAGATTGCTCTTTACACCTACTAGGATGGCTTTAAACAAAATAATGGAAAATAACAAGAATTAGCAAAGATTGGATATATAGGAATGACTGTATACTCTGAGTGAGAATGTTAAATGGTGGAGAATGTTAAATGGTGCAGCCAATATGAAAAATAGTTCCTCGAAAAGTTAAGTACATAATTACCATAAGACCCAGCAACTTCAGCCTTAAGTATATATCCAAGGGAAATGAAAACTTATGTCCATAAATGTGTTAATACAGCAAGGCTCAGAACAGCCAAAAGGTGGAAACAACATGAATGTCCATAAATAGAAGAACAGATAAACAAATTATGGTATCTACACCCAATGGAATATTATTCGGCCATTAAAAAGAACTAAATATTGATACATGCTACAACTGGGATGAATTTCAAAAATACTATGCAAAGTGAAGAAGTCAAACACAAAAGGTCATATACTGTATAATTCTTTTTAAATAATATATCCAGAATAGGCCAATCCATTGAGACAGCAAGCAGATTAGAAGTCACCAGGTGATGTGGAGGAGAGAGCTGGGAGTGACTGGTATAAAATGTTTTTAATGAGGTGATGAAAAGGTTTTAAAATTAGGGAGAGCTGGTAGTTACACAATATTATGAATACATTAAGTACCACAAAACTGTAAACTTTAAAATGGTTAATTATATGTTATATGAATTTTTCCTTAATAAAAAAGGATTTAGTCATTTAAAAAATTTTTTCAAAAAAAAAAAAAAAATTTTTTCATCAAATTTTCAGGATCACATGTTAGTATTTTATATTCAAATGCCAGTTCTGTATTCATTCCAGCTTTTAATATCTTTGTAACATTTTAACCTTTTTAAAAAATATAGCTATATAGAGATATAGTCCACATATAATAGAATTCCCACATTTTGTGTGTATATTTTGGTTTTGGTAAACAGATGTCATTTAGCAACCACTACCACAATTAGATTTTAAAAGCATTTGACATCCCAAAAAGTTCCCTTAAGTCTGTTTATACCCACTCCCCATTCCCACATATTTTCTGTCATAATTCTTCCTTCTCCAAGCATTTCTGGGCAATTCTAGAAAAGGCAGAATTATAACAGACATTTTGTATGAATGGAATCATACATTATGTAGTTTTATATGTCTGACTTTACTTTTTTAAGATTTTATTTTTAAGTAATCTCTACACCCAACCTGGGCTCAAACTTACAACTTCGAAAGCAAAAGTCACATGGTCTACCTACTGAGCCAGCCAGGTGCCCCCGTCTGGCTTCTTTTACTTAGTAAGATGTGTCTGAGGTTCATGTATGCTTTTTTATGTATAAGGAAATTATTTGTTCCTTTACATTTCTGAATAATTTACCATATTAAGTGTATTCATTTACATTTTGAGGTTACTGGACTGTTTCTATTTTTCAGCTATTATGAACACTTACAAGACTCTTGTAGGCCATATGGACGATAAATTTCTGTCTCTCTTTGCTAGATATTGAGTAAAATTGCTTATTTTCATATTTAACTTTTTAAGAAACTGCCAAATTTTTAGTAAAAGGCGAAAGATTTATGCGATCTGAAGAGAAACTACAGCCATACCACCCTGAACGCGCCCGATCTCGTCTGATCTCGGAAGCTAAGCAGGGTTGGGCCTGGTTAGTACTTGGATGGGAGACCGCCTGGGAATACCGGGTGCTGTAGGCTTTTCCAAACTCTTTGAGGGTTTTGGGGGGGTGATGATTGAGCCTGGTGGTGGGTATTAACGAGGGCACGTATTGCATGGAGCACTGGGTGTTGTACATAAACAATGAATCTTGGAACACTGCATCAAAAACTAATGATGTATTTTATGGTGACTAACATAACACAATTAAAAAAACTTTTATAGTGTGATAAATGCTTTCAACTTTTGGATGTCTGAAAAAAGGTTTTATTTCACCTTCATTATTCAAAGACATTTTCACTGGTCAAT
>CM052807.1:51340826-51378388 GCA_028533885.1 Nasua narica
GAGGTTAAGAGTCAGATGTTTAACCAACTGAGCCACCCAGGTGCCCCTGGATGAGCAAAATTTTTAATTCTAATGATGTCCAATCTGTCACCTTTTCCTTTTATAGTCTGTACTTTAGGTGTCCTAAGAAATCTTTGCTTAACCCCAAGTCCACAAAGATTTTTTCTCCTGTTTCCTTTTAGAATTTTTGGTATTATTTAATTCTTTTGTTTAGGATTATGATCCATTTAGAATTAATTTCTGAGTATACAGTATGACATAAGGGTTAAATGTCACATTTTTTTCCCTTATAGATATTCCATTATTTCAGTACTTTTCATTTAAAAGACTATCCCTTCCCCATTGAATTATCTAGGTAACTTTGTCAAAAATCAATAGAGCATGTAAATGCGAGCTTACCTTTGGATTCTTAATTCTGTTCTGTTTTCTACTTACTATCCACCCCCGCAAGTTTCAGTCACACTCTCCTGTTTCTTTACATGTTCAGTAATCTGATTAAAAACTAAGCACTGTGTATCATACATTGCAGTGACCCTGTATTCCATTTTGTTTTCCTGAAATTTGCTGTTTTTACTGTTTTAATAGATAATGAACTTGCCTAGACTCAAAATGAAAAATTTGTTTCTCTGTAGAGAGCTGAAATTTCTGCTCAGGTTCCCCCTCGTTTTTGCCTGAAACTCTGGGGGAATCTTCCTTGCGTCTGCACAGCTTTCTGATCTGCCAATGATTTCAAGAGAGGTTATACAATGACAATGCAAGCCAATGAAGCTTCTCCTCTCTGCTGCTCAACCTGTGTATGGATTAAAAAATTCATTCAAATTTGCAGGAAATAAATAAGTCTCCCCAGGCTTTCAATTTTGCTTGTGCTCCCTGGGGAGCATCATGTTGTCCAGCAGCCAGCCATGAATGCGTGCAGAGCATATTATCTCAGCCCTTCCACAGCTCTCTTGTTTCCAGAAGTTCCCCCTTAAGTTTCTTGCTGCTCTGCTCTGCTCCTGAACCAAATCAGCCTCTAACTGGTAAGCCTGTGTAGTTATTTCCTATGAGCTGGGCTGCGGGGAGCTGGAGAAGGGGTATGTGTGTGGGGGGATGGGAATCCCCTCAAGCAAGGAGCATCTTCTCCAACGCAGGAGCAGCTTTTCCTAAGTAAAGATTTAATAATTTTTTTCCAGATTTATACCATTCCTTTTTTTTTTTTTGAAGTGAGAATCACCCAACCAACCCAGTCAGGCAGGCAGTCATTAGTGGAAATAGCATCTTAACCATATTTTAAGCACTTATGAATATATTATCATTATCTCATTTATCATTACGTGAAATCAAACAAGTTACGGCAAAAATTAGTCAACTATAGCAAGAAAAAAAATCTTGTTTGCAAACATTCAATTTCAGATCCAATTTCTAAAGGGTTGGTAGAACAGTAAAAGATATCATATAATTAAGGTGGCCATGATCTGCTAACTCCACTAAGGTCTTTAAAATATGTATTACTTACCTGAAAAAATTAAAATTTTTTTAGTTTTTCAGACAAAAGAGTAGATTCAATTTAGACTCAGACCACCTGGGAGTGAGGGGTGGGGAAGGCATCACTAAGTACAGAGCATCTGTCTTCAAAAGCAAAGAGTTTTGGCTGATTTTAAGAAAATTACCTTGAAGGCTGCTAAACAATGAAGGCTCAGTAAGGTCATGACAACGGCCAGAAGGATGGTGGCTAAGTTCCGTACGTCCCATATGGTCTCTACCAGAGGAATACTGCCGACCTGCCAGTCATAGCACAGGGTAACAGGTGCAAGCAGAAGCCACACGTTGAAGGCCAAGAGGTAGGAATAGGTAAGGAACCTATGAAGAGAAGAAGAATCACTGAAACACAACTCAAGGCCCATGATACCTTGCAAACATTCGTTTACCATGGTTTAATTAAATAGCAATGTACACTGTTGGTGTTATCGGAAAAGACAAGATAAGATGGAAAGCCACCCATTCATTTCATTGTGAAACAGATCATTCTGGTATATATTTAACAGTTCTAGGCACTGTGGCAGGTGCTGGCTTTCAGTGGTGAACAAGAAAAGACAGTTTCCATGGCATATATTTAAAAATTATCACACAAATAAATACATTACATCCTGAGATAAATGCCAAGAAGGAGAAGTTTGATGAAAATACATGACAGAAATGCTGTTTTGCTAGGTACGATTCCCTGGATAAGCGACAGACCTTTAAACTTTTTTTCATAGCGCCCAGAAAACTGCCATAGACAGTAAAATATTTCATCGTGTTTATAGCAGATTGATCATACTGAATTATTTTTTAAAAAGTTAGGGCATCTATGGTAAGGGAATAAAATCTCTTAGTAAGGGGGCTAGCCTTCAAGAGAAGGGAAGGACAGGTATCATCCTACAAGGAGAACAGAGACCTAGGGAAGGGAGATAATGAACACAGGTGTTGCTCCTGTTTCCTGGCTGTGTCTACCCACCAAAGGAAGGTGAAAGGCATTTCAACAGACCCAGTTCCTTTCAAGGCAGAAGAAACTGAATTTATTTAAATGCATTCAGTCAAGACAAATCCATTAAGTAGTGGTCTAGACCCTTGAGGACTGCAGACTCTCAGCACATAACAAACTTCCCCCAAACTTGTGCACTAGGAGACATCCAGCTCCAGCACGGTTTCTAGCAGCGTGAGGGGCAACCCGAGGATGACCCCAGCCGCCATTAGAACCCTTGCCTGGGAAAGCGCAATGCTGTCAAGAGAACTGACTGTTGGTTCTAACCAGTGCCTGACAAAGGGCCTCTGACCTCCCTATCCTAGAGCATTTTCTATAAAGGGCTGACAACCGTGAAGAAGTAAGGTATCTCCCAAGACTCTTACAAGTCTTTCTGGAGGACCTAAGAGCCCCTCCTTAAAAATGCACTCATCAGGAAGGACAGGGCCTCTCTCCCAGTGCTCCTCTCACGCTCCCTTTAAAATGCCCAATCACTTCTGCGCACATCAGAATGGCGCTCAGCTCTCTCCCCCGCTGCCAGCAGTTACTGAATGAAATCTATTTTCACTGTTTCAACAGATGTCCAGCTGTGTTTCTGTTTGACACTCTATATGGGATTAAATAGAATAATTGGGTAAATTCCTTATCCTCAAAAAAAATGCATAACTCAATAGTGAAAACAAGATATACAAAATTAAAGAAGCCGTAACAGGACCGAGTATGAAGGAAAATCTAGCAGGGCACAGATTCTTCCAGAGGGATTCTTGGATTGGCAAAGAGGTTAGATAAAATCATTTCTAAGTTAACTTCCGATATTTCACCTTGAATTCCTCTCAACAAGTAGCTACAGGTTAGGGACACCATTCCCAAGCCTTCCCAACTGATCTCTTTCCCTTCTCTCCTTTACTTCCAAGGTTGGCAGTCACAAATCATCAGTGATGGCCAGGTGAGGCTTAGGGATGGGCATTACTTACTGTCCCGACTCTCAAACCCCAACAGAGAAATGGGTTGAAGGAATGGGGATATTTTCTCTTCTTCTTTTTTTAAAGATTTATTTATTATTTATTTGAGAGAGAAAGAGAAAACAAGTGAGAGGGGCAGAGGGAGAGGAAGAGAGAATCTCAAGCAGACTCCGAGCTGAGCATGGAACCTGATGTGGGGCTTGATGTCATGACCTGAGCCAAAACCAAGAGTCAGATGCTTAACTGTGCCACCCAGGCCCCCAGGAGTGGGAATACATCAGGGCTATTTTCCAACTCTTTTCCTCTCTGTTGGTATTTTTAATAAAATGTTAATGTATAAATCGTGCGGTACGCACTGAAAGCTTAATGAAGTCCAAGCTTTATTATTTAACAAAAATCAAAACCAAAATACTGCCTCATTCCTTTTAGCCTTGGGGCTGAGAAATTGTCTCATGAGAGAATGCCAACTCCACAGGAAGACGACTGGGACATTTTGGGCTTTCACAGAGCTTCTCTCTTGATATAATCTGCTTGTTAGCTCAGCAAAGATTCTCTGACTTGGCTTTAAAGAAGGTGGAACCATCAAACAGGAAAATCACAATAATGTCATCCAGTTACTCTCCAGGTCTTAAAAATAACTTTTTAAAAATGATTATCTCTCCTTCTTAATATACTAGTTACCAGCAATGATTATAAATGGCTGCTAAAATTATTAGGTGAAAGCTAATAGGGTATTTCACAATGGATGGATCAGGCTAAATCAGGTGCCTAGACCTGACTAACCAATTTTAACATCACAGGAAGGGAGACTAATAGCCAGATGTCCTCCTGATGGAGACAGATGTCACCATGTATGAAGTAGTCTTATTCCCCACAAAAAAAAGAAAAGAAAGAAAATCAAACTTGAATCTGATCAAGCCCTTTATCACCAGTTTACATCAAATACAGAAAAAGCCCAAACATGCTACATGACACCACAGGAACTCAATGTGACAAATCCAGAATGCTGCCATTCCACAGAACAAATGATGTCCAGTTCTTGCACAAATACACTGTAAGAGGGTTTATAGGGGTGGGGGGCAGGAGGGAAGAAAGAAGAGGGCATCTGCAAGTCAGATGAGACCTAAGAGACATATCAAACAAAGTGCAGATATTGTTTAGGTGTTAATTCAAATAATCCATTATGAAAAATCACCAGTTATGAGCAGGAAAAATTGAAACACTGATTGGATATATGAGACTGGAGAATCACTGTGAATTTTTAGAGTGGGATAATGGTATTGTGGTTATATTTCTTAAGGATCCTTATCTTTCAGAAATACTAAAATATATGCATTTGAAATGCAGATCTGAGATTTGCCTCAAAATGATGGACTGGGTGTATGAGTGCAGAAGTGGGCGGGGGTATGAGTGAGATAAGATTGGCCGTGAGCTACGATTATGCAAACTGGGTAAGGGGTCTGTAGAAGTTCTTTATGCCATCTGCTCTACTTTTGCATGTATTTATTATCCATAATAAAAACTATTTTTTCTTAACTAGGCAACGGAAATGTAACAGGAATACTTCCTTATGTCTAACGGCAGCTTGACCATGGAATAGCTGCAAACGCTAAAGTGGATTCTTTTTTTTTTTTTTTAAAGGAAGCTCCACATACAGGGCAGAGCTCAATGCAGGGTTAGAACTCCAGACCCTGGGGTCAAGACCTGAGCTGAGATTAAGAGGACACGTAACCGACTGGGCCACCTAGGCACCCCACTGATGTGGACATTTTTCATTGTTAAGTTCACATTTGGGCCTTGCCCCGCAAACTGTCTTCAGTTTCTTATATTTTTTCAAGTTTTTTTTATTTATGTAAGTGATTTTCACACCCAACATGGGGCTCAAACCAACAACCACGACCCACTGAAACCACGAGATCAAGAGTTGCTTGCTCTTCCAACTGAGTCAGCCAGCGCCCTAGTTTCCTGTATTTTCTTTTTTTTTTTTTTTTAAGATTTTATTTATTTATTTGACAGAGAGAGAGAACATGCACACAAGAAGGGGGAGCAGCAGGCAGAGGGAGCAGCAGGCTCCCTGCAGAGCAGGGAGCCTAAAGTGGGACTTGATCCCAGGACTCCGGGGTCATGACCTGAGCTGAAGGCAGTCACTTAACCAACTGAGCCACCCAGGTGCCCCATAGTTTCTTATATTTTCTAGACTTGCAATAGTGTGTTGACAAAAAGAAAAAATAAAGAATAATATTTTTTCAATTATAATCTCAGTGTATTTAGATTTTTTTAAAAAAATGTTCATTGTGACTTTTTATAAAGGCTATAACCCAAATATGTTACAACGGTAAAGTAAACCACAGAACTAAAAGCAACTTACCTTCCTATAGCAATAGGAAAGTCAACACCATTAACTTACCCTTTTAAAAACATATGTATTGTATTCAGAAACTCAAGAGACATCACCTACCTTGTAGTGCATATGAATTCAGACCAAGATTGCTAGTAAACTAAAAACTATTTGAAATACTGAAACAGCACTGGAAAATTTCTGCAAACTTAAGCATAAAGAAGCCACTTGGAATCATGCCAAAAGCTAATCACATTTTAGGGGGCTAGTTGAGCTAGCTGTAATCAGCAACTCAAGGCTTTCTTTTAACTCAATGACTATGAATTACATTTTAAACTAATCATCTTGTTTATTTCTGCTAAAATTTCAAAAATGGAATAATCTGTTGCGTATCTCTGCCCTGCTGAGTTCTCTTCTTCAAAGCAGGAGGAAAACCAAAATGAATTATTCACCAATTTTCTACCACGTATTCTGCTAACAGGAGGAAAGCGACTGGGATCTCTTGCCAGCAAAATGGAAGGGAAAGCACAGGAATTCAGCTTGAACAATTCAGTCATGAAGTTGCATCGACAGGCCGGTGACTACAGGAGAGAAAGGAGGCGGCTGGTGGGCGTCTAACGCACAAACTGGGTGCCTTTTAGAATCTAAATCTTCATTTTTATCAAGAAAAAAATAGTGTTGTAAGGGCAAAACTATACATAGATTCTCACCTTTGAGAAAACAGTTTTGGCTAAGAAATAACATAAGCCTAACCTATTTCCTTATCTTAGGAATGCCTAGGAGAGGTACATTAAAAAAAAAAAAATCAGGCATTGCCAAGCAGAAATATACAGCTCATGCTTGTTTTATATAAAAATGATACTGCTCAGAGGATCTTTCTTTCTCATTCTACGAAAAGTCCTTCACTGTTTCGTAAATACAGGACACCAGGTCTACTGTATACATACAGTCCTCTTGGGAGCGGCATTAGCTAACACCATTTATAGACCGGCCATGGTATAATCCATTTTTACTGCCACCATGGAGCACTCCCGCTGCCCTGACTCTGCTTCTAGTTCCTAGGTTTTGGTGATCTGTCCTACCTGCCCCTACACTGTCCCCTATTTTCTGCTCTTGAATTACTACTGATGCTTCAAAAGGGTCTCCACAATCTCACGGTGCCCCGGCAATAATGACAGGCCTTTTTCAGGCATTACTTGCTTATTATCATCGTTAGCATCTTCTCCTAATGTCTATCATCTTCTCCAGAACTAGCTCCAGAAAGCTACCTCTTGCACTGCCCTTCTCCATAGACAGAACAGCCTCACTGGAATTCAACAAATGTTGAGTGATTATTCTGTGTACTTTTCTAAGTGCACAGGGTAGTAAGATCTGGCCCCCTACTCTTCGGAAAGGCATTTTCACAGCTTCGATGGTAAGAACACATACACAACTGACATGGTTGAGTAACTGTGAAATACAAAGATCAAATTTCAATGGAGTTCTAAGAAATGAGAGATTAATGAAAAATGGAGGATTCGGGGATGACGTCCTAGAATCTGCAGAATTTAAATAGGTGGAGAGATGGGAGGTGGACAGTCAGGCAGAGCCCCCAAATGGCTTCAAACTGTACATGAACAGGACACTTTCTGAGGACAGTTAAGAATATGGGTCATATTACAGAATTAAAAACGTGTAATATAAAAATTTTAAAAGGACTCCTGCTAAAAATGTCCAAAAGGAAAAATATCATGACAGTATTGGGCAAGGATGTGAAGAAATGGGAACTCTGAAACACTAACGCAAACTTAAGCATAAGTAACTGATGAAGCCATTTTGGAGAATGGTGGGCTGTTTCACAACAGCACATTAAATGCATGCATGATCTCGCAAGTCTACTCCAGAGTTTCTACCCAACAGCTCTGGACACAGATGTTTCCCAAAAGACATTCCCAACATTGTTCACAACTCTTCTTAACAGTCCCGAAGTGGAGACAACCAGATGTCCCTCTACAATAAAATGGACACATACATTGTAATATACCCATTGGAAGGAAATCTATTCAGCAGCAAGAATGAATGCAACTGGAGCGCCTGGGTGGCTCAAACCGTTAAGCGTCTGCCTTTGGGTCAGGTCAGGATTCCAGGCTCCTGGCATAGAGTCCTGCAATGGGCTCCCTCCTCGGCGGGAAGCCTACTTCTCCCTCTCCCACTCCCCTTGCTTGTGTTCCCTCTCTCACTGTGTCTCTGTCAAATAAATAAATAAAAATAAAATCTCAAAAAAAAAAAAAAAGAATGAATACAACAACATGGATGAGCATCATAATGGTAATAGAAAACAGAAACATAAGACACACAAGAAAAGGAAATCATGGAAAACCATCTAGAGACAAAGACAGAACGACTGGAAGCAGGATCTGACCCCCAGGACACTGGGCTGGGGCAGAAAGCCACAAGGCAACTCCAGCTAAATAAACTGTGTAGATGGCGGTCTGTCGCCCTCATCCCCCTGCTCCTATGTAACAACAGAGTAGAAGGGGCCAGGACCTTCTAGGCTTTCTGGGACCAAGGCCCAGGAGCACCACCAAACACCTGCTGCTTCAGCACCTGGGAACAGAGATGGCAAGACCATTTCTGAACACTTAGTGAAACTGGAAAAGACATCTAAATGACTCTCGCCAGCTTCTCACTGCATTTTGTTTTTAAAGTTCTGGTGGGTTATAAGAACCAATGGTCTAATCAAACCAGCTCAATTAAAGGTAGGGCTATTTTGGGGCACCTGGGGATACTCAATCAGTTAAGCCTCTCAGCTCAGGTCACAATCTCAGGGTGGTGAGATCGAGCCCCTCGTTGGGATCCACACTGAGTCTGGTGCCAGCCTGAGGATTCTCTCCCCCTTTCTCCCCCTCTCTCTCTGCCCCTCCTGCACTGCACGTGCATGCTCACTTTCTCAAAAACTAACTAACTAACTAAACAAACAAACAAACAAATAAATAAATAAAAGAAAAATAAAGGTAGGACTATTTTAAAAATTCCCATAAGAATCTAAAGATGAAAAGTAAGAGTAAAACCAGGCTTCTCGTGAACCCAAACTAAGTGGCTACTGTTACACAGGGCAGCTCCCTCCCTTTAGGCCACAGGCCTTTGTCACTGGCTGCCCTGCTGCTCTGGGTATTTGCTCCATTTCATTTCTCGTTCTTCCAGAAGGAGACTGGAGCAAGGCCCCCGCCTCTCCTTTTCTCTTGTCCGCATACACTTGTTACTACAGTCTTCCCGGCTCTCTCTCAGGTGTCCAGTCCTGAGAGCAGCACCTGTCAGCTCGCCTCACCTTCTAGAACCAACTCTCACAGGCTGCTGAACTCCGGCCCGGTCCCATCCTCTGACAAACCCTGCCTGTCACAGCCCGCGGCTAGGCCAGGCTGGGTCCCTCTCTGTGCTCCCACAGCCCCACCTAGGCTTACACACTGCCCTGTCCCTGCATGTTCGTGTGTCTGCCACCCTCCGAGAGCAGAAGCTCCTGGGGGCAGGGCTGTGTCTCGTGGATGGTTATTTCCCTAGCACCTCACTCTTTAAATGGATGGATTTGGTGGGTTTTAAGAAAGTAACCTGGTATTAAAATAATACCTAAAAATCTGAAAATATTTCCATTTTATACTTTCGTTTTTGGCCTGAGGCAAACACATAGCTTTATATGGTCCTACAAGAGATACCTGCTAGCTTTCCAGCTGTGCAGGCAGGTAGCTGAAGGGTACAGACTGAAGATTCTGCTTTTGGGGGGTTCCCTTAGCACCTAGTGTGGGCTAGCTCATGGCACGCCACCAGAGGGAGGACCGTCTGAGGAAAGATGCCTCCCCTCAATGTCACAGAAGCATCATTAAAAAGCTATGTCAGCCTTACATTTTCTTATTTTATATTAAACTGCAATGAATACAGCGTTAAGGGAGAACTCTTGTTACCATGGATAAATAATAAAGTGAATCTGAAATGTCATTAGGTCTCTCTGACCTTTTTAATGTGCCATTAATACAGTTATTCTATTAGCAGAGACGGCTTCACTAGAATAGAAAAAAAATGAATTCCAACACGCAAGACTGTCAGCAACAGCTCACCCATATAATCTCTTTCAAAAAAAAGTAAATAACACCTTCTGCAAAAGAAATACTTGGCTCATTTCTTACCCAAGGTCTGTTTCTTTCCATAAAGCATTTAACAACATCTTTACTCCCAATACGTTTCTCTCATGGAGCACACGTTTGGCTTCTACTGAGCAAACAAGTATTAACTGCTCACCATGCATCATGCACAGATTTCCAGATTTCCACAGAAGAATCCTATTGGTTTACTAATGAACCACATCCAATAATATCAAAAATCCCTTAAACACGACCAGCATCTTCTTTGACACCACGTATCTGCACAGAAAGGTTCTCTATGAAGCGTGTATCGGCCTCGGCGTTGCAGCTGCAAACAGCCTGATGGAGGCCGAGACTCGCTCGGGTCCCGCGGCTAACCCACCGCAGAGCCCCCACGCAAGACACCGTTTGCTGGCTCCGCGTGGACTTAGCCACCCAATCATGCGGCCTCCCGTTCGCACATCTCTATTGATGGAGAGAGGAAATATAACAGATCCAGTATTGATACTTTGTGGAAAAGCCCCTGCCTGAGACCCTGACTTATTTCTTGAACAGGGAAGCCCAGATGAATTTCAGCTTTTCCATTAAACCGAAACAAAACAAAACAAACTCTCTAGCTTTTCGTTAAAGCGGGGCTGACAAAAACTTAAAGCCAGTATGTGATCCCCTCTACTACATCCTCAACAGATGACTACACTGATGCACATGTTTGTTAGAGCATCCCACAGCAAGAAATAGAATCCTTAAATAAAAACCTTGGATTTGGCATTTCATTTGTTTTGAAAAGCAATCTTTGTCTTGATGTTCCAATGTTAGGCAAAAAGAAGAAAATCGTTTAATTTTTATCAGCTTCTCAGGGATTTAAGATTATAACAGAAACACAGTATGTAGGTTTTAAAGGCTTCTATAGTTTTCTTCAAGAACTAAAGCATCAATAAGTGACCCAGACCGGCAATTTCCAACAAGCGAGCCCAGGACCAGAGGCAGCAAGTGCCACCTCGCCACGCTGCCTCTTCCGGCTTCCTCCCTTTCCAACTTCCTTGTATTTCTCCCCTTTGGTTCCTAGGGTCCAAGACAAATAAGGTCAATTACTATTACGTAGTATCATTTCCGTTGGGAAGACAGCTCTCGGTGACCTTGATAACCTCTTTCATCCCCAAGAAGCTACTTTTTTTAGGAATGTAATAAAAAGTAACATATTGGAGCCAACAGCCCCCTTGCAGAGAGCTCTTCAGCCCCAGAACAAAGAGTTTACCCCTGAGGCTTTCAAAAAGGGTTACACAAACACAGCTCCAGACCCACTTAGGCTGCTGCGGTCAGAACTCTCTTACCCAACTATTCTTTCGGAACTTCTGGGACCTGAACCAGGAAGTCTTTATTTTTAACATACTTCCCTGGGTGATTCTGAGAGTCATGCTAGTTTGGTAATCACTGCTTTAAAAATCGGGATAACTTCAGTTTCATTTCAAACGAACCACACGTATGGGGGACCTCCTCACATAAGGCCCTGCCGGATGCTAAAGCATGAAAGGAACAGCTTATTTTGCATAGCTCTTGAAACACACAATGCATTTTAAAATAATAATTTAAATCTGAATTCAATTTGTTCAGAGTTTATTATGAAACAGTCCTTACATTCGGGGCTCTAAGAGCTATAAAGATTAGGAAGACATAGTGCCCTGAGGCTGTCACAATCAAAATCTAAGGTTCTGTTTGTGCCCGTTTGAAACTATCAACTGAAAATGGAAAGCGAATAGAAGCTTCTTTAGAAAGAAGATGCTGAGTTCTACCTTCATCTTAGTAGCTCCTACCTTGATATTTTCCTACAAAGTAATACAAGCCTTCACCTGGATTTCCAAATTGCGGAAACAGACCTACCCACTTAAGCAGCTATATTCCACTTGCTTATCCAGGACCACATCTCATCAAAATACATGATGCTGGTAGGGGGCCTTTATATTGGTTCACTGAAAATCCCATTCTATCCACTTCCTGGATTTGAAAGAGAACCATTTACAATATCATAAAGGCAATACTTCTTCCATCAAGTATACATGGCTTTACATCCTGTCCCCTTCCAATCTGTCAGATGGAAACCCAATTACTTGGCAGCAGCCGCAGAGAGGGGCCTTAAGAGCGCATCATTGTGTTTTCTCTTCTGCAGGCTCCGGCCCTACGCAGAAGCCATACTTAACTTGGCTTTTGTTCTTACGTTGCATCCAACGAAGATTTACCAGATTGAATGTCGAAGGATCACATTTCTAAAGAGACTTAGATAAACAGGTGAGTAAATCCTGGGCCAGAGGACAATTCTGCAACCGAACAAGGTGCATGGAAACCTCTCCTATCACTTCTCAAGCACAGTGTACCAAAACCACGGGAGCAGAATCTTTGGGCATTGGACTCCAGAACTGATACTTCAGGGTGAGTCCCAAGTGCTTTAGAGACACATGCAGCTCTGGCAACCCAGCTGGAGCAAAATCATCAAGCCCCAGAGGGCTGTATTCAGAGCACAATTTGGGGTGGTAATTTACAACAAGTGTCGTGAGCGTCCACGGTCTTGGGTTCTAAAGGATGTTTTGTTCAGATGGGACTCAAATTCGAAGTTAGTCTTCGCACCCAAAGGTGGACTGCAGTACTAGTCCTTCCACCACTCAGAATCAGCTGAACGAAACATGAGTTGGCGGCTTAGAAGAAGCTACCCAAACCAGAGGCAGAGGAAGGCAGTGGGGTGGGCTCCCCACGCCATTTATTCCATGCCGGCCTGCTCATCCTTTGCCCTCTTCAGGCCAAGAGCACCAGTGCTTGGTCTAGGCCAGTGCTGTCCAATGGAAATTCAATAAAAACATGCATCATTTCAAATTTTCTATGAGCTACATTGAAAAAAGAATGAAACACGATAAATTAATTTTAGTAATATATTTTGTTTCAATGAATGTACTCAAAACATCATCTCAATATATAATCAGTATAAAATTTATTAGTGGTATATTTAAAATTTCTTTTCTTACAGGATTTCATCTCTAACATCCCAGGTAGACTTTATTTATCCTCATAGCACACTCAATTCAGACTAGCCACATTCGAAGTGCCTAGCGGTGGCCTCGTGACTCGCGGCTCCCGTAGTGGACCGTGCAGATACAGACAATCACGCTGGCCCTTGGCCCCATCTTTCGCCTCTCCTATACTCAACTTGCCCTTGATTTTCAGAATTCCTGCTACATACTCATGCCTCAATCCTAGGCTCTAGCTTTCCACTTTCCACTCTCAAATCTAATCCCCAAATTTCCCACGTGCAAAATTTTCAATCCCCAAGTTGCTGAAATCACTTCCCTGGTTTTTTTTTACTTTTACTTTTATTTTTTGTCCCTGTTTCAGTACATGTTTTTGTCACTATTCATTCTCTTTCACCTCTGGTAAAAACTTCTGTCCTGGCCCTTGTTCCTACAGAAAATCCAGGTGGGATGGGAGGGATGGAGGGATTTGGACATAAGAGAGCAAAAGTTTCTTAACTGTAAAATTTTTTTAAAAAGTAATTTAATAAAATCTAAGATCTTCCAGAACCAACAATGGCTAAAGAATGAAGGGAAGGGTATTATAGGACTGGAAAGCAACATGTTAAAAGACTCTGAGGTAAAAGGCAGTGGTGCCTTTAGGGAACTAAAGCAGGTTAGGACGGTTAATGTCTAAGGTTAGGGAGGAAGGGCAGAGGGATATCAAGAGATAAGGCTGAAGGGAACCACCATGGCCAAATTCCTTACTCCTTATCCTTATCAGGAAACCACTGACCTTTTAAATATTAAGCCAGTGAGAAATATCATCTAGAAATAGTACGGAAGATAGATCTGAGGAGAGCAAAGTGTGGGGAGAGAGACAAGTTAGGAGGATTTCAGTAATGCATGTGAGAAACCGTGAGGACCTTTATTAAAATGATAGCAGCAGGGATGGATATTGTGACAAAATTCTAGTGACATCCAGATCAAAGGTACAGAATGACGTGACCACTTAGAGGTGAGGGATGAAAGGAAATCATGATTACTAGGTTATCTGGCTTGGACAACTGGGACTGGGGTAACTTGCTTGTCAAGAGAAAGCCATGCAAACTATAGTATCTCCTCCATTCTTTAAAGCCTACTTACACTTTTCTTCTAAGGTCTAAAAGAGAAAAGTTTATAATTCAATGTCATACTATTTAACTGATCCACACAATCTCAGTTAATTATGGGTTGAAATATTTATTGATCAGTCACATCAAATTCCTGGCAGCTAATACAATCTGAATGTTTGGGTTAAAATGAAAAGGTGAAAAATTAAGAGCCTTACTACCAGTGTCTTCTGATAATGATGATTCTCCATTACTCTACTGATTTGTCTTGTGATCTGACGTGCCCAATGATCAAGAAATCAAATTATAAATGGCTCCCAAATTACTGTTAACATAAACTGTACCAAAGTACAATTTTAAAAATATTAAATATTTAACTCTCATACAAATACACAGTGAAAATAAAGATTTATATAGCTGTTTAATAAGGCAACCAGACACTTGAGAAAGCCAGTTTAAAAGAAAATCTGAGTTAGGCAAAGCCTTCTTAGATATAAGCTCAAGCAACAACAACAAAATAAGTTGAATTTCATCAAATTTAAAAACACTCGTGCTCAAAAGGACACCATCAAGGAATGGAAACAACAACCCACAGAAAGGCAGGAAATGTTTATAAATCATGTTATCATTTTTTTAAGATATTTATTTATTTATTTATTTATTTATTTATTCATTCATTCATTTATTTGACACAGAGAGACACATAGGGAGAGGGAACACAAGCAAGTGGAATGGGAGAGGGAGAAGCAGGCTTCCCGCTGAGCAGGGAGCCCCATATAGGGCTCGATCCCAGGACCCTGGGATCATGACCTGAGCTGAAGGCAGACACTTAACGACTGAGCCATCCTCCTAAATCATGTTATGTAATAAATAACTTGTATCTAGAATATACAGAGAACTATTACAACTCAATAACAAAAGTATTCAATAATAAAATAATAAAACCCTTCAATCATAAAAATAATTAAAAACTGGTCAAGGAATCTGAACAGACATTTTTCTTAAGAAGGAAAAGAAGTGGTCAATATGCAGATGAAAAGATGTTCAACATCATTAGCACTTAGGGAAACACATATCAAAACCAGTGAGATACCATTTCATAGCCACTGGTATGGCTGTAACTAAAATACCAGAAAGACAGTTGAAAAAGGCAAGTGTTGGTGAGGATGCAGAGAAACCGGGCCCTCAGATACTGCTGCCGGCCGTGTGAAATGGTACAGCCGCCTTGGGAAGTAGTTGGGCAGCTCCTCACAAAGTCAAGTACAAGGTTACACCAATCTGAGACCTGGCAATTCCACCCCTAGGTACATGAGCAAGAAAAATGAAAACATACACTCCCACAAAAACTTGTCCTGTTCATAGCAGCATTATCTGGAACAGCCATCAACAGAGGAAAGGAAAAGTAAAAAGTGGTACAGCCATATAATGGCATATTACTGGGGAATGAAAAAAAGAATGGAGTATGAAAACAGACTGCAACCTGGATCACTCTTGAGCACAATATGCTAAGTGAAAGAGGCCAGTCATAAAAGACCACACAGTATTTGAGTCTATTGATCTGACATGTCCAGAATCAGTAACTCAATAGGGTCAAAAAGTAGATCAATAGTTATCTAGGAGTGGGGGATTGAGGTAAAATGGGGAGTTAACTGCTAATGGATATAAGATTTCTTTTTGGGGAGATGAAAATGTTCTAAAATTGATTGTGATGATGGTTGCATGTTCTGTGAGTATAGACAAAACCACTGGATTGTATACTTTAAGTAGGTGAATTATATGGTAGAAAAATTTCATGTCTATAAAACTATTATTTAGATATCCATAAATAGAATATATATTTAAATGTCTACATGTATCAATATACTCAAATTAAATCTGAAAAATTAGGGTTATATAGTTCATAAAAAATAAAAAGGAATGAGACTGGTAACTTAGATACAAATTTGTTCAATTTATTGCCTATAAGGCAATAAAACTCTACCATCTGAAGTCTTATTTTCTTCTACAAAGAATAAGAAATAATCACACCGATCCCATCCCATTCTATATGTTAAGTTCCAAGTTGACAGAGTTGTAAAATATAGTAATATAGATATAAATGAGTCAAAGTTGTATTCTTCTAGGTTTGTTAGACAATGACCTACATTAGAGTTAATATCACATAGTCATTTGTTGTCTTACTCCCATGTCTTTGATAATTTTTCTTAACAAAGGATTCTCACAAGCAAACCACAATGATTTTGAATCCCAGTGTTGGTAAATAGAAAATGACAGGGTGTTTCTTCCTAGTTAACCACATGGAAACAAATAATTTAATACTGAAGGAATCTCAGAACTAAAGCCCCAAGAAATCACCTGAATGAAATAAAGGAAAACATGGCCAAGTAACTCTTAAAACTGTTAGCATTCTTTTAAACTACATATTAATAACTGCTCTAACTATAGCAATATTTTATATTAATAACTATAATAACTGTTGCAATATAGTAATAGCTACAGCAATTATTAAAGAGAAAGCTAGTCTGAAAATTCTCATCTGATAATAGAGGAAGTTATTACATCAACTTTAAAAGAAGTTGTAATACTTGCAAGACAGAAGCAAAGATGCTTTAAAGCTGTTGGGAGTTTATAAACCCAATAAAAGAAGTGGAGCATCAATGAGGCTGACCGACACAGCTTGAAGACAAACCTGTGATTAGTAATGACAGGCTCACTAAGCCAGCCAAATCATAGCTAAATTGCATTGCTGATGAGAAGGAAAGAAAAACCAACAGAAATAGGAAACAGACCAAGGTAATCCAATTTAAGAATCATCAGCCTACCGGAGGTCAAATAATTATGCAAGCACAGTAGAAACCTTACTTCGGAAAGAAATTAAAGATAATTTTCTGGATGCTCAAAAGAGTCAATTATAATGCAGCTATCTTAGAGGAATATGAAAGCCATTTATAGCAACTGTCATTGAAATGTCCCTGGGTATCCTCGTATTTTAGGCATGAAACACAGAAATAGAAAGATACGGTTTTTGGGGGTGGGGGAGGAGCAGGGCGCCCAATGTGAGCCTCAATCTAATGACCCTGAGGTCATAACCTGAGCCAGAAACAAGAGTTGGACGGTTAACTGCATCACCCAGGAGCCCCAGGAAGAAAGCTCTGTTTTTAAAAGTAATTAATTAATTTATTTGACAGAGAAAGAGGGAGAGAACACAAGCAGGGGGAGCAGCAGGGAGGAGAGGGAGAAGCAGGCAGAGGGAGAAGCAGGCCCCCTGCTGATCAAGGAACCCAATAAATGGCTTGATGATCCCAGGACCCTGGGATCATGACCTGAGCCAAAGGTAGACACCTAACTGACTGAGCCATCCAGGTGCCCCAGAAAGCTATACTTTAAAAAAAAAGGGGGGGGGGATATATATGTGTTAGGATATTGTGTTCTATCACTTTACACTGATTGAATTATCGGAGAATAGTTACTTAGATGGATTCACAGACAGAAAGTCCTAGATGAAATGTGTTTCAGACCCCTCTGAAAAAGGATCTATATACTTTGGAAGTAAAAGGCAGAACCTGGTGAATGACTAGTCCAAGGTACTAATTTTGTCAGAGGTTACAACAAAGAATTTTTTCTGCCACCAGCAGAGATAAGAATGCAACTGAAACCCCCAGTAGATAGGAGGGCAGTGAGTCAGAGACCAAAGGCACCTTGTCCTGACACTAAGGACCACAGTGCAGGCGCTTGTTTACTGATGACAGATGTGAATGAAATCACTGGTTGGTGAGTTCAGAACAGTCTGTTCTGGAGGTGAATGTAGCTATTTAAGGAGCTACAGAACCCGAAACAATTTATCAATGAGCTAAAAATATCCAGATAAGGATCCAGTGAGAGTTACCTAAAAAGATAAGTAGATTGCAACATTAACAAAAAGTTGGGTTAGAGATGTCACGATTAATCAAACAACAATTTTGAAAAATATAAGATATGGACAATTTATAAGTGTCTAGACTACCTTGAAAAGGCTGGATATCATAAGATTTCGGAAGGCATAGTCAAGATTCTTTAATGGAAATAAACGTCAGCAGTAAAGGAAACAATTGTGCCATGATATTTTTGTAAAAATGTGTTAACCAAATTAGAAGTTATCTTTTTTGAAAGGGAAATTGCCTTTAAAAAAAAAGGAAGAAAAGACTATGAACAATAAAGAAAAACATACAAGGCAAAGAAAACAGAAATGTGGCAGTTAAAACATATAAAATAAATGAGTCAAATAAAGCAAAGATCACTGCCTGGCACAAACAAAATCCAACAATGTTCTGTCCCTAAGAGATACAAGTAAGCCCAAATAAAAATGGGCAGTAGATCAGGGTTTAAGATTTACTCTATCTTCACAAAAACAAAAAAGTGAAGGTTACTATTATAAAAATGATATTGTGAAGAAATATATATAAAAATATAAAAACTTAGTAACAGTACATCTTAATATTTAAACATAATAGCAACATATATCCTTTTTTAAAAAAAGATTTTATTTACTTGAGAGAGAGACAGAGAAGAGCATGAGGAGAGGGAAAGGAGCAGAGGGAGAGGGAGAAGCAGACTGCCCACTGAGCAGGGCATCCGATGCGGGGCTTGATCCTGGGCCCCCAGGATCATGACCAGAGCCAAAGGCAGACACTCAACTGACTGAGCCAATTGAGGTGCCCTCAACAATATACCATGAAGAAAAGTTATAAATATTATCAAATATAATTATATCTGAAACCCTTCACAGGACATCACAACAGGTTGAACAGATAAGGAATTAAAAACCTTCTCAATGAACCAGACCCACTGATTAGCATCACTTCTTTATCCAATATCTCTAAATCTCTTAAGGACAAATAGTATGTATCTCTAACAGTAATAGCTGCATCTTAGCAAAAATTATTGTTCATTTCTGTTTTCCACTTTCAACCTCTCCACATATTTTACAAATAGTTGTTTTTTTGTTTTTTTTTTAAGATTTTATTTATTTATTTGACAGAGAGAGAGAGATCACAAGTAGGCAGAGAGGCAGGCAGAGAGAGGGGGAAGCAGGCTCCCTGCCGAGCAGAGAGCACGATGCGGGGCTCGATCCCAGGACCCTGAGATCATGACCTGAGCTGAAGGCAGAGGCTTTAACCCACTGAGCCACCCAGGCGCCCCTACAAATAGTTTTAATGCTCAATCAACTTCTATATGCTTCTCTGTGCATCGTTCTGTAACACTTGCCACTCAGGAGATAATTATTATTGATAACAAGTGCTCAATAAAATACTTGTTGCATAAGCAAATAATACCAATATGAGAATAATAAGCCTGGCAAAACAGCACCACCACTTGAAAAGAATTCCAAATGTATGAATAGTAGTTTCTTTTCTCCCCACACTCTAGACAGAATACAACCATTCTTTCCTTAAAATGCAAAGGCGAACTGTCGTTTAAGATTATTTAAAACAATCTAATAAATACCATGTTAAGCTAAAAAAAAAATTACGTTTACTGACCTCGTAAGAATGTAAGGCGAAAATGAAGCTGGATTATCCTGCTCTGAAAAGAGGGGCATAGATCCTCCCATGATCCGGAGACGGAAGTACAAAACAACAATCACCTTCAAAGAAAAGAAGATTTGGTAAGAAAATCATCGCTTGTTGGGCGTTAAGCCCCACCTTTCTGGAGGACACTTGCGGATGCTTTATAAATATTTTGTTTTGTTTCACTGTGAGCATTTCTATAAAATCCTAACATTCAAGATGAGGAGGCAAGATGGAAACAGCTGGGTAGGAAGAAGAGTATAAACAATGAAGGTGTTGAGGGAGAGGCAAGCAAATTCTTAATTACAGCTGTCAGTAGCAAGCATTTACCAGCTGTTATCCACTGTGCTAAAGACTTTCCATCTCACCTGCGGCCTCACAACAACGCCAGAGGTAGATGAGAAAGCTGAGGCTTAGAGGTATTTTACCCAGAATATCCACAGCTAATAAATTGCAAGATCCAGGAGGTGAACCCATGTTACTGTCCAACCACGTTCTTAACCATTCCATTTACACAGCCCCGTGGAAAGTTAATTTAAAGTACAATAAATAATACTGCTGTGTTCTGAATAAACACATTTGAAGTGTTCTAACCCTTGAATGCCCTGAAGCAGAACACTCATGAAGGGTTATTTCAACAAATCCCAGGAACATCTTTTGTGTCACCCACTGGAATTCTATCACTGGTGCTATCCTGTTGCTAAGGTGAATAAGAAAACCAAAAGCAGAGACATTTCTGTGGGGATGAGTTTTGCTTACGAGGGCGTTCACCCACACAGGGCTTCCAGATGATTCTCACTTCAATAGGACAAAATTACATTGTTTTTATTAAAGTCAGAGGGAAAACTTTGCTTGAATGAAAAGCTAAAGGATTAATTTTGGAGGTAGTTAAAGCTGGATTTTTTTTCCATGAATATCACTGAATTCCTTTATAAATATCTTTAATATAACCCCAAATCCAAAAACCTAAAATAAATGTATGGTGTCAGTCAAAAGCATATCAACAGTAAACAATGCCTAGGCAGCAACTGAAATCATCTTAATACTCACACAATGTCCTGCTCAAATGGAATTAAGTTCTTAAAGACATTTATAATGGAAAATATCAACTATGAAAGTAATAGGAAAAGTATCCCCAACGAATATAAATTTCCTAAATACCATGTAGAGGGAAAAAGCTGTAATAATTAAACAAAAAAAAAGGAAGATAAATAGTAGAAAGGGTTTTGAGAATATATTTTTAGAAGAACAAAAGGATTAATAATTGACAACTTTCATCACAGCAATGATGCCAAATTACTTGCATTCCCATACAGCTCTAAGAAAATAAATCACTTCTGAAACCAGTGATGAATCATCCTAATTCTATGCAAAGATACTGGGGAATATTTTAGAGAAATATTTTGTCCCTTTTCTTGAGACTGTCCAGTTAAGGCTCTCTGCCATCATTCAGATTTGCATACTCTTCTTTCATAAACACGTTTTAGTGTCAAGAAAAAATCATGTTAGTTGGTAACATTAGGATTCAAAGACTTTTCATAATTTTCCCATCCAAATTTATGGGGAACAGCAACAGCATATAAGACTGGTCTCCTAATCTGGAATTCCTGAATCCAACACTGTAAGAAAGTGATTAATGTGACAGTCACCAAAGATGGCAACCAAGAATTCCTGCCCCCTTTGCATCCCATCAAGAAGGAAGCCAACTGCCCCTCCTCTTACGTCTGATTTGGTCTTGTGACTCACACTGACCAAAAGAATGTGGTAGCAGGTACACTGTGTCAGTTCTGGGCCTACCCCTTGAGGGGTCCTGCAACTTTGGGTTCATGCTTTTAGAACCAGCTGCCATGTGGTAAGGAAGTCCCGGCTACCCTGCTAGAGCGAGGCCACAGGGAGAGACCCGAGGGAGTGAGATACCACAGACAAGATAGTCGAGCCCAGTGGACAGCTATAGGAAGCTGCTTGTGTAACCTCAGTCAAAAATCACGAGGAGCATTAGAACCACCTAGCTCGATGCTGCCCAACTAAAGCATTCAGGGCAAATACACGTGGTGGTTGTTTGAAGCCACTGCATTTTGGGGTGGTTTGTTGTGCAGCAATACATAACTGATAGAGCCAGGTTTGTGCTGTTGAGACAACTCAGGATCAGAACCGTGAAAGGGACTCATAAAATATTATAGTTGACACTGCCATGTCACTGAGTTCACATACTCCTAGAAGGCTTTCATACACACCTTCCAAAGTTTTGTAACATTCACGGCATGTATACTTTTTGATCCTAAGATCGTACTATTAGAATCTATTGCTGATTCTATTAAATACTCTGGATCATGTCTCTGAGCCAACTGAAAGTAAAATATTCCTTATCAGATATTTCAAAAGCATACATATACTTACATAACTTATGACCAAAGTGGCCCTTTTTAAAAATGGCCTCATGGTAAGCAGGAAATGTCTATTGCTCCTTGCTGTCAGATACCTGAAACAGGAGAGAAAAAAAAAATCTTAAATAAGCGTTAGAGTCCACCACACATAATGTTCTCCATTCACTGTGAATAAGCCGGAGCTCGAAAAAAGGCTAGAAAGGATCAGAGCGAAGAGCATGGCTCCTGGAGCCAGACCACCTGGGTTTCAGTCCCCCAGCTGCTTACTGTCTGGACGATCTGCGGCAAGTTTCTTAACTTTTTTGCCCATCTATTTTTCTCACTTACAAAAAAAGGGATAATAGGAGTACCTTGGTTACTCGGTACACAGGGTTACTTGGTACACAAGGTTACCATAGAAACCTTGTGGGGAAAAATGAAATAATATATGGAGCAGGATCTAGCGACTGTTAGCTATATTACTATACCATCTGTGCCAAATAACCCAGGCATTCTGGCAACTGTCCGGTTACACTGGTCAAAGGGATGATCTGAAACAAAGTAAGAGTTTCCCTACTGCATTTAATTTGAGAGGTACTTTGTCTTCAATCTGTAAAATACACAAATACCTTTTTAAAAAAGATTTATTTATTTTAGAGGGGAGGAGAACAGAGGGAGAGAATCCCAAACAGACTCCCCATTGAGCACAGAGCTCAAAATGGGGCTTGATCCCATGACCCTGAGATCATGACCTGGGCTGAAATCAAGAGTCAGGTCACCCAGGTGCCCTATCTCATAAATATCTTACCCCTGAAAAAATAAAGGATCCAAGTTGTCCAAGGTTAAGAAACTTACCAAAGCTAACAAAGTTAGTAGGCATCACTGGTGGGATCAGAGCTCACCAATATGCAGTGGGCAATTTTCTCACCTGCCTATTGCCTCTGGAACCAAACTACGTTACAAGAATGTCAACTTCTAGAGGGGCAAGAACTTATTTGGATGCTGTGTCTGCCAGGGCTCACTCACTTGTACCAAGCGGGAGCCCCATATTTCTGCATAAGAGGCACAACACGTCTTTGATAAAGACAATGGGGGCGCCTGGGTGTCTTTGTCGGTTAAGCATCTGCCTTTGGCTCAGGTCATGATCCTGGAGTCCCAGGATCCTTGGGCTCCCTGCTCAGCAAGGAGACTGCTTCTCCCACTGCTCTTCACGCCACTCATGCTTTCTCTCTTTCTCCCTCTGACTCTCAAAAAAATAATCTTAATTTAAAAAATAAAGACAATGCAAGAAAAGCAAGAGAAAGCTATTAACAACTCCCAAGCAAAAACCTAAAACACGTCATTTTCACCTACATGCAAACTTCTGTGTTTTAAACTACAAAGTGAAGGAAACAAATCAAACTGAATCATGTAACCCAGCAACCATTTCCCACCTCATCCTTATTTTTCCTACTCTTTTCCATTTCTTTTACTCTATTTAATTTAATTTCTCCTCAAAGGATTTCTTCTCAATTCTCTTAAAATTTGCACTTGAATGAGGTCTCTTTACACAACAGGACTATTTTACTGGAGAGATATCCCTTTGTAAGGCCTCCATGGGTTCGAATCACAAGGAAACTTCCATCTTGATGACTGCTTATAAAATATATATGGTTGTTCTGTTTTGCAACAGTTAAATGTGTCCAGATGGCACTGTAAGGAGGCAACAATGTCACTCAGAAGCATGTCTCTCTTCTTGCTTCCCTTTTCCTCTTCCTGGTTCATAAAGAGCTGTGGATCGGACCTTTCAGAGTTTTTAATGAGTGGAGAAAATGAGGTGAGCTCAAAAAAACATGAGTCTGATTTTAGCAAAATCTGGACTGGATCCATCCCCAAGCACTGCACTTAAACCTTTCCTTAGCTCTCAAGCTTGGCAAAGAGGAAGGCCAGGGATACTGTCAGCTCTCACAACGCAATGCATGACTAATGTCCCAAAAGAGGCTTCCAGGAGCCCACCACTTCCTGAATCAGGACACAAGATTTTGTGTATGTCTGCATCGGTATATATCTCTGAAGCGAAATCCTTGGCTCCGATCTTCAGTGTGAACTGGATCTATGATTCCCAAAGGTTAAAGCACTGCTAAGTGGCTTCTCTCAGCTCTGCCTTCACTATTACTTTCATTTTCAGGATGACTCAACAAAGAGCAACCCTGGTTATTTCTGCTATTCCTTTCCAGGATGCAAGAGAAGTGGCAGCAGGAAGGGAATAGCAGTGTGGGAAGGAAAAGGTGTTGAGGAGGCCTGAAATTGTAATGCATCGGAATGAAAAAGTGCTTCTTGGGCTGGCCTGCTTTTGGAAGCTTCATTTCTCAGGCTGCCTTGTTGCTGGTTTATTTTAACACAGTGGAAAACATGAGAAGTGGTCTCCTCTCTACAGAACAACAAACCACAGGGTTTAGGATTTGTTCAATGTTAAACTTCCTAAAGTCTGCATTTGTTTCACTGAAAGCTTACAATAATGTTTATTTCAGGGAGTGATATTTATAAAGTGTCCCTTTGTTTAGAAATTCTTCCCCCACAATAAATTCCATTTCCTCAAGAAGTTAAGCTCCTTCAGACACCAAATAATTTGCTCTTAAAATCTAGCACCCCAAAGCCATGAAAGCCTAAAATGATAGAGAGCAGTGATTGAAAAATGACCTCTTTCAAGATTTCTACTTCTAGTCGTTGGCCAATATTAAAACAGATAATAAGCCAGAAGGATATGGCCCCCTTTTTGGTAAACACTAGGTTAGAGGCTGAGAGTCCTAAGCTCATACAGGAAGAACTCCAAGAGCTGAATTCTCTGTATTCCTTCCTCCTCCCCAATTCACAATAAAATGAGATAGTGGAATTTTCCCCATTAATCCGTTACATATGAATGGTCTGTAAGGTAGAACTGAACAACAAAACGTTATTATTATTAACAGAATAAAAATACCAAAAATTAATATGTGTCAGACACAAATCTAAGTGATTAAATTGTAGTTATTTACCACTTATAACAATTCGATGAGGAAAAATAGAATTCCTTTTTCACAGAGGAAGAGACCAAAAACCAAGAGTATTCGGCTATTCTATCCGAGTCTCTCAGCTATTCATTTCAACCACAAGCTAAAGTATCTGTAGGTGCCTTTTAAAGAAGGCACTATGCAAATGTCATCACTGATAATTTTCAATTTTAGGCAAAGTCTCCAAAGTCTCTTCCCTGTGAAGCCAGAGAACATTCCAACAACCAAACCAAAGCACTGAGGAACGCACTAGAATAGGAACCAAGGGTTCTATTCCTAGGCTTCCAAGTCACCGGTTTTATGGCTTGTAACAAGTCTACAAGGAGCTTTGTTTTCTTCTTTTATCAATGAGAGTCAGACTTAATGGTTTCAGGCCTAAAATACTGTGATCCTTGGATGTTCTCACCAATGGATGACATCACAAATGACAAGTGAAGAAAAACAGAGAAACCTGAAAATTTTAAAAAGAAATGCTAAGAGATTAGGAGGAAGCAAATGTTAGTTGATCGATCCCCCCAACTTGAGTAGACCCTTCATAATTTGCAGTTGCACATGAAAATAATATTTTAACATTAGTTTGGGGTGTTGGCATTATCGAACTCTGCATTTTTAACAATTTCTGATTTGAGGGAAACAAAAGATCAAGATTATCCAAAGTAGATTCCCTAACCTGTGCTCCCTCACCCAATACTATTTTTTCTGACACCCAATTTTCTATTAACATTCACCTTCTCAGTTGATTGTGTTCAAATATTCAGATCTAAAAGTGACTTCCTGAAGTTCACCTCCACAGCTTCTCAGTCATCAAACCCCATATAAGGTCCTGGCTGAGACAAGGACAACCAGCTACCCTGAATCACCCACCATAATCTTGAGTATTAAATAAATGGTCATTATTTTAAGCCACTGGCTTTGTTGACACAGAATTTTCTTGTCAGTGGATAACTGATATATATATATATATATATATATATATATATGACACAATGATCAATAAATGCTTATAGACCCAAATAGAGTTTTAAAAATATTTTTCCGCCTCCACTCAACCCTCCCCCCAATTTTTTTCTGTGTGTTCCTTATCCTCCAGTGCTAGACCAGGGTATGAAAGAAGAATGCTCGGTTGGGGAGGTAGATAGCAAGCTGGAGGGGGAAAACCAAGAGATAGTACTATCTTAACCTTAAATCCTGCTGGTTTAAATGAAGATGTTATATTATACCTTCCAGCCCTTCTCAGGATCTATAAACACCTATTAATTTTTGCCTTAACACCAGCTCCTGTG
This sequence comes from Nasua narica, assembly GCA_028533885.1. Lineage (NCBI taxonomy): Eukaryota > Metazoa > Chordata > Mammalia > Carnivora > Procyonidae > Nasua > Nasua narica. The sequence goes on from CM052807.1 coordinate 51,367,047, forward strand.
GCAAACATCTCAGATACAAAGAGTTGCTACTTTTTAAACATTATACCAATAAATTATAAAAAACTTGAAGGGGCGCAGAATACATGACCCTAAAATCTACCACTTTGGCATGTGGACTATTTTAAACTGAAGGCAATCAAGACCCAGCAGAGTCAAGAAAAACTCTGCTCTCTCCCTAACTACCTAAAAGAATTTAGAGAGGGGGCTTGCCTCAGAGAGGAAGCTATACCGGAGATAACTTTTATCTGAATGACTGACTTATCTGTAGGACAGAGCAAATCTGTAATTACCAAACATCTGCTCTTCCTACTGTCCTGTGAGTTACCCTCCCCTGCTTGGAAGCCCCAGACCCCTACACCCCATTCCTTAGCTCAGGAAGGCATAGAAATCTGACTTGCCTTTGGGTCTCGTATTTTTATGGGACTCTTGTATGTATGAAATTAAATTTGTTTTCCTCTTGTTAACCTACCCTATGTCAATTTAATTATTAGACTAGCCAAAGAAGCTAAAAGAGAAGAAGGAAAATTTTACCTCCCCTATTAGCTACATACAAAATTCGTTCTAGAACACCATTCATACTAATTTAACTTATCCTGTTCTTTCAAAGTAATAACGGAGATTAATAGTCACATACCATGATAAAAAATTAAAAAAAAAATTAAATTCAGAGTTTTTTAGCATAAGAATTTAGGAATCTGCTTCTGTTTGAAACACAAGAAAAAAAATAGGTTTTTTTTGTCGTCCCCCCCCCACCAAAGTAACAAAGACACAGTTCACATTAGAAAGGATTATAAGCTTAACAAAAACAACAAAAAGAAATTTAAGTGTCTTTGGGTTCTTCTTTAATACACTCTCCTTGAACTCATAAAATGCCTCATCTAAATCTTAATAACCAAAGGCATTATGAAGAGGAGTGAGACAACCTTTGATGTCTCCTTTGATATTCAAATTCAGAGTCTGAAGCAAAGAAGCTAACAATTCTAAGACAATAATGCATTTCTCAGTTTTATCTATTCAAAAACCCCAACTCACCTTCAGCATCTCATTCTGTGGCTATGATAAATTTTTCTTCCAGAAACTTCAAACTTGGCTCAGTGTGTTATTTACAAAAAAATATTTAGAAATAAAGACAAAGAAGGCAGAGAGGAATATAATTTCAGTTCTCTAACCATTCTGAAAATCAAAGTTAGAATTGGAAAGGGTCAGAATAGCTCAGGCAGTTTTACAGGTGAGAAAAAAAAAATAAAGTCCAGAAATGTTAACTGATTTGCAGAAGATCAGGGTCCTTCAATATCAAACATCAATGAGTTCAGGCTTTATTCATTAAACCCGTGGTTTAATTTATATTCCTTCTAAAATGAATTTAGTCAGAGGCCCCAATTTTTATTCCCTCTACATGTAACAGCAAAAATTCAATTCTGGTGATATCATCCTTTTCTGTCATTAACAGTCCCAGAAAAGTTTCAGTTCATTCACAATAGAGGGTACTTCATGTATATCATTCGCTGTGCTATGCACTTTACTTTTTTTTTATTTCATTTAATTCTACATTGTGAACCATGCTTGTCCCCATCTTGTGAGTGAGGCTGAAGGAAGAATTTACTCAGGATCTTGCTGCTGGCAAGTGGCAGAGGTGAGAAACGAATCCAAATCCAAAGCACTCACTATGTAGCATATAAGTAAAACAGAGATGGTTTATTTAGCACACTTTCAACATAAGATTATTTTTTACATGCATTTCTGCATGTGTAGAAACAGTGATTTCTACTGAATTAAATGATAAAATTCATCTTTGGTATCTTCCTCCATTTGCATGGGTCTACAATAAAACTTTTAATACAGGTTTTTTCTACAAATGAATGAACTGAGGCAGTGCACAATTCTTGAAGGGTCTTTTGTGAAGTATCCTTTTAAGGGGTAAGGTGTGTAGTGGTTACTGAAGGTTGAAATGCAAGTTCCATGTACTGTGGGCTGATTCAGAAATTCTAAGTGAGAACAGATGGCCCAAATGAGAGCGTGTGCATGGCTGAGAGGGTGTCACTGTACTGTGAACCCATCAGATGGCCAGCCCTACAGAGAGAAGTGGCAAGCAGGAATAGAAAGTGAGACAGATAAGCGTGCCCTGAGAGTGACGATGAAACTGACATCTGAGGAAGAGGAGAAGCGAATTAGGTGAGGGGAGAAGGAATAAGACACATATACGGAGGCCGAGGATTGAGAGGGCAAGTAAGGTGAAGAAAATAAAAAGTTCATTCTAGCTGCAGGATCTAATACTGGCAGAGTGGCCACAGGGAGGCTGGAGAGGGAGGCAGTGACCTCAGGCCTCAGTGACCCTCACGTCCCACTGTGGAGTTTAGACTTTATTTGGACAGCAATGAACAGTCGGTGAAGGGCTTCAGGCAGGGACGACTCAATACGATTTCCAGCACAAAGTGGCACTCTATGATGTTGCTACCGTGACTACTGTGAGGTCCATAACGAAGAGCAAAGGGCCCAGCAGTCCCAATGGGGAAATGGTAGGAATTGATTCTGGAAGTTTCTGAGATATCAGATTCCGAAATAGAAGAGGTTCTAGCCCAAATAGGTAGAGAGACCTCATGGTAGAGATAAGTAAGAGAGGCATGTGTTGTTACATTTATTTAGCAATCTGATTTAGTATTAAGTCTTAATGCATTTCAATTTTGTGTGAATTGGTCATTAATTTGGTGTCATTTAAAACTTTTCGACCAGAATATTAAGTTGCCAAAATAGAAACCCATTACAAGAATATACATATTATGCACTTGTGTGGCCTCTTCTATGTCAAAGGGCTTTTCAGTCCAGTCTAATATTTAATCCTTGAAAGATCCATATGCCCTTGGCAGAAGAGAGAGCACCATCCCCACATTATTGATCTAGACCTACTGAGCAGTGCCTCCTAAACCAGAATTCAGACATCCTATGGCTGATTCCATGCCTTCTAGTTGCATCCAACCACACTGTCAAACAGCATTTGCTGCAGGTTTCCCCTTATTTCTATCAGTCCAAACTTCCTGCACCCCAGACTCTTAAGAACCCATGCAAACAAAATCACTACTATTTGCAGGATACATCTGTGTGGGTACCCAAATAAACCTTTGCATTAAGAAGATTAAAAACAGCCAGTGATCCCATAATCATATTTTTTGAACCTCTTATTGGAATATACAGACTGATCAATCCAAATATAATTCAGCTAGTGAAAAAGAGTATTTGGTATTGGGACTGTCCAGGTAAACTGGGGAAACACACGTTCTGTTAACAATGAAAACGATAAAATAGCAGCTGACATGGAGTAAATGCCCACAGTGCCCAGGTAGTTCCTACATATAAATCCTTAGCATCTTCCCACAGCATGTGCACTAGTAAAATCTTCATTTTACAAATGGGGAAACCAAAGTATTAAGGGTCAAGAAACGTGCCCCAAGGACCAACAGGAGTTAGAAGGTCAATCTAGCTTGTACCCTTAATCACCAATGCTCCACTACCTCTCAGTCATTGCCAACTAAATCTGTCTTCAAATTTCCTTTGCCTGAATTTCAAACACTACCATCAAGTACAAACACGGCATTAACATGTATTTAAAAGAACGATGATTCCATGAAAAAAATGCTCAACATTACTTGGCATCACAGAAATACAAATCAAAACCACAATGAGATACCACCTCACGCCAGTCAGGGAATGACTAAAATTAACAAGTCAGGAAATGACAGATGTTGGCGAGGATGCAGAGAAAAGGGACCCTTCCTATGCTGTTGGTGGGAACGCAAGTTGGTGCAGCCGCTCTGGAAAACAGTATGGAGGTTCCTCAAAAAGTTGAAAATAGATTACCCTATGACCTAGCAATTGCACTACTAAGTATTTTCCCCAAAGATACAGATGTAGTGAAAAGAAGAGGCACATGCACCCCAATGTTTGTCCACAATAGCCAAACTATGGAAAGAGCCCAGATGTCCATCAAAAATAAATGGATAAAGAAGATGTGAGATACACACACACACACACACACACACACACACACACACACACACTGGAATACTACTCAGCCATCAAAAATGAAATCCTGCCATTTGCAATGATGTGGAAGGAACTAGAGAAATTATGCTAAGTAAAGTCCATCAAAGAAAGACAATTATCATATGATCTCATTGATACATGGAATTTAAGAAACAAAACAGGATCACAGGGAAAGAGAGGAAAAATAAAACAAGATGAAATCAGAGGGCGTGATAAACCTTAAGAGACTCTTAATCACAAGAAACAGAGGATGGCTGGAAGGGAGGGGTAGGGTGATAGGGTAACTGGGTGATGGGCATTAAGAAGGACATGTGATGTGGGGCACCTGATAGGCTCAGTGGTTAGCGTCTGCCTTGGGCTCAGGTCATGATCCCAGGGTCCTGGGACTAACCCCCATGTTGGGCTCCGTGCGTAGCAGGGAGCCTGCTTCTCCCTCTCCCCATTGCTCATTCTCTCTCTCTCTCTCTCTCTCTAATAAATAAATAAAACCTGTAAAAAAAAAAAAAGAAGGGCAAATGATGTAACAAACACTGGATATTATATGCAACTGATGAATCACTGAACTCCACCTCTGAAACTAATAATAGACTATATGTTAATTACTTGAATTTAAATTTTAAAAATCAGGGGTGCCTGGGTGGCTCAGTGGGTTAAGCCTCTGCCTTCAGCTCGGGTCATGATCTCAGGGTCCTGGGATCGAGCCCCACATTGGGCTCTCTGCTCAGTGGGGAGCCTGCTTCCCCCCCACCGCCTGCCTCTCTGCCTACTTGTGATCACTCTCTCTCTGTTAAATAAATAAAATCTTTAAAAAAATTTTTTTTAAATCAAACTATAAAAAAACTTGAAATAAAAGGATGATGATTCAGGATACCATATATACCTGATCAATTTAGGAAATTAACAGAAAGACTGCTATAGCTTTTTTGCTATGAAATATGACAAGCTGTTCCAACATCAGTATTCAATTGGCAAAATACTGGGCATGGAGTTAAGTCCTATAAACAATATATGAAAGAAATAAAAGCATTACCCTTAATGTTTAAATAACAGTTAACATTTACTGAGTACTCACCATGGGCCAGAACCTCTCCTAAGCACATACGTCAGCTCTTTAAACACACACATCAACAACAAAAGTATGAAGCAGGTGTTATTTCTACCTTCATTTCATAGAAGGGGCAACAGAAGCCTAACGGATGACTGAACTTGCCTGGGACCACGAAGCCAGTAGTGAACAGAGCTGGGAACTGTGCCTGTGCGTTCGGGTGCCTGAGCTTGTCTTCCCAGCGCCGCCCCACGTGGCCCTTCTGTGCTTGCTGCACTGCCCCAAGGAGGTGTGCACAGGAGGAAGAATGAAGAGAGTTCAGGAAGGAAGAAGTCAGCATGAGCTGGAAAAGGAGAAGAGGCTGCGGGAAACACGGGACATTTGACCTGGGCCCAGGGCATCAGAGAAGATGGAGGAGTGGGGCAGGCAAGAGGGACCAGGAGGAGAGGTGCCCAGGCGGCCGCGGAGGGCCTGGAGGAAGCGTGGCTGTCCAGGACAGCGAGGGCTCCTGGCAAACACAGTGAGGGCAGCCCCTCCTCCGCACGTGCGGCCCTCCTCAGCATGGTAGAGTCAAGAGTGTGAAATCTGAAAAAGGAAGTATGAAACTGGAACTCTGAAACCATGCCAGCATGAACATCAGTAGAATATCCCTAAATATAATCGCTGTTGTGTCCGGCTCCCTTTTGCTGAGCCACACACAGGCGAGGGGTCTCACCCAGTCAGGCAGCTCCCTCTCCCCTCAGCTTTCCCCAGGCCTCACCTGGTATCAACCTTGTCACTAGGGCGGTTGGGGGACCTGGAGCAGGACTGTGTCTCCCCAGGGACCCATCTCTGACCTCCAGTGTGTCTCAAATCTTAAGAGCCAACATCCAGGACAGGGCCCTCGTGCCAGTGGATGTGTGTGGGGGGGTCATTGTGTGCTACAGCTCTGTACCTTCTCTTGGTCTCTCCTCGACTCATGCATCCATGCAAAACGCAGACCAAGCTGGCCCAGCTGCAGCTCTAGCCCACTTTTATGCTTGTCCAGGGTGAGAAACCTGGGTCAGAGGCTGTGCTACAACTGCAGACAGCTTAGATTGGAGACGGACAGAGGAAGAAGTCTCGCTCAAACCTTTATGAAGCCACTTTCTCCAATCCAGCCTTCCACAGCAGCCCCTCGTGCACATGGCTGGAAGCAACTTGTAAGAACGGACAGTAAGCCCAGAAGCTCTGCAATACACACGGGTTCACGCACAGAGTTCACGCAGAGGCCAAGGAGGACTTTTGGCTGTCTGGGCTTCCTGCAGACCATGGCTCCTCCTGAAATAGATCACTTCCCTGCAGCCAAGGCCACGCTGTGGTCAAGAAAGGTGGCCTAAGAAAACACAGCACCACTCACAGGGAGGTGAGCAATGCCCATGCTGGAGAAGAGAAACAGTTCCTTGATCCAAACAAATGCATCCAGAGAACAGCCCATTTCTCTGTCCCCAACCCCTAACTCCCTTTCTACTGAAGGTCAGAGGACTGATCGTCAGAACTGCAAGGGCTGGAAAGAGGGGACTGGTCATTCCAGCACAGTGCTGGCAGACACTTTTAAAGTTCACGTTTCCTACAAGAATCTAACTTTAGGGGGATTCAAGTTTTACGTCACTTGGAACTTTTTACATTCAGGACAAATATGTTATATATATATATATATATATATATATATATATATATATATATTATTAGAGAGCGAGAGACTGAGAATGAGAGGGGAGAAAGTCAGAGGGAGAAGCAGACCTCCCGCAGAGCCGGGAGTCCGACATGGGACTCGATCCCAGGACTCCGGGATCACGACCCGAGCCGAAGGCAGTTGCCCAACCAACTGAGCCACCCAGGCGCCCCATATATATATATTTTAAAGGAACTTTTTAAGGCAACTCTAGGCAATTCGGTTTTATTTTTAAATTCCAGTGTTCACCCATGTTGAAAGCTCCTAAGGAGAAAGCCATAACTATGATTTCAGAGTAGAAATAAGAACCACGGTGGCTTGGGGCGCCTGAGTGGCTCAGTGGGTTAAAGCCTCTGCCTTCAGCTCCTGTCCTGATCTCAGGGTCCTGGGATTGAGCCCCGCATCGGGCTCTCTGCTGGGCAGGGAGCCTGCTCCTCCCCCCCCCGCCCCCCGCCGCCCGCTTGCCTCTCTACCTACTTGTGATCTCTCTCTGTCAAATAAATAAATAAAATCTTTAAAAAAAAAAAAAGAACCACAGTGGCTCTTAGCAATAGAAACAATCATTATTCAGATAATTGTCACGGTTTTTAATGTTTGTGTAAAATGTCTACTAGTACTGTGGAAGTTAGCAATACATAATTAAGTCTATTTTTTTTTTCAAATGCATGCGTCTTTTGGTTATACCATTTTTAAAACTGTCTCCTAATTTACTTCTAGACCAGACTGTCATTTTAAAATATAACATAAAAAACTGAAGTAGGAAAGTTGCCAAAGGAACTAGAAATTCCAGTCCCAGTCATATTTTTTCACATATATATTCATATCTAATTATATTTATATTTTTCACAGGAAACATTCAGAAAATAATGTTACAACACCAGCTTGTTAAGTGGGTTGTCAGAGACACCTCTGAAGGTCTGTCATATTAAACCCTCAAAAGATGGTGCCGGTGACATAGGGGCAGCCCAGGTGTGGTGAAGAGACCACGGGAGCCACACAGAATCCCTGCTCATTCAGTTACCCACTGAGAGACTAGCCATAACCTCCTTGGGGTCTCAGGTGCCTCAGCCACAAAGCAGTCATCCTAATTTCTACCTTACATGTTCACTGAAAGGATTTCAAGGCGACGAGGTATGTACGTGGCTCAACACAGGGCCCAGAACATAAAGACACCCAAAGTAGCCATTATCGGAGTAGTGACCACAACTTAAATGAAAACTCTAAAACCCTATGGCCTCTTTCATGGCCACATGCAAACAAAACTAAAAACAAAACAAAAAAGCAAACAATGAATTCAGCTAGGACTAAGTACAGAAAAAGGACTCCTCTTCCTCAAGTTCTATCAGCTCCCTTCTTCCCGAAAAGAGAAGGGAAGGAGAACTAATTATTTTCCTAGAAGATGAAGCTAGAACTTAGCTTTCAACATTCTTCTCATTCACTGGTTTCCTTTCATTCGGCTTGGATACTGAAGCCCGCTACTCCCATGTGTCGGGCAGGACGGGCCTGCACACGGCAGCTGGCTGACGAGGGAGACTGGAGGCGCCCCAGAAGGGCTGAAACCCAGCCCACGGTCCCTCTGACAACCCAGGAGCCCTGGTGCCCACCGCATCTGCCTTGAGGAAGGGCAGCCTTTTTTGAATTCTCCCAAAAGAGCAAGAGGTGCCCTTGACTCAAACATCATGCACTTGACACTCCACATACTCCCAGCTTTTTCTACTTCAAATAAATATCCCTCCTGGCCAGCAGCAGCCTGCACGTTATGATCTAATACCCATTAAACAGCTTCACTGTCCTAATGACTTTCACAGCAACTTGCTGAATACAGTGTTTCCATTTTCTTTGCAGCCAATTTTATTTTTTCACTGACCCACTACCACAGTGTTGCTGTATTTCCAGTCATCCAACCAAGTATAAGGTAACTTCATGTTAACGAACAATATTTGTTTCTGTATTAACTCAGTTGAGTTTCCCTTGCCAATTCACCATGATGTCTGATACAGTTGGAATTTAATTCATTATACCAAATTTTAAAAATTCTTAATCATACAAGTCTTAACAACACTACCTTTACAAACCCCACCATTATCAGGGCCCAATCTGAATTCTTCCAGGCTAAAGTTTCCACATCCTAGAGGTTTTATATACAAGACCGTATTGTCAGCAAGGGTGACTAACCAGTCCAGCGTGCCTACCCCAAGGAGCTTGCTGGGACATGGGACTTTCAGTGCGAAAAGTCCTGGGAAAACCAGAATGAGCTGGTCATCCCCTGTCTAGCAGGTTGGCAGGACACAGAATTAATAGCTCTCGACCAAACCATAAGTTTTTTTTTTTTTTAAGATTTCATTTATCCATCTGACAGTGAGAGAGATCACAAGTAGGCAGAGAGGCAGGCAGAGAGAGAGGGGGAAGCAGGCTCCCGGCTGAGCAGAGAGCCCGATGCGGGGCTCAATCCCAGGACCCCGGGATCACGACCTGAGCCGAAGGCAGCGGCTCAACCCACTGAGCCACTCAGGTGCCCCCAAACCATAAGTTTTGCAAAAACTCAAACAAAGTGCTATCCTTTCCTGCCTCTGGACACACACACCTGTATGCAGACACACGCAGACACACACACCACTCCCACGAACGTCCTCTTATCCATCATACGCTACCCCTTATGAAGAATAGTTTAATCAAAAACAAGTGTTTCTCTGGTGGAAGATATTTACTAATTGGTTGAGCTTGTTAATTCTGAAAACCTGAGAACTAGAATTTTCTCACCCCCACTTTCCAACAGTCAGACAATTCTTCTCTACTTGGATAAGCCAATGTAAAGTATTCTTCATAGTGGCATTTATTCAAGTAACAAAAGGAAAGGAGGGCAGGGAGAAACAAGGGTTTAATAACTACTAAGACTGTACAGAGTTCACCATATATGCAATCCATGGAAATGTAATAACTATTTACTAGACTATAAAGTTGCCTGGTTGGTTAAAGTAGAGGTTAATATTTTAAATGCTAAATTCAAAGGAATTTGACTGTCTTGATTATAATTAGTAATTAAAAGGAATCTGACTGTTTTGATTATAAAATACAGTGATCATAGACAGAGTGGTACCTAAAATGATCAATCTTAGCTATAAACAAACAGAACCAAACATTCAAAGAAAACTAAAGTTCCAAAATCTCACGACCTGTAATTTTGATACATTTGTCTGTTTATACTCTGCCATATGGAAATGGCACATATTCATTTTTCTTTTTATATACCAGTGATACTTAACTGAAAAGTTAATGAAAGTTTTTCTATTTTCTATGCCACTCTTTTTTTTTATTGTCTCTTCCTAGTATGCAAGGTTTACTGACTATAGGATTATTTAAAATATTTTCCACTCTCTTTAAACATTAAGTTCCAATTTCCTGGGCCCTATTACTAAAAACACCATACTAAATAATGCTCAGAGTAGATTTTTCCACTGTTCAGTGATCTCCTACTCAAGTAAAAGAACCACATTATGAATATTAAGTGACCACTTTAGATTGACAAAAATATGACAGATGTTCATCAAGAGGAAAACAAAGTCCAGAAGAATCTATTTTGACACATCCCTTGCCCAAGTAGGAAACCTGATCCCTACCATGGTCAGTAAGCATTTTCTAGGGGTCCCATCTGCACTGTACCCTCAAATCAAAGACAGGCCAACTATGGACTAACAGACTAGGCACAGCTTCTCTTCAAGATGTGAGGACATGGCAAGCAGTGAAGCTCTATTAGGCAGGTGATTAAGAATCATGCTTGATTGCAATTTCTCTAGTAAGCACTTTATGAAAAACCAACAGGAGGTGGGTACCCCCAGAAGGCGAATTGAAGCAGGTCCCATTCATGCTGGATGGATGCCTTAAGCAAGGCCTCACCCCTGTGGACATCTGGGGAATCCTTAACTCCTGAAAGAGCGGGTTGGTACGCTACAGTGTGCAAAAAAGAAAAACATCTTGTCCTAGTACAATATCATTTGATTAAGGACCAAAATAAGACATGAGGCCCTTCTGGTCCTTCTCTGGAAATACAGATACCTACCCATCTGCCGAAAATCATTTACCATTCCAAACCCTTAGGATTTTTCAGGTCTACTTTCAAGAAAACAGCATAAATATGTTAACCGACATCTAATTTTGCTATGTTCTTCTTTCTTAGCTAGTTTAATCTAATGGATTTCAGGATCAAGGTTATTGCAAATAAAAGTAAAATCAAATTTGCAGCATGAATAACCCTCTTCCTGCATGGCTGTTTTGCACATTATGATGCTGCTTTTGTTTCTTTGTATTTAGCATATCTGCACAGCACCAATGAGCCTGTTCACTGACAGACACTTCTCCTGCAGTTATTTCTACACATAAAATGTACCATAAAATATGCAGGACCTTAAGCCATCCAAATAAGGTATGTGGATTAATCCATTTGGATGAGCCATTTTTACACAACCACATGATTTAATTTCTTCATTTGCCAAAGACAACTACTTCCAACACTACACTATTCTACAAATCTAATAAACTAATATTTCTGCAGTCTGTTTAGTAGAACCT
>CM052807.1:51378888-51430024 GCA_028533885.1 Nasua narica
TCAATCCCTACTGAAATAATGGGTCAAGACATATAGCAACTCACATCACAAAAAGCAAAACATCCAGAATTATTTACTTTCTACCATCTATGAAGTATTCTTGCCCAAAAGAAAAACCTAAATGTAATCAAACTTCTAAATCCAACTATCAATTTACAGTAAATATAGTGGATAGAAGAATGTATTACTTGACATCATGGAGAAGGAATCAGCAAAAAGCAGGATGAAAAGAAAACAAAAACAAAAACAAAAACAAGGCAAAAGTGAGAACTGCAAAAAATTCTCGCACCACATTGAATTCCAACCCTGCACTGACCTGACCCAACTAACATGGCTTCTAGTATCCTGACATCTAATTCCTGGAATGACCCCTTTTGAGTTTTGAGTTCCCATCTAGAAGTTCGGAGTTTTTAAAGGATTGAATATTGTTCTAGTCAACATCTTAAGATAAGCTCCTGATCTCCCTTCCTTAGAACATCTAATAAAAAGGGCCTGTAATTGTGAATCCTCCCGCAGTCCTTGGAGCTGTGTATATATCTCCTACAACCCAGGAGTGTCTTTCTCAGGGTTCTGAAAACCATTCCTTGATACATTATCATCAAAAGGACAGGGCCTCTGTCTCCCATTCTCTGTAGGGAGTGAAAATCCTCACTTCAGTAACTGCCAGTTAGCAGACAGCCTAGCCTGAAGGCATTTACACTGACCCTTTGTAATGCTTCAATTGCATCTCCATTCCCCCTCCCTACCACCCACCCTTCCTTTAAAACACCCAGTCACCTAGGTACAAACTGGAATGGAGTTCAGCTGTTTCCCTTCCATAAGTAGTTACTAAATGAAATCTGCTTCCATAGCTTTATTATCTAGCTGTTTTTATCTCAGAAAAATGCAAAATAACAAAAACAAAAAGCGCAGCACTAGAAGGGAGAATCTACAGATTAACAGGGCCTTTAGAGGCCCATCAACCATTGCAATGTCTAGATAGATAGGCATTACTTAAATGTAATGTAATGCCTAGCAATTTGATGATATTAAGAATTAGTGTTCTTTTAGATATGACAGTGCTATTATGGTTGTGTTTAAGAGACAAGTCTTTACATTTTGTAATTTTTAAAAGATTTTGTTTATTTATTTGAGGGGCTGAGATAGTGAGAGAGTGCACAAGTGGGGGGGGGCGAGCGTTGGGGGCCGAGGGAGAGGGAGAAGCAGACTTCCTGCTGAGCAGGGAGCCTGACAAGACACAGGGTTCAATTCCAGGACCCAGAGACCATGACCAGAGCCAAAGGCAGATGCTCAACCGATGGAGCCACCCAGGTGCTCCTCCCAAAGAATTCTTATATTTTAGGGTCTTACTGAAATATGTACACATGAAATGATATGACATATGGAAATTTGCTTCAAAAGAACTTGAATGTACAGAAGGGACTGATAATTGTTGAAGTTATGTGAGGGTTCATTATACTGTTTTATCTAACTTTGTACATGTTTGGAATTTTCCATAATAGTTTTTTTAATTGGGATAGTCATACGACAAAGGACTAGTACCTATAATATTAAGAACTCTCAAAACAAAACAATTAGAAAAATGAACAAAGGACATGACATGACATTACATTATAGAATGCATGTGTGTGTATCTATTTATCTCTATATATATATATGGCCAATAAACACATGAAAAGATGTTCAATGTCACTAGCCATTAGGAAAAAAAAAAATAAGACCACAACAAGATAACACGAGGTCTCTAAGAAGTGCTAAAATTAAAAACAGTAACAATATCAAAGGATAAGAAGAATCCAGAGAAACTAGATCTCTCCTATGTTGCTGGAGGGCATATAATGTGATATTGCCAGTCTGGAAAATAGTTTGGCAGTTTCTTGAAAATTTAAATGTACACTTACCAAATGATCCGGCAACTATACTCACGGGCATTTATACCAGAGATATAAAAATTTACGTCCACAGAAAGCCTGTACGTGAATGTTCATAGTAACTTTATTACAATAAATTTTAAAAATAAAATTATTAAATTTTATTACAACTACAGCCTCAAACTAAAAACAAAGAAACAAAAAAACCCCAAATGTCCCTCAATAGGTGAAGGTTAAAAACTGTGGTACAGCCATATGGTAAGTCTATAGGGTATAATACTACACAGCAATAAAAACAACAACAACAACAACAACAACAAACCCTACTGATATATACAACTTACATGGGTTTCAAAGACATTATGCTCAAGGAAAAAACCTCAATCTCAAAAGGCTACATACTGTACGATTCCATTAATACAACATTCCTGAAATGAAAAAATCAGAGATGGAAAACAGATTAGTGGTTGCCACAGTTTAGGGCTGATGGCAGAGTAGAGACCAGGTATAATTACAAAGAGGCAGCATAAGAGACATCTTCCTTGATAGAGTAATTTGGTATCTTGATTGTGATGGTGCTTATATGAACCTACATGTATGATGAAAACAACTTAGAACTCTACACCATATCCTACCAATGTCAATTTCCTGGATTTGATATTGTAGCAGAGTTATACACAAAGTAATTTTCCCAGGGAACTTAGTGAAGGGTGAAGGGGACCCCTATGTACTATAGTTGCATCTTCCTGTGAATTACAAAGTATTTAAAATACATTTGAAAGTTTTTTAAAAGTCAAGCTAACCTAATCCTAAAGCCCATGACTTGCTGCCAGTGCCATGCTGCATTATTACTCAAGAACATTAAGCTCAAAGCCTGAACAGGTGTTAAAAACTCATAGGTGCTCATATAGTCAGCCCAGCGGACAGCCGGGACTCCACAATGGTGTTGGTTGTATTTCGTGAAAGAGAAGCAGTTCATGGAGTCAAAATAGGAGACCTGCCAAGTTGGATACTAATAGGGGATATCCGTCCCTAAAGGCATTGTTGGAACATTCCAGAGGTCACTGCCACTGTTACAACAAGAACGTCAATGCAGAAAAAAGGGAGCATTGGTGGGATTTCTATAGTGCTAGCAGCTCACATGCTTTTGACCTTCTGCCGTTCTCACAAGGAACTCAACTGAGTGGCTATACAAGTACCAGTGACGATGGCCCAGTGTGACAGGTGCGCTCTGCATTCCTGACCATGACTGTTACCTGGAACCCCGAATCCTTTCGTATCCTGAGAATTAACAGCCAATAAAAGATGACTGGTATATTAAAAACAACAACAACAAAGAAACAACAACTCATAGATTCAGCATTTGCAGTTACCTTATTTTGAAAAGGACTATACACCATATCAGCTGGATTTGGTTACTGTTGTTAGCATCTGAATTACCAGAACTTCTGGCTTCCTTCCTTTAATATACTAGGTTTGGGATTCAACCGCCCAGAGGGCTTCGAAGTTCAGAGGGTTTACAACTGAAATCAATGGAAACTTTGACCATTAAGAAGCTAAGTCAAACTTATTTACATCACTCTTCCCAAAAAGCATCCAGAAACTTAATATAAGACCCCAAAAACCAGAACAGAGACGTGTAAAATGGGGATAAACATTGTTATTTTAAACCAGAGAAGTAATTTAAAGAAAACCCTCAAACATGTGAACCTAAATTGTACTCATGCAAACTCCTCATTAGACCTCAATGGCTAAAAACTTACATGTATAATAGTCAATTGTGTGTAACATAAATAAACACTAAATGACAGTCTCTCTTGCCAGGGTGTTTCTGAAAACACTGCTAAATGTAACTGTACAACTTTCTCTTTCAGACAATTCAAAAGTTCAAAGAAAGCAGCAAGTCCAAAACAAGAAGGGAAATAAAAACATACCTGAAAGAAGCTAATCTTAGAAGCAGCCGCTCCTAATTATTAAACAGTTGATGTTTCCACTAACAGGGCAGCCTATAGATTAATTGAAAATAATTTCTTTCTTACCACTTTGAATGGGAAAACAAAAACAGTGCTGATAGAAAAGAGAGGTCAAAAAATAAACACCCAGTCAATTTTCCATTTTTACTCTTTTCCTGGATAAAACATGGGATTTCCAGAGCAGCTCTTAATGACCAGTTAGAGAAAAAGGAGGCTAAAAAGAAAACTTGAACATCAAATGTTTGTGAACTCCTAACAGCTTGAGTAAAACTAATAGTAAATATACATAGTTTATCTCTTTAACTAAACACATCACATCCAAAGATGACGATTTTAACAACAAAAAGATGCCTTCTCTTTCTTTTTAATCATAAATCAGTACTAAACTGCTTTGCACAAAGTCACATCTGACTCATTTCCTAATGTTAAGAAATACCAAGTTAGGTCATTGGGAAATGTTTCTTTTAACTTTTTTTTTTACCTTATTTCTCACCCTTTTGAAGCTGCACCAATCACACCTCGGTGCGATCAGTATAGAGTCAGGTAGACCTGGATTCGAATATTGACCTTACTACTTCCACCCTACAAGCTATCAGTTGTAGTGAGGATTGAGTTGAGAAATACAGTGAGAACACTCAGCACGAGGCATGGGACACACACACACACACACACACACACACAGTGGGGTATTGTCATTATTTCCTAACACTGTTATTGCAAATGACTAGTTCTAGTGAACACGAAGAATTTTTCAACTCAGTAGTTACAAAAAAACCATGCTAACATGTCCCTTGTTGTTCAGATATGTCATGCTATATTTAAATAAAATTCTAAGAATTTTTTTTCCTTTCTGTTACAAATAGAAACCTCTGTTATAACAGAGGTTCTATTGCCAACCTAAGAAACTAGTTTTTCTAAAAAGAGTAATTGGGCATAGGAAGATAAGATCCTATCTTTCCAATACACATTTTTACTTCTACAGCTAAAATGCATTCATGGACACTGTAAATGAAATGCAGTTCACCTCTAAGAAAAGATTTTCCTAACTAGGTAACAAATACATCATTCAGCAGTAGCAAAATAAATGAACTAGCAATCTATTTTTGGCACAAAGGTGTGGAAAATAAATTCTCAGGCATAGTATAAAACAGTCTACCCCCTAGAATTTAAAACTACTCTCTTTCATGTAATTTTTCACATGATTCTTTATTCATATGCAACGGTATAGTATCCCTTGTCCCCAAATTTACTACAAAAAGAGAAAGCTATATGAAGGTATATAACATCCAATAAACTAACAGTAAATGCAATATATGAGAATTTCTGGGCTTAAAGATTCATTTTTGCTTTGCTGCCTAAATTAAACATCAGCTTTTTAAAAAGAAATCAAAGGAACAAAATTCCACCATATAATAGCTATAGTTCTAAAAAAAAATTTCACAAGCCTGACCACTGATTTTAAAAGAACAAATTAGTCTTTTAAGAAACATTATTGTCTACTGAAAACCTGTCAACTAGAAAAGATAAAGAGGTCTCGTATGCAATCTGGCAAGAAATATTACGGAGAAGCTAAGTAAACGAATACAATTTTTTATTGAAAATTGTTTTTAAGTGTTATGCTGTATATTCTGACAAAATTAATAGGAACCACAATACCAAAATTAAAATCAAACAAACTCAAAACTTTCAAAACGGGTTCCCTCCTTTATAAGCAAAGTAGGCTAGGACACCTACATAAGGTACACAAACAACTCTTGTACCTCATGTTCATCATGGTCTAAGATAATAGCCTATGTTACATAGTGAGATTATTAAAATAAGGTGAACCTAGGATGTTCACTTTTCTCTGCCCTGAAAAGTTCATTCCCACCCATTCAACACTCAAATGCTGTTGAACTTTAACTAAACTCGATCCGGCATCTGCTCAAGTCACTAAATTAAAACTTCTACTAAGGTTATCAAACCAATCTAATGCCCTAAACCACATTTAGTCTTTATTTCACTGGACGTCTTGGCCACACGTGGCATTGCTCATCAAACCTGTCTGGCAAATCTCTGCTATCTCCAATTCTTGGAAAACCTTCACCTCTAGTTCTTAAATATTTCTCCATCCTTTCTGAAGCTCTTCTGTGGCTTTTCTTCTAACCACCTCGAATATGCCATTTTTAATTATCATATTTTACTCTCATATTAAACACTAATTACTTAAAGATCTCACTCACTTTCAGGATTTTAGCTGGCACATATATGCCAATGCCACCCAAATAGTGGCATGCTGGTAAACTGGCTCTGTGGGGCGACGAAGCAAAGTGAAGGGAAAGATTGATTCGTTATGATTTTGATTTCTGTGGTGGAAATACTCCCTCCATGGCTGAATTTCCAGCTACCCATGTGACGGCACTGAAGATGAAGGTGGGAAGAGATACCCCAAATGGACTCTCTGACCCAGGAGGAGCCCGCTCCGGCACACATGCTCCAATGCACATCTCCACCAGACACCACCCCGAGCATCAGTTTCCCACATCGACACAACTCCCCCTGAATTTTCGCTTTTTAACCTTTCCCTTCTCCAAACCTCCTTTTCTCATTCTTATACCCAACCTAGAGGGAGGTCAGACAGTTGTCTTTGATTCCTCCTTTTCATTATCCACAAAATCCAGTCCAGCTATGACAATCTTACCTCCATACAAATTTACAGAAGTTTTCTTTTTTGTGTCTTACTGCTCTATCTCATGAAATTAATGGATATATTTTCACCAAATTTGGAGAGTTTATGTGGTATGACCGGAATTAAAATGAGTCACAGCATATTTTAATATAGGAGTCTATTTTGGTATACATAAATACACAAATAACTGGGGAATAATAAATAAGAAATTTCTACTCTTCCCAACAGTAGAAAATCAATAAACACATACAAGAGGAATGACAGAATAAGGAAATCGCCATTTAGCAACCATAACAGTAGTAAGGGAATCACGTAAGAAAACATCAGTCAATTCTAAAGCCAGTGGGAGGAAGGAGATCTACAGTCTCAGAGTATATCCCCACAATCCATGCATTACAACAGAGGGGGAAAGTGGCTTCACAGAAGAGAAACCTGGTAGGTACCACCTTAATTAAATGTTCAAAGTTAACATGATTAGTCATGGAACTGACACCATGTGTCTCTTGGTATAATGCAGTGAGAACACAACATCCTTTCTGTTGTATTCCTGTCAAAAATACATAATCTGAATCTAATTATGAGAAAAAAGCAGCCCCAAATTGAGGCACACTTTATAGAGTAAGCGGTCCTATATTTATAAAAAGTCTCAATGTCACCAAGAGAAGGAAAGACTGATCACCTGTTCCAGATGAGGGAAGAGTCATGGCGTTCAAGAAAGACATGCACTAAAGCAACACACGATCGGGCATTTCTTTTACTGTAAAACATATGATTAGGACAATTGATACAAATCCAATTAGGTTTGTAGGTCAAAAGATAGTATCGTTTCAATATTAATTTGCTGATTTTGATCACTGCACTGTAGTTATGGAAAAGAACACCCTTATATCTTAGCTCGAGCGGCCATGACAAATAGTGCACGCAGACTGGGTGGTTTAAACAACGCAGAGTGATTTGCTCACAGTACCAGAGGCAAGAAGTCCTCGATGGAGGTACGCCGGGGTTAGTGCCCGGTGACAGGCACTCTTCTTGGCTGCAGACAGCTGCCCTCTCACTTGTCCTACTTTTCCTATTTTGTCACTGTCTCCTAGCCTAATGGACACCTCTGGAAATCAATCCCTCCCATAAGACAATTTGCCTGAGTGATTATCATCACAATGCAAACGGACTCACCTCACAGTCTCTTAAGAGAATTTTTTTTTTTTTTAGTAATAGGTGGTAAAAGGGCTTGGTACTAAATTCCAGTGCCCAGAGAGTAATGGGTTCAGAGGAAACAAGTGCTGCAATCAGCACATCCTTTGTTTTAAACGTATTGCTTTCTGATGAGACAAGATTAAGGAAATGTGTTTGCATCTCAAAACAGGCTAAGCCCAGCACCTATGAAATAGGAAACTCTATTTATTTAAATCTCAATTACTAAAGCATATTGCTTTTGCATCATATATATGAAGTGTGACAATAAAGTAATGAGATCAGCTTTTTTTTAATTTGGTTCATAAACTGGCACTGATGGGAATCCCAAAATAAGATTGAGGAACTGTAAAATGGATGGAAGAAGTTTGTGGCTAGAGATCATTCATTTCAAAATATATAATGCTCATTTAAATATGTAAGCTCCAGTCTATTTATTAAAACTCTGGTTATAGTACTTGATCTTCACAGCTCATATATACACACAGGTGAATTTGGTGTTAAACAGAATTAACCTCTGAGGAGTATGTGTACTTTCCTATTCTTTGAGGTTTTTTTTTAAAAAAAGGTCTTTCAAATTTGAATATACATTTTATTTTGCTACATTCAGAAAAATCTTTATGCTAACCCTGGAGACCAGGATTAAAATAACTGGCATAACATAAAAATTGTTTTGGGGGCGCCTAGCTGGCTCAGTCAGTGGAGCATGAGACTCTTGATCTTGGGGTTGTGAGTCCAAGCCCCACATTGGGTATAGAGATTAATTAAAAAATAAAACAATAAAAATATTTTTTAAAAACTGTTTTGGATTCTTTACCACCACGATTATTCAACTGACCATCACCTGAATTCAAAACTGAGGACAAAATTAATTCTCAATGATTCAGGTACTAGCATTCACCGGGGAAATGTCTCAGAATGTTTCATAACATACTATGATTATGTGTTAAAGTTATGTGTTAACAATTCATGAACCCCAAAATAAAAAACAAACTAAAAAACCAACTCCCTCCAAATGGTCTTCTTAGGTCTGTGATGAAGAAGGCAGAGGCAGAGAAAGAACAAAAGTGTGTGTGCGGCACATACAAAAGTATGTAAAAGGAAGAAAGGACATGAGGTTTGGAATTATCCAAAGTCAACATCATGAAGCTCAGATGGATACTAGTGACCACAGAGGGCCTGATGCTGTGTCCAGAAGGTAGCTGATCACTAAAGGAAAAGTCCCAACAGAAGAACATAATAAATCAAAGAAAGAAGCTATGAGTAGATGAAAATGTGCTCCTTCTGCAGAGACTAGACAAGTTTAATGGATAATAACTCAAAAGTACTCTTAGTTCATGAGCACATTTTGATCTGAATTAATGACCTCAGTATACTCTGCCATTACTCTGGACAGAGAATGTTCAAATTGTTAACCAACGTTCTTAATGTACTCATGTCTTTTTTCGTCTTCACTGATATCATTATGATATGATTTGACTTTCCCAGCAATGCAATTTTTCTTTTTAATAAGGTCTTCCTTCTCCTCTCTTTCCCATAATCATGCATCTACTTTATTCTCATAATATTCCCTCACCATCTTCTTTATTTCATTTTTGTCCTCAACTCTTCTTATAAACTTTTGGTCTTCCTATTGTGTGTTCTATCCATTTCTTGATTAAAAAAAAAAAAATACATGATTGAGTCTTGGAAGGCCAAAGACTGGACTGAAGAGCCAAAGTCCACCTAAATGGCTTCAAAGGCCAGCATCAACACCATTAGTCATTACTCAAAATGAGATACCACTTTGCATCTACCAGGATGGCTATCATCAAAAAAACACACACAATAAGAAATATTCATGAAGATATAGAATAACTGGAAACTTCATACATTACTGGTGGGAAATGAGTACTGGCATAGTCAGTTTGGAAAAGTTTTTTAAAAATGACAACATGAAGCTTACTATATAACCTAGCAATTTCCCTCTTAGGTATTTATCCACTCTTCCAAAAACTTAAAACATATGTCCACACAAATATTTGTATATAGCAGATTATTCATAATGGTTCTGAATAAAAGCATCCAAATGTCCACTGATTGGTGAATGGATAAACAAAATATTATAAATAAAAATAAAACATTTATAAACACTATTTGGCAAGAACACAAGTGAAATAATGATATATGCTATAATATGGATAAACTTCAAAAATATTCTGCTAAGTTAAAGAAATATGATACAAAAGAATATTTTATTATCAGATTTACATGAAATGTGTAGAAAGATGATGAAGACAGAAAACAGATGAGTTGTCTGAAATTTTGACTGGGGGTAAGAATTGACTGCAAATAAACACAAGGGGTCTTTGGGGTGGTGGGAATGTTCTACAATTGGATTGTAGTAATGTTTGCACAACTCTGTAAATTTATTAAAAAGCACTATATTGTTCACTTAAAATAAGCAAATTTTACAGCATATAAATTATGCTTCAATAAAGCTTTAAAAATAGTCATTTTTTATGTAGTAGTGATAAATATCAGCATGACAAGTATCTATTCAGTGGATTCCACTGTAAAATTAGAGATATATTTTCATGAAAGGAAAATGTGAAAGCCTAGGTTGACAGAGGTTTTAAAAAGCCCAGGCAGATTCATAATATGTTGGATGTTACACTTTGTTTCTCTTAGTATTTAAAAAACAGACTGAAACGTTCCCTTCATGTAGTATACTCCAGCTTAAAAATTCATCCCATTCAAGGCTTTAGATTATTGATTACGTCCTTTTAATATTGTTAATAGAAGTATTAAAAATAGCTTATTTTACACAAATGCTTTCATTTACAAGCCAAGCACTGCCTGCAGCGACCTAACTTTGGCATTTTTCAGAAAAACACTGGTATTCTTTCCATGTTCCCCTTATTCATATATGTTTATATAACTTTGTAATAAATCTTTTCATACAGCACTGTAGAGGTCCATCCCGTATCTGACTCACTACACTTGTGTAAGGCTCTTAGAGACAGAAACGGTTTTCTCAATGACTTGCAGCACAACTAACATATAATTGCTGCTCAATGAATTGTTTGAATCCTACATGTATTAGTGTCCTGTGGCTGCTATAACAAACTACCACAAAGTCGCTGGCTCAATACCACAGAAATCACATTTCTGGAGGCCAGAAGACTGAAATCAAGGTTTTGGCCTGGGTACACTCCCTCTGGAGACTCTTGGGGAGAATCCTTTCTTGCCTCTTCCAACTTGGGGGCGGGGGGGCTGTCAGCATTCCTTGTCTTCCTTGCCTTGTGACCATATCACTCTAAGCTCTCCCACTCCAATGCCACATCACCTTTCCCTCTCTGTCTTTTATAATGGCACTTATCATTAGGTTTGGGGTTACATAGGTAATTCAGGATGGCTTCATCTCAAGATCCTTAATTTCATTGTATCTGCAAAGACTCTTTTCCAAACAAAGTCACATTCACAGATTCCAGGGATTGGAACAAGGACATTTCTTCTGGGGAGCCACCATCAAACTCACTACCCTATATAATTTAAGATTAATTTTAAAGTATTTTAAAGAGCTTGACAATATCCATATTAAAAAAAAAAAAAGCAGCTTTGTCACTTTCACTGATTTACTTTTTGACCGAAAATTAGTTTTGTTTTTTTTTTAAACCTATGCCTTCAACTGAAATTTTAGAAATAGATTTTGTGGATGGGGTTGACTATAGACTAATGGAAAAATAGGAAGCAACCTTTTCCATGACCAAAATAAATAGTTCACTAAAATATGGGCCAGCTGTATATTCTTCCCCCATGCTTTTAGATTTTTCCATAATTTTTCTTTTGATTAAAAGCAGATATATTCTATGGTTCCTCTAACTTTCCAGTGGTGTTTTTTCCAAAGGAGGTATACTTGAATATATCTTGGATGAGAATAATGTATTTTAATTAACTATGAAGCAATACAAAAACAAATTTTGTTCTTTATCTTGACATTTTACCATAGCCTTTGGTATCATAAGCATTATCATCTCAATCTTTTGTATATGTACTAATTTGTTCGGGGAAAGGATGTGACTAGTCACACACCTCTAGATCTAAGTCACTGTAGTTTCTGTAAGTATGAAGTTCTACTGCTTTCATGAGGAAGAAGGGAGAGGCAAATGTTTTAAAAATGAGAATAAATGGAGATGACCATCAGCTTTTTAAACCTCACTTCTGGATGAGACTAGAGCTCAAAAACCACCTTTGAACTAGAAACCTAACGAATACTGTAATACATTTCTACACTCTTTCATCTAAACTTTCAAAGTTTGGAGTTACTCATATTTTCCTAGATATTCCCAAAAACACATGAGGTATACATGTTAATAAACTTCGGTGTGTTTTTCTCTTATTTATCTAGCTTTTATTATAGGGGTCTCAGTCAAGAACTCAAAGGGCAGAAGGAAAATTATTTTTCTACCCCTACCACCGCATGAACAAAACCCTAGTCCATAAGAAACCAAAGTGCAAGTTCTTCTCTTGGAGTAGAATTCAACTCTGGGCATCTCACTTTCTTAGAGAGGTTGATTAATTATGGCCTATCTAAGAAAGAGCAACCATAATAACAAGAAACAAACTATGGCATATGAAGAGAAGCTAAAGAACGGAAAGCTGTTTATACTGGAAAAGAAATTATTTAGAAGATGAAAATGTTGCCTGGAAATATCCGCAGGATACCAGTGGAAGAAGGGTCAGACAAGTCTCACTCCAGAGGAATGGGTAGCCTCAGGAAGTAATGAGCACAGAGTTTAGGGTAGAGGCCAAACACAGATGGCGGCACTAAACTGGAGAGGGTGCTGCTCTCTCCAGCACTAAACTGGAGAGGGAGGGGTCAACTCTCTTACCACCAAGGTCTCCTCAATTCCTCTACAGCTGGTCTACTGGTCAAGCTCAAAAGATCCCTCTTCTGGTCACTGGTTGCTAGGTCCATTCTGCTCTACACATGTCAGGATTTGTATACAGTTTGATCCCAGGGAATCACACGTTCTATGTCTTAGCTTACTGGAGCTTCTAATTCCCGATATATGTCTGCTCTGGACCGCCATCCCCCCCAAAAAGGGGACAACACACAAGCTAGAAAAAGCTATATAAAGGAAAACTGTAATTCTTATTATGATTCATCTCTTAGCCCATCACTGATTCTACCTACTAGGGCCGCAGGATGAGTTTCCTACAGTTCTCTCTATACTTCCAGCAATAAAATCAATCTACTGGAGATGTTGGCTCAAAGGGAAGAACAGAATTTTATCGTAACACACACTGTCCGGAGAGGTGGCCAAACACCACCACCACCAGCACTCGGAGAAAGTGCAGGGGGCAACCGAGAGACAGCTTCCTGGAAAGGGTGAATTCTGACCTGGGCCCCGCAGGAAGGGAAAGCTCCAGAAGGGGAGAAAGGCATGCATTTCCCAAAGGGCAAGAGCCTGAACAGCCAGGAATATTAAAGGCAGAGACAAGAGCAAAAGTGATTACTTCTACTTGCTATATGCTGAAACATAAAGGGACTGCATTTCAGAACCATGCCGACCACTGCACTCTTATTTGATCTCTGTTCTGGAGTAATGAGAAGAAGATCTTGGCTTGTAAAAGAGCCACAATGCTAATGAGGTAGCACCATGAGCACAAGATGTGGTCTGAAGTAATTACTTCTAGCTACATTTTGGCTTCCTCACTGAAAATGTGGGATATGAAGACCTGATTCTAGAAGTACTTTTAATAGAGTTGGGAGCAGATGCTTTTACCTGGAACACTGGCTCCAAGAATCTTAAACCACTGGGAACAGACAGCCATAAAAATAATTCATTTCACACTGTATGGCTAGAATCCGTTCCCTGGAGTTTGCTGTGAATTCTGTCAATGACATTCTGTAGGTATTTCTGGCAAACTTTAGTTTTTGTGCTGAGATTTCTCTTTCTACAGCACCATTCTGTTAATGATGACTCATGAGCATATGTTTTCGTCCCAAAAATCAGCTGGCAAAAAGAGAGGAACAGTGGAGAGGATTAAACACAGCCAGTGAAAAAATATATTACTTTGGTATGTGAAACAGGGGAATTAGCATGATAGCAGGAAAAGGCAACAGTATTCAAACCCTAAAGAAGAGAAGTGGTTTGGCCTGGAGGCCTTGGATCCTATGGGGACACAGACCTGGTGGCCAACAATAACTCTGCAGAATATTAACTCTCCACAGAATCATCGTTCTTTGTTTTCTGGATATTGAGAGATGACTTGGGAATACGTTGGGGATGGTCTTGGTTTTAGAACCATGCTTCAGGCCCCTCCTCAGGTGCACCCCACCCAAACCCCTGTGGAAGGTTTGTAATGCCCCCTCCTTGGACCTCTTCTACCATTTTGGGTCTCAAAACCTCCCTGAAGCATGAGTGTAGCTTAGCTGACATATATTATACATTTCCTTTAAGAAAAGGGCTTGCTTAGCTACTGCGTGCAATTTCTTTCAGAATCTTGCCTGGTATGTGTATGTGTGTGCACACACATTTGTACACACACACAGCGCGCAAACACACACACAGCATCTCACCCTCCTCTGCTCTCCAGCCTCCAGACATCCTGTGCTATGTAAGGCCGGGGTTCAGAGGGCTAAGCACTCAAATTACTCCCAGCACTGCCCTTTCTCCTTTTTGAACACCACTTCCCCAACACAAATTGTCAGGAGCCACTAGTCCTTCTTCACTCAAGCCCTGATTTTAAGAGAGGTGATGGAAGAGAGCACTCCAACTGGGAAACTGCAGACTCTGATGTGACCCTTGGGCTGGCTTCTGCACTATGTGGCTGTCCTCACCTTTCTTGCCAATCTTGTTCTTCAGCGGACCTTGAAGTGTTCTCTCTACAATTCTCCCATCCCTCAGGTCTTCCCCTAGTCTCATTCCCACTGAGGAACCTTCCTGATCTGCTACCCACTCCCTTTCTCTATTTTTAATCTCCCACAGCACTTAGAAACAGAGGTTGCCGGAGCGCCTGGTAGCTCAGTTAAACATCTGCCTTTGGCTTAGATCATGATCCAGGGTCCTGGGATGGAGCCCCTGCTCCCTGCTGAGGCTCCCTCTTCCTCTGCTGCTCCCCCTGCTTGTGCTCTCTCCCCCTCAAATAAATAAAATCTTTTAAAAAAGGAAAGAAACAAAGGTTTCAGATAGGATTGTCTCTCCTCTACTACATTATGTATATGCTCTTTGAGACTGGGGATCACATGGTATTTTTTGTTTCTATCTCCATGGCACACAAAACCAAGTCAAGCACTCAACTTCCTGGACATTAGTTATTCATAATAGATAGGAAATTAACTCCTGTTAGGATACTGGGCACTCTGAGGAGACACAAAAACGTCTTAATTCAGCAAATATTGTTCCAGGTCTTTTTATCTGCCAGGCAGTGTGCCCAGCACTTTGGGATACATGAGAGAGGAAAACACACAGACCCTAGCCTCTGTAGCTTTCAGTCTCCTGAGAGAAACACCGCACTAGCATACAATCACAAAATGTGATCGTGGTTAAAATGGAAAAGCATAGAACTGCATAATGACTGTGTAATGAGGTGACATGACCTAACACAGTATCTACACCTTAAGGACTTAAAAAATAAATGAGTGAATGAGTGAGTATAGCTAAAAAATTAGAAATTAAAGTGAAAAAGCTACCAAAAACTTAATGCACTTTGTTTACTAAATAAATGCATATGAAAGGCACAAAGAAAATCCAGTTACAATTAAAATACTGAAAATCACGGGAACAATTGGGTTGGAAGCCACTTCAGAGATTACTCATGCCACCAAAGGCAGTTCCTAATGACTGAGTCCCTCTGAAAACAAACCAAGGTTACATACAGTTGCAATGGGGTTCTCTATATCCAGTGGACCCCAAGATAATAAATCCATTGTATTTTACTCATTAATATCCACTTAAGAGTGAGTACATGGCACATTTCCAAACGGAGCTTCAGGATATCCATGTGGTAGGAACTTGGGAAAACTTGGGTTTGTGCAATACATTCTAAAGACGAGATGTTTTCCATGTTAGAAACACACACAACACGAGCCCAATCTTCAAACTAGAATCCCTTTAATAGAGCGTTAGTTGGGTCGCCTGGGTGGCTCAGTGGGTTAAAGCCTCTGCCTTCGACTCAGGTCATGATCTCAGGGTCCTGGGATCGAGCCCCGCATCGGGGAGCAGGGAGCCCCCTTCCCCCTCTCTGCCTGCCTCTGCCTACTTGTGATCTGTCAAATAAATAAATAAAATCTTAAAAAAAAGAAAAAAATAGAGCGTTAGTGCAGTGCCTGGCATCCTAAGAAAGAAAATAGGCCAGAGTCAAAAGGAAACAAAAGGAGAAAATACTTCCCCATTAGACACAGATAAAAAAGAACGATATATTTCCATGTTGCACTTTTTAAAAATACGAATACATTCAAAAGAAAAAATGGGACTGAAACCTGCCACAGATTTTCAAAAGAAAGAAAAACTGGAAAAGAATTCATAAAACAACATCTCCACACTTCCCCTAGTCTTGCTAACCTTTCCCTGCTTTTCTTTCCTTTGCAGGAATTAAGCGCCAGACAGCAACGGAGCCAAAAACAACGGGTCACTTCTCCAAACACACTTCCGCCTTCCAAAACGTGTTCACCATGTTTACAGCGCTGTTGTGTTTACCTGTCTTAAAACGCTTCCGGTATTTGAAGTCTTCCGCACCGCAAACTGCACCGCGCTTGACGTTTCCCCCGCGGCGGCATGAGAGGGAGCCGAAGCATACAGAAAAGCCCGGGGCCTGCCAGGGAAGAAAACCAGGCGGAGAGACCGGCTCCAGCATGAGGCCAAAGTCCCCTGAAATGCCGCCGTCAAGAGAAGAGCTAATGGCGAGCGGAGCGTAAGGCATCCACGTGTCCAGGCACGAGGTCGTACACCGGAAACGCATGTAACGTCGTGAGGCAACCCCACCCCCGGAAGCGCCTAGCCGGGGATGCCTGCGGCCACCCCGCTACACAGCCTAACACTGGCTGCTGTGATGGGTCTCCCTGAGCTCTTCTCACACACACAGCACGTGGAGACTATTTCTGTGTCTACTGAACAATGCTCTTTCATCAAGCAGCTGCCAGGCTGCTCCCTGGCTTCCAGTCCGAGCTACTCGAAAGGCAGCCGGCGCCGCCTGGCCGGGGTCTGCAGAACGCCCGCAGGCCTGCTGGGACACAGCGGCTCCCTTGTGAGTCACCCAGCTGCTCCCACTCCCCGCGGCGTGCAGATTAGCCTGCGAGCTGCTCTTCCACGGCTGGAGCCACACTCCTATTCCCGGGACGTCTCAGAAACCGCACGCCCGAGGAACGACCTGCTCCTGCTGCGGCTGCCCCGCGTGCTCCCCGCACCTGGACCTTGGACGTCCTTGGCAACACCCGCCGGAACCCTTCAAAGATTATTTTTAGAGAAGGAAGTAGAAAAGTTAAATATTTTTCATGGCAAGAAGGGAAAGCATTGACACAGGAACTCGTTTTCTATGATGATGTGGAAGGGAAGAATATAAAGAATGATGAATGAAACGGATTTCTACGAGGAAAGCAGGTGCATTCAGCCTCAAACACACTGCTCCTGTTTCCATCAGCCCGCTCTGCTCTGTCAAAAGTGAAGGACACTGAACTAGGACACGGGTGTCCCTGGTCGAACTGAAGCTGTAAACTGCACGTGGCATGGTATTCCTAACATTGCCATAATGAAGTGAGAAGTACTGAATGATCCGGGCAGAGGTGGGAAACAGGGACTTGGGACCTGGAGGCAGGACTTCCCGGAACTGCTGGAATGGTGCACGTGCTAGAGCAAAACGCTCTCAGAGCCTCTTTACACACAGCCCTGTTTCAGCCGGCGCATGTCTGGAAGGCTTTCCACGGGAGATCACTCCTCTCCCAACAGGACATGGACTGCCCCTCAGGCAAATCCCACCCGGAAAAGAACCCCTAATTAACCAGCCTGCTCGATTCAGACATCAGATGGAACCACCGCCAGCACCCACTAAGGGGCATGGAAGCGACTTTCATGTGAAGAACCAAATTACCACATTCAGGTTCTCAGGTTAATGCCTCAAGAAAAAGTTTAACTCCCAACATATGCTGTCTTAGTAAGAATTATTACTTTCCCAAGCTATCACCTCCTTTTTATTAAAGTAACAACTCTCAATTGTCTTGTCTGAAGACTCCTTTCATTCAAAGATTACTAAACAAACCAAAGCATTTTGTGTGTGTTAGATCTAAAAGAAAAAAATAATTTTTAATTCACTGGAAATAATAATAAGCCCATTTCCTATTAACATATATTATCTTTAGAAGTAGATGTTTTCAAAAACAAAAGTGAAGAGTAGAATTTTAAAAATAATTTTGCAAATCTCTTTAAATATCTGACTCAATGAAAGAATAGAAACTAAATTCCTGTATTTCGGAGCACTTGGGTGGCTCAGGTGGTTAAGCGTCTGCCTTTGGCTCGGGTCATGAGCCCAAGGTCCTGGGATCAAGTCTCAAGTCAGGCTCCTTGCTCAGTGGGGAGCCTGCTTCTCCCTCTCCTGCTTTTCCCCTGCTTGTGCTTTCTCTCTATCAAATAAATAAATAAATAAAATCTTTTAAAAAAATTCCTGCATTTCCTTCTACATTCATACATTGTTGTATAATGTTTGGGTAGAAGTATAGGAAGAAAATCTGTCCTTGAGATGCAGTTAGGAAAAGGGGAAGTTTTTAAAAGTTTTTTAAGGTAATTATGGATATCCTTCTTTGACACTACATCACTCAACGAGTGGTAGTTTCTTAAAGCTTACTTGTAACATGGAACCCAATGGTCTATCTTGAACTTTGAATAAATCTTTAACCCATTGTGATGGTTAATTTTATGTACCAATGTGGCTACGCTATGATGTCCAGTTTATTTGGTCAAACATCGGTCTATATGTGATGGTGAAGGTATTTGTAGGTATGGTTAATATTTCAAGTCAGCAGACATTGAGAAACGATTATCCTCCACAATATGGAAGCCTTAAGAGAAAAAGACTGAAGTCTTCAGACAAAAAGGGAATTCTGCTTCAGGACTGCAACACGGAAATTCTTCCTGACTTTTCAGCCTTTATACTACAGACTAAAACATGAATCATGCCTGAATTTCCAGCTCGTCAGACTGCACCGCAAATTTCAGACTCATCAGTCCTCCACTGCATGAGCCACTTCCTTAAAATTAATCTTTTACATATATACATACACACATATATATATATATATATCATATATATATATCCTATTTGTTCAGGTGTCTGGAGAACCCTAATACATCCATGCATGATTTTGTAATGTCATGCATTAGTCATTTAGAAAATACTATGTCACCGAATTATACAAATTTTCAGAATGTTTACAAATTTCATTATATAATATTTTGAAAATTCTTTTTGCTAATATCACTACCAAATTCATCAAAAGTCTTGGTATAAAAAGTTTGTCAATTCCCTTGCTTATGTTCCCTCTCTCACTGTCTCTCTCTCTCTCTCTGTCAAATAAATAAAATCTTTAAAAAAAAATATTCTTTCTAAAGGGTGCCTGGGTGGCTCAGTTGGTTGGTCGACTGCCTTCAGCTCAGGTCATGATCCTGGAGTCCCGGGATTGAGTCCTGCATCGGGCTCCCAGCTCCATGGGGAGTCTACTTCTCCCTCAGACCTTCTCCCCTCTCATGCTCTCTCTCTCACTATCTCTCTGTCTCAAAAAAATAAATAAAATCTTTAAAAAGTTTGCCAAGCTCACAATCGCAGTTAAAGGTTTTCCAAAATTCTAATTTCTGCTGGCAACCTTGGATTTTAGCGTTAGTAATGAATACCATCAGTTGTTTTCCTTGTAATAGCCAGGTCATTGCTCATTTGGAAAAAATGCCCATTAAAACCCTAAGTCTGAATAACCATAGTTTTTCAATAAATGTTTCTATTAAACATGATGTTTTATTAAAAACAAAACAAGCTGGCTAGTACAGCTTGCCAGTCCAACAATCATACAAGTACTTCTCCTCGAGACATTGTTCTCTGATGCGCAATAGAATTGCTTTGTGCCTACTGCCAATTTCATCATATGAACATATAGCACATGAGCACACATGAAAAAGAGATATACTCAACTGCTGGGGCTTAATTCATAAGTAGTTTTTACTGCCTCATCAAGGACTTTTTTTTTTAAGATTTTATTTATTTATTTATTTGACAGAGAGACAGAGACATCGAGAGAGGGAACACAAGCAGGGGGAGTGGAAGAGGGAGAAGCAGGCTTCCCGCTGAGCAGGGAGCCTGATGTGGGGTTTGATCCCAGGACCCTGGGATCATGACCTGAGCTGAAGGCAGATGCTTTATGACTGAGCCACCCAGGCACCCCTTCATCAAGGACATTCTTAAGTAAAAATGGATTTTTTAAATCCAAGTGTGCAGCAGTATATATAAAGACTACTAGAACAGCTTGGTGCTGCTGTCTGTGTGATAAGGGGTCAGTGATCTTACCCACCACCGTCTGCACTGTCAGTATAAATATCAACAGAGTAAAAAAGGAAAATAATGTCTTTGTGTTATTATGAGAATAGTCTGGACCTCCGAGACCCCCTAGAAGGGTCTGGGGCTTCCTGTGGATCTGTCAAGCAGTTTAAGAACCCAGAGCTGACCTGTTCCCTCCCACACTCACGCACCGATAAAATCCAGAAGAGAAAAGTCAGGCCAACAGACACTGGACATGCTGGTTCCGAGCGCCCAGAGGAAAGGGATGGTCCCGAGAGCCATGACCTTTGAGCTGGGGTACGTGCCCCAGGCACACAGAGACTTCCCACAATGGATTTGCTTCAGAAAGAGTATAATCTAGATTGCCACTTGTGGTTCTCTACGTCCACCTTCCCTCTCACACCAGTCCTGATGCCCTCATCCTGTTTTATAGTAATGCACTGTCTGCATGGTAAATCCTCTCAGGGCACCCAACAAAAAATGTAATTAAAAATGTTGGTACTGGTGTTACAAAAGAAATGACTACACAGACTGGAGAAAAATCACTTTGCAAGGGAGGTGGTTTCCAACTGAATGCTTTCAACAAAATTGAAGCCGGAGCTAATGGCGTTATTCACCGAAAGATCATTTAAAATGGTATTTGATGAAAGATCAGTAAGTGGTTTTTGGCACATAATCCAGAAGGAGCCAAAGAATTGAGAAGTTTCATTATAAAAAGACCCTTTTTACTGTCATCTACTCACCTATATAAAAAGTTTCCTCATTCTAAGCATATAAATGAAAAACTGAGATAGCTGGATGCTGAACCCAGATTCATGCTATCAATAAACAATATTTATCATTTAATAAGAAAATGAACTATAAAATAATTAAAAGATATCTTCATCTTATTAAGATGCATTTCTTTTTTTTTTTTTTTTTAAGATTTTATTTATTTATTTATTTGACAGAGAGAGAGACCACAAGTAGGCAGAGAGTCAGGCAGAGAGAGGGGGAAGCAGGCTCCCCGCCGAGCAGAGAGCCCCATGCGGGGCTCGTTCCCAGGATCCCGAGATCACGACCCGAGCTGAAGGCAGAGGCTTCAACCCATTGAGCCACCCAGGCGCCCCAAGATGCATTTCTTTTTTTTTAAAGATTTTATTTATTTATTTACTTACTTACTTACTTATTTATTTAAGAGAGAGTGCATGCACAAATGGGCGGGGGGCAGAGGGAGAGGAGAGAAAGAATCTCTAGCAGATTCCACACTGAGCACAGAGCCTAACATTGGGCTTGATCTCACAAACTTGAGATCATGACCTGAGCTGAAACCAAGAGTTGGACGCTTAACCAACTAAGTTCCCAGTTTACCTAAGATGCATTCCTAACAGGATTTTACTTTTCATTGTTAATAAGTATGGTCAGAATAATCAGGCAAACACGTGGTGTTTCTTATGTGCCAGAAATGATCCTACACACTTAACCTTCATAACATTCATGTGAGGTTAATATTATTCTTAATGCCAATGTGACAGATAAGGCAGATGGAGCTATACAGCAATAAGAGTTAGAGCTAAGATTTGAACTCAAGACTTTCAGACTCCAGTCTGTGCATTAATGACTATGCTTTGCATTTCCTGCATTTATTTATTACATTATTTAAAACAGATACTATTTTGATATTTGTGAATTAATAATCATTACATTCATAACTAATCGAGAAGAAAATTTAATACTTAGACCCTAAGGACACGGAAATTTAAGAATCTTATTAATTTATTTGCAGATTTTTATTGCAAGGAAATATGATACCGAGATTAATAAAAACCATAAAATTGTATTACATTAGAATGAGATTCCTTAAGCCAAATATAATGGAAATAGGCATCCAAAGTGGAAAAGAATAATGTAAAATTCCAAGTGATAAAAAAGAAGCACTATGATGTACTTAAAAAATGTATTATGGTAGGTAAAAAAGCACTTTTAGTATTTATATTCCACTAGACATATTTAAAACAGGGATATAATAATTTTATTTTAAGTTTTCAGTATATGTAATACACGAGAAATTATGGTCTTTATAAGTACTGAAAACTTACAATGAACAATTTTAGATGCTAACTTAACTGTGGAGGGACTCCATGGTTTTTAAGTTAATTTAGGGGGTATGTGGAGGAAAATGTTTAGAGTACTATCCTAGATGAGGGAAAAGTTTCAAGAATCATCTCCTTGGCCTGAAGATTTTTCTTAGAATGGCTTGACATTCACTAGGTCTGAAATGCACAGGGCCCATGGAACTCACCTCAATGGCTCTTAGTTCAACACCCTGTCACTCTCTGTTTACCAATAAACATTCTATTGAAATGTATCCCTTCTCCAGAACAGAGTTATTAATTACAAAGCTTACCACATCTGTGTTCCTGAATAAAAACAAAATAAATTTAACAATTCCTAACGGTTTGAAGAGAGTTAACAATGATGTTCTTTGGTTTAAATGCTATTAGATAGGAAGCAGTACTATCCTGTAATACTCACAAGCAACTTGATAGCAACATAATCATTAAGTTATCATTACAGTATTCTTAAAGTCAGGGGAGCAACTCTTGATCTCAGGGTTGTGGATTCAAGCCCCATGTTGGCTGTAGAAGATTACTTAAAAAATAAAATATTAATAAAAAAAATAAAGTTACGAGCACTAAACAGACATTCTACAACTAAAAAATATGTCTAAAATAAGAGTTCATTGAATGAGCTTTCCAGCATGTTGGAGAGTCAGGAAACTTGGAAGACAGATCAAAAGAACTGATCTAATGTAAAGAAACAAGAATAAAAAGAACACTCTCAACGCTCTCTGAATGACAACATGGAACAACATCAAATGTTCTAACATACGTATCATTGGAGTCCCAAAGAAAAAACAGAGAAAAGAGCAGGAAAAAATATTTAAAGAAATGATCAAAATACTCCCAAATTTGTGAAAGGCATAAGTTTACGATTCAAAAAATGAGTAAACCTGATACAGTTTAAATGCAAAGAAAACCACATCTAGAAGAAAAAAGCACATTACATACAGGGGAACAACAATATAGTATCTAATGACCTGTGACTGAAAACAAAGGAAAATAGAAGGCAGCAGTTTATTACCATAAAAATGCTGAAACAAAGTAAGTAGGGGCAATCATTTAAACGTCACTAAGTCTAACAAACTGAATATGACCAAATTTGAGGAAGATATAAATCTATCTTCCACATTCCAGTGACATGCTAACAAACTATCGAGGTAAGTGGGTAGAACACGGAGGCTCATTTTTCACTGAAATGCCCTTCTCGGTCTCTCATATTGACTTCTGAATACATTTAGCTGTTATTCAGCTAAATATTTTTAAGGCCTAAATAATGGGGAAGAAAACTTGTATCTTCTCTTATAGGAACTATGTTCCTTATTAATTTGCTATTTCATTTCTACTGATATGGTCAAAAGTTATTAAAACATACATTCACAAATCCGGAAGAACTGAAAACAAGTACCCAAGAGAGAAGAAAATGAAGTCAGTGAAACTGAGGAGAAAAAAAAGTAGTGTGAGTAAAATATAAGCCTGAGCTTTAGAATAGGAAGAAATGTGCTTACATCTGTTATAAAAACTACATTCCTTAACAAACTGCGGGTTGCTAGAGGGGATGAGGGTGGAGGGGTAACTGAGTGATGGACACTGGGGAAGGTATGTGTTGTAATAAGCACTGTATTATGTAAAACTGATGAATCAGAGACCTGTACCCCTGAAACCAATAATACATTATATGCTAATTAATTGAATTTAAATTAAAAAAATTTGAAAACCTAACTATGTTCTTTGAAATTTTTTTCATTCCTAACAGAATGGTCTAAAATGAAAATATAATTAATCTAGAGGCAATAAAAAATAATCTAGAAGATACTGAAAAGAAGCACCTCATAGATAAGCAAAGCCAGCAAAACTAAGGAGAAAAAATATGAGTTCATGATAGTGAGAGTCTAGAAATTGGGGGAGAAGCTCAATTTGCATTTAATCTTTATAATAACTTCCATTTATAGGGCAGATGACAGACAGACTCAGAAAAAAAAAAATGATGATTTTATATTTAAAACCACAATGTGATTCCATATACTGTTCTATAAGGAAAGCTTAGCATAATGGTCACTAGCAGTTTTGCTGTGATTTGCTGCTCTGGAAAAAGGGAAATGCCCCACCACAGAGAGCCATGTATACACTCCATTAGGACTTTTCTCAAACAGAAAGAAACACAAGTGCTTACAGAAAGGAAAATTTAAAATTAAAAGTGGAACTGTATGTCTGTGAACTAAACTCCCAAAAAGCTATTTAAAAAAAAAAAAAAAAACCCCAAGCAAGCTCTTCTTGTTAACAGCTGGAAATTTTGCAATTCATTTTTCTTCTTAAACTCATATTTTCATTCCACTTTTACCACAGAACTGTATCTTGACATTATCTACTTCATTGGTCAAGCTGTCATTCTTATCTTCAACAAAAATGTGCATGCAGCCTGAAATTAATTTTTTTAAAAAACAAGATTTCCTGGGGAGACGTAGATGATAACTTGATTGGACAGTTTATCTTGCTTCAAAACTGAAAATGTTTCCCTGATAGGGATTCAGGGAATTATCGTCATATCACCGTGACCACTCAGCAACCTGCACAAAGTAAGGACAGGAAGAAGGGATGTGTTCAATGGCAACCGGACAGATGTGACCCTGAAATTCCCATGAATGACCAGAGCATGTGCTGCAGATTCATTTCTAGATTGTAGATGAGACCTCCAAGTTGAGATGGTTCTAAGGCCACCAAAAGCGGCACAGTGCTCGGTCCCCACTGTATCCGCAGTTAGAAACAGAGAGAGGTGGATTTGTAGCTTAGGAAGTGCTGCAGCCAGAGCCTCTCATACAAAGACAAAACTGCCAGACAAAATGTATTTTCCCAGTTTGCAAACAGGTTGACGAACGGAGAAAGAACATCTCAGAGACCAAATATCATGTGAAAGCAAGGACCACAGAAGCATTTGCTAGGGAAGGCTGGCCTTCCAGACAGAGAGAACAAAAGAGAAAAGTGCTGGGACCGCCCCAGATGGGGAGTCAGTCAGAGACTCCCCCTGCATCAAGCTGGGATTCTAAACCCTTCTGCTCTCATTCTTTTTTTAGTATATGTGCTGCCGAAGCGAGCACTTCTGCTCTCATTCTAAGGGCATCAGGACATTTTACTGACCTAAACACTGGCCTTATTACACAGACAAAAAATCCGCCCTTCAGAATTTCTAATCACAAACTGACAAGCATGAGGTTTTACAGCTTGAATTCAGACCACTGGATTCTCCAAAAAAACTTCAAGTTCAAATTTAAAGTACTCCTGGGCTTTGCACCATTCCCCAAGAACAAGAAGCAAATGGAGATTCTGCAACTCAGGCACCCAAGTTTTCACACAGAAATAGTTCCAAGAAATATGAGCTCAGAGGTAATCTTCAAAAGATATATATGTAAACAAAAGACAATGAGAGAGCCTGCAGGAAAAATGAGAGACATGTCAAAGCAGATTCACAAAGACTTCAAAAACTGGAATTATCTGAAAGAGAATATAAACTCCCATATTTTATCAAATCTAAAATGACATCAATTTAAAAATGTACCATTATTTTTTATCTAACAAAAATAAAAAGAGAATGTCAGCTGTAGGGGTGCCTGGGTGGCTCAGTGGGTTAAAGCCTCTGCCTTCAGCTCAGGTCAGGATCTCAGGGTCCTGGGATCAAGCCCCACATCAGGCTCTCTGCTCAGCGGGGAGACTGCTCCCCCCTCTCTCTCTGCCTGCCTCTCTGCCTACTTGTCATCTCTCTCTCTCTCTGTCAAATAAAAATCTTTAAAAAAAAGAATGTCAGCTATATCCCAAACTTCAGTGATCTCAAAATGTGGGGGTGAAATGTTTATCTTGGGAAGAATGATATGCAGTTAGTATGTTAAAAATAACTAAATAATAAGAACTATCTTGTCTAAAACTGATTCCTTGAAGGTTGGTTTCCTGCAGAGAAAGCCCCATGGAATCCTTCTAGAGCTAAGTGCTTTTCAGAGTCAATCCTGGTAGCATACTGAGGCAATACACCAGGCCAATGGTCTGACACTGAACTTCAACCGCAACACTTGAACAACAGAATCTGGTTAAAGCTAGAAGAGGGGCCAGTGCTCATCGGACCATGAATACTGAGGTGGCAGAACAGAGACTGCGGTCAAGATTTTGTTATGTCATAATGCTTCTACCCAAAGGTTTGAACTCCATTTATGATGTGAAGAAAGGAGTGGTATTACCCCAGTCTTTCAGCTTAAACATTCCATGGTCCTACATCCATACTCTTTCCTGGTGTCTTAAAACCCTCCATGCTAAATCCCTGAACATATCCTACGATCCCAATGGGCACCAGAGGATGAGCACATTCACAGAAACTACTGTTTCTGTGAGTTCCCTCCAATTAAATATGGTGCCAGAGGGCCCACTGTGTGTGTCTTAGGTATTTCACATTTTCTTGCTCGGTAATGTGTAAAGAATTTGTAAATATACAAAGAAGAAAAAGAATATAAAAGACTAAGAATAAGATATATGTCACGAGACAGTGGCTATACTTTCTGACATGTTGAAAAATTTTTAAATTTGTTTACAAGAGTCACAGCTGAAATATTAAGGACTGAAATTTTGGAAAGATAAAAAAAAAAAATACATCAGGTAACACCAAACTAAAGAAAGCCAGCATACCTATAATAAGTTTAGTCATAATATACCTTAAGACAAAAATCATTAATACCTGCCAATGAAGGATTCATATCATTAAGAAGATACTACATTTCTAAACTTGTTTTTCCCATTCGCATAGCTTGAAAACATATAGAGCAAAACTGACAGAATGCCAAGGAGAAATAAACAAATTCACATTAATGAGACAAATTGTATCATACGTCTCAGTAATTAACAAATCAAAAAGACCAAAGGAAAAAAGAAAAATCAATAAATAGATATAGAGTCATATGGAGTTTCTACAAATAATATATGTCACGTGACCCGATTTATACAAATTTATCACGTAGGGATATAAACATCTATGGTAAAACCATAAAGAAAACAAAGGGAGAAATATACATAAACATACAGTAACAAGCTTGATCCCACTGACCAGAGGCTCTCAAAAATTTTGGTCTCGGGCCTCCTTTAAGAATAATTAATTCTTATTAAGGATAAGAATAGGCCTCTATGCTGAAGAACTGAGAATCCTAAGCTTTTGTTTATATAGGTTATTTTGGTTGATATCCACTGTATAAGAAATTGAAACTGAACATTAAAGAAAACATTTGTTGATTAATAATTTTAAAATAACAATAAGCCTATTACATGTTAGCATAAATACATTTTCTAAAACAAAAAAAAATTTAGTGATAAAGAGGCTTTGTTTTTTTTCATTTTTTGCACATCTCTTTAATATCTGGTTTAATAGATGACTTGTATTCTCCTATTTGCTTCTGCCATTTATTTTGTTGCAACAACATATATCATATAGCCTCTGGAAAACTCCATTGTAAACTCATGAGAGAATGAAAGAGAAAAAGGTGAATAATGCTTACTATTATCACTAGAATAGTTTTGACTTCACAGACCCCCTAAAAGGGTATTGGGGGAACCCCAAGGTCCCCAGACAGTACTTTGACAACTGGTTGAATAAAATCTGCAGTAATTTGCACCCATACATAAATGAAGAAAATACATAAAACTTCCAAAAATACTAATTACATATGTGCCATAAAATAAGTCTAACTAAATCTTAAAAGACTAGCATATTACAGACCAAAATCTATGACCACAATACAATTAAAGCTGTAATCAATAACACAATCTCTTAAAGATCAGGAAATGATGAAGCTGCAACGAAGTTGCCCTCGGCAACAGAGCCATGAGACCGGGAAAATAAGTAAAAATTATAAAGATTAGAAAGGAAGAAGTAATTTGGAGATGATAGGATTGTATACATAGAAGACCCAAAAGAGTCTACATACAAACTATTAGAACTGCAGAGTTTAGCAATGTTGCTAAATACAAAAATCTAAGCACAAAAATCAGTTTTATTCCTATATACTAGCATCAAAAGGTTGCTGAATGTCATTTTTAAATAATACCTTTTATAAGTGTATCAAAAGACAGGGGGGCCTCGATGGCTCAGCCAGGTAAGCATCTGACTTTGGCTCAGGTCCTGATCCCAGGGTGCTGGGATTGAGCCCTGCCTCATGGGCTCTCTGCTTAGTGAGGAGTCTGCTTCTCCCTCTCCCTCCGCCCCTCCCCACTGCTCATGCGTGCATGCACGCACTCTTTCTCCACCCCTCTCTCTCTCTCTCTCTCACTTTCTCTCAAATAAATAAAATCTGTTAAAAAAAAAAAGGTATCAAAAAATAAGAAGCCTAGGAAGATAAGAGCATTACATAGAAAATTATAAAACATTATGTAGACACTAGGAAGACCTCAAAAATTGGGTAGACATGCCAGTTAATGGATGGGAATCCATTAAGATGTCAATTCTTCCAAAATGATATCTTCCAAAATGATATCTTTAGTCTGAATATAATTCCAATCGAAAACTTCTAAATTTTTAAGGGAACAGAAAAGGTTCATAAAATTAAGGAAGACAAGTATAAAAAACTACAAAGCAGTGATATTTGGCAGATGTTAGGAAATTTTAAGTCTGTGATATTTAAGACAAGGTAGTATGGAGCACTGGGAGACAAAGGAACACAAGAACAACCAGAAAGGTACACATATATACAAATTTCATTTATGACGACAATTCGGGCCCTGGAGATTAATGCTAAAGTGCTAGACTTTTCAACAAATCATACTGAGATTCTTGATCATTTCCATGAAAAACAAGAAAGGAAATAAAGAAGACTCGGGTAAAGACTGAACATAAAAGTCAGATCTATGTTTTTAAAATGTTTAGAAAACAATATAAGAGAACCTCTTCATGACCTCAGAACAGAGAAGGATTTCTTCTCTATTCCTTCAGAATAAAGGTTTTGCATAAAAGGTGCAAACAATAAAAGATTGATTAATTCTACCACATTAAAATTAACTACCCCATAGGGGAAAAAAAATTGTTAAGACTTAAAAAGGCAGTTCACAGAAAGAAAAACAAAAATTCAAGTGGTCAACGATAATATGAAAATT
Organism: Nasua narica; assembly: GCA_028533885.1. Taxonomy (NCBI): domain Eukaryota; kingdom Metazoa; phylum Chordata; class Mammalia; order Carnivora; family Procyonidae; genus Nasua; species Nasua narica. The sequence continues at coordinate 51,408,329 of CM052807.1, forward strand.
CAGATCATCTCATTAGTATTTAGGTGAAAAATATTAAAACACAGTGTTACATGTCACACACACCAGTTTGACAAAATGTTAAAAGTCTGACAATATCTAGTGTTGACAAGAACATGGAGCATCATAATTACATATGCTCTGCTGAATGTAGTATATTGTTAAAATCAGTTTTGGGAAGAAATTGGCCTAATTAATAATGATGAAGTTACGCATGCCCTATGACTTGATGAATGTCACTTGTAGGAATACAACGTGGGGAAATTCACATTCATATGCATCAGATATGTAAAGAATGTACACATAAGCACTATATTTGTGATAGTAAAAACAGGAAACCCAAATTTCGTTCCATCATGTCCTATATAAATAGATATAGAGTCATTATGGAGTTTCTACAGCATAATATAGATTATCACACAGCTGGGGAGGTGGCGGATTACAGTTACCAGCAATAACAAAGATGAATATCAGAAACATAATGTTGAGTAAAAGGGCAAGCTGCCAAATAATATATGTCACGTGACCCGATTTATACAAATTTATCACGTAGGGATATAAACATCTATGGTAAAACCATAAAGAAAACAAAGAGAGAAATATACATAAATTTAGGATAGTGTTACCTCTGAGAAGGTTGGGATGAGAATGGATTAGAGGAAGGACACTCGATTCGCAAGAATCACTTATTATTAATTCTTCAAACCCCACATAAATTTTAGTAAAATTCTTTAATCAAAACGTAACTTTTAAAGTAAAGCAAACAAGATGATACGAGGTGAACCAACAAACATGAGCTGAAGGCCACAGAGTTCACATTTTTTATTACAAATGATAACCTAAAATTCATTATAAAACTTGGTCATATCTCTGCCAAGTTCTTAATGTAGTAATTTCTCATTTTGAGTTATCAGATCATCATGTAATAAAGGCAGAATCGAAAGACTATCAGTGAATATTCATGTTTATAAAACACTACAGACAGATAAATGACAAAAGTACTAAAAATATGTTATTTATGCTTGGTTCATAATTAATTATATGCCCTACAGAGACAAGATGCTCCAGTAATAAAGTTTTTGTTGTTTCGGGAAAGATATTTATTTGATCTGTTATTTCACCATAATCCATCATTTGCTACAGCACTCCATCTTCTACAGTAGCTTTTCAAAGTACTCACGGGAGCTGACGTCCTGGGGGAAACAGTGACATTTAAGACCCCCAATTGCTGAAATCAAATCCACAAATTCAAAATTTCATTTTTTTCTTTCTGCCAATGACATTTTATTTTATTTTTTTTTTTTTTTTATTTATTTTTTCTGCCAATGACATTTTAAAGGAGGGCAGCCAAATCCAAAGAGTAGGATGCCTGCTGGAAGGAGAAGAATTCCATTCTGGCTTCTCAACTTTTTAAAGACCTAAGTAAGTGTTTATACACAGACCCACCCAGGCCCCGGATGCGACAACACAACCGAGGTGGTTGCCAAGTATTTGGCCTGAGTGGAATTACAGAACATACCCGGTGTTCTGGCTCATCCAACACTGCTCTGGGAAACAACAATGCAGCCCCAGGGGACGCCACACCCCTCAGCCCAGCTTCGCCCCCAACACCGAGGGGAGCTGCAGCCTGCACTGTGGGCAGAGTTGGGGAGGGGAAGAGGAAGCAGCCCACCTCATGAAAACATCCCAGATTTCCATCCTCATCTCCTGTTCAATGTCTCAAACCAGCTCACCAGCTGCATCTGATACCTTTACTGTGAGACCATAAATAAGTCACACAAAGGCTGCTCTTTATAGACACTGTGGACGTGGAAACACAGTATTTACTCTCAGTCACAGAGATTCCATGCCATCTGCCAACTTTAATGGAACCCGAGAGCAGCTCTCCCTGGATTATTAATAAAGCCCTCTCCCACCTGCATCTGATTCTGCCAGCTCAAGAGGAAATAAGGCGCAGGGCCAACAAGCACATAAACAGAGAGGCAGACCAACTACGCTCCAGAGCCCAAGCCTCTCTTCAATTGTTTTCGGAATACTTCCTGTCTTCTCTTCACATTCATCAAGCTTTAGAACAATGTCTGACACTATTGCACTTCTCACCCTATAACAATCCAAAATCCTATCCCCCGTTCCGTGCTGGTCAGACCAATGTGATGGCCTCAAACCACAGGAGGGATGAAGGCGAGGTAGGAACAGCACATGCTAAAAATACTCCTGACAAGAGACCAGAAAAAATCAGAAAGTCCAGGAGGCAATGCTCTCAACATAGAGATTATTCTACAGTCATAAAGACTTGTTTATATTGAGAAATTAAATGGACATGTAAAACATTATCCCTTCCAAATACCTACACAGCTTCTAAGAAGCTCTAGATGCAGTTAAGAGATAATGGACCCTGTACACATGGTAACAGGACAGCAAACATCCTTCTCCACAACCTTCCAGAAGACACTGCTGAGCAGAGCAGGGGGATAACACCGCTCCTCCAGCCGGATTCGGCGGAGAGCATCATCGAAGGCAATTTAATCATCCCCAATGTCAAAATGCAGCAAGAAGCCCATACACATCGTGTTGCAGGAGCTTGCATCCAGCGCAACGTGACATGGGGTGTATTGAGCATGTGCTAGAGTGCTGTGTGATCAAAGCACGAGGAAGGGAAAGAGAAAGAAGGGCTCTGTGTTGGGGTAGCAGACTGATTTTTCTGAAATACACAGAGATTTTGCATATCGTATATACTGCTGTGGATTACAGTGAGAAGGGAGCCCCAGGCCACAAGCAGAAAGCCTGGGAACCCGGGCCACCAAATCACTGACATTTGTTCTCAGAGTTTAGTACTGAGGGTTTATCACTTCCCACTTGCAGGTGCTCCTGGCAGCGACGGCTTTCTCCAGTCATTGCGAGAGGAAAAATAATGTTCAAATTACGAGTTTTAGGCAGAGTATGGACTCTGCTTCAAACTGAAGCCGAGCAGTTAAGTCGCTCCTACACGGCCAATAGTGGAGAGCCTTTTAAAAGAGAAAGGAGCCTTGTGAAGAGGCCAGGGGTTTCTTCACGGGAATATGACAGTTTGGGGCTGCAATGACAGCGCGCACTCCAAAGATATAACGTGGCGCCTTGAGTCCTGGGCTCCATGTTTAGATCCAGCCCCTAATCAGCTGTGACAGGGAATGAGAATCCATGAGGCAAAACCAAGCTGCGCCAGATGCTGGCGAGCCTCTCAGATGTGGAAGGAGACAGCAGCTTGCAGAGCAGCCCCCCTCTGTGCGGAAGCTCCAGCGCCGTCATCGAGCTCAGCCTGTGGGGAGGCTCCCCTGTGGAGAGCCCCCCAGCTGGTCAGGACCAGGAGGATGGCACCAATGGTAGCTTTAGCAAGGGGCCCCCACCTCTGAAATCGGGGGTGGGGGGTAGAGTGCAGTAAGAGGTTGGCAGGCTTGGCTGGGACTTCAAAATCATGCCACCTGCTCATGGCACCCTTCGGGAAAAGGAATGACAAAGACATGAAGCAAACTGAGCTAACCAGAGTCTTATCCTTACAACTGGACTTCACTTGTCTCTCTCCACGTCCTTGGTCCCTCACCACACAAAGCAGCTCAACAGGCTTTGGTGGAAATGCAGACACTCAGGTCCCACCTCAGGCTAACTACATTAGGAACTATTTTTAAACAAGATCCCCAGAAGGGGATCATTAACATTTGAAAAGCAGGGCTCTACACGTGTTTAACTCCTGCAATTCAGCCAAGCAGACCTAGAGACAAATTGCCTAGGTTCCAATCTCGACTCCTTCACTTACTAGCTGTGTGACCCTTGTTGTCTCTCAGCTTCCATCTGTAAAAATCATCACGATACCTATTGCATAGTGTTCTTGTGAGAGTATTCAATAATTGTTCCTTATTATTCGGTGCTAAAATGTCTGCTTACTCCTCTGTCTCCCTGATAGGCTTGGAGCTCCTTCTTGGCACAGAATTCCATCTGCATAGCTGAGCACTCTCCCAGCACCAGAAAGAAGGCTGCCTCATGGGCTACCCTAGAATAAGAGGAAAGAGAGACCAGGGTATTTACTGCTCCTATTCCCTGCTTGCCGGGTCACTCTAGACAGGCTGATGCCTCCAACAAACTCATCTCAATCTCACTTTTCCTGCAGAACTTTCTTCCCAGGTTCTGGGTGGGAACAGCTCTGCTGTGACTGCCCTCATCTGTAAGAGGTCCTCTGCAAGGAGCCTTTGTCCCACTAGCCTAGTCTGAATGTGCCATCTCTTTGCTGATGTGACTCTGAGCAATACACCATGTCTCCTTCCCTCCCTTCAATAAATATTCCTGCATGTCAACAATCCTAGACACTGTGCCCGTTATGGAAGATGCAGAGGGAAAATAAAAATGACAAACTCCCTGCACTCAGGGCATTTATATTCTAAACCCGACGCTGTGTCTGGCATAGAGCAGACACCCTTCTAAATGGTTAAATACAATATCCTCTTTTCATTAAAACTTTTCCTCGGTCCTGAATTCCAAAGCGCCAGCCATGGGCTGCACCAAGAGCCTGCTGGTTACATACAGCGGACACGCCAGTAAGGGCGCAGGGTGGGGAATAAGGCACACCAGTGAACCGGAGCCTCGTGAGAGGGCACAGCGGAAACCAGCGCTTTATGGATTTGAATCCAAATCTACTTACTCTCATTGAATAAAGTCAAAGGCTCTGAAAACATTTCACCTGAGAAAGTAAGATTTAAAAAATAAACATGGGAAGGGGGGTTCTGCAGCATTTTATCAGATCAAACCACGGCAAGCCGCATTAGTCCTCTCGTCTAACCCTAACCCTAACTCTATGGAAGACCGACACCCCACGGATCGCCTGGCTGGTGCTTTCTTTTAAAATGCATTTTGTGGAAAACAATCCCATTTCTTAGGAGACAGATGGATTAAGCTATGTCTTATCAGTAATATATGTCACTTAAAATTCTAAGCTTGAGGCTTTGCAAAATCATCTTTTCCCATCTGCTTGAAAGTTCCATCAAAATAATACCCATGCCTAGAGACCCGGAGATGTTTATCGATTCTTTTCTCTCAGACTTCCTTCCCAAGAAGTCAGATTTACCGCAAGCAAGCAGAGACTCCCCATTTAGAGCCATCTCTGTGATGGATCAGCAAGGAATGACAGCATTGTCACATGCAATAGAGGACAGAGGATGGTGGGTATTAGCCCTAAGACGAATCATTACTTCCTGATATTAACAGATGCTTTCACCTGCTCTTCCTTTGCTTGCTCCCAATTTGAATAAAGGCTAGGAAATCTGTACTAATAATGTAAAAATCTGAGGTTCCAAAATCTTAAAGGTCAACAGTACTGATTCATTTGGGAGATAAAAACGGAAAGGATCACAATGAGAAATTCCACTTAGTATTTGCTCAAAAGGGGGGGAAAGGTCCTCATTGGTGTTCATTATTTTGTTAGAATTTTTTAACATTTGGCATGAGTTTCTAAATCTTTGCTCTAGGCAAAGTAACGTACAATAGGTCCTCTTGCAAGGATCTTTACTAACACTAAATGTAACAGGAGTGGACTCTACATATTCTTTTTTTTTTTTAAAGATTTTATTTATTTATTTGAGAATCAGAGAAAGTGAGAGAGAGCATGAGAGGAGAGAAGGTTAGAGGAAGAAGCAGACTCCCTGTGGAGTTGGGAGCCCGATGTGGGACTCGATCCTGGAACTCAAGGATCATGACCTGAGCCGAAGGCAGTTGCTCAACCAACTGAGCCACCCAGGTGCCCCGGACTCTACATATTCTTGAGGTAGGTCATGAATCCGAATCTGGACAAGTAAAGTAACTAGTGAGTAGCAAAGTCAAATTAATGAAAATCTATTGTCTGCAGTTTTCTTTTTTCTTTCTTTTTTTTTTTTTTAATTTTATTTATTTTAACAGAGAGAGAACACAAGCAGGCAGAGAGGCAGGCAGAGGCAGAGAGAGGAGCAGGCTCCCTGCCGAGCAAGGAGCCGGATGTGGGACTCGATCCCAGGACGCTGGGATCATGACCTGAGCCGAAGGCAGCCGCCCAACCAACTGAGCCACCCAGGCGTCCCTGTCTGCAGTTTTCTGTCAGAGAACTCTAGCTCTTACTAAAGGAGAATTTAATTCAAAAAAGAAACGGGCTGAGTAACAGTCTAAAAGTCTAGCAAGTGGATTTTTAACAACATAATAGCAAAGCAGCAAAGGGTGCGGTTTATGTTCTTGGAACCATATAAATAAATAAATAAATAAATAAGAAAAAAGAAAAGAAAAAGAACAGAAAAAACTTTATAAACTGCTCCTTTTAACCAAGTACTATTAAGAAAATGTAGTGGTTTCTAAATCTAACATTAATTTTATTTTTTCCTCGCATTTACTTGCAAAAAGCCCAATAACCAAATAATACCAATATAGAAAAAATGCTCATGCTTGGGGTCTGTTAAGATACAAAAAAGGCAATGGAACGCTGCTATACAGCTATACAAATGTACACAGATTTTTTCTAGTCACTTTAATCACCACTTTTTGTTACACATTTAAGGATTTTTGGCACAGCTTACCTTATTCTTCTAAACCAGAATATCAATTCCCATGTGGCTCCAGTATATTCCATTACTATACAGTTTTTCTTGGCTGCTAATTTCTTTTGCTCATTCCTTGTTGTCTACTACAACATTCAAGTAATGTTAGTCTAATTTCCAGAAGCTAGGAAATGTATTATGATTATTTCATTTCAGCAGAATATTCTTTTCCTAGAATTAGTCAATTGAAGAATGTTCAATACAAACCATGTGTGAGATAGGGTTTTTAAACACTGTTGGGATTTCTTTTTTTAAAAAAAGACTCCCACCACAAAGGCTTTAAAATCTTTTTGAAAAGGGCACACATAGTAAAGGTTACAAATACATGGTAGCAAATGATAATTGCAAAATCAGTAAAGCATTACCAAGTGCAATGGGCCTTAGGATAAGACAACCAGATGGGGCAGCAGGCTTGAGAGTGTTCAAAGGCAGAAAGAAATTTACTGAGTGAGTGGAAAAGAAGATACAGACATGAATGACAAGAATGGCAACCAGAAACACAAGGTATGTAGTTCAGTGGAAGTGAGGACAGCCATTTGGCTGAGTAAACCCTGCCAGTAGGAAAGCATTGGGAGACGAAGATAAAGCGATGGGCTCACAGCCAACCTGTCTCCGAATGCCAAGAGAAAGGCACTATGGGAGATTCAGAGATTACCTCCGAGGCCAGACAAATCCTGTTCTAAACCTACTTCCGCTACCTATCACCCTGGGTTTCCATATCCATAAAATGTTGATAATAACAGTACTTATCTCAAAAAACTTCTCAAAGCAATAAATAATAAAACTCTTACCACAGTGCTTAGTGTGTATCTGGGGATAAAGAGAGGTATTTTACGTCTGTTCCTATTATTAGCCAGGCTAGGGGTCTAGAGCTTGTGTCGCCATTACAGGGGCCGTGGTGTGGAGTGAGGTGATGATCTCCTCGTCTGTCAAGCAACCCCCCAGCGCCATCCGGCCCTATCCGCCACACCTCCTTGATGCCACCTTCCCAATGCAACAGTACGGATTTGAACTGGCTTCTTACCCACCCCTATCCTTCTCCAAGAATGGGGAGGGCTTCCAGAACGAAGCCTACCTCTGTCCTCAGCTGTCAGTTCCCCACAGGGCGCCGCTATCTGCTCCTACACATGCTAAACTCCAGAGTATGGTGAACAAAGATGTGTGTGTAGGACGTGGATTCAAATGCTGGCGGTATGTGTTGTTACCCCTGACAAGTCATCTTCTCTGAACTCAGTCAGCTCACATGGAAAACATGGAAATAATCCAGCCAGTCCGGGCATGTTAGTATGAGGCTTAAGCGAGATAAGGAAAGAAAAAGCAACTAGCACATCATTAAACACAGAATGCTAGGCATGGATGATTATCCAGTTAACCCTGAAAACAACTCCACCAGGTACACTTTACAAATGAAACAGAGGTGGAAAGAGAAGAACTGACTCGCCACATCACAGCTGGCCTCGGTGGCACAGATGTGTCAGAAACACATCTGACCCCAGCACTGCCTCATGCTCTCCTTCCCGCCTTCCCACAGCCCCAAGAGGGTCACCACCTTCACCAGAGTCAGCCTCCCCAGGCCCAGGGCCACACTGTCCATGCGGCATCACTTATGAGAATGTCCTTGGTTGACATAAAAGCCATAATAAAAGGGGAACCCTTAATATCTTGTAGGAAGTTTACTAATCACATTTTTTTATCCCAAAGGGTCAAAAATCAACAGCCATTCTGATGGCACAGAGAGGTCTCAAGAGGTCGATGAAGGTCCCAGCTGTTACCACACTCGTGTCTCTTCTTCTTACAGAAGTAACACATTTTGATAAAAATTTCCATCTTCTGAACACATTCTGCCTTCTCCCTCTCCTGGTCACAACCTGACAGAATTTGCAATCAGGTTGGCTCTATGTCTCGGTGTGAGCTTGAATTTCTTATGAGCTACTTTTCTATTCACTCCTTATCAGTTTTCCCCTCAGTTTCTGCGCCATCAATAATTTTTCTGTACACGGCACATCATGTTCTTTTCTTCACCTGTTTCAATATTGCTCTGCAATCACTCTATTGTTTTTCTTGGGAAGCTTCCCATTTCTTTGTTTTGACAACCTAAGGCCATTTTTTTTATTGCAGTTTCCACAGAACATTAATGCACGTGAAGATGTCTACTTATTTTTCTTTAAAGATATATATCCAACATTTCACTAAAGAAAATAACTTCCTTCTGCTATTACTGCTGGAGTCTTTGTATGTTTGCATAATGCAATGATCCCTGTTCTCTCTCACTCAACCCAGGAACTTAATGTGCCCTAAAATATATGTTGGTACATCTGCTTTCTCACCAAGCAGACAAAAGGTACCTGTTTAAACTGTGATTCATTCTTTCCTAATCGAGTACTGCCTTTTGCCTTCTTACATTTTCATGTGTCTCTTAAACTTCAGGGAGGTACGAGTGTGATATCCACAGGGCTTATTTATCTCTGCTGAACACAGTTTGCTTCTAATTCTTTTTATTATTTTCTTAAAAGATTTTATTTCTTTATTTGAGAGAGAGAGCCAGGGAAAAGAGCACAAGCAGCGGGAGCAGCAGAGGGAGAGGGAGAAGCAGGCTCCTCACCGAGCAGGGAGCCCAATGCAGGGCTCGATCCCAGGACTCTGGGATCATGACCCGAGTCACAGATAGATGCTCAACAGACTGAGCCACCCAGGCTTCCCCTCTGCCTGCCTCTAATAAGGATACATGCCTTTTGAAGAATAACTGACATGCTCTGATTTTTTTCAAGTGGGTTCTAGGAGACGCAAGAATTTTTCATGTGGATGAATCCCTGACCTCTTCCCGGAATATCAGTCCTTCTTTCACTTTCTCACATTTGGCACACTCTCCCTTTGGGCTGTGGCAGTAAGCTAGAAGATCATAAGTTACTTTGACAGTTCCACAAACCAAATGGAAGATATATATGTATTATGAATCACATTATGGAAATATCTGAGTAAAAGGTTTTATAAGAATACACAGATTTGCCATGCTTTTCATACTGGACTGCCACTAGCAATTTTTCAAAAAGCTTATTTAAAAAAATAATTTTACTTTAATTTCAATATTGATCATTTGGAGTTTTTATTTTCTTCTTTTGCTTTTTATAACAGATGCTATTATGGTCAATACTTCTAGGAGGCAGGAATCCTTCTGCCTCAAGACATCCATTGCCACTTTAAACTGTACTACGATTCAGGGGATTATCTGGAACCTCTGGGGCTATTCCAGCTGGTTGTAAACATAGTCAGAACATAATTTGCTAGACCTGTTTCTGTGAGTTCTGTTTCTCCACAGTATTTCACTTCTACCGTAATAACTAGGCAATTCCAGACTAGATAAAAATATCTCATACTGAAACAACCAATCATATGCCCACTGTGTTCTCATTAAAGCCCAGAACGAAGCTGAAATTAGGTGAGCAGAGATAAAGCCCATGACGGAAGTCAACACCAACGCCCCGTCAGGAGGCTGGACCTTCCTAAAGGCATGACTGCATCTAACCTTTTGCATTCTGCAAAAAGGAGCATCTTTCAACTGGCAACCTGAACGCTTTCTGAGGTTATAAGATTTCTCACCAAAACCAGCTTTCTCTTTGCAGAGGAAAAATACAGTGAATTGATTTTGAGAGTAAAGATGTAGGAGCCGGGCTGGAGGAATGTGGCTTGCAGGGTCCTCACACATTAGCTCTGTTATTCAGGGCAAGTTATGACCCTCCCTGGGTCCCCATTATCACACCAGTAAAATACAGACAATAATGGCATCGAATCATAGCATTGTTATGACGATTAAGTGAGTTAATATACGTAAAGCTCTTAAAACAGGGTGTGAATACAGCAAATACTCAGTGGATGTCGGTTTTTGTTACTAGTAATACTCAATATACTCTGTGGAATTAGTTACTGGAATTCAGTATTATATCCGATAAGAGAACTGTCACCTCATCATTCAACATGTGTTTAGTAAATACTTGTGAAGTTACACTCACCAAGGTGATGACATTTCATAACACACTCTAGCATACAAGTTGATGGACAAGGAAGAATGTTGACCGCACTTGTAAGTCCAGTGCAAGACCTCAAAAGCTGAATGAGCGCTGCTAAGAGTCCCTGTTGGCCCAGATGGACTAAAGGATCACGTACGTGGGTCTAGGGGCCAGGGGGCCGGAAGAGCCACATCCACCTAGGCGACGCTAAGAATCAACTGTACAGCAGGTATTGGTCCAGGTGACAAGAAAGTAGGAGAAAACAAGAAATCTCTCGATCAACCTTACGTAATGTGTGGCTTTCCCAGATTAGATCTCCCTGGATTATTCCAGATCCAAAGAGACTCCTCAGGTCTATTATAGACTATAGGTTAAGGAGATCAAAATAGGGACACCTGGGTGGCTCAGTTGGTTAAGCGTCTGCCTTTGGCTCAAGTCATGATCCCAGAGTCCTGGGATCAAGTCCTGCATTGGGTTCCCTGCTCAGTACAGAGCCTGCTTCTCCCTCTGCCCCTGCCCCCTGCTTGTGTGCATGAGCTCTCTCTGACAAATAAATAAATAGAATCTTAAAAAAAAAAGAACAAGGAGATCAAAATAAGGTAAAACCTGGAGATTCCCAAGGATATATTTTCTCCCCAGCCACATAAGACTTTCAATCCATTGACTATATAACCAGATTAACCAGAGGCTAAAGCATAATTTCGATGGGAAAGATGTGGTCTTAGAAAACAGCCTATACACATAAAACCCAGGACAGTCGCTGCCTCTGAGGAGAGAGCAAAAGAAATGGAACCAAAGGCACTATTAAAGTAGACTTCAGGTATACCAACACGGTTCCATTCCCTAGGGGAAAAAAGAAAGAAAAGACTGGAAATAAACATGACCAAACATAATATGGGTGCTTGTTATATTATTTTTTCATACTTGCCTGAATATTTTAAATTTCTCAGACCAAAAAAGGGAAAAAACAAAAGCAGTCTTTCCTTACTTAAAATTTCTCCTTTTCCTATATACCAGAAATGAACACAGAATTTTAAATTAAAAAAAAATCATTTACATTAGCAACCCCCAAAATGAAATACTTTGGTATAAATCTAACAAAATAAGTACAAGATCTATATGAGGAAAACTACAACATTGTGATAAATGAAATTAAAGAATTAATTATATGGAAAGCTGTTCTAAGTTCATGGACAAAAAGATTCAATATTGACAAGAGTTCAGTTTTTCCCAACTTCATCTACAGATTCAAATGCAATCCCAATCTAAATCCTAGCAAATTATCTGGTAGATATGAACAAACTGATTCTGAACTTTATATGAAGATCCAAAAAATTTAGAGTAGCCAAGAGAATGCTAAAGGAGAAGAATAAAGTTGGAGGACTAACACTACCCAACTTCAAGACTTAATATAAAGCTACAATAATCAAGACAGTATTGTATTAGTGAAAGAACAGACAATAGATCAGTGGAACAGAATAAAGATTTCAGAAATAGGGACGTCTGGGGGGCTCAGTTGGTTAAGCGTCTGCCTTTGGCTTAGGTCATGATCCCAGGATCCTGGGATGGAGCCCGCATTGGTCTCCTTGCTCAGAAGGGAGCTTGCTTTTCTCTCTGCCTGCAGCTCCCCCTGCTTGTGCTCTCTCTCTCTAGCTAAAAAATAAATAAATAAAATCTTTAAAAAAAAAAGTTTTCAGAAATAGACCCACATAAATGTGATCAACTGGATCTCTGACAAACGAGAAAGTCAATACAATGAAGGAAAGATATCCTTTTCAACAAATGGTATTGGAACAACCAACAACATTGTACCATTGGAACAACCAACAACATTGGATATCCATATGTAAAAAAATAAATCTAGACACAGATCTTATAGACTTCACAAAAATTAACTCAGAATGGATCACAGACTTAAATGTAAAACACAGAAGTATAAAACCCCTAGAAGATAACAGGAGAAAGTGCAGATGAGCTTGAGTATAGAGATCATTTTTAGATAAAATACCAAAGGCACGATCCATGAAAGAAATAACTGATAAGGTGGACTTCATTAAAATTAGTTAAGTTTTGCCCTGTGAAAAATGTTAAGAGAATGGAATAACAAGCCACAGACTGGGAGAAAATGTTTTCAAAAGCCAGATTTGATAAAGGGCTATTATCCAAAATACATAAAGAACTCTTAGAACTCAACGATAACAAATGATCTGATTAAAAAATGGGTCAAAGACCTTAACAGACATCTCACTAAAGAAAATATACAATTTTCTAAATTGTATATTTACTCTAGACTACAGAAAATATACAGATGACAAATAAGCATATGAAAAGATGTTCCACATCATATGTTATCAGGGAATTGAAAATAAAAACAACAATGTGATACCACTACACACCTATTACAATGGCCAAAATTCAAAAGCAGACGACAGCAAATGTTGATGAAGATGTGGAACAAGAGGAACTCTGGTTCACTGCTAGTGGTGATGCAAAATGGTACAGCCACTTTGGCAAACAGTTTGGCAGTTTCTTACAAAACTAAACAAACACGCACCACAGGATCCAGCAATTGCGCTCCTTAACATTTATCCAAAGGGGTTAAAAACTTATACCTACACAAAAACCTGCACACAGATATTTATAACAGCTTTATTCGTAACAGCCCAAACTCGGAAGTAACCAAGATGTCTATCGGTAGGTAAATGGAATAACTGTGGGACATCCAGACAATGGGATATTAGTCAGCACTAAGGGAAAGGAACTATCAAGCCATAAGAAAGCATGGAGAAAACGTAAGCGTATATTATTAAGAGGAAGACGTTAATCTAAAAAGGCTGCATACTGTATGATTCCAACTATATGACATTCTGGAAAAGGCAAAACTACAGAGGCAGTAAAAAGATCAGGGGTTACGCGGGGTGGGGAGCTGGGGAGAGATGAATAGGGGAGCACAGAGAATTTTTAGGACAGTAAAATTACTCTTTGAGATATTACAATGGTGAATCCATGTCATTATACCTTTGTGCAAACCCACAGAATGCACAACTCCAAGAAGGAACCCTATGTAAACCATGAACAATGGGTGCTGTGACATGTCGGTGCAGGATCATCCTTAGTGACAAATGTACCAGTCTGGCAAGTGACGTTAATAATGGGGGTGCTATGCATGTGTGGGGGCGGGCTGATGGGAAATCTCTGTATCTCCCTCTCAACCTGGCTCTGACCCTAAAACTGCTCTAAAAAAATTAAGTTGGGGCACCTGGGTGGCTCAGTGGGTTAAAGCCTCTGCCTTCGGCTCAGGTCAGGATCTCAGGGTCCTGGGATCGAGCCCTGCATCGGGCTCTCTGCTCAGTGGGGAGCCTGCTTCCCCCTCTCTCTGCCTGCCTCTCTGCCTACTTGTGATCTCTCTCTCTGTCAAATAAATAAATAAAATCTTTAAAATAAAAAAAAATTAAGTTAAAAACAACAGGGACTGACTAGTGTACCACTGAGACCATGATGAATTGCTTCAGCATGCCCACAGGAAATGGTTTCGCAGATATGCATGAACTCTGCTGGGTTTTTCTTTCTCAGGTATGTGTTATTTTATTCATCATTATTTCCCTACGAGGCACAAAACAGGTAGACAATAAATAATTACTGAATGAATGAGTGAGTCATCAATTGAATAATGAATAATGAGTTGAGAAAACAACGTTGGGCCATAGTGTATCAGTAAAAGTTTCCAATTCATTTTCTCCTTTATCTTTTTTTTTCCTCCTTTATCTTAAAAGTGTCACAGTAGGGTTCATGATTTCTGTTTTAAAATCTCTAGTTCATGTTTGTTTTTTCTGAGGGTCAGCAAGTTATTTCTTTCTTGAGACTCTCTTGGTGGTGGATAGTTTTACTGTTGCCTACACATGCTCAGTGGGGACCCTCGTGATTGATCGGCACTCAGAGTTCTTGATAAGATACCTGGACTGCCTGTGTTTCTGTGGGGTTTTTTTTAGATTTTTTTTTTTTTTATTAGGAAAGAGAGAGAGTGAGAGAGAGCATGAGAAGGGAGAAGGTCAGAGTGAGAAGCGGACTCCCCATGGAGCTGGGAGCCCGATGTGGGACTCAATCCCGGGACTCCGGGATCATGACCTGAGCCGAAGGCAGTTGTTCAACCAACTGAGCCACCCAGGCACCCCTCTGTGTTTGTTTTTTTTTTTAAGATTTTTATTCATTTATTTATTTGAGAGACAGAGGAAGTGAGAGAGAGCATGAGAGGAGAGAAGGTTAGAGGAAGAAGCAGACTCCCCATGGAGCTGGGAGCCCGACGTGGGACTCGATCCCGGAACCCAAGGATCATGACCTGAGCCGAAGGCAGTTGCTCAACCAACTGAGCCACCCAGGCGCCCTCTGTGTTTCTAATTCAGGATATTAGTAAATGGTCAGTTTCCCAAAGTATTCACCACTGTTTTGGATTTCCATAACAGCAGATTCTTCAGGGACAGAACTCTTTCTCATATTCATTACAGGGCTTACTTGAGTTTCTTTACATCATTTAATTCTTTTTTTTTTTAACTGAATTACAGGTGATACAATGTTACATTAGTTTCAGGTGCACGGCCTAGTGATTCAACATCTACAACTCTGCACGGCAGGCTGTGCTCTCCACAAGTATAGCCACTGACACCGCACAACACGATAACAATACCATCGACTGTATTCCCTATGCTGTACTTTTCATCCTCATGACTTACTCATTCCACAACAGGAAGCCTGAACCTCCCACTCTCCTTCACCCATTTTGCCCATCTCCCACCCCCACCCCCCACCCGCAACCATCAGTTTGTTCTCTGTATTCATGGGTCTGTCTTTGCTCTTGTTTGTTCATTTTTGTTTGTCTGTTTATCGGATTCCATCTGTAAGTGACATCCTATGGTATTTTTCTTTTCTTTTCTTTTTTATTATGTTCAGTTAGCCACTGTACAGTACATCACTAGTTTCTGATGTAGAGTTCAGTGATTCATTAGTTGCATATAACACCCCGTGCTCATCACAACGTGTGCCCTCCTTAATACCCATCACCCGGCCTATGATATTTTTCTTTCTTTGTCTTTCACTTAGCATAATACCCTCTAGGCCCACCCACGTTATTGCAAATGGCAAGACTTCATTCTTCTTTATGGCTGAGTAATATTCCAATATACATTAACTTTAGAAGTCTCAATCGAAAGTCCACAATGCAGGAGCCCCTGGGTGGCTCAGCCGGTTAAGCATCTGACTCTTGGTTTTGGTTCAGGCTATGGTCTCATGGTCATGGGATCGAGCCCCACACTGGGCTCTGTGCTCAGTGCAGAGTCTGCTTCCAATTCTTTCTCCATCCTCCTCTGCCCCTCCCCACGTATGCTCTCTCTCTCAAATAAATTCTTTTTTAAAAATCTACAAACCAATACCATTTCTACCTTTCTCTACCTTTCTCTCTCTCTTATACACAGTCTATCTTTCCAAAATGTCACACATAGAGAAGGTTCCCTGAAGAGCAACACAACCAACCAGCAGAAAACTCAGCAGATACAATAATCAGAGACCTGGCTCTGTGTCTATTACTGAACAGCTAGCTCACTGTTGCTTTATAGAACTTTTGAAAAATGGTACTCAGTGACTGCTTCCAGATGAAATGTGACATATTCCACCTAGCACTTCACCTTAAAGTGAAGAATAGTTTTCTAAAAAGTGCTAAGCTGGGTGCTACAAAGAGTAAAATCCCCCGTATCTCCAGCGTGATAAGGACATGGCCAAGAGCCAACCATAGCATCATCAGTGCCCGACATATAAAATGGCTAAAGCCACTCGGGCCCCATGAAATGTGGAAAAAAGGGCAATAGGTTGATGCTCCCAGTATAGTTCTGCCTTCCTCAAATTAGTCCTTTCTGGAAGCTTCTTTTTTTTTTTTTTCTTTCTAGAAGCTTCTTGTAAATCTTTCCAGGGAGCATTGTAAAGGGCCTGACCTTGCTAACCGATACAGTAGAATCAAATGGATTTGGGTTCAATTCCTGAATCTTCCATGTTCTAGCTGTGTGAGAATTATGCAACCTCTGTGAGCCTTGCCTTTCACATATATGTAAATGTGGTGAGAAGACCTACTTTCCAAGGACTTGGTGACAATTAAAAGTTTCTCTCCTGGCTTGAAATAGGCAATTCATGTTGGCTCTCTATTACCTCCCAATGGAACGAGACAATGACTACTTAAGCCAGGACTCTCAAGACACTGAAAAGTAGCACCAAAGATACATTAGGCAGACAGCTTATCTCCCCTATGTCCAAAGGCAGAGACTGGACATTTTCAGATTTGTGCACAAGTGCTAATTGGGCCTGTGCTATATTGGACCTCATGCTTCAAATGTTTCATGCCATTTGTGAGAACTGATTATTCCCATTTTATGGATGTGGAAATCACTTAACCCAAAGTTTATACTGCTACTAAATGAGAAATCTGGGACTTAAATCCATTTTGTGTGTCTCCAGGAGCCATGCACTTAACCACTGAGCACACCGTTGCTCCATCAGTATTAAAGGTAAACAAAGATGGAAATTCTAGAATCACTTTTGGGGGCAACTGCACCAATAGAGGCCTTCACATCAACACATTACTTTTCTTACATGAAAATTAAACTGTTTCTTATTTTCAAGCTCAAAACCTAAGTCGAATACACAAATTTGGTCAGAATTTATCTTGGCCACACTGAGTACTTGGCAGTTAATAGCTGCAGTCTGACATTGAGCTGCACTTGCTGTGTCACTTATGAAAACGTCGTCAACACTGGGCTGCAGAGCTTCCAACCGACCATGCCAGGAAAAGATATTTGTTTTGCATCTGCTCATTTTCTTTGCCAAGTAGAAAAGCAATTATCTGTGCCAATACAAAACACAACAGCTGCTTGGACACAATACACATAAGAAGAAATGATTATTTTAATCAGAAACCAGAAATCAAAATTATATCAAACTTAGCATACTGAATGCATAATAGGAAGGGATTATCACTTCTGTGAAGTTTCCATTAATTTCTATTCTTAAGAAGAAAATAAGGCAAAAAGGCTTAAATCAATTAACAGGTATGGATAAATGATATAGCCTCTCCCTGCCATGGGCAAAGGCACTCTTAAGGCTCCTGGTAACTGATCTTAAATATAAGAATTCTTCCAAAATTACAAAAATGTGTAGAGAAAATTTTATGTAAGGTACAATCTTTATGGATAAGGAGAAAATATGGAGCTTTCACAAATATGCAGGATTCAAATATGTTAAAAATCTCAGAATTACTGCTTTGTCACTCTCAAAAGTATACAAATTAACATCCAATGGTTTGAGTTTTTGAATCTTCACTTAAAAATTATGTTCCATCCGGCTTTATGCTCAGACTTCTTGTATGCATGAGGCAAAAACAAAGATAAGCTTGCCCAGCACCTGTTGCCGCCCTTCCTATGCGGGAGTCAGTCCCCTGGCATTTCTCACATTCCTCCGTGACAAGGCTCCTGCCGACCTTCTCAGCCTCATCTTCCACGACTCGAGTCCTGAGCTGCTTGTTGTTGTACACACAGGTGCACACACATGCATACATGCAAACACATGCACACACACGCATGATACATATACATACATGCACATGTGCGCGTGCGTGCGCGCGCACACACACACACACACACATACACTTCACAGGTGCATGCCGCCATGTTCTCCCTCATGCTGTGCTTTCTGCCTAGAGAGCCGTCCTGCCTTTCTGCGGCTCACCGCCTCATCTGTGTCGATGCGACTCATGTCAGATTTCCCCAGGTGACACGCTATGCGACCCTGCATATCCCATCCTTCGGTGCTCAGGAATCTAACTGCACTTACCTGCCACAGGTAACCTTATCTTTCTCCCTGTATGACCTCTCTCCTGGGCTGTAAGCACATCGACACTGGGCCAGTCTCCTTTTTGGGATTCTGCAGTCAGGACACAGTGATTCTAGCCCATCTCTTACATGGAACTGAACCGGGAGGCTGTATGAAGCTAGGACTGAGGCAGCTCTGTGCTCAACAAGTTAAGAAAAGCCAGGCTTTAAAGATGGGGGTGGGGATGGGGGGGGGAAGGGGCACCTGGGTGGCTCAGTGGGTTAAAGCTTCTGCCTTTGGCTCAGGTCATGACCTCGGGGTCCTGGGATTGAGCCCGACATCAGGCTCTCTGCTCAGCAGGGAGCCTGCTTCCCCCTCTCTCTCTGCTGCCTCTCTGCCTACTTGTGATCTCCCTCTCTGTCAAATAAATAAATAAAAATCTTTTTAAAAAGTTAAAAAATAAAATAAATAAAATTAAAAGAGGGGAAAAAGAAAACAACACGGATTTTTCTTTTTAAAAGCAAGAGACCATGAAGCTCCAAAGAGGCAAAAAATAAATCTGCTGACTTTGCCAGTCTTTGTGTCCCAAACAAACCCAGGTTCAATTTCCGTGCTGGGGTGCTGGTACATTCCAGTGTGTCCTTCTAACAAATGCCTCGATTTGCTTAAGCAAGTATTCAAAAGGCTTTGTTCTTTGCAAGCAAATGATCCCTAAGACATTTTTATACTAAGTGTTTAATAAATGTTTATTAACGAAACGAATCAAGAAGAGTTAGCAGCAGGAGTCAGCTTCCAAAGGCACGGCACTGGTTACAACTAGGATGACTGAAGTCAAAATTTGGTCTTTTCGCATATTGACAGTTTTCATCAAGACAACTGACTTATTAAGTTCTAAAGACTTTCAGTCATCAAGAATTCAAGACGGAAAAGGAAATGACAAAATGCCCATTGGCAAAATTTCCTCCACCATCCACTTAGTACTTCTGAGAGTCCCTCGTGATGGTCATTTCTCCGTGTCGCCTCCTTTCAGGGTCAACCTCCTTCCAACCACACACGTGCCCACAGAAGACACAAAGAGGAACAATGACAGCAGAGTCTCATAAGGGTCTGGCCAAAACAGGTCTCACAGAGAGTATCAAATGACCGGAAACCAGCCAACCCTGTCTCCCTTATGTCATGTTGCAGGTAAGAAAAACAAAAATCCATGGAAGTAAAGTAATTGGCCCAAGGACCCCAGCAAATCAGAATCAGAGTAAACCCAGCTTTCCTGCTAATCAGGCCACTACACTACCCAGAGCTGCCTCTCATTTCTTTACACTCACAGCCCACCCTGGGAAATAACTCTTCCTTTTCCAAAACAACAAAAAAAAACCAAAACCAAACAAACCCATTAGCAACCCTACATTGTTTGAGACTTCACAAACAGCAATGAGAGACAATGATGACAGTTTCAGTGTTCAACATATCATGTTCTCTTTGCCATCAACTATTACTGTACCTGTATTTTCTGCTTTAAAATAACTGGAGACTGGCACTCAATCTCAATTTATCTGAAAACTTTACCTATCCTTTGCAGGTAAATTATACACTGTAAAGAAAGGAGAAACAAATAGCATTGAGGATAAATGCACAGTCTTTCACTGACTGCATGAAAACCCAAACTGTAATTAAATAAATGACTTATTTATTTTTATTTTTTTTTTTAATTTTTAAGCTTTTTTTTTTAAGTAATCTCCACCCCCAATGTGGGGCTCGAACCCACAACCCTAAGATCAATAGTTTTATTCTCCAGTGACTGAGCCAGTAGACAACTTTTTTATATCAAAAAAAATTCATCGTTTAGGGGCACCTGGGTGGCTCAGAGGGTTAACGCCTCTGCTTTCGGCTCAGGTCAGGATCTCAGGGTCCTGGGATCGAGCCCTGCATCGGGCTCTCTGCTCACCGGGGAGCCTGCTTCCCCCTCTCTCTCTGCCTGCCTCTCTGCCTACTTGTGATCCCTCTCTCTCTCGGTCAAATAAATAAATAAAATCTTTAAAAAAAATCATCATTTAATTGCAGTACAGATCATAATTCTTTTCACAAAGTCACATTCCTTTTATACTCACATAGAAAAATTACTTCAGGAGCTAAATGCAAAGTATGAAAAAAATCTAAGATAAAGACTTAATTGTCAGGAACCCAAAGCTCTACCACTCAAAAGTGGAAATGTATTATTTATTCCTTAGGGACTGAGGGCATTTCTCACTCTTAACATGAGACAAACATTCTTCCTCCCCTCTGTCCAACTCTGGCTGGTTGTTTGGATTTGGTTTGTTTTATTTTTTTTCCAAATTATGATGTATTAATTGCCTTCATTCCCTAAAAATCCATACTTATGTTCCCTTTAAACACTTTACCAAAACTTTTAGAGGTTAAATCGTTACAAGCAAATCTTTAATGCCAGGCTTCTCATGGAGACTGCTGCTTTGGGTGATTTCAAAATCAATACATATTTTCTACATTATATATAAAGTAATAAAGATCACGGTTTGAAAAACATGAATGGCATCAAAAATTCATAAATCTACAATATGAAACACATCTTCCTATATGGTTATCTGATCACCTACCTAAAAAACTGATATTAATTTATCTTTATTATTTTATTATTTTTTTAACATAATGATTTGTTTACTAGAGCGATGTTTCATTCTGTAGTAATTCTAAAAAAATAAAAAGCCTCATTGGCTCTGAGTTTTAAAAAGTCAACTATTAGTCTCATAAACTAAGAATAGCTCTAAACACATCTTTGAGACAATTCATAATGGGCATGGTATTCATCAGTCAAGCATAAGTGGTTTTTTTTAAGATTTTATTTATTTATTTGACAGAGAGAGAGACCACAAGTAGGCAAAGAGGCAGGTGGAGAGAGAGGGGGAAGCAAGCTCCCTGCTGAGCAGACAGCCCGATGTAGGGCTCGATCCCAGGACTTTGAGATCCTGACCTGAGCCGAAGGCAGAGGCTTGCCACCCAGGCGCCCCAAGCATAAGTGTTAACACGAGAATTCTATTACCCTGCAAAATTTCAGTGAACTTTCTATCATGGTTACAAGAATGTTTTTTTGAATAATCATTTCCCTTTAAAATATTGTAGGGCGCCTGGGTGGCTCAGTTGGTTGAGCGACTGCCTTCGGCTCAGGTCATGATCCTGGAGTCCCAGGATCGAGTCCCATATCGGACTCCCAGCTCTGCGGGAAGTCTGCTTCTCCCTCTGACCTTCTCCCCTCT
>CM052807.1:51430524-51448926 GCA_028533885.1 Nasua narica
AACAACAATCCTTTCATGAAGTCAGAATTTTGGTTAGAAGCTTTTTACCTTGAAAAAAATGGCCAAGCATTGAATGTTAGGAATTTTGTCTTTTTGCCCTAAGTTATCTCTAAGATAGATGGTTTTCATCATATTAAAAGTCTACCAAAGGGGCCACTTACATTCCAAATTATTTTTAGTGAAGTCACACCATTTTGTAAGATATGCACAAGAATTTGGGTCAGAACGAGAATACATAGCAGATGAAGACATTTGGCCGGGGAGGTGTGAAGATGGTATGAATGACCCTATAAGCGTGGTGAAGAGAAGCATAAGTGTTACTTTTACGTCTCTTATCTTGGACCTCTATCAGAATCTCTGACTTCAGATCTGACAGCGGTCAGCCTCCAGTAGATGGAGTTTTTGGAAGTTCCATCTCCCAAACTCTCTGGAGCCCAAAGATGGGACAGAGGGAAAGATAAAACTTGTAAGGTTTCCAGACGGTGACCCAAAGCAAAGGTTTATTTTTTTGAAGGCCACTGCTGGACAAGACCTCAAAATTGTCAGTCTTCATGGTCAGTATTGAAAAAGAGTAAGTGGTGTGCCCATCACTGATTTTTTGGTGGGACTCGAGCCAGAGGGCTTGGACCTCCCTTTGTGTATCATGGCTGTGCTGCTGCTGATGTGTAATGAGGTCAGCTTAGGTTTTAGGGCTGGACTAGGGTAGAGCTGGCGAGCCTATGGCACTTGTTATTGCCACAGTCCTTTCCCTGGCCAGTGGAATGCATTGCTGATCAATCACAATAATTTGTTTTCTGCTCTGTACAGTGTTCCAGATTACTGCTCTCAGTTGATATAGTATCAGCTAAATTGAGCGTTTACTATGTGCCAGAAACTCTTCTAAGCACTGCAGAAATTAAGTCCTGTAATTCTCACCTCAGTGCTTTCTAGAGATCCTATAAGCCTGCCCAAGGTCACACAGCTAGGAGATGCCAGGTCTAGGATTCAACCCCCAGCAGTCTGGCTCTAGAATCGCATGTTTCACACTGTGCGGTCAGACCGCTGGTTGGAGTCAGCACACACGCTGTAACCAGAGCTGATATGATGAGTGTGCACCGTAACATAGCTTGTGAAAATACTGAAATGCTTTCAGAAGTATTGGTAGATACTGTCCCTCTGCTGCCTTAGCCTGGCCATTCCCTCGGGACCTCCTCTCCTAACTTCTAACAAAAGACTTAATGTCCAGCCCGGAGGAGAGCTTCCAGAAGCCATCTCAAGAATGAAGGCTGGTTCTGGTTGGTCCGTGTTGGCCAATGCCCGTGCCTCAGAGTCACTAAATACGGAGTTTTAAATACAATATCATCTCTAGATGTGCCACTTCTAGGTCTTGGCTCTAGGAATAAACAGTATCAATATTATGCTCATACAGTATTATTTAATGTAGCATTCATTCAGACTTCATACCACAATAAAACCATATCAAAATATAGAAACAAATACTTTAAAAAGTAAACACACGACGACACTTTTTTAATGAACTCTTACTATGTTTTCTAAGCTCCTTTTCTCATCCCTAGCCAAAGTTCATTTTCCACTGATGATAATTATGCTAATGTTGCTTTCCCAGTCACTTCTCAAGATGATAAAACTAGACTTTCTGCTTGATTTTTTTTTTTTTTTTGTACCAACCATCTGATTCCAAATTTCTCGATGGGAATGGAATCTCGCTTTTATGACTTTTATCTCCCAGGTAGAACAATTCTCCTGTCCATCTCTGAGCTGTGTCGTATTACTTCCGAGAAGCTGCCAGTCACAGGGACCAGAGTCCCCGAACAGAGCTGGCGGGTCCGTGGAGGAGGGTGAGGTCCGTCCTCGCGGTGGGGACTGGAGCCCCCTCCGCTCTCGCCTGTCTGCACAAATCCCCTTCTGCTGCAAGATTCCATTTCATTGCAGGACTCTGGTTCTCTGGCTCCAGTCTGTGAATAACCACTGGCATTTCCTCCTGTGAACTCTGGCTGCTGACCCAGTATCTGTCTCCATTCCTCCCTTCCTGTCTCCGCTGCAGGCTCCACCTGGTGGCAGCTCCTGTCACTGACCCACCCAGGCCTGGACTTCATTTTGGCCAAGCCCGGTGGGACAGAGCCTTCTTTCTCTGAGCGAGTTTCTTCTGAGATGTAATTTAGATACTCGATGCCTTCCACCGAGTTCAAACTGTTCAAGTCACAGCTGGGCCCACAGCTTGTTAAATTGAAATTTGAAAAGGACTAAATTCATTTTGACTTTCAAGCAACATTGTTACGTAAGAAGAGAACCACTTTACAATAGAAAAACAACAAAAAATGTTTATGAGGAATTGTTCTTCATTCACACGTGAATAGTAAAAGGAAATGATCTTAAATTGTAGCCAAATAATGTTAAGTAAAAGAAAAAGTAAGGGAAGAGAAACTTTTTTTTTTTTTTTTAAGGGAAGAGAAAGTTAAGAGAATAAGAGACCGGGGACTTTCCTTGTTTGGAAATTTCGGAATATTTGCAGTAATTTTAGGCAAGGCAGTCTGGAGGAAGAGCTCTGACCTTGGAAATTTCCTTCCAAAAGAAAAGCAGGTAAAGTGATTCTAAGTCAGAAATCAGGGTTAACATCACTCAGGAGAAGTAACAATGTAGATAGTGAATCCTATAACTAGAGGAAAAATGTGTATACCTCCAGAGTGTGAATTTATTCACTTTCACTCAGAAATTTGTAAAATTCTACAAATGTGTTACTTTCTATTTTTTAAGCATTGAAGATACTTACAATGTATATTGTAATAGAAAAAGAAAAAAGTGAATTTCCTTCCTGCCTCGAGGAATTCCTAAATCTCCAGCTTCTAGAAGTCCTGTCTTCTATCCATTTATGAATGCATTCAGATATTTAGGATTCCATCAAGTAACAAACATTTGATTTGTTATTGTGTGTGGGCAATCTGCTAAGCTCCGGGGGCAGACAGAACAGTACTGCTCCTGATTTTGGTAATTTAAAGCCAGTGAAAAAGGTTTACAATAGTAAAGCATTTATAAAGCAGAAAAATATTTGTGAAGTCCTAGCCTTCCTACTATAAGTCAGTTGTATTATTTAAACCTTCATACTTCATTGTTTGAGGTGACTTGTACCTACTGTGTTTACTAATTTTATTCATATCATTTACTCTTTACACTTCTTTTACATACACCATTTTAGGAAGAAAACACAAGAGAAAAGTTTTCTCTTCCCATTCTCTGTCTACTATTTTGTTAGGGTTCTTTAAGGAGTAACTGACTGGAAAATTGGAGTGTATCTTAGTACTAACCCCTTTGACTTTGTTGCCTCTCATTCCTTTTAAAAAATGTATGTATGGGGTGCCTGGGTGGCTCAATTGGTTGAGCGACTGCCTTCAGCTCAGGTCATGATCCTTGAGTTCCAGGATCAAGTCTCACATAGGGCTCTTGGCTCCACGGGGAGTCTGCTTCTTCCTCTAACCTTCTCTCCTCTCATGCTCTCTCTCACTTTCTCAGTCTCTCAAATAAATAAATAAAATCTTTAAAAAAAAAAGTATGTGTGTGTTGTATGACATATGACACAACATACCTAGAATATGTGTATAAAACATCATTGTAAAGCCTAATGACTAATGCCTAATTTGTCCTCTTCTCAGACAATTCAATGATTTCTGAATACTCCATGTCCACGGAGTCTCCCTTAACTGACATGCTGTTGATGGTCATGTATGTTTCTGTTCTCTTTTTTAAAAAGCTTCTCTGAGAGAAAATTTCTATACCATCAAATTCACCTTTATAAGTGTAGCGTACAATTCAGTAGATCTTAGTGTTCTCCCAGAATTGTGCGACCATCACCACAACATAATTTGAGAACATTTTCACTTCTCTAAAAAGAAATCCTATGCTCATTAACAGTCCTCCCCATTACCCCTCTCCCCAGTCCCTGGCAACCAGTATATTCTGCCTCTATAGATTTGTAAGCATGAAGTTTCAATGAGATTTAATCACATATCACTGTATTTACCATTTAAATTGCATTCTTCTTCTCCCTCTATACTTTTATCTGGAATCATTTCCATTCTGTTGGAAAACTGCTGTTAGCATTTCCTTCTGTACTGGTTTCTCGGTGATATACTCTTTCTGTTTTTGCTAGTTAAAGTCTTTATTTTCCCCTTTGCTGAGATGATCCAGATCCCCAGAAGTTGGGCTGGAGTTAGAAGTGATGGCCGACTTTCAGTTCCTCTTTATTTCTAGGATAGCTTCTTCAGGGTCTTGCCCCAACATAAAGGTTGGGTTCCCAGAACCTATCTTTGGCAGAACTTGGACTCCAAGAGTGTTTTATTCTTCCTGGTGCTTCCAGGAAGAATGCTCTGCTCAGCCTCTCATCCTTAAGGCGCAAAGGGCCCCAAATGTTGGGCTCATCCTTTATCTTCTTCTCTTGGCCTGGCTCTTCCCTACTGTTAAGAATCTGATGCTATGGGGCGCCTGGGTGGCTAGTGGGTTGAGCCTCTGCCTTCGGCTCAGGTAATGGTCTCGGGGCCCTGGGATCGAGCCCCATATCGGGCTCTCTGCTCAGTGGGGAGCCTGCTTCCCCCCCTCTCTCTGCCTGCCTCTCTGCCAATTTGTGAGCTCTCTCTGTCATATAAATAAATAAAATCTTAAAAAGAATCTGATGTTATGAGGTGAATGTTGTATAATCTGATTTCTATATATCTTTCAAAGGAGGATTGATTAGAATTGTCTGATTAGACAATTGATTAGAATTGTCTAGTTCCCTATTATAGGGAGGGAAAGTCTCTCACTTTCTTTTCCTTTTTTTAAATACCCATGACATTCTTGTTTTCTCCAGAATATCAGTTCACTGTCTCCTACCCTAGGGTTACAACAAACAGACTAGAGGAGCTTAAGCTCCAGACCTGCAGCTTTAAAGGAAAGAAACCCAAGATGTCCTCGAAAATCCTAGGAAAGGACTATCCTTGGAAAAGTAGAGTCTTTTCATCACCATCTTATTTTATTTAGGTTTTTTTTGGTTTTGTTTTTGTTTTTTGCTAGTCCTTTTTCACCATAAACTCACTCTAAGCTTTACAAGAAAATTAAAAAAAAAAAAAAGTTTTTTTAAAAGCAGATTGAAGAAAGGATAAACATTCATGATAAAATAGCCAAATAACTTTGCTAATAATTCTTTTGTAACCATAGGGAAATATGAAAAACTTCCTATGAAGAAATTGTTAAAAATTTATGTCATGTGAAGTTAAAGTTCTGGAAAGAAATACTTTTTTTTTCAATTACTTTTATTTTATTTTTTCAGTTTTCCAAGATTCATTTCATTGTTCATGCACCACACCCAGTGCTCCATGCAGTGCGTGCCCTCCTCAATACCCACCACCAGGCTCGCCCAACCCCCAACCCCCGCCCCACCAAAACCTTCAGTTTTTTGCTCAAGAGTCCACAGTCTCTCATGGTTCATCTCCCCCTCCAATTTCCCCCAATTTACCCTTCCCTTCCTTCTCACAGTGTCCTCCATGTTTTTCCTTATGCTCCACACGTAAGTGAAACCATATGATAATTTACTCTCTCTGCTTGACTTTTTTCCCTCAGCATAATCTCTTTTCAGTCCCATCCATGTTGATACAAAACTTGGGTATTCATCCTTTCTGATGGAGGCATAATATTCCATTGTATATATGGACCATATCTTCTTTATCCATTCATCTCTTAAAGGGCATCTTGGCCTGGAAAGAAATATTATTAAAGTATTTTTTTAATATTTTATTATTTATTTATTTGACACAGAGAGGGAGAAATCGCAAGTAGGCAGAGAGGCAGGCAGAGAGGGGGGGGGTGGGAAGCAGGCTCCTCGCTGAGCAGAGAGCCCGATGTGGGGCTTGATTCCAGGACCCTGAGATCATGACCTGAGCCGAAGGCAGAGGCTTTAACCCACTGAGCCATCCAGGTGCCCCTAAAGAAATATTGTTAAATTTTTTTTTTTGAGAAGCAATTTGATTCTGGCAGTCCAATTAGAAACATTAGAACAACTGATTAACTCATTGGCAACTGAGGCATTCTCTGACATCAGGAACCAAGGTTTGTAATCTCTATCCCACAACTGCAGTGAGACAATGATGAGCAAAAGAGACTACAGTTGTCCAGCCTAAATCTAGGTTAGGCTGATAGCCATATTCTCAGAATGAATGGCTAAATAAGTGAATGAATGAATGAGTGAATGGCCAGGAATTGGGAAGCAGATACCTAAGAATTGCTTAAGAGCAGATTTTCCATAATGGAAAGAAACAGAAGTAGTAAGAAAATTACTGAGAAGAAAGAGACAGAAAAATCATCACCACTGTCATCGTCCTTCATCAAGGCTATACTTTTACTGAGCACATCTACTATGTGTCAAGCACTCTTCAAAGCTCTTTACTCAGCTCAGATAATCTTCACACTTGCCCTCTGAGGTACTTTCACAGGTTCGGAAACTGGAACTATGTGCCATGGTGATCTAGCAAAGAAGGGCCCAGTTCTCTGTGGACATCTTGACTATAAACCGTTGGAAGCAAAATGGAGAATTACTTCAGAAACAAGTATGAAGTACTTCGGTACTGCAGTACCAAAATTCTGCTACTTCTAGGAAATATAGATTAAATGGAACCCTCCTTTATTCATGAGCAAGTGATTTTCAATTTGAGGTCAGATAATAACACTCAAGACTAGTTTTAGTGATGATAAATTATAGCTAAAACTATAGTAGTCATCAGGGTACTTGTGCTCAAATTATTGACTTTCTTTTTAAATGGTTCTTCCTAGTATTTTTCCTGGGTTTTTCAGATTTCATAGGCATCTTATTCATAGCAAAACTCGAATATGGCAATTTAATCCTTGTGTGATAATTTTCACTCACCTGATAATATATTGACAGAATAATAAAAATTCTTATGGACATCTCCTAAAAAGTACCGCCAAATACAAAAGGTATAATCTTCTTAGATCTGCTTAAAAATTTATCAGAAATACATTTATTCCAATAAAAGTGATAACATCTAAAAATAAAAATTTATGTATATTTATTTTGTATGTAATATTTATATATATATAAGACATATGTATATATTCATATATATGAAAACACTTTGTAATGATAAACTTTTATTTTTATGGAAAGAATTACTGTTTTAGTACCCATGCCCTTTGGCAGCTATATTCCACTGGCTCAGGGATGGTAAGGGGTTTCAACTCACAGGCCAACCAACCTATCCACAGAGAGTGGTGGCCATATTGAGGAGGATTCCAAGATGGCATATGGAGTGTATGTGCAAGACTGTTACAACTGATTAGTGCAGATTTTTATAAGCATAGGAAGGGAGAGGATTTTTGACAAGTTTCGTGGGTTTGCCACCTCTGTCTCTCATGCTACCACCTCTCAGTAGCTGTTATCTGAATTTGGGGCCAAGTATGAAGGGAAAAAAATCGGGGCATTTCCATAAATACAAATCGGTTGGCAGTGACTGCATTTCCAGGACACTGATGCTTTGAGGGTAGGCATGACGGTCATTCTCTTAAAAAAGGCTGTCAAATGGCGAAGACACTCTCATAATCCCTCAGACTACTTTAGAGGGAAAGAATGAAATCACTGAATAAATGAGAAGAGAAAGAGTATGTGAAACAGACTGTAAAGTAAGAATCTGTTTCCACTTTGTCTTCTGTCTAACCAGAAAGGCCATAAGATTCAGCCTGAATACAAGATGTGCAAAGAAGACATAAAATTATTTAAAAACCACCACCACCACCACCACCACCACCACGGCAACAACAAAAATCCCGACTGTCTCATTCATAGAAACATGGCCAAAAATAAAATCTGAAAGACATTTTCATTTTTTTTTCCTTCTGTAAGCTACATTGGGACCTGAAAAGATTTGCTTGTATCCCTCTCGATGATCTCACATATGGAAAAATAGGCCAAGAAATAAGACTTAGCAGCACAGTGAGAAAAGATTGGAAACTGTTATTTCTCAAGGGAAATTATTTATCTCCAGATATAATCTTGTTTTTTGACAAAGAAAAACTGGCATGGTAGGTTCTCCAACTACTCTAATAATGTAGGAAGCAGGCAATGTCATTGGCTTTTGGCAGGTCTTTTATTAGCTTTTTTATGCCCCGAGCCAGCTTATTTTGTCTGTCCTCAGACCTTCTGAGGAAAGGTGGGGAATGGATGTCAGGGCCATCCGTGAGGTGGGGAATTTCTTAGGATAATAATTTTTGTATTTCAACAAACATAGATAAATGTGACACATCAAATTAAATATATTAAAACCAAGTGTTATTGTATAACATAGGACATAAAAAAATATTGATGACTCATAAATATTTTATGTAGACCAACCATGCTTTCAGATTTTTCTCGTAGCTTGTTCTTTTTTTCTAAAATAGTCATTGGTTTCGAGTTGCGTCATCTACAAACTGACAATCACACGTGAGTTCCCGAAGTTAACTCCCCACCAGCATTTATGTGGGGGCTCTAGGTTTTTATGGGTTTTTTAAATTAATTAATTAATTTGACAGAGAGGAGAGAGATCACAAGTAAGCAGAGAGGCAGGCAGAGAGAGACGGAGAAGCAGGCTCCCTGCTGAGCAGAGAGCCCGATGCGGGGTTTGATCCCAGGACCCTGAGATCATGACAGGAGCGGAAGGCAAAGGTGTAACCCACTGAGCCATCCAGGCGCCCAGGTGCCCCTTTTTATGGTTTTCTTTATTCCTTCTTCCCTCTCTCCCAACTCCCTCCCTTCCTTCCTTCCTTCTTTCCTTCCATCCTTCCTTCCTTTTTCCTTTTAGTTTAGTTTTCATTTTTCGTTTTATTTTTGTAGCCTTGCCAGAATATTTTAAATAGGGGAAAAGAAGGGAGTTCAGTATAACAGCTTTGGCAATGCCTGTTGTTTCTTCCATTCTTCTTGGGGAACAGCTATGCAGTTTCTTAAAAGAAAAACATTTGTATTAGAGAAGAACTTAAAAGTAGAAAAATAGTATTAAGGAGCATTTGGACACAGTCTCCACACGAGTGCCCCCACATCTGACACCAATTGCAAGTTTAGGGCATTCCCCAAACCACTCTGTTTTGACAATTTGCTGGCAGGATTCATAGCGTTCACTGAAAACTGTTACATTCACAGTTAAGGATTATTAAAGAGAAAGGATACAGATGAAAATCAGCCAAGGAAAGAAGCGCCCAGAATAGAGTCCGGGAGAAGTACCAAACCCAGAATGCCCGTTGGCTTCTCTCTATGAAGTCAAAGATGTGTCTCTATCCTGGCATTAATGTGTGCTAATGTGACCAGAATACTGCCGTTGGCAAAGCTCACCGGGGCCTTTGGTGTCCCGAGTTTTTACTGGGGCTCAGCACATAGTGCCTGTGTGGCTGACCTCAGTCACCTAACTCTAACCCTCCCAGAGGTCAGGCTAAGATCTTTAGTCACCAGATCCCTCAGAAGTCAGAGCTGATATTGTGTGACCCAAAGTTCCCACCATAAACTACATTGTTAGACCGTCCTGTGGCCAAAGCTCTAGGCAAACAAAGACACTTCTGTTAGGCAGGAAATTCCAGGGGCCTAAAGATTATCTCCCAGTAGCTAAAGCAAAGGCCAGGCCTCTCTTCAGGTGAGGCTAATTCTTCACTACACAAGCATAGCGATCCCTTTGCCTCTGAGTGCCATACTTACACTCAAATTCAAAATTACAATACCAGTAATGATCAAACTTATTTCATTTGATAGTGTGCCGGAGTCAACTCATGTTAGTTCACAGAAACGGATTGTTAAATATTTAGGTGTTTTGTAAGCTGGTTGTTAAACACAGCTGTTATAAAACACTTACTTATATAAACTTATATGGATTAGATTAAAAACAAAGATAATAAATGTTCAAAACTCATGTTGTAATTATTTTACTATATTGTACTATTAATATGCTCTTGATCTTATCTAGATCTACTGTATCTGTCTGGTGAGAGTTACATAGAATGCTATGCTACTAAGCTTCTATTCTCATCTCTGTGTTCAGTGACATCATGTTGGTAGCATGAAATTGACCATGGTAAGAATATTTACACGATGAAATTCAGCAAATGCTATGAATCGGGAATTTTTTGGATGCATTTTAATTTTGAGAAGCATCTTTCTGTTGATCCAACTGTCACTAGAACTGCTAAGAGTATTTTATAGGTTGTGACAACATTAAGATAAGTTTCTGAGAAATTATTTCAAAATATAAATCATAGTACTCCTAGAGCTAATGATTCTGATGGGGTAATTTTTCTAAAAATTTTAACTCTTCATACAAGTCAGTTTGTTGTAAGCCTGAATTTAATACTAAATGTAAAATGATACATAGCATTTGAGTGTTTTTTCCTAACATTTCCTATAAATTGTATAGGTTGTACAAGAAAAGTGGCTTTTTCATTTGTGTATATTTAAAGGGTAAAAATAAAAATATAGGTAATTAAAATTTCATTCATATAAAAATACTTTTTTCTCTTGCATACAATAATCTTAAAAGGAAATGTCTGTTTTCAAGACTGTGGATATTTGCTTTGCAGTGTTGCAGCAGCTTTCAAAACCAGAGATTCTGAACCCTTTGAAGAACCCTAGGAAGTACTTGCTATGCTTTATTTTAATGTACATGTGTATGCTTTTATCTTGTAGTGATTTGCTGACAAAGTTTATCGCCTGAGAGATAGCAAGATCACAGATAATTTTTGATATTCTTTCATTTTAATTCTGGGCAGAATTCACAGAGATACATCCTGGGGATGGGAGAGGAAGCCAGTTTATGTCCATAAGGAGCCCCTCCTCTCTCTGGGGGCTGCTGCTGCCATGGCTGCCACCAGCCTGGGCCAAGCCTGGAGGCAGCCAATTCTCACACCACAGGGCACCTCAGACTGTCCCACCCTTGTCCTGCCTAGTGCTGACTGGCTTCTTCGAGTGCATGTTGTTTGTCCTACCATTGGCCCAAGGGCTGGTGGGGTGAGTATATTTTAATTCTCTTGGTTTTTTTTTCTATTTTTCTGTATTTTCCTCAAGAGCAGGTAATAGATCAATAACTAGATCACAAACATTTTATTTTTTAAAAGATTATTTATTTATTTACTTGAGAGAGAGAAAGAGATCCATCACAAGCAGGCAGAGAGGCAGGCGGGGCGGGGGGTAGGGGTGCGGGGTGCAGGCTCCCCACTGAGCAGAGAGCCCAATGCGGGGCTCCATCCCAGGACCCTGAGATCATGACCTGAGCCGAAGGCAGAGGCTTTAACCCACTGAGGCACCCAGGCGCCCCTATTTATTTTTAATATCAATTATATTATCAACTCTTTCTGAATTTATGACTTTGTAATATTGCATTTGTCCCTCTATATAGGGTGTACCTGAACGGGGTGTATATTAGGCTGAAAAAGCATAGTGGGCAGTAATTTGAAATTTATTTTAGTAAAATACCTACTTATCATTGATTTATTTTTAGTTGTGTTCTAATTCCTTTAAGGATCATGGTCCATTTTAATTTACACGAGTGATTTAATCTGTAGGACTCTCAGAGAGGCACTTCTGTAATAATTTATGTTTTAAATTGCTCTGAGTGGACAAAAGATGTCTTAGAAGGTAGTATTGCTCTAATTTTAAATCCTTTAAAAATAATCAGAGACTAAGTAACAAGAATGAAATCTCATTTCCTTTTGGGCCCCTTTATTAGCCAAGATGAGTGCTTTACACCTTAAGAGAGAAGCAAAGGGGATGATGGACTGGACTGGCATATCAATGTAAACCCACCTGTGATGTCACCACTTGTACACTGTTTTCCTGGAACAGAACAAGATTGAGATAGGAAGGGATGTCGCTGCAAAGAACTGTTCAATCTCTAAAAAGTATTTACTTACTGCTTCGTGCTTGAGAGGACTTTTGAGGTATCTCCCTATTTTGAAGTGAATTAATGGCAAACTCATCATTCAAACTAAACAGAATAGAGGTGCCACTGAATGTAGAGGAAGACTTAATGAAACCGGAGCTCAGAAACCTGGAATCCCACTGAGAGGTTTCCTTTATCTCTTCCCCTTTATCTCCTCCATTGTCTTTTTGGCCTTTGGAGTCCAGTTCCGGTCCTTCTACACTTCTCTCCATTGTCATGGAGAACTCTGATAACTCTTTGCATCTGAGAAGGAAAACAACTCAGGTAAGAAGGAGGTGGGCAGGGCTCTACTCCAACCTGCAATTTAAGGGTAATTGGAGGGAGGAAAGGTCTCTGTAAAAATCTATCATTAGTCACTCTTTGGGATTAAGACCTTAACTCAAGGTAAGGATTTAGGTAAAGAATTGATATATTGGTTTATTAAAGGTACTATCATTTCAGCAAAGGCAATTTCACTATTCTAGTCAGCTGTTAACTTAGAAAAGTTAGATTTTTATAGTGTTAACCTTATCCACACACCCACACAGGCACACTCTGAGCCGCTTTGGTTACCCAGTCCAGTATTTAGCACATTGTAGCATAAAGTGTTCTCTTAATATATTTCTATTAAATTGACCGGCAGGCAAAGAGGGAAGGCTATAGTGTGTTCTGTGGGAAAGATGGTAGATTCAGGTGTCTGTGGGGTCTGGATATTAAACCTATCAAGGGTCAACAAGTTTTGACGTAAGGATAAAAACATCCATGCTTGGGTTTCTCAATTTCATTTTACATTTACCAAGTTTCACATCACCAAAGTAAAATGGTTGAAATGCATCTTGACTTTGGAATATGTTTGTCTTCATTCACTGGGTTTTCAACTGCTCAGAAACATCTTTAAAAAACCAACAAAAAAACTGGTGTGGTAAAGAGTCACACAAATGCTCAGTGTAAGAACAGTTTCTGCCTTTTATTTTACTTTTTTTTTTAAGATCAATTAACTTTTTAAGAATTTTTGAAGGATGAGAATAAATAGCAAATTTTTTATTTTAAGTTTTTCTCTTTGGATATGTCAAATTCCGGGTAACTTCAGTAACATACAGCAATGGAAATTTGCAGTGGGTCTCAAAGAGTTAACAGACTTCAAACCTGGAGAAATTCTAGCAATCATCATTCTGGGATACCTAATTTATTTACATATATAACTAGTATATTTAGAAAAAGAAAATAACTTTTCAGAAAAATGGGGAGATAGGGAGTCAGAGCCGGAGGCCTGAATGTTCTTCTTTTTCTTTTTTTTTTTTTTTCCAAGCGGTATTGACTTGGCAGGGACAGTTCAAACACGCCCACAGTCCAGGAAATAATCATCAGACCCAAGTGATCCACTTAGATGGGAAGAAAAAGTAATTTGCTCAGCATCTTCTAGATTGCCTTAAAGAGTTTCAGTAAGAAATAAAATGAGAAGGAATGTTTCAGAAGCCAACTCCATGCCCAGACCCAAACCCCAAATCGAACCTGGGACTTTCCCTAAGTGCCAGCAGAGCAATGGGCCCTGAAAGGCAAACAGCCCTGGGCGCCCCTGAACAAACCGCGCAGGGCGGGCAGGAAGCCCTCGGCCAGCAGACCCTTTCTCTTGGTTTCGGGAAGGGGCTGGGGGCAGCTCCGTTTCCCCCACGGCCTCCCCGACGCGGAGGCTGCGAGCGCCGGGCGCAGGCCGGCGGGGACAGAAAGACCCGGGGAGGAGACGCGGACAGGGCGACGGGACGCGAGCGCGGACTCGGGGCAGGAGAGCGCGTGGCCGGGCGCCGCCGCCGCTGTTGTCCGGGGTGCTGAAAGCCGGGAACTTCCCGGGAAGCGGCGGCCACTTTTCTCTGCGTCCGCGCAGGGGGTGTGGGGGGTTCAGGGTGCGCACCTGCTAAGCCCGCCCTGGCCCGGGGCCCGGAGGTGCCGGCAGATGAGGCCCTCCCCAGCCCGGTGGGTGAGGGTGGTGGGGGTGCGTGACTGGGGGGCTGCGGTAAGCATGGCCCGGAGCGCCGGGCAGGACCGCGGGGCCCTTCCTCCGCCTGTCGGGCAGCCGCGCGCCGCGACCCCGCTCCAACGGCGCGCGAACTCTGGCGGCCGGGGACGCGGGCGCCCGGGGTTGAGTGCGGCTGGGAGCAGGGCGGGCGAGGAGGGTGCTGAGGGTGGGGGGGCGGCCCTAGGCCGGGGATGGAGGGGGGCGGGTGGAGGCGAGAGCGAGCAGGGCATGCGCAGTGGGGCGGAGGAGGTGGCGATGGCCGGGGGAGGCGGGGGGACTGCTGTTTATTTGCAGCTGGGCCAACTCGGCGGCGCAGGCGGCGGCGGAGCGCGGGGCGCCAGCGGCGGGTCCAGCTGCCGCCGCACCATGCCCGAGCCCACCTCCGGGCAGCCGCGGTGCGCCGCTGGGGCCCCGGCTGGGGAGGATGCCAGACGCCCGGGAGCGACTAGGGCAGCGGCGGCGGCGGCGGCACGATGGTGGTGACCGGCTCTGCCCGAGGCGGCGGCGGCGGCGGCGGGGACCGCGCGCCCTCCCGGCGGCGGGGCTGCGGACTCGCGCCGGCTGGGGCCGCGGCGCTGCTGGCCGGGGCGAGCTGCCTTTGCTACGGCCGCTCCCTGCAGGGCGAATTTGTGCACGACGACGTGTGGGCGATCGT
Source organism: Nasua narica (assembly GCA_028533885.1). Lineage (NCBI taxonomy): Eukaryota > Metazoa > Chordata > Mammalia > Carnivora > Procyonidae > Nasua > Nasua narica. Next base: position 51,445,106 of record CM052807.1, read on the forward strand.
GAACAACCCCGACGTGCGGCCCGGCGCCCCGCTCCGCTGGGGCATCTTCACCAACGACTTCTGGGGCAAGGGCATGGCCGAGAACACCAGCCACAAGTCCTACCGGCCGCTCTGCGTCCTCACCTTCAAGTGAGTCCCTCAGCTCGCGCTTGTAACCGCAGCCGTTTCTCCTCACCTCTAGTCCGAGCTGGGAGAAGTTGCAGGACCGGCTAGGAGGGGTCGTTTCTTTTCTTGCTGTCCCTTCCCCTCCACGCCTCCATCCTCTGCTGCTGTCCACGCTACTCCGCGCCGCGGTCCCCGGCCCCGCTTCTCTGGGCTCCCGGGGCTGTTCGGGAGGCGCGGGCTGGGAGTTGGGATCGAGTTTCTCAGGAGTCCGCGCTCTCTGCGGGCTGGTCTCCCGGGCAAGGGCTGGGAGCAAGGCTGCTAGAGCTGCGCTCGCACTCCCACCCCTGCGGGACAGTGGTCAAGTGCGACTCTGCGGGCCCGACGAGTTCCGGATGGGAGGCTGTGGTGGGGATGCTTCCAAGTTGGGAATTTCTCGGAGGCTGTTGGACAGCTTTGCTAATGGCGAGAGAATCAGTCCCTTTGGGGTCGCGTTCGGAGGACAGGAGGCGAGAGCCAGGAGCTGCCAGGGCTTCACGGGTTTTGGGGAGGCGTAGCGGAGGGAGTGGAGGCTCTCCCCCGACCTGCAGAGTTTGTCTGCTTCCAGAGCCTTTCCAGTCCGCAGGTCTGCGGAAGTGCCCAGGATTTAGATTTTACAAGATGCAGAGCAAAGGAAGGCAGAGCATGGGATCCTCTGGGGATCCTGGTGTCCCAGTCGAAATAGTTTTTGTTTTACAATTTCAGAGTCATGATTCAGCATTTCTGGTGTGAATAAAGTGTAAAGGGAACCGAGAGAACGCCAGGTTTTTGTAGGGTGGAGAATTTTCTTGAATTTAAAAGAGGGCTTGCTTCAGATGGAAAAGGAGGACGGCTTTGTATGAGTGCTATCTCCTACACCGTGAACTTGACTCAACCCTTTTTAATTTGGCTCAGCATTTAAGCTTATAATGTGCCGGACAAAAACTTGAAATATTTGTTCAGTATCATCAGTGCTCTAAGCCTTTTCCAGTGGGTGTAATACGAACCCGTCTTTATGGTAATGGTCCTTCGAGACGGGATAGGCAGCTTGAAAAGCTTGCCTCGGGCCAGGAGGCCAAGGTTTCTTGACAGGTGGCTGTGATGACTTAGAAAAGGAAACCGTGGCAGTTGGCAGTAATTCATGGGGTTTTAACTTAAATCTTCCACTGAAAATTCAGTGTTTTAAAAGAGGGTGAGGAAATTGCACATTTGACTCTGAAGGGAGTATTTTATATACATTTGTCCTCTTGGAAAGTGGTTTTGGTTTTCGCCTGAAAGATAACCTCAGCTACTGAGTTGCTCAGTACTCTCAGTTTTTCAAATATCTCTTAAAATCTCAGATGACCGAAATATATATGTTTATCTTCTATATCGGCCTGCCTCTTCATTTATTACAGTGGGGCCGATGGTTCATTTAAGGTGTGGAAGCTCACAGCATGAGATGTGCTGGGCTTAAGACAGCCTTGGTGACTGTCTTGATGTGAGCATTTTCCATTTTAAAAGGTTAGGGTCAAATGCCGGTGCCCACTTAGTGGAGGATGGGGAGGATGTTTTCACCTCTCCACTTTCTAAAATGTTTCTTCATGCATGCAGGAGATGGCAGGGACAGAACAGAAGAGTGGGGAAGGAAGTAGACAATGAGGCAAGGCCATTGAAGAGGAGGAATGTTAGCAAGGGTTTTGGGGAAACGGGTAAGAGGAAGGAGAGTTGCAGGGCGGGGCCAACTTCTCACTGTCCTCATTGATTACAAAATGCAGATTGGTGTCTAAGACCATTGCTCTTTGTATTATCTTACTGGCTATTTAAGGTATCCTTTTTTTTTTAAAGATTTTTTTTTTTTTTTTATTAGAGAGAGAGAGACTGAGAATGAGAGGGGAGAAGGTCAGAGGGAGAAGCAGACCTCCCGCAGAGCCGGGAGTCAGATATGGGACTGGATCCCGCAACTCCGGGATCATGACCTGAGCCGAAGGCAGTCGCTTAACCAACTGAGCCACCCAGGTGCCCACTTTTTTTTTTTTTTAAGATCGAGTTGCAAATCTAGAGAGCAACACATCACTAATCAGAAAGGGGTAGATGTTTCTTTAGAAAGAGAAAGTTAGCTTATCTTTCCATGTTCACAGGTGTGGATTAAAATAAGACTTGGAAGATCCACACTGGATCTTCTAGTGCAACAGCATAAAGAGGGGCATGTATGAGGGACACCGTTGATGATGTTAGAGCCATACAACTCTAAAGATTGTTACAGGGAAGGACAGAAAATCACATTTATTAACTCCTCAGTGCAAACCAAGCATTGGCCTGAAACACTTTACACAGCTCATGTCTTTATGACTTTTATTTTAGATAGTTGGTGAAAATAAAGTGGATCTTTAAATATATACATGCACTATTTTAATTATATCTTAAGCTAGGTTTTTTTTGAATAAAACTCTGAGAATTCGAGATCATTTTTATTTATTTTTATTCTGGTAAGAACATTTAACGCGAGATTTGCTGTTTAAAATTCTTAGGAGCACGATAAAATATCATTCACTGTAGGCACAGTGTGGTACAGCAGATCTCTGCTGCTTACTCCTCTTGCCTAACTGGAACTGTATACCTGCTGAACAGCAGCTCTCTGGGCTCCCCTTCCCCCTGCCCTTGGCAGCAATCATCCTACTCTGTTTCTATGCATCTATTTTAGATATGCTACTTAAGTACCATCATGCAGTGTTTGCCCTGTAATTGACTTATTTCGCCTATTATCATGCCCTCGACGTCCATCCATGTAGTTGTATATGACAGGATTTCCTTTGTTAAGGCTGAATAATATTTCATGTATGTATAGACCAGTTATTTATTTATTTATTTTTAAAGATCTTATTTATTAGAGACAGAGTGAGAGAGAGAGAGAGCACACGAGTGGGAGAAGGGTCAAAGGGAGAAGCAGGCTTCCCCCTGAGCAGGGAGCCTAACCCGGGGGCTCCATCCCAAGACCCCGGGATCATGACCTGAGCCAAAGGCAGACACTTAACTGACTGAGCCACCCAGGCACCCCACCCCTTTTTTTTAATCCATTCATCTGATCATGGGCAATTAGGTTGTGTCCATGCCTTTGTTATTGTGAATATTGTTGCAGTGAACTCGGCAGTGCCTATATCTCTTCAAGATCTTTATTTCAATTCCTTTGGATTTTTAACCAGAAATAAGATTGCTGGATTATAAGGTAATTGTATTTTTAACTTTTTGAGGAACCTCAAGACGGTTCTCCATAGGAGCGGCAACTTAAAAGTTCCCACCAATAGTGTATGGTGGTTCTGGTTTTCCACATCCTTGCCAACACTTGTTATTATTATTTTTTTTTATAAAAGCCAGCCTAATGGGTGTGACAGAGGTGATAACTCATTGTAGTTTTGATTTGCATTTCCCTGATGATTAGTGATGTCAAACATCTCTTCATGTACCTGTGGGCCATTTGTATGTCTTTTTTTTAAAGTATAATTGACATACAATACCTTATTAGTTTCAGATGTATACCATAGTGACTTGATGTTTTTACATATTATAAAATGGTCCCCACTGTAAGTCTGGTTACCATCTGTCACTATACAAATTTTTTACAATATGATTGACTATGTTCCCTAGGCTGTACATTACATCTCCATGACTTATTTATTTTATAACTGGAAGATTATACTTCTTAATGCCCTTCACCTATTTTG
>CM052807.1:51449426-51475634 GCA_028533885.1 Nasua narica
TGATGCTGTCTTTATCGTAGAATCCCACTCTTCAGTTAAAACATAGTAAGAAACACAAACCCTAGTCTAACGTCATAGGATCATCAATATTGTAGTAATGCATTTTCTTATCATGTCCCCCCACTGAAGGGACATGGCTACAAGGGGGGATTGTATCTTTCTTGCTTTGACAGAACATCTGCCCCACACCTTTCCACATCTTTGTTAAATTAAAGTAATTTGGGCTTCCTAAAAGAAACCTTCAGATTTTACCTGAAATTCAGGGTGATATTTGCAAAAATCTACTGACTGCCTCCATTCAAATGTTTTACCATCTTCTAGAATTGAAAATTGATTTCCTAGAATTTCAAAGTTAAATTTGTTATTTCCGTCCACCCAAACCAAACTGGCTCCTTTTTCTATCATCTAATAAATTCCAGTGGTATCACTATTATTATTATTATTATTATTATTATTATTATTATAAACCTTGAAGTTATTTTTTCATTTCCCTTTGCTGAAATCGAGTTTCTGTCTCCAATCTGTCACAAACTCAGTAATTTCTACTTATTGTTTCAGGGTGTCATTTCAGGGTTCCATTGCTAACTTCCCAGATAAATACCTTCATGACTAATTTCCTCACCATTGCAACTCCTAAATTAATTTTCGTGTCCCTCACTTGCTCAAGAACATAATTATATGGCTGCCTACTCACTAACACATTAGGAACAGACTGCTTCTTGGGGTTTAAATAGTCTGCCTCCAGTAATTTACTTTACCTTCTTTGTTCATTATTTCCTCACTGTCCCAGTAAGGCCAATTTGAACCCTGATTGCTTTTCCCTACCCCTCACATAAACACATAAGCCAGGTTGATTTCTGAAATGCCTTCTCCCCTCTTCCTCACTTAATCAAATCTTAAATCATTCTTAGGGGCCTAATTGAAGCCCTATCTCTTCCATGAGCTCTCTAAATCCCACACTGTTCTTCCTTTTTCTGAACTTACATTGTAGGGACAACCATTGTCACAGAATTAGCAATTTAATATTCTCTGGCTTTTCTATATTCTTCCTTTGCATGAACACTTACAAATGCACAGGTACGTGGGTCCCTGGGCTGAGCACTGGATGGAGGCAGATGAATGAGACCAACAAGACAAAGACCCTGCCGGAAATAGCATCCTCTTTGTGCACAGCCCTCCCTGGAAATAGTCCTTTATCTACCGAACAAATCAAAGGGTGGGACTATTGTCTTACAGAACCTACCCTCCTATAGCCAGTGTTGATTGTCTCTGGGATGTATATCACTTGAGACCGTCACAGTAAAAACACTTACATTTCTAGCCAGTTAACTGAAACTGGGTGGAAACCTTACACAAGCTTGATCAAATGGAGTCATTCTTGAATATTCTGGGTTTGACCATAGAGAACAAGTTTCTGGCCATTCAGATGCTGACGTTGTGGGATGTCAAGCCATGTGCCAAGAGCCGTCAGCAGCCATGTCTTCTGATGACGGAGATTTAGGCTGACTGAAGGCTGAATTTTCATGGGTCTGTCCTCAGGACCAGTTGCAGTTTCTAGTATACAGCACTCAATAAATATTGTGTAGGTGATGCCTGATATTTACTTAATGTCCATTTTATGCAGAATACTACATGAGGCATTGTGAGAAAGAAACAGAAAAAACAGAATGGAGATTAACATACACCAACAGCTTTGATAATCATGTAGTGATTCTTTTCTTCATTTTCTTTTCTTTATTTTTAAATTTTAATTAATTAATTTGGGGGGAGGGGCAAAGGGAGAGGGAAGGAGAGGATCCCAAGCAGCCTCCACGCCCAGAGCAGAACCTGAATCGGGGCTGATCCCATGACTCTAAGATCATGACCTGAGCCGAAATCAAGAGTCGGAAGCCCAACTGACTGAGCCACCTGGGTGCCCCACTTTTCTCCATTTTCTTTTTTTTTTTTTTTTTAAAGATTTTATTTGTTTATTTATTAGGAAAGAGAGAGAGTGAGAGAGAGCAGGTCAGAGTGAGAAGCGGACTCCCCATGGAGCCGGGAGCCCGATGTGGGACTCGATCTCGGGACTCCGGGACCATGACCTGAGCCGAAGGCAGTCGCTCAACCAACTGCGCCACCCAGGGGCCCTTCTCCATTTTCTGATAAGGAAACAGAGGCTGAGATGATTGAGTAACAGAGGCTGAGATGCCCGAGTTTAACCCAGGTGGTAAGTGGCAGAACATGGAGCAGGGGCTCACAGTTTTGTCTGGTCCTAAGTCTACGCTTTCTCTACTCCCCTGTAGTTCCTGTCTTCTCAAAGCTCACAAATTTGTTGGGAAGATGAAACATGTAAACATTAATTAACTTGAGGATTGGGTATGCCCTCCGGATGTTTACTGATCAAACAGACGCCATTTAGGTTTAGGGTAAAGCTTGGTTGGAAAGTCAGCATGTCTCTGGACCTACCACAATTGCAGGCTGTAATTTGATCAGGTTTGGGGTTAGATGATTGGTTTTGGCAGTGCTAATTAATAAGGCCTGCTGAAGATATAATTGTAAACAGAAACAACGTCTGACTGTACTACAAAGAGAAAGTAATGTGATATATCCCAGCACTTACTCACAGTTTGGCTGTTTCTAGAATGGCCAGAAAAGTGATAATAAAGAGGTGTTCATTATAGCTGGGGTTCCTGGCAAAACTATCGCTGCATTTCTCTCTGGAACACATTCTAGTGTTTTTGGTCTCATGTAGTCTATTCTTATTTCATTCCCGACCTTTGTAGATGGCATGTGTGTATGTCTAATTGTGTCTCGTTTACAAATTCAGTTCAATTTACATTCAAATGATTTTCAGGCTTTCCCTTTCTGCTGCGACTTAAGCCACAAGATGTGGGAAACGAGGATGAGCAGTGGCTTAAAGAGAATCAGTGTCAGAAGAGAAACAACTGCTTTAGTACTAACATCAGAGGAAAAGGGGAACAAGTGCTCAGGGGTCTCTCTAGCCCCCAGGCTTCCTTAGGGAAAATTCAGGTTGGGGTTGGGGGGAAGAAAAAAGGAGCAGGTCCACTTCTTGGCATAGTATTTGCACCAATCAAGGTTCTTTGGTTGCAGGTCACAGAACCAACTCTAGCAAGCAAGAAGGAAATATATTGGGAGGACCACGGGTGGCTCTGGGGTAATCAGAGAAGGGAGAGAGGAGGCCTCGTCCTTCTGAAAAGGCAGGACCCACAACACCAGGTGTCTAGCAGAGCAATGACTGAGCACCAGCCTTTTCCCCTTGTCTTTGCAACATGATATGCAAGATTCAAAGTCCCAGGAAAAAAAGGAAGTGTTCTATACGAGTCACTCTTCTACCCCCGCCCCCCAGCGAGGTCAGGGCAGGCCAACTTTTATTTCAAAGCCCATTAGTGTTATCAAAAGAATAGATGCTGCATAGCAGGAAAGTGATAAATACCCATACATCCCCTCTCCAACCCAGGTTTCCTTATGCCCCAGCTCAGAGTGGCCGTTCCCAGAGGCATCTCCCAGAGACCAGAGCTGGTGCTGAACCTGCCGTTAGTAGGTCTCACTCTGCCTTTCCCTCTGTGCACAGCTCTGAGACATCCCGAGCACCCTGTGCAGTCCCACAGTCCCATGCTGCCCTGCTTCTGTGGAGTAAGGGTAAGCAGCTCGGAATTTTTTCTGTCCCCTGCAAACAATGGAATCTTTTTATTCGGTCAGTTATAGGTTGTCAGTACAAAAGATAATTTCTAGTTTTCTATCCCCTTCTCCTGCTAGAGGAGACTGGCACGTGATGGTCAATAGAGCTGTTACCCAAGATTGATTCATTCAATCCAATTAAAATGACAGCTTTAAATTGATTTTCAAGATGTGCAGTGTTTGTGCCCGAATGAACTGAAGACAGAGATTAAAACTGCAGCTATCAGAGACACTCTATCCAACACAGTCGTGTTTTCCTGGTGCTCCAATGATCTGATCTCTCTGCAACATTTGGCATTGCTGGCAATTTTGTCTTTGAAACTCTTTTCTCTCTTGGTCTTAATCTATACTTCTGCCTTTCTGATTTGGTCTCCTCTGTCTCATCCACTTATTCATGCACTTAGCATGTTCTAAATACAAAGGAAGAATAATTTCTAATTATAGTTTGAATATGGTTCTTAGTAGAAATAGTGAGTATCCCAATAGGAAGGCAGAATATTATGGGGCTTTGGGGTTGGCTAGTGTTCAGAAGTCTTGGCAAGCAGCTGCCAGCATCTTACAGTTTACCATAGAGTTCTAGGTTTTTCATCAGAAGAAAGATCAGGAAAAAGGCTCGAATGCCCCGGAAAGGTTAGAGCAAGCAGAGGCAGGAAAAGACTGAGGCTCTAGGCATATTCCTAGAGTGGGAAATAGAACCGGGGCAGGAAAACGGGTCTCTTCTGATGCATGGAGGACACTGGGTCTTGGCTATGAAGCACGAGCCCAGAAAGAGTAAGCCTGACTTACCATTTAGCCTCAGGATGTTAGACTGGAATAACGTACCTGCCCTCTGCCTCAGAACCCTCGGGTAAAAGAAAGGGTCGGAAGAGGGGAGGGAGGGATTTGGATGAAAATGACAGGATTTTATACAATGTGACACAAAGCTGCAAAGGACAGAGACTGATAATGAGGCTCAAGTATCTAAGTGTTGGCAATTTTGGTCCGAAGTGTCAATTGTCCAATTATGCTATGAAATATGGCTTCATGACAGCTGTGTGACAAAGACTTTTGGGAATTTAATTCATGGTAAGCTCAATATAAATCATTATTATGTTTTGACTTCCCCAAAATGTTAATTTGATCATAGACTGTATTAATGAAAGTAGAATATCTTAAAAAAAAAAAAAAAAAAAGGAAAGTAGAGTACCTTAAAGATTAGAGATAATAAATCTGCTCTACCCTATACTGGTTGAATCTCCAGAGTGTTACATTCAGTTCTGATTTGGAGGAACACAACAAAACAACAATGACAACAAACCCTGAGACATTCAAAGAGGGTTAACAAAGAAAAGAAGACTTCTTAAAACAGCATTGTATGGGAAAACAGTTGAAACTGGGGGCTTTTAATCAAGAAAAGAGAAGATACAAAGGTAATAAACCTGCCTTCAAATATTTGCGGGGTTGTCATATGGTAGAAAAATTAAATCTCTTCTGTGTTGCCTAATCTATAGGTAAGAAATGAATCAAATTTTCAGGGAGGTAGATCTCAGTTCAATATCGGAAAGAATTTTCAAAGAAGCATAAATATCCAAACATGAGATGAGTTGTTCGGGAGGACAGCCATTTATGTCATTGGCGCCGTACAACATAAATACTTGAGCATTATGTAGATAGATTAGAACTCTTTTGCTTGTGACAGAAAACCAATTCAGGCTAGCTCAAGCAAAAAAGAAAACATATAAACATATTAATTATTTTAGCAATAATTTCTTGAGCTCCTATCTAATTAGGAGGCATTATTCTAAATACCGGGGATCCAGTTGTTAACAAAATATTTTTTTAAAAGTCAAGTATCTTTGTTTTCATGGAGTATATGTGGGGGTGGGGCAGACGATAAAAGGTACAGGCTGATACACACACACACACACACACACACACACACACACACAGAGTACAGTTTGTGCAAAACCCACAGAGCCCAGAGGAGAGGGCAAGATGGGCTGAAAGCCGATCTGAACTCTAGAGCCAAGCCTTGAATCTCAGTGTGCTGCCTTGAATCTCAGTGCACTGCCTTGAATCTCAGTGCGCTGCAACATTAGCCTGGAGGAAAGGTCAGTGTTTTGTAATTTGTAGCACGGCACCAAATATGCTGACAGACAAATGTGTACTTTACAGCAAGGCACCAAATGTGTCTTTTAAGGCGAAGGAATAAAATATGGATCATAAGAGAGCTCTAAAGCAAGCTAAAGCGTGCGGCAACATGGGTGGCATCTGAGTAAGGACCTGAAGGACGGGAAGTCAGAAAAGTAAGAGGCAGGGCGGAGCCACTGACGGAGGGTCCTATGGACCACTGCCAAGACCTTGACTCTGACTCCAAGCAAAGAGGGGAGACGGTGGAGGAATGATGTGATCTGAGTGACATTTTGAGAATGTTGTTCGGCTGCTGGGCTAAGAAAAGAGTGAAGAGAGCCATGGCAGGAGCAGGAGGCCCAGGCAGTAGCTGCCAAAGGGACCCAGGGAGATGACTGGGCGGGAGCAGGGAGCAGCCACGCAGTGCTGAGAAGAGCTTGGATTCCAGATATATTTTGAAAATAAACTAACAGGATGTGTGGATGGATTAAATGTGGCACCTGTTTAATTAGAAAGGCCAAGAATAAGCCCAATATTGGGCATAGCTCATTCCAGGTGCTAAAACAATAAAGTTAGGGCTCTATCTTCTCCATTCTTCAGTTGGCTCATTATACACAGCCAGTATGGTGCTCCCCTAAAGTCCCTATTCACATGCTACCAGCTTAAACAGAATGTCTTTGCCCATGATTCTGCCTGAGAATTTTACGTTTGTGTTCTGTGTTTATCCCTGGGTCAACAACTATGGCCAAGTTTGGGTTATATGCCCGCTCCCAGGAGGGTCCACTCAATCAAACTTCAAGTGACATCAAAGTCAAGAGCCAAGCCAATCAATGAGAATGGATTATGGAAAAGTCTGTGTGGACAGGTAGGAGAGCAGCAGATAAATTATGCCCAGAATAGAATGAAGATGAATTAATCTATAATTCCCCCTGAGCCATTTCCTATCACTAGGAGATGTTTTCAGAGAGAATGTTTTGAGAGACTCTCTATCAGTTTCCTATTGCTTCTGTAAAAAATTACCCAAAACTTAATGGCTTAAAATAACACAAATGTATTATCTATTGTTTTGGAGATGAGAAGTCTGACATAGCCTCACTAGGTTAAAATCAAGGTGCTGGAAATAAAAAACAAAGTGTTAGAATCAAACCTTCTGGAGGTTCTAGAGGGAGAATCCATGCCCTTGTCTTTTTCAGCTTCTAGAAGTGGCCTGAATTTCTTGGCTCATGGTCCCTTCCTCCATCCTAAAAGCCAGCAGGGTAGCATTTTTAAATCTTTGTCTGTGTCTCTGTCATTGGACTTGCTCAGATGATTCAGTATAATCTTCCCATCTCAAGATCCTTAACCAACCAAGGTCCCCCTTGCCATGGAAGGCAACAGATTCATACGCTCGCAGGATTAGAATGTGGACTTTTTTTTTTTTAAGATTTTATTTATTTATTTGACAGAGGATAGAGAGACCACAAGTAGGCAGAGAGGCAGGCAGAGAGGGAGGGGGAAGCAGGCTCCCTGCCGAGTAGAGAGCCCAATGTGGGGCTCGATCCCAGGACCCTGAGATCATGACCCGAGCTGAAGGCAGAAGCTTTAACCCACTGAGCCACCCAAGCGCCCCTAGAATGTGGACTTCTTTGGAGGATATTATTCTGCCTACCACAGCCTGCCTCATATACTTAGCCTCATTTTGATGACAGTTGCCATATTCATAACTTTTTGTTGAAAAAATCTTCCCAAGTGGTTTTTACCATGATAAATGTATCCACATTTTCACCCAGGAATAGGCCTCTTGATACAATGGTTGATCATCCGAAGGACTGCTTTTAGAGTTCTTTCCAATGCAGGCATTGTATCCAAGAGGGAGAGAGATCAAGCCAATTGGATCGTGTCCTTTGGGGTGCTTGAGGTGCAGACAAACAAAGAGTATGGCCTGTTGGTAAAGTAGAGAAGATGTAGAGACACAAAGAGTGAAGGCAGTAAATAGCAACCATGATCTTGAGAGAAGAGTGGCAAACCAGATTTGGGTAGTCTAGAAGAAAGGCAAAGCAGGAGAGGGAGGACCAGAGACCCAAGAACTCAGTTAGAGATACAGTAGACTTCTGCACCTTTCCACTCTCTGTGCCAAAGTGGCTGTTGGACCATTAGAATTACCACTGCAAATAAACACATAAACAATTACAAATGAGGTTCTGTTTCCTATGTATGCAGCAGCAGCTTAGGTTTTTGTTTTGTTTTCTTTTGTTTTTACTTGTCTATCCCTATAACTGATAAGCTGACCATGTCTCTCTTCCCAGCAGGGTGGATGAATCTGACATTAAGACTAAGGCATGAAATCTGTCCAGTTAAGACATTAAATGAGGGGCACTTGGGTGTCTCAGTGGGTTAAAGCCTCTACCTTCAGCTCAGGTCATGATCTCAGGGTCCTGGGATCGAGCCCCGCATTGGGCTCTCTGCTCAGCAGGGAGCCTGCTTCTCCCTCTCTCTCTGCCTACTTGTGATCTCTCTCTCTGTCAAATAAATAAAATCTTTAAAAAAAAAAAAAAATTAAATGAGAGATACCTGGAATCTCACCCCAGACAGTAGAGATCAGCCCCTTAAAAGTTTATTACTACTTTCCCAGTAAACTCCCTCTCTGGTGGCCTGACTCTATGACCTAAAAAAGAATCTTGTATGACCACACAGTGGCACCAACCTTCCTCAGGATGCTTTGTCTTTAGGGTGGAAACTCTGCCACATTGTGAACAGAATTAAAATAGACTGGTAGCCAATGAAATAAAAGAAGGCGGGGGTTTTGCATATGAAGGGGAAAAAAAAAGAGGAAGAAGCATTTAGGACAAAAGTAAGTTAAACTTTATGTGTGCCTATGTGTCCTTATTTAGGTTTTTTAAAAAGTAGACTCTAAAGCCTATTGTCATCCACAGAGGCCATGGAAGCAAGATGGTGGATCTGGAAAGAGACCAGCAGAATTTGTAACCCCACCCTCTTAAGCCAAAACAATACTGACAGGCATAAAATTGCTATTTATGAGGTTGTAAGTCCTAAAAGGATATATTGTATATACAAAGAAAAATGCCACCCACAGAGCTCATTCTCTTCCGTGTTTCAATCTAGGCTGAGAAGCTCTGGGGTAAGAAAGCCAATCTTTTTGATTTTCAAGCTGCATTTAGTATCTGGCCAGAGTTCAATAACCACCCTGTTCTACACAGTGGTTCTCAATCTTTTTTGAGTCATGAACCCTTTTGAATATTGTATGAAAACTACTGACCCTAGCATCTGAAAAAATGAACATACACATACAAGTTTGCATAAAATTTCAAGGGCTTATCCTGTCTTCCAACTGCCAGAGACCCAAATTAACAAAACAAAACCAAAGCTCTAGGATATAAAAGGTTAAGGGGGATGCCATGGGTTATTCAACAGGTCAGTTGAATCTACAGATACTACTTTCTCTGATCCTTTACTTCTTTTTCATCCCCTAAAGCTGCTCATAAGCATTTATGGATCTTTGCACAATGCGTGCAGCTTTGAGAGACTTTCTCAAAGGTGAGCACTGGAAGTACTCATCTATAAATGATTTGCAGAATGCTTCTTGGAAGGGAGGCAGAAAAATGCTAGATGGGCATTGAGTCAATGATGCCTTCTGCGTTTTTGTCTTTGTCATCCTAGCACGGAGGCTGCTTCCACCCAAGTTGTCCTCTTTGTTTCATTTTAATAAAAATATTAGGGGCAGCTGGGTGGCACGGTCGGTTAAGGGTCTGCCTTTGGCTCAGGTCATGATCCCAGGGTCCTGAGATCAAGCCCCATGTTGTGTTCCCTGCTCAGCAAGGATCCCACTTTCCCACTCACTGGCTCCCCCCTTGTGCGCTCTCTCTCTCTAACAACAGCAACTACAAAAAATTGAAGTTTAGCTACTTAAGATCATCTGTTTCAAAACTTCTCAAACTTTTGTGTAGCAGAATCACAGGGAAGGCTTGCTTAGATGCAGACTCTAAAGCTCTTTCACACTTTCTGATTGTGCAAGTAGGGGGTGTGGCCCAAGAACCTGAATTTCTAACAAGCTCTCAGGTGGCGCTGGTGCTGCTGGTCCTCCGGCTACATCAGCAAGGAACTGATTCTGTCTCTTGTAAAGGTAAGAGACAGAGACCCGCACATTTCTGCTGCCTTTCTTCATTTCTCCCTGAAGACACACAGGTCCATGTAACCTTTCGTGTTCACCTCACAAAACTATTAGCAGCAGTGCGTGGAGAAACACATTGGCATCAGAAACACAGTCAGCTCATTCCTGCCTCGGGAACATGTACTTGCTGTTCCTGGAGCCTTTTCTTGGCTAAAGTCATCCATCCTATGACTTTCTGCCTCCCTTCATTCAGATTTCTGCTCAAATTCTTTCCACTCTCTTTCTTGACCAGCGCATGTAAAATAGATTCCATCACTCTTTTTTCCTCCCCAAACAAAAGATCTCACCTATTTATTAGTGAACAAACCTAGTAGGGCAGAAGCATAGACATAGAGAAAAAAACCATTTTCCCAGAAAAACATATCTAATTGTTCGAGTAGTAACGATGTTTACAGAGTGAGATGGTCCAAGCGAGAGACTGAGAGGCAGCACGAGACATGTGCCATCTCCTGGCCATTCTTGTACACCCAGCTTTGGTTCTTCTCCAGTGTCTCCCCCAGAGCTGTACTTGATTTTATTACCAATTTTCATCCAACCCACTGGGTAATGGGATGGTTCTGTCCTTGTTTCTTGGCCAGAATCACTTGATCCTTAGTCTTGTGAAAAGACATGGGGCAGGGGTAACAGTCAACCACACACACCACAAGGGCAGAGAAAAGGAGAGAGGAGCCACGCGCTATCATCTCTCACACCATATTCCTTTATTTCCAGCACTGATCTCGACTGGAAACCTGTGCTTTGTTCACGGCCTGTGGACATAGCTCCGTAAGGACGGGACTTACGTGGAGCTCACCACTGTGGAGTTCACCACTGTGACTCGAGCTCCGACAACAGGCCTGGAACATGACACACTCCCAGTAAACACCTTCTAAATTAATGAATGAAAGTGGTTTGTGTAGTACAAATTCCATTCTACTTTATATGTTTATAGCCTTCCTTTGAAATGATAACTTTTTCTATAATTTTGGTATTTTCCAGACTTCTATTTCAGCAGCTATGATTGTAAAAATAAAGTTGGGTAACAATGTTGAGATGCAAGAGAAGTGAAAAGGATTTACTTTAACTTATTTAAAATAAATTGATTTAAAGCAATTAATTAATTAATTAAAAGTAATTTATCTTAATGCAGTGCAAAGGCTGTTCATTAGTCAGTGTGAATGGGAGACTACAGTAGTGAAACAGAAAAGGTCATAAATGAGAGAGGGGTTTATCTTTACAGAACTAGGGGAAATTGATTGCTTACATTCATTTTTGCAACAAATAGCTATTTATGGATGATTTGCTATATCCCAAATACTATTCTAGGCTAGGGAAACAGAAGATAATAAAATGGAAAAAACGAATAAGTGCCCTCAGAGAACTTTCATTGCAGTGGAAGGAGGATAGAGAAAAAATATATATACAATATAAATATATTATGTAGTATATTAGAAGGTAATAAAGACTTTTGGAAGGGAAAATATGGAAGGACAGATAAAAGCTGTATGTCTCTGTGCAGTTTGAAATGGGATAGTGATGAAAGGCCTCATTGAGAAGGTAACATGGAGAGAAGGCCTGACTGAGGGAAGGGAGTTATTATTGATATCTTAGAGAAGAGCATTATGGGCAGAGAGTGAATGTGCAAAGGCCCTGAGGCAGAAGCATGCTTAGCATGTTGAGGAAACGGAGGCCAGAATGGCTTAGGAAGACTGGGAAAGAGGGTGACAAAGTAGATGAGGTTGGAGAGAGTAGAGTGCAAATCAGATAGGCATTGTGAGGATATATCACCACCAGTGGGTTCTGGGGTTAAAACTCACTTATGATCTGTCTGAAATTGGACTGTAACAGCATCTCACTGCTGCTGCATTGAAAAGAGTACCAAAGTCACACCCAGACTCTGGACTACCCAGATGGGAAATCTGACTCCAGAAATGTTTTTTAAATACTTAATTGTTCGGATTTCTCTCTGACGAGTTCTGCCACAATACATAATTTAAAAATATTTATGACTCATCTACTAAAAGCCAGGCATTGTGGATAACTGCTTTTTTAATGTAGAAGGAGAGAGAAGTGAAAACCTCTATTTACCAAGGGCCTCTTGTGTGCCTGCCAGGCAGGGTGTCAGGGATTTTACCTCTGTTATCTCAGACTCTTGTGCTCTCCTGGAGCTTTGGATTAGCAAGGAATTTTCACAATGTGCATCATCAGTAACAGCCATGACTCCATGCAAGGATGCTGAGCAAACATAGAAAGTAACACTAGCTTCACGGGGCAGAGTGGGTCACTTCTGACAGGAGCTCCACTGAGCCTTCATCAACTGGCCAAGACGAGTGTGGGAACATGCTGAATCCCAGTCAGCAGCAGGGAGGAACCGGTGGTGGGGAACAGAGCAGACGCAAATATGGGGCATGGGGACTTAGGAGGTCAGTGGAGTTGGCTGGAACCAGATCCTGACAGGGTCTTGTGACCTTAGGGGTAGGCACAAGGAACCACTGAGGCCATCCGAGAAGGGGACAGCACAGCAAAGCCACAGACACCTGAAAGGGTTGGGGGGAATGCGGGCAGGGGGGCGTGCTGGGAGGGGAGCTCCTGGTAGGGGAAAGCAGAAGAGAAAGGAAGAATGGAGATGCTGTCTGAAGGGGTCTCCAGTCTGAAAGGAACATGTGTTGGGACAAAGCATTTCTGGCTAACTTTTAAGCATCAGCAAACTTCTAGGTCTCAGCTGCATACTCCCAACTTCTGCTTAGAAAGGGATAGCCAAGTAGAAATTCTTACATTGGCATGAAGGCTGTGATTAAGGGAAAATTCCTTGGGGCAGACAATTCCGTCAGCATATTTTTCTAATTTATATTTTAAATAGTACAAGTGTTCCCAGAGGCCTGGTGACAGACACCGCTTCTATAAATATATTAAAGTCAAACAATCTGAACGTAACTGTCAGCCGGCTGAAGACTCCCGCCCCTTTCCAGATTTAACCAATTTTTAAAGGCAATTACATTTGGGAATTTTAAACTTGCGGCTAATCAATCTAAGAAAAAACAGAGTTTCCTCCAATCACATGACAAAGGAGCCTTTCCGCCACTCTTTGTTTCTTCGGCATTAGAGTCATGGAGATCTGTTCACATCAGCAAGGGTATGGGAGAAAATATAAAGCAGGGTAAGGAGTGGGGCTGTAAGGCAGAGCGAGGTAATGGGGTGAGCAGAGGAGAGGCTCCGGTAAAAGTTCCCGTCTCAATCCTGGCCCTTACACATACACATACACACACACACACACACTGACACCTTCCTATATATATATATTTCCAAATCCATCTATATGTATGTATATTAAAGATCATGAGCTCGTTCTTATATCCGTGATTCCAATCCTATACCACAAAGTCTCATATTTTTCTATTTGTCACTTCTTTCCCTGATAGGGAGCAACCAGGCCCTTGTTACCCATAATATGCTCACTTATTGTTTCAGTCTTCATATACACATATGTAGTTTCTGAATTGCTAACCCACACTCTTTTGAGAAACCAATTTACCAACTCAAGTACAATATTTGTATACAATTCCAGTTCTTTTGGGAGGGGGGTTAAATAAAAAGTCAAAATATTGTTTTCCAAAGTTGCTTGGGTCAGTATTTCCCCCATCCTCTCGACTGTAGTTATGATATGCATTTGTAATACAGTTCAGTTTGATTTTTTACTGTTTGTGTTCCATTTTGAGTCGCCCCCATTTCCCTGTTGATTTTTAATTACTTATGTATTCTTCAAGTGTGTGAAATACGGTCAACCATGGTTCTCAGATCCAGAATTATGTAGAAAGTTATTATCAGAAAGGTGTCTCTCTCTCCAAGTCCTACTGCCCAAGCCCCACACCCCCACTGTTCCCATTCCATTCTTTCCTGATCCCTGTAGGAATTCCCACTGGTCTTCAGTTTGTCCTTTCTGGATGTCTGTTGTATAAGTGAACAATTACATGTATAAGTTTTTCTACCCCCCTTTTTCCTTATATAAAGTATAGCATACTAGGCATATTCTTTATACTTGGGTCAATTGATTTTTGACAAGGTGCCAGGGTAATCCAACAGGAAAGGAATGGTCTTTTCAACAAATGGTGCTAGAATAACTAGATACCCATGAGGTAAAGAAATATTAACTTTGCTGTTACCATACCACACTGTTACCTCCTTCCATACACAAACATCAGCTTAAAATGGATCATGAATCGCATATAAAAACAGAAGCTATAATCCTTCTCGAAGCAAGCATATGTGAACATTCTTACAATCTCAGAGTAGACAAAAAATTCTTAGGTAGGCCACAAAGTTTTTGTTACTTCAGGCTGTTACAGTTGAAGTAAATTGTTCTGGCAGCGGCAGAAAACAAACACAGAAGGCACAGAGAAATCACCAAAAATATCCAGAAGAAGCTACTGGTCTTATCCATGTTGTATTTGTATTGGGATTTGAGGGAAACCAATAAATAACAATCCTTTCCTCACTGGAGTTTGGAACCAACTGCACATTAGACATAAGAATCAGGCAGATGCGAGATAAAAATAGAAAGAGATGAAAATATTCCTGTAACATATTACATATGAAGTAGATGTTGGAGAACATGACTTGGATCTGCTAGTCAAACGAACCTGCTAATACTCTGCTCTCTTTTTGAAACCTTGGACCAACCCACACAACAAAAATCTTCTGCCCTTAAGAGCAGAGAACCGTCTTGTGCTGGAAGGAGAGGAAGTCAAAAGATAATGAGGCAGAAAGGGAAGTACGAGAGAGTGGAAAGCATGAGAGAGCGTCAAGGTGCTGGCTCCGAAATGTAAGGACCACATGGGAGGACCAGAGAAAAGTCTCCAGAGGCTGAGGGTGGCCCCAGATTTGCAGCTTCAAGGACAAATGAGCAACTGGCCAATGGAAAACATAAAACCTCCAATGAGAGATCCCTGCTTAGATGTTTCTGTGGCTAAAATCCAGAGCAATAAAATCAAACACAACTTGGAAAGAATTTTATTTTTAAGACTTCTGAGTGAAGCTTATTAGCAACTAAAGAGAATATGGTGAAAAAATACTATACTGTGTAAAAATAGAAGTGGCTTCGGGGTGAAAAATACGGGTGATCTTTCCAACTCTGCTACTTGCTTTGGCTGTGAATATGAGGAAGTCCTCTGAGTCCACATCTTAAAATAGGATTTACACTATACTCCAAAGCACAGAATTTCTGCAATGATCTAATGTAATAATACATGTGAAAATGCTTGGAAAATTGGAGAATGCTATTTAAAGGTGCCATTTCGTTAATATTATTAAAGACAATATCTTAGCACTCCTAAGCTCCTGGGGCATAGTGTAGGTGCTTTCAGACACATCTCAGCTCTTCACTGATACCTGGGTATCATTTTTCATATCTAGAGAGCAATTTTCTAAATGAGCGATACTTTCTCTTTTCCTTGGCCACTGGCCATGGCATGTCTACGGAGAACTCTATTTCAAATGAACAGCTGATATAATAGTGCCTAAGAAAATGAATGCATCCTGAAGAGGCAAATACTGTCACATCCAAGTTCAAAATGAAATGCCACAAAAAATAAGAACAGCTGCCTTAACCTGTACCAGTGAACTACTGCACGCACATTAATAAGATTGTATGTTCATTCGCAAGTCTTATTTTTCAAGGTCCTGAGAACTCTGTGAGTTCTATATGGGGGTTAATGCAATTTATATCTGCCAACCTTGAGATGCAGAGTTGAGACAGAGAGAGAGGCTGAGCTCAGATAGTTAAATCTTTTTTCACCAAAGGTCCAGAGGGAGGTTCTGCTCATTATTACCAAGGCCCATTAAGGTATAGAAGGACCTCACAACAATTTAGAGCTGGAGTTTCAAATTACATATCTCAGGGAAAACAAAGAATTAAAATTAGTTTTCTTCTCAAGAAGTTGACCTTGAATCTGGGAAGTTGGAGGGAGAAGATACAAAAAAGCACACACATGTAAGATCAATAAATGCTCAGGCCCCAGAGACAAGAAGCTGAGAGACCCCTATCAAGTTCAAGAACCAAAAATCAGAGTAGACGACAGAGTCTTCCATTGCCCCCTAGTCATGACTGAACCCCAGAACACTCTCTGTGACTCTACTTCACAAATAAGGAGAGAGTTTGGAGAGATGATTATAGTGTTGAGAATCAAAATTAGGACAGAAAGATAAAAGGAGTACTGGGGCTCAGTCTAAAATAGAAAGTGATGGGAAATAGTAGGAAATGAACACTTCTCATGTAAATAAAGATCTCTTACCCTGTGAATAGCATCCGGGGTTATTTTCATGGAAAAATCTTGAAAGGGAATGGTTTAAAATTTTTTAAAAATCTAGTTCAACCAGGTATTTAGTAAGGAAGGATGTAAATCTGACATGATAAATGACAAACATTTATCAAATGCCTTCAATGTCACAGGACCCCTGACACTTCCCTTGAAGGTGCTGGCCCTCGGTCCTAGGTGGTGGTTAGTACAGTGTGGTGAGTGTGGCAGATGGACTAAACACTCGGCTGTGGAAAGAAAAGGGGAACATACCTAACCCAGGAAAGGTGCCATCCTAGCCAAATTATAAATGATGTATAAGCTAGGGAAGGACATTCCAGGCAGAGGGAACAGCAGGAAGCCTGAGATGACATGGTGTGATTAAAGAACTGAAAACTAGCTCAAAAGTATGGGCTTACAGAATAAGAATACAAGAATGGATAAAGTTTAAGTGGTATAATTTATTGAGTGTTGATTTGTATAACCCATGCTATTTGTTTTTGTATATTATCTTGGTTAATCCTATAATCTCCCTTGTTGGGTAGTTTTGTTAATCAGGTTAACATTCAAACCCTGAATTCTTAGTGACCTAGCACAATAAAGGTCTATTTGCCATCTCATAAAGTCCAATGTAGGCCGGGCGGCCAACTTATTTCTAGTAGCCATGACATTTGGAACATGTGGTCCCTAAGGCCACCAGCACAGAAGAAAAAGGATTGAGGAGATACTCTCTGATTTATAACTTCTCACAGTCACCTCTGCTCAGTCTGTGGACCAGAACTAGTCACATATCCCTAACTTTACTGCAAATGAAATTGGGAAATGCAGAGAAGCATATGCATATTTGGTGAGACCAACAGTCACTGCTCTAGGAAAGCACCTACATGAATTATTTATCATTGCACAACAATTATCATAAATCTAGGGGCTTAAAACATCACCCATTTATTATCTCACTTGCTGTAGGTCAGGAGTCCAGGCATTGGATACTCTGTTTCAGAGTCTTCAGAAGGCTGAAATCAAGGTGTTTGGTAGGGCTAGGGTCTCATCTGAGGCTGAATAGGAGAGGGTCTATTTCCAAGCCTTCAGAGTTACTGGAAGCATTCAGTTCTTTATGCCATTGGACTAAGGTCCTCAGTTTCTTGCTGGCTGTCCACCGAAGGTCCCCCTTAGTTCCTTAGTCCGTGGGCTTTCCCAACACGGCAGCTTCCCTCCTCAAAGTGAACAAAGTATAAAGTCTACCAGCAAGACTGATGTTGCAGTCTTATGTAATGTAAGTCCTGGAAGCGACATCTTGTCAACTTTGCCATCCTCTTCTGGTTGCAAGCATTATAGGTCCCACCCACATTCAAAGGGAGTGGATTATACAAGCGTGGGTGTACCTGGAGGTGGGAACAATTGGGAACAGTCTTAGAGTTTACTCACCACTATACTATTGTTATATCCTTATTTATCAGGAAAAAAATTGGATGATGTTTAATGGCTTGTCTAAGGCTTCACAAATAAAGAATACAGCTGGAATTCTAGTCCGTTTGATTCTAAAACCCCTAATTTTAACCACTACACTGTACTACTAGATTATGAAGAGTTTTCTGTTATGAGAAGGAAGTTGGACTTTATATCCTACAGATAATAGAAAGTAACAGGTTCAGATTTTTACTTTATTTATTTTCTAATTTTAAAATTTTTAAAAAATTTAAATAAGTTCCATGCCCAACATAGGGCTTGAACTCACAACCCTAAGATCCAGAGTGGCATGCTCTACCAACTGAGCCATCTAGGGGCCTCCAGATTTTCATTTTATTTTATGTAAAAAATTTTTTTTTAAGATTTATTTATTTATTTGAGAAAGGGTGCACACACACGCATGCACATGCGAGTAGGGGAGGGGCAGAGAGCGAGGGAGAAGAAGAGAATCCTAAGCAAACTCCCCACTCAGCTTGGAGCCCAACTAGGGGCTTGATCCCAGACCCTGAGATCATGACCTGAGCTGAAATGAAGACCTAGACACTTAACTGACTGAGCCACCCAACGCCCCATTCTCCAGATTTTCATTTTAGACGAGATCAAGTGTATTCAGGGTGGTATGGCTATAGGCCAGATTTTCATCTTAGATAGATCACTTGACTATTGGGACTGGATTTGAGAAAGTGATACTAATGGCAAGAGCCAATTTAGGAGATTCTGAACCTGACTGATCTGGAAAAGAAGAGTGCTTGGGTGGGATACAGTTGCTCCAAATGGGCAGGGGACTTTTCTTGATTGTAGACATTCCAAATGCTTTTAACAATAATCCTACAAAGGAGACTCTGTTATTATCCCTATTTATAGGTGAGGTATACGAAGGTTGAAGAGGTAAAGTAACTTCATCTAGGTCATGGAGCTGACAAATGGTGGGTCCTGGATTCAGGCCACACAATCGGAATCCAGAACCAACTTTTCTAACTACCATCCAACTCAGCCTCAACAACGGACCTCAATTCAGACCTCATGACTCTTAACTCCTCAGTCCCAAGTTTATTTCAAAGACTAAAAAAATTGTATAGCTTAGAGAATAACAAGGCTAATCAACTCCCATTGTTCGTTCGTTCATTCATTCATTCATTCATTCCCAAATATTTATGGAGTTTCTGGTCTGTATCAAATTTTGTACTTAGCATTTTACAATCATTATCTGTTTTTAAGCCTCTTAATCACCTTATTGGGGCATTGTTGAGAAATATTACTTTCCCCAATTTATAAAGAAAACACTATTTCAGTATCTCCCACAGTGCTGAGTATAATGTGAATCTTTCATCAATTCCAACTGAGTTTACTTGACTTCAACATGTTTACAACAAACTTGGTTGAACTTAAAGATGCTATCAGCACAAGTACCTCTATTCCCTTAGTACTTTCTTCTTTAATTCTAAAGACTACTACTTGAGCACTAATTATAAAGAAGCTGTAAAAGTGATTCGAATAGAACCACCAAAAAAAGATGGTTCAGCAGCTTCTGGTCCAAAACTTTACATATCTCCACCCAGCAAATTATAGACGCACAGATGCCAAACTTTTATAGATTTTTAGTTCAACCAAATTAGTTTCTTTTCTCTCTGCTTGCCAAACACAAGGCAGACCCTCTTTACCCCAATGAAAACTTTATTGTTACATGCAACAGCCAACTCCCTACAGACTCCCTGAAATCACTGTGATCTTAGCAACTCAGGTCCCCTGAACACCCTTTCCAGATGGATCCTGTGAAAGCACATCATTACCATCTCTCCCTCAAGCATTTACAGCACTTTCCAGGCCATGCATAAGGCACTGCCCAAATCACTGAGGCACAAAAGCTTTCAAGGACAAGGATAAGATAGCTCAATTCTAGCATGTCATTCCTAGAGCCTGATTCCCAGTAGGAATGTAATCAATACTCATAACTTGCCAATTCTTCATCTAATCATTCTTTAGGGATGGGATAAAAATGACAGTGTAAGTGAATATTCCCAGCTTTTTTTCTGCCAAATAAATTAGGCTTTATTTTCACCACTGTTCATTTCCACCCCTTCCACCTGCCCTTATGTATGTTGTGAACTCAAATCAGGACAATGGGCTGAAGGATAAATGCTCTATTCCACAGTAATGAAAGGGAAGACAGAACTTTCTTTCGGGACGCCTGGGTGGCTCAGTTGGTTGAGCAGCTGCCTTTGGCTCAGGTCATGATCCCAGCGTCTTGGGATCGAGTCCCGCATCAGGCTCCTTGCTCCTCAGGGAGCCTGCTTCTCTCTCTGCCTCTCTGCCTGCTTGTGTTCTCTCTCTGTTAAATAAATAAATAAAATCTTAAAAAAAAAAAAAAAGAACTTTCTTTGACAAAAGCCATTGAGTGTGAGGAGTTGACACTCTGGAAGTCTGAAGGGATGCATTGTGACGAAGAGCTTGGGGAGAGGCTGGAAAAGGCAACAGAAAGGGTCATGATCATGACCAGGGAGGGGTCATGGAGGATGAGGGAAAGAAGGCAAGTGACAGGCCTGGGAGATGTGGGGTGGTAAATCGTATGAGAGGAAGGGAATTTTAGCAAGAGTTGCTTTGGAGTTTTACTTCCTCAAGAAGTATGAGTGAAGGTTTGAATTCCTATTGGGCTTTTCTTCTTTGAATGTAGTGTCCTCTTGAATAACCAATATGGCTCATGGTTACGATGCAGTGACATGTGCAACGAGCACTTATTAAACTTGCCTGGTGATCTCAAACATTATTATATAGGACAGGAGATAAAAATAAATGAGTGACACTATTAGAGACTCTTAGAGTTTAGCTAAGGATCAAGATGGATAATATCTATACCTTAGTTTATAGCTTACAAAATCATTCCTTATTTTAAATGATGTAAGGGGGCTATGTAAGCACTGGTCATATGTAGACTATTCCCACTTTGGAGATCAAGAATCTGAAGCTCAGAGAAGACTTGGCAGTGGCTGCCATCTAAAATTAGTAGCCAAGTTAGAAATACAGCTCATGTCTGGGGAGCGCCCTGGCTTGTCCCCTTACTCTCTCTGGTCCTCAGGGAAAATGAAACAGCAGACAGAGACCCTGATTCAGAGGGGTAAAGGTGGCTTCGTGAAGATCACGAGAAAGGGAGGTGCTCAGGGTACCTTTGTGACAAGTGATTCAGGGGTATGTCAGGCGGCACAGTCACCACCCCTTCCTGGTGGTAGGGTCACTCTGTGGTCACAGACATCAGCACTTGGCTAGAGAGTAGGCCTTGCGATGGCCACATGGACCTTTCTCTAGGGGCCATACCAATGGGATGAGGGGAAGGAAGGACTGTGACTCAGAGGCTCACGGGCATCCAGGAGCCCTGCCTGTAAAGTGCTGTACTTTATGAAATAGGAAGTGTGTTACCCTCAGTGCTTACCTGAGCATGAGAGAAACTCACGACCTCATGTTCTCTTATATTTTGGGCTTCTAAGTGGCATGTGTTTTTAGACTTTATTTCCATTTCTCTGTCTCTCTGTTTTGTGACTCACAATGTGTTGATGCAAATTCTGTCTAATAAGGGAAGAGAGATATTTATGTTATTTAATTTTAAGTGATGATAGATGCAATTGAAATGCAGTGTGTTGAAATGTATCACTTATCATTAAATAGTGACAAATGTCCTTAAAAAAATGTTTAGAAACTATCCCTATTTGCCTCACCAGTGCATTATTTTATCTCCTATATTTTAGGTTTATATGAGAAAACATGAAGCAGTCTGGTCTGAACCTCAAAGTCTGATTCCTTTCAAAATAAAAAAAATTTTAATTAATACAGTACAAACAAATGAACAGTCACTAGTATATTCAGGGTAATTTAATATAACTCAATTCAATTAAATATCATTCCAGTAAAGAGGGATTAAAGGCTCGACAGCTGCACTCTAAGTACAGCAATTAATGTAGTTGGAATTTGGGAACCTAAAAACTACCCCATTACATCTCAGTAAATCAAAGGATCTACAGAGCAGTTGTTGAATCATTATTGGATTAACGGAGGACTGTTGATGTTACATCACTGAAATCATAGGTCTTAATCCCTGTAATAAAGTCAAGCATCACAGTGTTTGCAAAGCAGAATGAGGTCCTGGGACTGGGGAGATCCATTTCGGCCTCACGTCCCTGCTGTCACGCTGACACCCACTCCCAGCGGTCAGTGGAATGTGTTAACAATGCATCTTGGCCAGGGATGTCAGAGTCTCTGGGGGCCAGACTTAGAGGCAGGGTGTGAGTAAACAACCACCTAAATATGATGTGAGGAATTATGAGAAGAGTATCTTGACCAAAATAATATCCTGTGCTCTCTATCAGGATGTCTGAAACCCAGACACTGGGGTTACGGTCCTTTGGGTCTTAAGGGTTCTCCAGACTTCCTGGCATTCCTGTTGCTAGAGCCCAGTTGTTTGTTCGTTTGTTTGTTTCTTTCTTTCTTCTTTTAATTTTCTTTATTTATTTGAGAGAAGGAAAGCGAGAGACAGTATGAGATGGGAGAAGGTCAGAGAAAAGCAGACCCCCCCATGGAGCTGGGAGCCCGATGTGGGACTCGATCCCAGGACTCCGGGACCATGACCTGAGCTGAAAGCAGTCACTTAACCAACTGGGCCACTCAGGCACCCCAGTTGTTTCTTTCTTAAAGGCAGAGACTTGCAGTTCTACCCATTATCATGAGATAGATGGTGGTTCATCGAAGTGTGGTAATGCATTGATTTTGGTGGATAACCCAGAGGTGTGATGGGGTTAACAATCCAGGGAGTTAAGCCTTTCCCACAATCATATAATGTTAAAAGAATGAAGATACTAGCTAAATGCAAGAGCTACTTCACTCAGCAAGATTTAAATGAATAACATGATACCTCTTTATATTAAAATCTCTTATCAATTGCAATTTGACTGACTTAGTCTCGGCTTCCAAAATTAAGGTAATTTTTTTCTTAAGATTGCACAGCTCTGACAGTATATTTCTGAACCAATTTTTATGTAATTGCTTTTTGTCTGAGAAGGATTTGTGTGTGTCTGCAGTGAAGCTCAGAACTCAGTCTCCTTTGGCACCTTCTATTCCTTTCCATAGGATGAACGGCAAAGTTTCGGTGTGTTCACTTTCCTTCTGCTCTTTTGACTTCTCTCACCATGATTAATGGAAGAAAATAACCAAGAAACCTTGATAATTGTGTACCAAATTTGGTCCTGTGAAAATGTGTGTCTGTTCATTCTCAATATTCAATTTAGCTTTGCCCACTCCATTCCTGCTCTACCAATTGTGCCTCCAAACCTTCAAGAAAACAGTTGACTGAGATGAACACAAGTCAGTCACAATATCTGCTCAAACCTCAGGCCAATTTCATTTTCACATCTTTCTTTGAAAGACTGAAAACAGATTCTGAAGAGAATACCATGGCAGTTTCTCTTTTTTCTCTTTTTCAAACACGGTTGTAGAACTTCTGGTAGGGACATGGAGCCAACTGAATTCTGGATCTTACTTCAACTCCTCTTGGAAACCATACAGAGACTCTTTCCAGAAGTCACAAAATTTGTTTATAGTGAAGCCAAGAGAGAAAGAAAACCTGCGAACTCCATTTACATTTAAGACCTGCCAGGAACAGCTGAGGCCCGGAAAATGTGACAGGAAGCCAGGTGGAGGATGGGAAGTCCAGAGGGGTTAAGGGTGGGGCGGCTCAGAAAAATCCAGAGAATTGCTCCTTCAGGAGGGGAATGTTCCACCCTATGAGAGAACTGCTGCCGGTAGGGGTTAGAACAGAGAGGGTAGGGCGCCTGGGTGGCTCAGTTGGTTGAGCAACTGCCTTCGGCTCAGGTCATGATCCTTGAGTTCCGGGATCGAGTCCCACATCGGGCTCCCAGCTCCACGGGGAGTCTGCTTCTTCCTCTAACCTTCTCTCCTCTCATGCTCTCTCTCACTTTCTCTGTCTCTCAAATAAATAAATAAAATCTTAAAAAAAAAAAAAAAAGAACAGAGAGGGTAGAGGTACCAGGGAAGGATGAGAAGAAATGTATGGAAGGTGCATGGGGTGTCCAGAGTTGGCATATTTCAGAAAACCTCAACACAACACACCCTTAAAAACTGTGGGGATCACGCCGAAGGCAGTCTCCAGGTTGCAATAAGTGGTAAAGGAACTAGGGAAATGTAGGGCTGGCTGGAGAAGTCACCTGGAACCAGGATAAGCTCAGGGAGACACAGACGATGTGGCTACACAATAGTGTCATGGTTAAAGGAAACATTTCTCACTGTAGTAAAGGAAAAGGCACGGCTCTTGAGTTGCTAAGCCAGGAAAGCTATCTTGTCCCTCACTCCTCCTAATTTATCCCTCTAGTTCTAAACTTTGGAATGCCTGGGTAGCTCAGTCAGTTAAGTTTCTGCCTTTGGCTCAGGTCATGATCTCAGGGTCCTGGGATTGAGTCCCACATCGGGCTCCCTGCTCAGCAGGCAGCCTGCTTCTGCCTCTCCCTCTGCCCCTCTCCCTGCTTGTGCTCTGCCTCTGTCTCTCTCTCAAATAAATAAATAAAATCTCTTAAAAAATAAAAAGGTGGTTCAGGACAATATGGCAATTAAAAAAAAGAGAAAAGTTAAAGGAAACAGAGAGTAGTCACTCAAAAATACTCTAAGAAAATATGTGAGAAAGAACAGCAAGACATTTCTATAAGACAAAGAAATGTTTTCAGGGAAAGTTGCGATAGCACAGAGAAAAATTATAATAAAACAATCTATCATTATTTTGAAGAAAAAATTAAATGAATCCTAAACATGATAGCCAAGACGGAGACATTAGGGAAGAGCAGGGCACACAATAGAAGACGATGGCAGAACTCAGGGAATAAAGCAAGACAAAAAGTTACAGAAATAAAACATAAATGTATGAAGGGCATAAGGGAGATCTGACGACAGGGAGGCCACAGGAAAGGATGTGGAGGATAGAAGTGGGGAAAAGAAACAAAATAAAAGAAAAATACAGAGCTAGGGTTAGCAACAGATCACAGCTACAGGAGTAAAGAAGTGAAGAAAAGCAAAGCCGTTGTGTGCTTAATTGGAATTCCAAAGAAGAAACCCAAAAGAAAGCAACAGAATGAATATTTTAACATATAATTAGAGAAAATTCATGGCACATTGAGCTACTGTGAGTTGGCCCAGAACCATCAACACCGAGTCACACTTTGGTGAAGTTGTCTTTAAAGATACAGAACAAATCCCTTTTGGAATCCTTTAAAGATGTAGAAAGAATCCTTGCCTTTGGAGAAGCCAGGCAATAGATTAACTCCCCTTTCAAGTACATAAAAGCAGGGTGGCATCTGACTTTGGTACAAAAACCCTCAGGACCAAAAGACAGTGAAGAAACATCCACAGTACACTCAAGCAAGCACAGTGAGTCAAGAATTTCATAGTCAAATCTTACTATATGTAAAAAGGGAAATTATTTTATTATGATGTTATCTTTAGAATATTGGATTAATCAAAGTTATTTTTATAGTCTCATCCAAGTTCAACCATGGTCTTATTTTCTGTATGTCTGCATGCATGCATATATCTATGTATTATGAATGTATTATGCATGCAGGTTCCTATGTAGGTAGTCATTATTTATGTAATAACATAATAATGTCAATGTATCCAAAAAAAAAACTAGGGATGCCTGGGTGCCACAGTTGGTGAAGAGGTTGCCTTCGGCTCAAGTCATGATCCCAGGGTCCTGGGATTGAGCCCCACATCGGGCTCCCTGCTCAGCAGGGGAGTCTACTTCTTCCTCTCCCTCTGCGTCTCTTCTCGGTTTGTGCTCTCTCTCTCAAATAAGTAAAATCTTAAAAAAAAATACAAAAACTAGAACATTATAGTAACTTAATGTCTACCTGTGGCCTCCCCTCCTCCAGCATGCCTTATCCCCACCTCCCTATACCAGAGGTAAGAACTACTCTAAATCATGCCTGTGTGTTCCTAAAATAGAGTTTTGTTTTTAACTTTGTGCAAAAGGCATTTTGCTGTGTATGATCTTCTGAGACTTCAAATCTAATATCCTATGAATTACAAGGGGTACAATTATTTTATGTACCACTGTATTAGACAGAAATCACACCAGTCATTTGACCAGAGGTATTTGACATAAGGCACCTGTACCAGGAATAAAGTGGTTTTCCACTGAAAGGGTAGAAAGAGGACTCTGAGATATCTTGGGGATAGAAACCGCAAGAAAAAGCTTTTCTTATGGCTAAGAAAACAGAGGAAACTAAGGGACGAACTTAGAAGAAGGTCCATATGGGGCTGACACCACAGCAGAGATCTGAGGAGGAAGCACCGCTCAGCTGACACCTGAGTCTCAGCCCAGAGGAGGGGTCTCCCTGGGGCGCAGACCCTGGCCTCTGAGGGGGGAGCTCCCGCCTCTAGCGAGGCAGTGTTACCAGACTGGTTCTACAGGGGATGGGGCAGCTATAGGCTGAGGCTGAGTATAGCTGCCACTATAAGAAGGAATTG
>CM052807.1:51476134-51496078 GCA_028533885.1 Nasua narica
ATATATATATATATATATAAAATATGAGCCACTTCTTCTTTATCCACACATCTATTGATGGACACTTGGGCTGCCTCCATATCTTGGCTGTTATAAATAACGCTGCCAAAAACATAGGGTTGCATGTATCCCTTTGAATTAGTGTTTTTGTATTCTTTGGGTAAATACCCAGTAGTTCGATTTCTCACTGAGTAGTTCCATTTTTAACTTTTTGAGGAACCTCCATAATGTTTTCCACAGTGGCCGTACCAAGTTTGCATTCTCACCAACAGTGCACAAGGGTTCCTTTTTCTCCACATCCTTGTCAACACTTGTTTCTTGTGTTGCTGATTTTAGCCATTCTGACAGGAGTGAGGTGGTATCTGATGGTAGTTTTGATTTGCATTTCCCTGCTGGTAAGTGGTGTTGAGCATCTTTTCATGTGTCTGTTGGCCATCTGAATGTGTTCTTTGGAGAAATGTCTGTTCATGTCTTCTGCCCATTTTTTAATTGGATTATTTGTTTTTTGAGTGATGAGTTGTATCACTTCTTTATGTATTTTGGATGCTAACCCTTTATCAGCTGTGCCACTTGCAAATATCTTCTTGCATTTACAGGTTGCATTTTAATTTTGTTGATTGTTTCCTTTCCTGTGCAGAAGCTTTTTATTTTGATGTAGTCCCAATAGTTTATTTTTTATTTTGTTTCCCTTGCCTTAGGGGACCTATCCAGAAAAAAATTGCTATAGCTGAAGTCAGAAAAGTTATTGCCTCTGTTCTCTTCTAGGATTTTTATGGTTTTAGATCTCACATTTAGGTCTTTAATCCATTTTGAATTTATTTTTGTGTGCAGTCTAAGAAAGTGATCTAGTTTCATTCTTTTGCATATTACTGTTTGCAACTTTTATTAGTTTTTCTTCAGGCTTTGCTTAAGAATTGGTTATGTCACAACTCAGATGGATCCAATTACTGATAATCTTACAGAATCTGAATCTTAATATCTTTTAGAAGGTCAAGGACAGTTATGATGGTGTCTTTAGGGGAGAATATTTTTTTAAGGTTTATTTATTTTAATGAGAGAGAACACACTCTCACACGAGCGGGGACGGGAGGAGGGTCAGAGGGGGAGAAACTCAAGCAGACTGCCCACTCAGCAGGGAGCCTGCTGGGGTTGTGGGGGGCATTGGAGGCAAGGGGGCTCGATCTCACAACCCTGAGATCATCACCTGAGCCAAAAAAAAGAGCCAGACACTTAACTGAATGAGCCACCCAGGCACCCTGAGAAAATATTTTTAATGGGATCAAACACAGATGTAGTTGGCCTCTCCTCTTTCATTTTTACTTTTATCTCAATGATTTGAAGCATTATGGTCTGAGAATACGCAGGGAATATTCTCAAACTTTTGGTATCGGTTGAGACCTGATTTGTGACCCCATATGTGGTCTGTTCTGGAGAAAGTTCCATGTATGTCCGAGGAGATTGAGTATTTTATTTTTTTAGGGTAGAAAGTTCTGTTTATATCTATGAGGTCCATCTGGTCCGGTGTGTCATTCAAAGCTGTTGTTTCTTTGTTGATTTTTTGCTTAAATGATCTGTCTATTGCTGAGAGTGGAGTGTTGAGATCTCCTACTATTAGGGTGTTACTATCACTTGTCTCTTTATTTTGGTTAACAGTTGGTTTATGTAGTTTGCTGCTTCCACATTGGGGGCATAAATATTTACAATTGTTATATTCTCTTGTTGGATAAACCCGTTAAACATGATATAGTATCCTTCTGTATCTCTAATTACAGTCTTTAGTTTAAAACCTAATTTGTCCGATATGAGAATTGCTACCCCAGCTTTCTTTTGAGATCCGTTGGCATGAAAAATGGACCTTCACTTTCAGTCTGGATGTATCTCTCAGTTCAAAATGAGTCTCTTGTAGACAGCATATGGATGGGTCCTGTCTTTTTATCCATTTGCAACCCTGTGCCATTTTATGGGAGCATTTAGGCCATTCACGGTGAGAGTGATTATTGAAAGATATATTTTTATTGTCATCATGTTGCCTGTGAAGTCCTTGTTTCTTTAGACTGTCTCTGTAAATTTCTATATCACTCTTGGAGTCTTTCTCCTTTTATATAACCCCCCCCCCCTTAATATTTCTTGCAGGATCGGCTTGGTGGTCACATATTCTTTCAGTTTCTACCAGTCTTGGAAGCTCCTTGTCTCTCCATCCATTCTGAATGACAGCCTTGCTGGATAAAGTATCCTTGGCTGCATGTTCTTCCCAGTTAGTACCCTAAATATGTCTTGCCAGCCCTTTCTGGCTTGCCAGGTCTCTGTGGACAGATCTGACATTATTGATGTTCCTTCCTCTGTACATAAGAAATCCCTTCCCTCTTGCTGGTTTCAAGATTGTTTCCTTGGATCTAAGATTTGCAAATTGTACTATTATATGTTGTGGCATCGGTCTGTTCTCATTTATCTTGGGAGTGGTCCGCTTTGCCTCTTGGACATGAATGCTTGTTTCCTTCCCTGGATTAGGGAAGTTCTCAGCTATGATTTGATACTGTTTTTCAGTGTCCTGGATACATGCCACCTGCTATTGAAATTAAAAATATAAATTGTCTTCTGTAATATGATGATATATTTCTGTTAATACCTAGAAACATCCTAAACAGACGACAAGTCCTAAGTTATTATTTTTTTTTTGCCAAAGAGAATATCTTTAAAATCAAACTCAACATTTTTGACAAAGGTTCTCAACATTCTCTTGACTTATAGTCAGTAAATTGTTCTATCCTGTGGATCAGTTACCAAGGGCTGTAATTTGTGGTCATTTAATCCTTGGAAGATCCCTTGGAAGATTTGGAAGCAAAACTAGCACAATCTTTAGATATTTTAGGGGGTTTATCTATGGCTGTGTATGTGATTTTAAAGCATGAGGGATTTTTGTTTTTAATATCTTAAATAATGTTGGGCATGCTCTATGGAATATATCAGGCATCCCCAGCCCATTTGTTTATGTATTGAAGCAGACACAGAACTTCTTCCTTAAGAAGATGCTGGCTCTGTCCATCAGTGTTCTCTAGGTCCACCTAACCCTCACTTCTTCATGTTCAAAAGAAGATTCTCACTTTGCCTCCCCCTGGTTGGTTATAAAGAATAGGGAGTTTCCTCCAACATGAAACATGTCTGCTGCAAGTTCTTAGCAGAGACCGTAACCTCAGAACTCTCTGCCATCAAATGCTAAGTTCTGAGAAATAATGCTTATTGTTGTTATTCCTTGGGCTTTGTAGCATAACATTTGTCTTATTTGTTCATTTGGTATCTGCATTTCCCCAATATCATATTATTCACTGCCATCTGCCTAGTGGCTGTCACCTTATAGGCGCTCCATAAAATTCATGCAACACTTGAATGAGTGTAAACTGAAGAATATGTCATCCATCCATTCCTGTATATATTAGAAATTTTACTCTTGTATCAAGATGTTCAGATCATCCTAGATCACTCGCCACTTGAGGCCCCTCATAGAATTGCCTTTAACAGATTGTGCCTCAGTATTGTCCTTGTCCTCACTAAGTGACGTTGTAAGAAACAACCATGTGCAATTATTCTTAGTAACTCTAGGTTTAGGGGTAGAGTTAGTCATCACCTGTACATCATCAGGTGATTTCTTTATGCAAACACAAAGGCAAAACTCCTCTCCTGAATTACAGATTTGTTTATAAATGATGGGTAAATTTCTTTGCTAGTCAGATTTGTGCCCTTAATGAACAGCTGTTTGGTCTTATATAGTATGCTTCTCTGTTGGCTAATCTTTCTCTTACTCTTAGGCTTATTATTTTCCCTCAGTAAATTATTTTATGTGATTTTTTTAAAAAACTATTTTATTTATTTATTGGAGAGAGAGCATGAGAGAGAGAAAGAGTGTACAAGCGGGGGGAGGGGGGAGGGGAGAAACAGACTCCCTGCCAAGCAGGGAGCCCAATGTGGGACTTGATCCCAGGACCCCAGGATCATGACCTGAGCCGAAGGCAGACACCTAATGACTGAGCCACCCAGGTGCCCCTTATGTGATTTTTATATATATTTCCACATGCTGCCTCAGTTGCTTTGTGGAAAGAAAGGGCAAAAAATAAATAAGTAAAGCACTGACTTAATAGTTTTTTGTTCCCTCTGAATACAACCAGGATAGGAAATATACATATCATTGCTATCCTTAAATGATAGTCACTCTTAGGGACATTGCTATCCTTAAATGATAGTCACTCTAATACAAATGTTAACATATTCATCATTTGGAGGGACACTGCTTTATAGATGTGAATGTGATTTATACCTCCTCATCTTCCTTCGATAACATCTTGCCTCACTTTTTCTCTGTAGGTCCCATCCATTCTCCAAGTTCCAATTCAACTCCCACTTCCTCCCAAGAGCATGTTCACACTTCCCCATCTTTCCTTAGTGTTTTCATAAAACATACTGTACACGCATCAGTAAGCAAACTAGTCATGTGCTTTTTATTTCCTGTATCAGTATCTTGAGCCATAAGCTTGGTGTTGATTTTCAGGTCTGCTGTCGTGGCCTCTGAACTCAGACTGTCCATTTCTTTAAGAATAGTGCTAAGCTTTATGGAATACCCACTTTCCCACGAGGGTTTAGTGCAATTCACTGTATAAACCAGGCAGTCCTTACAGTATGTCTTGAATTAATTCTCTTTGGGCTTCATTTATCCTCCCATGTGCTATAAAGAGCGTTGGACTATGAAGAGAGAGTCCTGGGTTCTGGACCTCACACCAAAGTAACCAGCTACATGGGCTGTGGTAGGGGCTGGACCTCTCTGGGTCTTAGTTTCTAAATTTAACTAAAAATTTTTCAGTGATTTTTTTTTCTCTTCTAGTTCCAAAATTTCATGAGTGTCTAGTACTATTGCCTTCAATTTCAGTAAACTACTAACCATTATTATAATGAATAACTTAAATCTCCATTACAACCAGTACTATTACCCCAGTGCAAATATGTTAATACATTAAAGTAGAGTTTATATTTTAATAGCTCTCTGAAGTTCTCATTGAACACTTAGCTTGGAATATTTACATGTAGGTTCTAAATGGGCCAACTCCAAATGCATGAAGTTACTTTTTTAAGTGTTTGAGTTTAGTGACCTCAAAATTGACTTTACTGTCTCTCTGCTGAACTTAGCATTCATCTTTATTATTGACAATTTTTATAAAAGACAGAGGTTTAAGAAAGATATATGGTCTTCGTGTGTGTTTAAGAAATGACAGATGCTGTATTTTAAAATCAATAATATGACAGGTTTAATCTGAGTGAACCTCAAGGGTACACTGATGCATTTCACATATTTGAGGTTGTGAGCCAGTCTAAAGAAAGACAAAGTATTGGTAAGACTGTGACCTTGTCTTATATCTAAAGGTCATATCCTTTAACCAGTCTTTCTCACATTAAATATAATTCTGAAATGCTATGAGATCTGAGAAATAAACTGAAAGTTTGAAAGGCTCTTTCTTCAGCTTTTTGGGTAATTGATTTTAGCATCAAAGAGACAGAGTAGCTGGTGGGCATTACTCAGAATTGTTCACCCCTCTCCGACTTCCATGATCTCATCATGTTTTGTATTTTATAATAACAAGAGCATGCTCCTAATCCATGCAAAGCGCAGAGACTCTGTTAACAAAAATCCCACTTGAGTCCACATTCTTTAGCAGCTAACAAATTCCTTTTGTGATGATAGCACTTTGTTTATTGTCCCAGCAATTGACGTACCCACACCAGATGAAATCATTGTCTCTAAACCTTTCTCAATCCACCACTATTTGTGAGACCCTGTCAAACCACCTGTCATTTTTCCGTGACACCATCTGTCCGCATGCACAGCCCATGCTTATTGTAGATGTGCATACACGGTTATTGGGGAAGAGGGCTGCGCGAGCAGCAGTGTGCATTCGTTATCCTCTCCCTTTTCTCAATTCAGTATCCTACACAATGCGAGAATCCCTCTATATAATACACACCCCGAGGGGAATTATTTAGCATCTGCCTAAAAACTTCCAGGAAGAGTCATCTCACTCTTATGCAAGAAGACCCATTTTATTCTAACGATTGAATTGTCAGAAACACTTTCCCTACACTGAGCTGGACTCAACCACGCTGTAGCGTGTACCTTGTGGGCCCTGTGGTTCCGCCCGAGAGCCTATTAGGTGTCTGACAGTGGCCACCATGCTTCTTTTCTAACTTTGTCTTTTATAAGCCAGACACCTCATTTTTCCGGTTTGTCCCTCCTTTACCAGGTTTCTCATGTCATCTTTCTGATGACATTGCTTGGCCAGTCTTCAGATTATCTGCTTTCCCCATTTAAAGATTTTTTTTTTTTATTCATTTAACAGAGAGAGAACACAAGCAGGCAGAGAGGCAGGCAGAAGCAGAGAGAGAGAGGAGCAGGCTCCCTGCCGAGCAAGGAGCCCGATGCGGGACTCGATCCCAGGACGCTGGGATCATGACCTGAGCTGAAGGCAGCTGCTCAACCAACTGAGCCACCCAGGCGTCCCTGCTTTCTCCATTTAAATACAGCACCCAGAATCTGAAATGGCTTTTTTTTTTTTTACTATGTTCAAATAACCAGCATATAGCACATCAGTAGCTTTTGCTGTAGTGTTCAGTGATTCATCAGTTGCAGATAACACCGAGTGCTCATCACCACACGTGCCCTCCTTAATACCCATCACCTGGCTACCCCTTTCCCCCATCCCCCTCCCCTCTGTAACCGTCAGTTTGGTTCCTGATGTCCAGAGTCTCTCATGGTTTGTCTCCCTCTCTGATTTCTTCCCTTCCCCAAGTTTTCCCTTCCTTCCTTCCCCTGTGGTTCTCTGGACTATTCCTTATGTTCCACATATGAGTGAACCATATGATAATTGTCTTTCTCCATTTGGCGTACTGAAATGGCTTTTCGAACTGTAGTTCAGTAAGTTCAGGGTAGGGAGAGACTATTTTCTTGCCAGGCTCTGGATTGATCCCATGTATCTATAATCCACCTGGAAATCACATTTATTTTTTACATTAATAGGACTTTTTGGCTCAGATGGGAGATGCATTCAACATAAACCTTTGTTCTCATTTTTTGTTAAGGTAAACATTTGTTATGTCTCACCCATGATGAAATAAAACCGAGTGAAAGGATCCATGTTTGTTTGTATTTAATTTCACTTCTTGATATTAGCCTAAAATTTCAGATTTCCTGGAACTTCTTTTTTTCTGCTACTCATTGTCTTAATAAATTTTTTCTAGCTATCTTAATTGCCAAATTTGGTATGAATGCCTCTAAATATTTGTTTGAACCAATGATACATGTGTTCAGTGAGAGTGGAACTGATGTAAGCTTTGTGGCATGTCTGTAGGACCTCTTTTCAAGTTGACCTCTATCTTATTCAAATTCTTGGATGTAGTTATTCCACTAGCTGTGAATTTACCTACTTTATGATCATCCAGCTCACAGTTCTCAGTCTCATCTACAATGATACCATGAGACTCTTTACCTTGCTGAAAACATTCCCCTGATGGAGGCTAAGGAAATCTATCAAAGCAATGGTTAGTCCTGTAGATCATATCTCAATGAAGCTGAAAAAAACATGGTTAGGTAACACTCTTATTGTGTCTGTTGATCATATTTCCTGTCCTTAGTGACAACACTCCCATAATCCCTTCTAGTATTTGCCTGTGACTTTGTTGTTATGTTCACTAATCTCTTATTTTTAGGACACACCTTTCTAATTAAAAAAAAAAAAAAACTGGAAAAAATATTACTTTTAAGGGTTCTGGGACCTTTTCTAACAACCATACTTTTTCTAGTGATTATGCTATCCTATAATAATATCTTATATAATAGTTGCATACTTTGAAAATTTTTTCCCATATTTAGAAATTCCATGGAAATACGTACCAAGAAGACCTGGAGTAAGGTGTCATCAAGTTGATAGGTTTGAATAAGAAGGGAGAAAAACAGATGGTTGGATACAGAGATGAATCCAGCAAAGCTTGCTTGGCCAAAGTAGAGAATTCAAAACAGGGAAATTTTTAAAATAAGGTAAGGAGTTGAAGAAAGATTATATAAAGGGAAGAGTAAGACACACACTAGAATCCAAATTTGAATTGGTAGAAAATAAAAGGCAAAGGTATGTTTTGAGGAGGGAATTTTGAAACAACATGTGCGAAAGACTCTAGGGAAATATGTAGAGTATGTGGGGTCTGTTAAAGATATTCTGTTGAAATTGGCTGAAAGCCTGGAGGTAGGCAGAGAGTGTTGGAATGGATAAAATCCATCATGGAAGGAGATTTGGTTGTACCTGGAGACAGCTTAAATATGAAGAGAGAATACAGAGGAGAAATAGAAAATTAAGGAACTTAGGACAAAGCACCTAGAGGACTAAGAAACATAACCACTGAGGCCACTGATGGGGACCC
Organism: Nasua narica; assembly: GCA_028533885.1. Classification (NCBI taxonomy): domain Eukaryota; kingdom Metazoa; phylum Chordata; class Mammalia; order Carnivora; family Procyonidae; genus Nasua; species Nasua narica. The sequence goes on from CM052807.1 coordinate 51,484,583, forward strand.
TAGGGTGAGGTAAAGTTTTAAGAAGGGATGAAACAAAATCAGATTCGTTTTTCACTTACACAAGTAATATAAAAATGTAATGGAATATTTGGAAAAAGGAAAAGCAAAAATAAATGACTATCACATCAATCATAATACACATTTCTATATTATATTATTTTAGTGTCTTTCCTATAAAATACATGAATGTGTGGCATCTTTAGCTCTACTATCTGAATCAAATTTTACATAGGGAGTCTCTCCTCCGTTTGTGGAGTGATAGATATGTAGAGTATTAGTCAAGGTTCTCCAAAGGATATATAGATAGATTTATTATAAGATATTGGTTCACACTATGATGGAGGCTGAGAAATTCCATGATCTGCCCTGTGCAAGCCGGAAACCAAGAAAGTCCATGGTATAGCTGGAAAGTTTGAGAGCCAGAAAGCCAATGGCATAAATTTCAGTCTAAATCTGAAGGCCTGAGAACCAGGAACACTGAGGGCAGGATGACATGGATGTTCTGGCTCAAGCAGTCAAGGATAGAGAGAGCGAATCCAACTTTCTCCCACCTCTTTGTTCTGTTCAAGCCCTCAGAGTATTGAATGATACAAACCCACGTTGGGAGGGCCATCTGCTTTACTCAGTCCTCCATTTCAAATACTAATCTCTTCCAGAAACCTCCTCACAGACACATCCAGAAAAAATGCTTAACCAGCTATCTAGATATCCCTTTTCCAGTCAAGTTGACCTATAAAATTAACCATCAAAGATGATTGATAGATAGGCAGACAGACAGATAGAATTCTAAAGATGGCCCTGCTAAGATTCCCATCCCTTGGTTATTCAGTCAAACACTAATCTAGGTATGACTGCCATGAAAGAAATTTGCAGATATAAAGTCCTAAGTCAGTGTACCTTAACATACAGAGATTATCTGGTTGAGCCTGATCTAATCAGTTAAGACCTTCAAAGGGCAGAAGAGGAAAACAAAAGGTGAAGTCAGGGAGAGTTGAAACATGGGAAGGACTCCTTGCACCATTATTCGTTTGAAGATGCAAGGAATCACATGAGAAGGAATGTGGATAGCCTGCAGAGAACAAGGAAATGGGTACACTAGTCCTACAAATGCAAGAAACTGAATTCTGGCAACAACCTGAATAAGCTTGTAAGCAAATTCCTCCTCAGATCCTCTAAATAACAGCCCACACAGTCAACACATTGACTCTGACCTCATGAGACCCTAAGCAGAAAACCCATTGAGCCCCAGACTTGGACCTACAGAACTGTAAGATAATAAATGACTATTGTTTTCAACTGCTGAATTCATGCCAATTAGTCCCAATGCAATATAAAACTAATATTCTCTCTATATATATGCCTACACACATACTAAGCTGTTGACAAATTTATATTGTTTTATTTGCTTATCATTATATTATATAAAATACTGCCCATGTCTCTTATGTAAGTACAGAACCCTCATAAATACTATCTTTCTGGCTGCTTATTAGTTATCAAATTTGCGTATTAGAGATTGTTGAATAATTTCCCTCATATGTTTAGATTCCTTTCTGTGTGTGTGTGTGTGTGTGTGTAAATGAGTATCTTTACGCATATGACTTCTAAAATATGGATTTGGGGTAATCATCTTAAGACCTGGTAGAATTCCTGGATCAAAAGGTAAGAGGTATTTTGTAGCCACTCATACCGTTGTATTAATGGCCAAGTCAATTGACACTGATTCTTAGCTGTCGGCACCCAGGTGTCAATACAGTTTTCTGTGCCTGGAAATAGAACGAGAGTGAAAATGCCAAGAAATGAGTCTGGAGAATTGGGAAGCTGCAATTGTATGCAACATAGAGTTGTTTCTGTCTTTCCGTGGTCTCCTGACAGTGCCACAGTCCTGCGTCTGCTGGCTCATGTCACATTTTTACTTTAGTTTTTATCTGATAATGTTTGGCATTTCCTCTTTAAAGTGATATTTTTCTCTTGCTTAAATTGTCGCAGTTTGATATTGATCATACCCGCTCTCTGCTGAGAAAACCCAGATTAGGAAAGAACCAACATCTGCTGAGTAGGGAGGTGAGGAGAATGCCAGAGTAAATGATTCATTGAAGCCTCATGTGAAAAATGAACTCGGAAGCAGGCGTGGAAAGTGAGCTGCTCACAGGATGACCATATTGACGACAGATTGAGTAGGAGAGCTGTTTTGAAGAGGAAATATAGAGAATAGAAAGTGGAAGTGGAGAGGTAGAGGATGAAAGAGGAAGCCTGTCTATTTTATGTTTGCATGAGTGGGTCTGGATAGTATGTGTCTTAGAGAGATCATTAGAATAAATCTTAATGCCTGTTGGTCCTGGTCCTAGTTTCCTGTGGCTGCCATAACAAATCACTATAAGCAGGTGGTTCAGAATGACTGAAATATTCCCATAGAGTTCTGGAGGCCAGAGTCTGAAATTGTCAACAGGATAGTACTCCCACTGGAGACTCTAGAAGAGAATCCTTGCTTGCCTCTTCTAGATTCTGGCTCCGTGTGTTTCTTGGCTTCCTTGGCTTGTGGCCACAGGCTTCAGTCTCTGCCTCCATCTAAATATGAACTTCCCCTCTGTGTCTTTTTCTCTTCTCTCTCTTATAAGGCCACTGGTCATTGATTTACCCAGGTAATCCAGGATGATCTCATCCCAAATTCCTTAGCCCATTACCTCAAAGATCCTTTTTCCAAAAAAGGACATATTCAAATATTCTAGGGATTTGGATGTGGACATATCTTTTAGGAGGGTGTAATTAACTCACTACAGTCTTTAATTTACCAGAGACACGCTATTTTAGCGGGGGGGAAAGTTTCTGGGAAGTAACTTATAACTCATTATTAACCAGGGTGAAAAGTATTTCCAGAAAATGATTCAGCACTAGTCCAGCTTTCCAGTGGTGATACCCTATGTCCATCTCTCTCTCTCTCTGTAGCCTCCTTCCTGACTCTGAATTACTTGTCCCCTACCTTTCTAGGCAGGAAATACATTTTATTAGAGATCAGCAATGAAGCAATGTGTATGTTAACATTTCTGAGTGTCACATTTGCTAATTTCCAAGGTGTAAGTACACCAAGTGTGGCTAATTTCAAGCTACCTGTGTGATCTCCCTGACCACAAAATGGAAAGAGATACACCCATTTGGACCCAGCACACCATTATCAACGGACAGGCAGTATTACTGTCACATGCATTTTTACCTAAAAGTGATTTATAAATATTTTGCCTTTTTTTCCTCCAGAACTCATAATGTCTATAGAGACCAAGCCTGGACAGGCTTAGCTCAGGAACTTCTAACTTGGTAGATTAATATAAGAGGAACTGCCTGAAATATATAGATAATACTTTTATTTAGGGTAAATGCACTCCCTGTATAGAGAACAAAATAATAAATTGGCTTTAAATATATTCCATGTCATGTATTTTCCTTCTGCAGTGATTTCTCTTCATATTTTAAAAAGTAGAGTCTGAGTTCCTTTTTGAAATTCAGAATCATAAGTGAAAGAAAAAGAAAGGCAAATATCGAGGACATTTTTCACTGAACCAGAATCATAAGACCATTCCCTGGGGCTAAGGAAGTTAGAGGTGTAATTATATGATCTGGATATGTGTGCTAATTTGAATTCCCTTGTTAAAACTTCAGACTTCGAAATTTGCATTTCTAGTTGAAACCTAGCTGAGTAACCCAGTAAGAGGAAGGAGAAATTTTAGATGAAAACCTGTGCTCTCTTTGACTATTTTACAGCAGAAAAAAAAAATCAGAGAAGTAAAATTAATTCAGATAAGATAGTAATTGCACTACTGTTTACCACTTCATTCTGTTTCAGGAAGTTACCTTGTAAAGAAATGGATTTTAATCCTTTCAGGAAAATACTTCCCCTGAGTTTGTTTATAAGGGTGTTTTTGAGATCTAAAGTGTCCTCGGCTTTTTTAAAGCACATGTTTCTATTACGCACGATGCTGGGGTCAGCAGGTGGGAGAAAGGGGAGAAGAGTGTTGGAAGAGTGCCGTGTGACCACCTGCACTCCCTTGTCCTAGCGGGTCTGGGCAGTGGCTGTTCTTCCCCCACCCTGGGCAGCAGCACATGGAAGCTTTCTCTTGGGTTTCTCCACCATCTTTCCTTTGAAATCATAGGAGGGTCACCACCTTGTCCTGCTTGTAAAACTGAAAATCCCACATCCTGGGGGCCCTTTCAATCCCAGGTAAACTAGACAGGACATTTGGTCACTCTAGAACCTCGTGGGGTTCCCAGAGGGAAATCCAGCATAGGTTACCACGCGTGCCCCCGACGTCTGTGGTCCCCAAGGGCCCCACACTCTCACAGCTAGCCTGTACTCTGCCTTTAGCATTGTCAACATTTCTGGTTTAATCTTCCTGCTGGTTTAATTTGGTAAGCAAATGCTCAGGTCCTGTTGCTCCCTGCAAGAATCTGCCTCTTGTGTTGGTTGGTTGCTCTGCAACTTCATTTATGTGATAGGTTCAAGAAAGGTCATTAACTTGCAGTGTGTCTGGCTTTTTCCCATTCTAAAATTGGGAGTAATGTTCTTTCCAGCTCTTTATGTCTTCCAGCTGAAACCAGAAATCACCTAAGGGCTGCTAATTAAACCTGAAGAAATAAGCATGGGTATGATTTTAGATATTTTTGTGTGGTTAATACTGACACCAATGCACCTTAATATTTAAAGAGTCAATCATCATGCCTGGCATACAAGAGATGTTCAGTAAATGTTGGTTCTTTTCTCATTTTACCTCCCCCTCCACTTCCCCTGACTGGAGATTACAGTATTAATTTTTAAAAATCTCTCATGTATTTTCTTTGTCTTTTTTTTTAAAGAAGTAACTGAAGGAAGATGAAGAAGTAAATTAGGCTGGAGTCAAGAATTGTGTAGAGAGCTCAGTTTTACAGAACTACGGGGTTTCTTACTTGACACTGGCAAGGGAGATTAAGGAGAACCTGTTCTGTTGAGATTCGATAATGCTAATCAGGTCTATCAAACAAATGGCAGTAACCCAAATAATGCCCAAGAAATAAAATGCACTGAGCTTGGCAGTAAACTCAAAATGCTGACAGGCATTGTACCTTGGGACAGTGATTTCTCCAGCTCTCCAAGATCAGCTCAGTAAAATCTGCCCAATTCTTATAATCAAATCTCTAAAGAAAACTCCCCAGGCTGCAGGAAGTGGTATTAATGATTTATTGAACAGCAGACTTCTTTTTACATCATTTATACAAGCTTTTATAAATCCACGATGAGGAAATATTCCTCTACAGAAAGGCAGAAGCTTCATCTAAATGTAGACATAGGCTCAGGGCAGACATGGGCTTTCTATGCATGACACAAGCCTCCAGGGTTGTTGTTTCTTTCCTTATTTAAACACATTAAAGAACCCCATTTACTGTACCTTATAATTGATAGAATGTTCTTGTATAGTAGGTGCTCTATAAAATGCTCCTACTGCAGTTTATTTAAAGCAACACTGTATGGGAAGGGATTCTGGTTTTTTTAATGATCTAGGCAGAACCACATATAGTCTTGCCATATAATGAACACTTATAAATAATAAAAAGAAAAAGTTCAGGCTTAATGCAAAAACTAACATCATTCTCATTGCCCAGTAGACTGCCTGCCCTGCAGTAAAATTCTATTTTAATTATTTTTCTAACCTGAAATGTACACAAGGGTATTCATTTCCTGCAAATTTGAAGCTCTCATTTTCAAGAATATTAATTCATATTTTGGATTTATTTAATATGACCTACCTAAGAAATTCGTTTAAGTTACACTTAAATTTATTTTATATTCTTATTTGCTGACCTCTTAGCAACATAATACAAATTAGGAGTCACATCCATAAGGAAATTAACAAAACACATTAACAAAAAACAGAAAAGAATTCAAGATAATTACTGACTTAGCTCTCCCCTACTTCGTTGACAAGTGCCTGTAACAGTCCACTGACTGCTCTATTTATCTTGCCAATAATATCCTTCATCTTTGTCTTTGTGCTTCCGTGCTTGTGAAGTTCCCCCCAGTTCTTCCCCCACCACCTGCTGTATATCTGTATATAGATTTGTCGCTTATCACCTGCCAAACTTGATTCTAGAATGGCATGCCTGAAAAGATTACCACGTAAAGAATAAACATTCCCCTAGGGATGTTTATGTATTATGTAAATGCACACCAAATTCAGTTATCTACATATAATCTCACTTGGACGCTACTTTGGAGAAAGTTATGTGAACTAAAGAGACTTAATTCTACTTCTCTATGAGAACCTCACTTGCCCTGAAATCTTTGTCCAGGTTTTTAACCTCTTTGTGCTTTGGCTTCTGTGTTTGTAAAATGGTAATTTTGTCTACTTTTTTATACCTCTTACAACCCAAGAGGGATTTTAGGCAGTTGAGGGATTTTAGGCATTTAAGTGATTTAAAAAATATATATTAAGGTCAGAGGCGCCTGGGTGGCTCAGTCAGTTGAACATTGGACTCTTGGTTTCAGCTCAGCTTATGATCTCAGGGTTGTGGGATGGAGCCCATCATAGGATTCCATGCTCAATGGGGAGTTGGCCTAATGATTCTCTCCCTCTGCCCCTCTGTCCACTCTCTCTCTCTCAAATAAATAAATAAAGCTTAAAAATAAAAATAATTTTTTTAATTAAGGTCATATGAGATCATGCAAATGAAAGATTTTTGATCCATTATTTCACCATTCAAGTGCAAGATGGTCTGTTACAATTTACGTTGCTAAAAGTCCCATTAAAGTAAACAGCCGCAAAACAAAAATGTCTCATTGGAAAATAAATTTTCAAACTTCAGCTAATACCAGTTATTTAGAGCAATGCATCCTTTACTGTGTTCCAGCTTAGTAATTAAACGAACTCTTAGAATTTACTACAGGTTGATTTTTTTCTATAACATCTATTATTTGTCTTCGAGTAAAATAAGAATGATTTAGATAAATAATAGCCACTGGCAATTTCAAAATATCACATTTGCTAAGATGTTGGTGAGCATTTTTTTTTAAACTTCCACAAATAAAAAAGATACGGGGTTTGGTTTTTGTTTTGTTTTATTTTTTTGTTATTATGTTCTTTGATGATTGGAATAAACAATGAATGTTCAGAGTTAGGCACTGGCAAGAAGAAACTGATGGTGTGATCCCTTAATAACAAGGAAGAGAGAGCGAAGAGTTGTGTTTTTTAATTAAGAAAGCTCTGGGATTACCAAACCTTCACTGGTACAGAGTTTGCCCAGAAGGCAATGGCCCTTATCAATGGGTCATCAAACTCAGCTCAAGTCGTCACTGGCTGTGGTGAATCAGGAGAGATTACAGACCAATGGGAGAGAACCACATAGCCAAAAAATGGTGTAGATCCTTTTCTTCACTTTGCAAATTGTTCAGAAACCTAACCTTGCCCATTAACTTTTTAGCTAGTTGGAAGAGACCAGTTTTTTAGGCATTAGCAAATGCCAAGCATTTAGGTGGCATTGACTCTCTTTCTCAAGAAGAATAATAAAATGCTGTAAATACTATCCTAATGAATAATGAGTGAACAGCTTGCTGATTACAACATGGTGTTAATGAAACTCAAATTGGAATCCATTTTTCTATATTTCACATAAGCCTATTATTTTCTACATCCCTGAGAAAAACTAGCATTTTTTAATTTTGAAACTGGAAGTAGATGAAAGACTGTGCATTAACAGACAAGTCCGGCACTGTTGACAGAATGACCCTGAGTTCCATCTTAGTGACTCCGTGGAGGGAGGCATCCTTAAATGCACAGAATAGTGACGTAATTATTTTATTATTTTTTTTACTCTTTTTCTTGGTACAAATTCAAGCATGATGTCGAAAATAGTTTTAGTCCCAGGATAGTTCTCTCCAATCTTTCACAGCATTTAGAAATGGACTTTTTGCAAGGAAAGTATTGGTTCTTAAAATTGAGCACACTGCTGGTGGCACATAAAGGGGAGAGATTTTCTTTGGGAGAGCTGTATTACAACACTGGCAGTAGGAAGAAGCTTTGCAGATTTGCTGGAAAGTTACAGCACAGAGGGTCTCTGGCATTGGTGAGTGGAAGACAGAAAATAAAGCTGGAGATGTGTACGTGAGCAGTGTGGGGAGGTTTGACAAGCCTCAAACCCGGAGCCAAGATATCTGTAGTGTATCTGTTTTATAAATATTGATATGACACCAGTATTAGATTCACTCACCACAGTCATAGATACCCGAGTTCTTTTTTTATCGCAATTTTCAGTTTCATGCACTTCCTTCTCATTAAATATGTAGTCAATGAATTTTTCCTACAAGTGTCCTCTTCTTAAAGCATGTGAAATCTTTCAATACTGTGGCTCTGGGTCACTATTTGACATACTTAGTTAATTTTTTATTAAAAAGCACCAGTTCCTTCTCTGTGTTTCCTTTGGGCATCCTTACTAGTCACGGAAATACACACACACACACACACACACACACTCATACACACTTATTCACAGAACCATAAACTGTGGGCATTCAGCCCTCTCTAAGAGTCACAAATAGATGTTGAGCATTTTTGTCAAGAGTATTTCCCGAATGCCTCTATTCAGGGTTGCTTTATTTGAGGAGGTGATAACAAAGTGTCTCCTAAGCCAAGGTCAGCATGGCTTTGCTGGCTTAGGTTTTGACTGTGATGAGTCAGACAAAGATGACCAGCCGCATTGTGTCAGAGGAGACCGGTTCTTGAATGCTACCGCCTGTTGTCAGCAATCTACAGCAAGCAGGAGCTCCACAACAAGGTCGAGAGCACACGTTTGGAGTTGTTTGGATTCAAAGGTGGAAAATGGGGTGCGCCTGAATGATTCCCCAGTCTGCACATTTATAAGGCTGAGCAGTTTTGAATGTCATCTGTTGGCATAGCCTATCTTATGGATGCTTTTCACAGATACGCACTAAATTCCTTAGATTCATGTTTGGTATGAAATTTTAAAGGTTGTGAATTTCAGCTTGTTTTTAGCCTATTATGAGGAGTTCTCATATTTGTGTGCTCTACTGTTTGCCACATTCCTCCTAATATATTATCTCTGTTTTCCCTGCAATTACCAGTGTCTCTATTTTAAAGGTCACACCACCATTAAATTCGTGAATTAATTCATCCAATGTTTATTGAATACCTGTGATGTGCTGGATATTGTGGGAGATAGTAATCAAACAATCATACCATGACCTGCATAAAATTATCATTGTACTCCATCATGACATGAAGAATGACGTGGTCTAGAAAGAGCAGAGGCAGGAGCAAAAGGTTCCAGATGACAAAGAGTACACACAAGGGTCCTTTGAAGGAGAGAGTATGACCTACTCGAGGAACAGAATGAGGGAGCAGGAGCAGGAGCAGGAGGTGAGATGCAAGTTTAGGGCTTGCTCAAGTAATTTATTCATTATCCTGGAATCCTGGAGAGTTTTGGAATTCAAAGGAGAAGAGAAATGTGATCAGATGTTGCTGCAGGGGATAAGGTAGGGGGTACTGGGGGCAGAGCGGACGCTGGACAGCTAGTGGCGTGGCCCGGGTGAACACGTGGTCAGGGCAAGATGTCCACCCCCAGGGCCTGTTCTTGTTCAATGGTATCACATGACTTCCTTGTATAGTGATCAGGGAATTTCACGGTCACTAATTTATGGATGGGAAATGTGTGAATTTGTCAGGACCATACTATTGCACAATAAGAAAATCAGGAGTGATATGAGTGTTTTGTTTCTGATTCCACTGCATTTATTTCACACGCCATACCAAGTAATATGTAGGAACAAGAGTATTTTTCTTATTTAAGCAGAATTTTCTCTATCCAATCTGCACTCATAGTCTTAATTTCCAGTCTCTTATATTCATGAGTTAATTCAACTTGACAATATAGAAGAGGTGCTTCAACTGAAACCAAACCCTAAAGTTATATATAAATTTTTTTCACAAAGGAAAACCAACCAAAACATAGAAGCAGCTTCCAGTCCTGTTTAGGGAGTGATGTACATTATATCTGTGATATTCATTATATTTTACATTATGTGTGTAAAATCTAATATATAGAATTTCCTTATATATAATATATAGAATTTCCTTATATATAATATCTTCTTATTTAATATATAGGCTCCTAATATAATATATATAATCTCCTAATATATAAAATCTCCTAATATAATATATATATAATCTCCCAAACAGGACTGAAAGTTCCTCAAGGAAAGAGACTGCTTCTTTCTATGTTGACATCATTACTTGGTACGTCTGTTCAATGCTATTTTTAATAATTAAAATCATAAAGAATATTTTAGTATAAAATAGTATTTGAATATATAATCTATATTTCAATTGACAGCAACTATTAGGCTTTGTCTTTAATTTGAGTCATGCTATTGAAATTGAAAATCATTAGGTTTTAGAATTTCTTTACTGCAAATGAAGCGAAAATACTTAAAATCCTCACAGGTACTGCATTCGATACAATATTTGTTCTTTAGGTAAAAAGAAAAACTTAAGAGAAGGCGTTTCAAACATTTAAAGACCTTTCATATGGCAGGAGAAACTCATTGTGTAGTGCTGTATACTAAGCAGCAAATTTCAGGTTCTGGTATTCTGGTAATTAAAACTTCCGCCAGCAAAACAGGCTCCCTAAGGAGTAATGAACACCCGGACATTTCCATCTCTATTTACATGCAGACTGGGTAACCATGTCAGTAACATAGTAAAAGGCATGACTGCCCTGAGCACTGACCTGGCTTAGGCAACTGCTCTAAGATCCTATGATAATAAGACATTTTTATTACAAACTTCATTTATAATGAAAACAGCTGAAAACCATAGTTTCGCATAGGTTGAAGCCCGTGGGAAATGATGTATTGTCATAGAGATCGCCTGGATTTCCTACAGGCATCTTCATCCTCTTTTCATCCACAGGGTTAGCTCTGCAGGGAAATTACACCTTTCGGTTTCTTCCGCTTTGGAATCAGCAACTTACACTGTGCATGAGACTTTAGAAAATAACAGGAAGAAAATGGGTCATTTCGTGAGCTTGCCGTGACTGGTTCCATGACGAAGATTATTGCATTCATCGTTTAAATTCTTGTGTGTGAAGACAGTGTTCTCCACAAACCTATAGGGATCTAGTTTTGTGACATGATATTTATGTGGTTTTTTTTAAAGATTTTATTTATTTATTTGACAGAGAGAGAGAGATCACAACTAGGCAGAGAGACAGGCAGAGGGAGAGGGGGAAGCAGGCTCCCTGCTGAGCGGAGAGCCCGATGCGGGACTCAATCCCAGGACCCTGAGATCATGACCTGAGCCGAAGGCAGAGGCTTTAACCCACTGAGCCACCAGGTGCCCTGATATTTATGTTTTTTAAAAATTTATTTAGAGCTATAAAACAGTCATAGAAATAAATCAAGATCAAGCACAGACCTGGATGAACATGGGTGGACTCCAGCACATCACGGTATAAGAA
>CM052807.1:51496578-51522717 GCA_028533885.1 Nasua narica
TTCTTTATCAAACAAATTTGCAGAGAAATTCTTGGCTTACTTCAAGGCCACATTATATGAAAGGAAAGATAAATCTAGCAAGCATCTATTTTAGCAGCTAAGAAAGATGTGAGAGATTTATTTGTATAACAGAGCTTTTGGGGGAGCTACTATTAATAGTGTAGGTGATGCCTGTTATCAATCAATGTATTCATCCAAAAGCAAAATATCTTCTAAATCAAAATGTAGTTTATCTCTTTGGACAAGATCCACTTTCCTACTTCCAGGTTCACGGTGATAAAGCTTGATGGATTATTTCGCTTCTTAAGAAGTAGTTAAAAAGCTTTTTTTTTAGAGAACACTCACCTGATGGAATATAGTCCTCTTTCTCCACTTTTAAGTGTGCAAAACCTACCTTCTATAACTTAAGTGGGAAAATGTTAATGGGCTAATAAAATATAGTAAAGGTCCTATGTTTTTAAATTGTTCAAATATCTGTGTTTTTATGAATTCAGACTCTCATACACGTATTTTCACTGTTTCATGGTATGGAAAATGCATTCTTTAAAAGACTGTTTTCCATCAAATAGCATCAACCTATATCTCTTAAGTGTATATACAAAACAGGAAGCTTTATATGATTCATATGAAGCTCAAAATTATATTAAAGGTAAGAGTGAAGCCCCCACACATTAATTAATTCCTTTAAGAATTTTAAGTGTCAAGAAATGAGTGAAATGGTTTGTCCAATAGCTTCTTGGCTTCAATCATTCCTCCGTGAAGACATTATCATAATGAAGACCTAAATCTGTGGGAGAAAGAAGACTAGAATTCACTGACCAAAGTCACTCAAATGAAGAAAAGATGGTAGTCAACTGGAAAGGAGAGGAAATCATAGTGTTTCTCCCAGTCGATTGCTTTCTGATACTGAATTCCAAATTCTTCCTGTTGTGAACTAAGCTAAGCTGGTTTAGCTATCTGACAACAGCCAAAGTCTTTGTAAAAGCCTCCGGTGATAAAAGCCAGATGGGATGTAACAACAAAAGCAAGTCTTTGACAAGATTCTGCGGGAATGCAAACATTTATGGGCAGCTAGATAGAGCCCTACACCACCTGTTCTTGGAAGCTCAGATTCCCCCTGTCTTCAGGCCTTTCAGGAGAATCTTGCATGACAGATTGACTCTGAGGAGGATGTCCAGTACTGCACGAAAGCATCAGCTTACCTTCTTGTCTTTTCTGCAGGGAAACACACCCAAACAGAGCTCAGTTCTAGCTTCATAAGGCTGCTGGCTCTGCTAACACTGGATCTTTTTCATTTAAGACCGATAGTGCCCATACACCCCTTCTGGCAAACCCCTTAGTTTGACTAGTACTTATTTCAATGATATAAGATTATTTTCTTCTTTTTTTTTTTTTTAAAGATTTTATTTATTTGACAGAGAGAAACACAGTGAAAGAGGGAACATATGCAGAGGGAATGAGAGAGGGAGAAGCAGGCTTCCCGCCAAGCAGGAGCCCGATGTGGGGCTAGATCCCAGGACCCAGGGATCATGACCCGAGCTGAAGGCAGACACTCAACGACGGAGCCACCCAGGCGCCCCTAAGATTATTTTCTAACAATTTTCATGCTGAAGAACAAAGTTCTGATACGAATTTTGGCAACAATTTTGGAAGTGCTTGTGTAGACTCCATAATAGTTTTCTGAATCAACTTGGCTAGGCTGTAGTGTCCAACTGTTTGGTTAAACACCAGTCTATATGTTGCTGTGAAGTTGCCTTTAAATGTGATTAACATTCAGCAGGCTTTAAGGACATTACCCTCCATGATGTAGGTGGGTCTCATCCAATCAGCTCAAGCTCTTAAAAGCAAAGACTGAGCTTCCCCAAGGAAGAAATAATTCTTCCTCAAGACTCCAACATAGAAACCCTGGTGTTTGATTTTTCAGTCTGCCCTACAAATTTAAAATTTGCCAGCCCCCATGATCACCATAAGTCAATCCCTAAAAATATCTCTCTCTTTCAGACATACACACACTGTTTTTTGGGAGAACCCAGACTAACATAAGATCCCTAAGGAACACAGACTCCTGATTTGGGTACTTCAAGTGCTTAACTAACCACTTGTAGAGTGTACATTACAGGCCACTTAATCTCACACACATTCAAAGTAAATTACCACCCAGACAATATGTCACCTTGTTCTGTGGGTCTCTTCCCTCATGTATCTTTCATTTATTTTTTTCCTCATTTGAAATTATCTGTTAAGTAGATGAAGAGATAACTTCTCTCCAGTATACCTTTCCAGCTATGTTTATGTAGCTCCCAAAAGATTAACTCAAGACCTTGAGAACTTACCACAGTAACTGTAAGTATGTGAAGAGTTACGTAGGGTGATAGTTTTGCTTTCCATGGGTAAGCTGTCATGCAATGTAGTAGTGAGTAAGCTAGCTATTCTAGGTGAAATTCTCCTCCCTAAATTATACCATCTCGTGAATGTACTCACCTCTCATTTCATTAGAAGCCTTCAGAGATGCAATCCTCACTACAACAAAAACCAACAAGCACATTTATAGCCTCTGCCTGTACTATTAGTATCACAAATAATGTGTTCAGAAGTCAGAGTAAGGAGGAAGATCCATGAGTCTATGTCTGGTTCTGAACACTCATTGTTTACACTCCACCATGGCTCACTGGACAACATGGAAAACTGTAAAAGAAATTATTCCAAAGGAATCCATATTTAGGTGGTTTTTAAAAAGAGATATCTCCACAAAGTACTTTGTCATTGTTTTCAAAAGTAGGAATTTGGCAAGTGAGAATTTTTTTCAACATTACATGAAAGTCAACCTAATTTATCTACTATATTCAAATATGTGGGCAACATATCTCTAAGAAAGTAACACAGAATACCAATCCTTTAAAAAGCATCTAAAAAAATGGGTCATGTTTGATTAAATAAAGTTTAGAAATGCTTTTCACTATACATATCCCTACCCCACCAGAAATTCACAAAGCATAGAACAGAGTAAATGCCATGAAGCCCTTCAATAGAAAATTTTGTTTAATTCTGTTAACCTACTGTTTCTGAAATGCATTTGATAACAGAATCTTTACTTTGAGTAACTTCCCTAACAGTCCATAAAACACTAGAACATACTTTGAAAAATGTATATATAAACTATTCCAGACAGAATGAGATTAAAAAGAAAAGTTTCCACATTAGGAGATTCTGTTGACTTCTCGCAAGAAGTTATCTCGGTGTCTGGCAAACAGAAAATCTTTCTGTATCTGAGATAAATCCTTCATGCTACATTTTAAGCTTTCCCTGCTGTTGTGTACTCAGTGGAGAAGAACAGCTGGTCACCATTTTCCATGTGAGAAATCATTTTTCATTCACAGACCTTTATTGGACATCTATCTACCTTCTTTGCCACAAGAATAAATGATTAAATCTTTCTTAGATACTCTTCTACAAATGTTAACTATCTTTGTGGCTCTACTTGGAATCATCTACTTTCGCCATTACATTCTTAAGTTAGAAAGACCATATATGTCTATTCTATTAGAAATATGACCTGGACTTAATATCATGGTGCTTACAGATTACTGTGGAATAATACCTTGTGTGAGAATTGGGTCAAAAGTCAGTGGGCTATACCAAATAAAGTAGTTGGCTTCTTCTCAGAGGCCACATGGTATAAAAAATGCATGTCTTTAAACACTAGAGTCCCATTCACCACAGCAAAGATGCTTACACCACGAGAGCTCACAGGAATTGGAACTGGAACTGACTAAAAGAAGAATGAATCCATATCTCTCGTATGCTCTTTCCTGGGACTGCACTTAGCGGGGACAACAGTAAGAATTTTATCCACACTATTCAAGTCGTAATTTTCTCTCTTTTCATTTTTTTTTTTTTTGCTTTTGATTTTTTAAATCGATCTAGTATTAGTTGAATTTGTGTACTTATGATGCAAATAACTGTATGTCCAGATGCATTTGATAATCATTGTGGTTTTTTTAAAAAAAATCTATTCAGTATATTCTAGGTACAAGGAAAGAGGAGTCTTTATTATTTTTTTAATTTTGTTTCAATGAACATTCAATAAACAATTACTATAGGCAAAGAGAGATGGAACCATTGGGCAAAAAAATGACTACGACCCAATCTCTCACCTCAGACTTCACATTTGATGGAGATAAGGATAAACAAAACCAAAATCAAAAGAAGACTGTATTAAGAATCATAATAGTATGGAAGGGAAGAAAATCATTCTGCTTAAATCATGGAAGAATGTTGCACCAAGAAGTACCCTTTGAATCCAGTCTTGCACAACAAGCAGGATTTTACGAAATACAGAAAGACACACATGTGTGTAAATGTATAGTGGGGGGGGTGGGGAGCTTTATGCCAATGGAGCAAAAGACAAGTAGATATGAAATGAGCATTCTGTGTCAGAAAGAGCCCATAACTTGGAACTTTGCTCCTTGTGTTGCTAGGAGGTTGGCTAAATAAGGGGAACAACAAAAAATGAAAATAAAAAAATTAGGCGAAACAACAAGAACTGAAGTGGGAAAGATGGCTGGGGCCAGGCTGGGAAGGACCCAGAATGCTTCACTAAGGCATATGGACTTAACGGAGAACAAAGAAACCATGACGAATTCATGAAGAACAAAGTGACATGTTTAGATCAATCCATGGTGGAGTGAATGGAATAGAAGTAGGGCAAGCCAAGCTCCTCAAAGCAGCTAGTAAGTCTTACTCTTTTTATTTTCCCCACTCACCATAATATTTGGTATTTTGTCTTATACTTTACCACTGTGTTTTTCTTGCAAAGGCATTGTCCCGCACATATATATGGTATATATGCATGTATGTATGTGTGTATACACACACGCACACATATATCACTACCATAGAAGCTATTCTGCTTTACTTGAATACTTTGCCCGTTTCATAGTAATTTTTCATTTCCATCAAGTTCTCTGGGAGGATCCCCACATAGTGCAGTATATATAGCTATCTACGTAGTTGCTAACTGCGACAGTCATGCTACTCAGGCACCCGGCTCCTGCCTGTGAGAGACACAAAAAGGACAAGTGGCACAGGGATGATGAAAGAAAATAATGGACAGGAACCTTCCGCTACACTTCTTTCATGTGAATCTTGTCGGAAACCTTCCCATTCTAGCATTAGTACTCCCAGTAATACAGGGCTATTGATCATTCCTTTGCCCCAGCAATATATATCTAATACCAAACAAATACAGGTTTTACTCTAGACTCTCTGGGCTATATCAAAAAGCAAAATAGGAGAAGATTCCACGCTAACATTCTACTTGGGAAGGGAGATCATCAGGGAAACAGATAAATATAAATAAATTTTACATCATGTTAGAAGGTAATAAGTGCTATGAAAAAAATTAGAGATTGAACAGATAAAGAGTATCTGGAGGGTATCATGGGCCAGGATGTGTTGCAATTAAATATGATGAGTCAACCTGCTCAACAATATTAGTTATAATGAAAATGAAAATTAAAGTCACCATGAGATACTACTTCATGCTTACTAAATTGGCTAAAATGAAAATGATAAGAGCAAACAACGATTAAGAAACGGGAACTCTCATGTTGCTATGGAAGTGTAAAAGGGGCAATAACCTTAGAAACTGTCTCAGCTAATGATAGTGCCTAGAACTAGAATGGTAGTAGTAGAGGTTAAAAGATTGAATGCAGGGGCGCCTGGGTGGCTCAGTTGGTTAAGCCTCTGCCTTGGGCTCAGGTCATGATCCCAGGGTCCTGGGATCCAGACCCACATGGAGCTCCCTGCTCGGCAGGGAGCCTGCTTCTCCCTCTCCCTCTGCCACTCCCCCTGCTTGTGCTCTCTATGTCAAATAAATAAATAAAATCTTAAAAAAAAAAAAGATTGAATGCATTTTAAGGAAAGAGCCATGGATTAAATGTATGATGTAAGAGAAAGAGGATTCTATGGCAATCCAAGATTTTTGGTCTAAAAAACTAATAGTATGCTTAATGATTAATAGATGGGTAAGATTTCGAGGAAGTGCAGGTTGAGGTGGTAGGAATCAGAAGTTCTGTTCTGGACATATGAAACTTGAGATGTATATTTTTATAACCAGTAGGACACATAATTTAGACAATTTTACATTACTTGGAAGTTTGGAGAAGTCCAAGAAGAAGACCTAAATGTTGAGGATGACACTATCCAGATGATATTGAAAACCAAGAGACTAGGATGAGATCATTGTAGAAATAAGATAAAGAAAATAATTCATAGGCTAGAAGGAGTCCATGGATCAGCCTTGGAGTATTACAACATTTAAAAGTAATGTAGGGCGCCTGGGTGGCTCAGTTGGTTAAGCAACTGCCTTCGGCTCAGGTCATGATCCCGGAGTCCCGGGATCGAGTCCCATATCGGACTCCCGGTTCTGCGGGAAGTCTGCTTCTCCCTCTGACCTTCTCCCCTCTCATTCTCAGTCTCTCGCTCTCTAAGAAATAAATAAAAAATCTTTAAAAAAATAAATAAATAAAAGTAATGTAAACGAGGAAGTGACTGAGAAAGGGTGTCCAGTGAGGCAAAAGGAAACTCTAAATGAGTTGCAGGCAATGAAGAAATTGTTTCAAGGAGGAAGAATAAATGAACACAGTTGAATGAGCTGAAAGGTCAAGATGAGGCTGAGAACTGACTGCTGCATTTGAAAATGTGAATCTTGATCACCTCAGTAAGAGTTACTTTCATGGGATGGTAAAAACAGAGGCCTACCTGGAAAGCATTCAAGAAAGAAGAGGGGTATAAAGGCAATGTATGTATATAATGATTATAAATTTTTTCAATGAAAAGGGAATTTCAAAATAAGGTGGTAGTTGGAGGAAAAGTGAGATCATGGGAGGGTTTGAGGAGATGGATGGTTGGATAAGGACAGCTGGTCACCTTTACTAGGAAAAAAGGCCTTCAAATCACCCTTCCAATGGGGGTTCCATTGCCTCACACCATGATAAAAAGATATATCATTTCTTGGTCATTATTAGGCAAGTCAGGTTTCCTCCTATACCCCCAACCCCACTCAATATTCTCCCCTTATAAGTAGGCCATATGGTTGTAAAATATAATTAAAATAACCCCAAACCTCAAGACACCTTGTGAGAATGTAATAAAAGACCAATACCAAATAAATTACTCATAAATAAAATTCGATGTTTCTTGTTGTTATGCAGGGAAACCACATTAGAAGTCATAGGAAATAAAGAACTATACAAAATAGATCCAATGACATTAATTATGCCAATCAAAATTAGACTGGTTATTTTCCTGATTTATGTCGCTATTTATTACAAACCAACATGCTTAGTCCAGCTTAAATCTGCAAGAGTCATAAAGGAAATCCAAGTACATTTTCAGACTATGGTCCCCCTGGGGTATAACATTAACTATTCATAGAAGAAAATGGAACAATCAGACTTCCTAGTTTTAATTCTCTTTATCTCTACTGTACATACATTCCAATGGGGTGATTATTCTAATCACAATGGTCAACAAATGAGTTCATTTAAAAATTTAATGCTAACTAAGGACTGAATTCAATGCTAAATTCTTTTTTTTTTAAAGATTTTATTTATTTATTTATTAGAGAGAGAGAGACTGAGAATGAGAGGGGAGAAGGTCAGAGGGAGAAGCAGACTTCCCGCAGAGCCGGGAGTCCGATATGGGACTCGATCCCGGGACTTCGGGATCATGACCTGAGCCGAAGGCAGTCGCCCAACCAACTGAGCCACCCAGGTGCCCTCAATGCTAAATTCTTAAATGACTGTTTACATGATATAAAATAGGTTCAAATTCAGCCTTAGTGCAGGTAGAATAGGAATAGTAGGAGGTATGATGGAAAGGCACAGAACAAACCAAGTTCTATACACAAATTCTCCCTGTGATTCACTTTAAAGGGCACAATCCTTAGAGATGCAATCTGAGTTCTTTTGTAATAAATAAGAAACTAAACTCGATACTGATTCAGGGGGCACCTGGCTGGCTCCATCAGGGTAGCACGTGACTCTTGATCTCGGGGTTGTCTCGAGTCCCATGTTGGGTGTAAAGATCACTTAAAAATAAAATCTTTAAAAAAAAAAAAGCTAAGCTTGAGGTCTTGAATTTCTAATGCTATGAGATACATAAATTTCAAACAATCCATATATACCATCTACAATTTTTCTAGAGAAAAACTAACATATCTTAGTCCTTTACCCAATTCTGTACAATATCTTATAAAAGTTAAATATCAAGGGATGCCTAGTTGGTGAAGTCTTAATCATCCAACTCTTGGTTTCAGCGCAGGTTGTAACCTCAGAGTTGTGAGATTAAGCCATACGTCATGCTCCGTGCTTAGTGTGGAGTCTGCTTACAGCTTCTCTATCCCTTTCCCTCTGCCCCAACTCCCATCCTCCCCCCACTCACACAGACACACACACACACACTCTCTCTCTCTCAAATAAATAACTAAATTTTTTTTAAAAATGTAAATATTGAATGTACTATGAAAAGTGCTGTGAAATGTGTAAGCCTGATGATTCACAGATATGTACCTTGGGGCAAATAATACACTATATGTTAATTTAAAAAGTTAAATTTAATTTTAAAAATGTAAATATCGATTCTTTGGGTCCTACTATGCTAATCCTCCAAATAGTTTATGGAAAACTTTTTTTAAATGAGGAGATTTGGGGCACCCGGGTGCCACAGTCAGTTAAGCGTCTGCCTTTGGCTCAGGTCATGATCCCAGGGTCCTGGGATGGAGCCCCACTTCAGGCTTTGCCCAGCAGGGAGTCTGCTTCTCCCTCTCACTGTGTCTCTCCCTCCAGCTTTTATGCTCTCTTGCACTCTCTCTCAATAAATAAATAAAATCTTGAAAAAAAATAGAATATATTTATTTAAAAAATGAGGAGACTTGATCTGTAACTCTCTGTACAGTCCTGTATCTCTCTGGTTTCAGTTGGTACCACTGTACTCGCGACTCCCACTACTACAGCCCATTGCTTCCCTGTTGCTCCTAAATATGTCAGCCATGCTCCTTCATCAGGATCCTGGCACCTAATTTTTCTCTGCCTAGAATGCTCTTCCCTCAATGATCTAAGTGGCTCATTCCCACAGTCCTTCTGGACTTGTACCATGTGTCATCTTACTTGAAAGTTCTGTCTTAATGTCTACACAGTATTTATCTACACTTAATTCTAATATATACAATTTTATTTATTAATTATTCCCCCTCTATTATAATCTAAGTCCATGAGGCCAGAACCTTTATTTTATTCACTGCTCTAATCCCAGAAACTAGACAAGAATTTAGCCTGTACTAGTCACTCAACAAACAGTAAGTGCATGAAGGAAGAAGAAAGACTAGAAAGAGAAGCTGCTTTCCCTCTACTGGTCACGGTGGATTTGGTGTACCTAGAATGAAAGAAATATTTTGCCTGATCCTCTGCACTTTGTGCAGATGCTTTCTCATCCAATAAAAGATATACTCCCGTCCTCTCAAAATTTAAGAACACAGGAAGAATTAGAAGATAAATTTAACCCAGTACTTACTCAATACAGTGAGCATGTTAATGAAAAATGTCCAGGCCAACAAAGTTGTGCTTATTTTGCTGACAATTCTGCATACATTTCTTTCACTGTGTTTTTTTTCCCCTGAACACAAAAGAGTGTCCATACAAGCAAGACCTCTGTTTCCCTCAAAGTTCACTCCCTACTGGATGATAAACAGTCGGAGTCCTTAAGATCATTACCTTAGTAACTAATCTGCACATGAAAAATAGGATTGTCCAAAAAAAAAAAAAAACCCAAAAAACAATAATAGGATTGTCAGAAATAACAATTGAGGCAGGAAACAACTGGCCTCAAGAGGTTGCTGAGTATCAGGAAAATCTGATTTTTAAGAACCAATTTCTATCAGGGCATGAACAGACTAAAAAAAGAGAGATGCCACAAAAATACGAGACAGAGGGCCCCTGGGTGGCGCAGTTGGTTGAGCGACTGCCTTCGGCTCAGGTCATGGTCCCGGAGTCCCGGGATCGAGTCCCACATCGGGCTCCCAGCTCCATGGGGAGTCCGCTTCTCACTCTGACCTGCTCTCTCTCACTCTCTCTCTTTCCAAAAAAATTAATAAAAAAATCTTTAAAAAAAAAAATACGAGACAGATGCCAAACCTCTGTCTCCAACCTCTAGAAGAACAAAATGGAGGGAGTATACAATCCTCCAAGGATTGCATGAGGCATTAGTTAATATTTGCAAAGAATTTTTAAGATGAAAGCTACCAGAGAAGGGCTAAATCCTACTATCTCAATAACTCAAATGCTATTCTTTCTTTTCATGCTGCATTACAAATTCTTTTAAAAATAGTCTACCAAAAGAAAAGCCTTAACAGCCTTCCAAAGGGGAAATTTCCATGCATCCATCATGTCAACAAAGACACTCTGGGGAGAGCCAGGACTTGCCTTCTGTGAGTCTACTGCCATCATTCAGGTCCATATTTAAAATACTCGAATGAGATGACAGCCTCTGGGGAGTCAGCACGCTCTTTAATATGTTGGGAGAGAGTCAAGGAAACCCCTGCCTAACATACCAATCCAGTGCTCCACTATACTTGCTTCTGCAGGTTAATTACCATAATTCATAACCACCCCCCAAATCTCATGATGCTATTGATTTTCGGTTTCTGTAAATCAGTGGTTCTTCAAACTATGTTTCCTCTATCACCTGTAACAGCACGATCTGGGGACGCATTAGAAATGCAGATTCTCAGTCCTCACGCTGTATCTACGGAATCCAAAATTTGGAGATGGAGTTCAACAAGCCCTATGTCAAGCCCTCCTGGTGATTCTGATGCACTGCTTTATAAATTATATTTAGTTTACATTTTAAAAATGTCTGGCCATTAAAATCCAATTGGACAGAATAATTGACTTATTACTATTTATCTAACTAATGTATATTAAATACCCCTCGTGTAATAACCATTGCTCTGGAAGCCAAAGATTCTGCACTGAACAAAACAGACACAAAGCCTGACCTCATGGATCTTATATTCTAGTTGAAGTAGGCAGACACACAAAATGAGCAAATTATATGGTATTTTAGAAAATAAGTGTTGAGGAGGAAATAAAACAATGAAAGGACGATGGAGCACTGATGAGAGGGGGCATGAATGCATTTTTTTTAAGATTTATTTATTTATTTGAGAGAAAGCATAAGCAGGAGGGGCAGAGGGAGAGGGAGAGAGAGAGAGAACCTCAGGCAGACTTGGCACTGAGCGCAGAGCCCAACACGGGGCTCCGTCTCACAACCCTGAGATCATGACCTGAGCCAAAAGCAAGAATTGGCTGCTTAACCAACTCTGCCACCCAGGCACCCTGAATGCATTTTAGATGACATGGTGAGAGTCTGCAAAATTTGAGCTTTGGGTCATATAACTAATTGGTATATCAGAGATTGTTAGAGGATGGTTTTTCACCTCATTTTTCTAAGGCCTATTTATAAATTGATTTAAGAGATATATATGTCAGGGTTCCTTTTAAGTAAGCATGTTTTAAGTACTTTACAAAAATTTTCAGAAATACAAGTGACATTTTGTATTCAAATCTTAATTCTAGGGGTACCTGGGTAGCTCAGTGGGTTAAAGCCTCTGCCTTCAGTTCAGGTCATGATCTCAAGGTCCTGGGATTGAGCCCCGCATCGGGATCCCTGCTCAGCAGGGAGCCTGCTTCCCCTTCTCTCTCTGCCTGCCTCTCTCATGATCTCTGTCAGATAAATAAATAAAATCTTTAAAAAAATCTTAGTTCTAAATTTATCCCTGCTTTTACTCTATTTGTATGCTTGAAACTTTATTTTTAGTACTTAAGATTATGTTAGTTAACCTGTACATTAAAATAAATGTTTAAAAATTAGATAATCATGAAAAAATTAATATCTGTTAATTTTAGACTTTTGATCCAATTCTCTGAGAATTGGTAGACACAGATAAAATAATGCTACAGTTAAAGCGGTCATGATTTTTTAACCTGTGATTAAGCCTTTTAAAATATGGGTCATCGATTAGTAAGCATTAAAAAAGAAACAAGTTTTATAGTTAAGAGAGTAGATTCAATTTAAACCCAACCCTTGGGACATGCATTACTGAGCTGTTATAGACTGAATTGTGCCCCCTTATATATTTTGGAGATGGGGCTTTTCAGGAGGTAATTAAGGTTAAATGAGGTCAGAAGGGTGGGGACCTAATTCAACAGGACTGTAATCCATATAGGAGAAGGAAGAGATACCAGCACTCTCTCTCTTTTTCTCTCTCTCTCTCTTCAAGTGCACAAAGGAAAGGCCATGAGGACACAGTGAGAAGGAAGCTGTTTGCAAGCCAGCAAGACAGAGCTCCCCAGATGCCAACCTTCCCAGCACCTTGAACTCGAACTCCAGTCTTGGAGGCTGGAATTTCTGTTGTTTAAACCACCCAGTCTGTGGCATCCTGTCATGGCACTCCAAGCAGACTAATACATAAATATAAACATCTCCTTTTAAATAAAGAGTTCATTTGCATTTTGAGAAAATTTCCGTGAAGACTCCTTTGCAACTCAGGCTCCCCAAACTATCCTGACCACCAAAAGAAAGGTGACTAAATTTCACATGTCCTTTATGGTCTCCCAGAAGGATACTGACTACTTGTGTGTAGTATCACAGGATGGTGGGCATGAAAAGTAGCAACAGGTGTGAGGCCAGGAGGCAGGACCAAGATAAAGAATAACTTGAGCACAACTTGTGATCATCTTATTTGTATTAAGTAATATTAATAAGGTCTCAACACCCAAAGAACAAATAATCCAATCAAGAAATGGGCAGGAGACATGAACAGACATTTCTGCAAAGAAGACATCCAAATGGCCAACAGACACATGAAAAAGGGCTCAATGTCACTCAGCATCAGGGAGATACAAATCAAAACCACAGTGACATACCACTCACACCAGTCAGAATGGCTAAAATTAACAAGTCAGGAAATAACAGGTATTGGCGAGGATGCCGAGAAAGGGGAACCCTCCTACATCTTTGCTGGGAATGCAAGCTGGTGCACCCACTCTGGAAAACAGTATGGAGGTTCCTCAAAAAGTTGAAAATAGAGCTACCCTATGACCCAGCAATCGCACTACTGGGTATTTACCCTAACGATACAAATGTGGTGATACGAAGGGGCACGTGCACCCGCATGTTTATAGCATCAATGTCCACAATAGCCAAACTATGGAAAGAAACTAGATGTCCATCAACAGATGAATGGATAAAGAAGATGTGGTGTGCACGCACACGCACACACACACACACACACACATGAATACTACACAGCCATCAAAAAAACCCCAAAATCTTGCCATTTGCAATAACGTGGATAGAACTAGAGGGTATATGCTAAGCAAAATAAGTCAATCAGAGAAAGACAACTATCATATGATCTCTATGATATGAGGAATGTGAGAGGCAGGGCAGGGGCTCGTGGGGGTTAGGGAGGGGAAAAAATGAAACAAGGTGGGATCAGAAGGGAAACTACCATAAGAGACTCTTAATCTCACGAAACAAACTGAGGGTTGCTGAGGGGTGCGGTTGTAGGGATAGGGTGGCTGGGTTATGGACATGCGGGAAGGGATGTGCTATGGTGAGTGCTGTGAAGTGTGAAAGCCTAATGATTCATAGACCTGTACCCCTGGGGCAAATAATACATTATATGTTAATAAAAAATATTTAATAAGGTAAGGGAGGATAGAATTCATTATATTGATTCATCTAAGTCAGTCATCAAATTCATTTTTTGGCACGTTTTCATGAACTAGTTGCTATGTTAGGTGCTGACTATTCAACGGTGTGTTGAAGAAAGACAGTTTTTAAGAAAAATATTAAATAATATACGTACAAATACATTATAAAAGTAATTGCTATGAAGGAAAAAAAAAGTGCTATAAAAGCATATGATGGGTTCTGGCTTGGTCAGGTAAGGCTTTCCTAAGAAAGAAACATTTGAACTGAGTAGTCAAAGACCATTCTAAGTAAAGGTGAGTAAATCCTGGAATGGGTAAAGTACAGAAAGCCCTCTGTGACATGAGATTGAAGAGTCAGGCAGGGACATATAATATCATGCAGTGACCAGATTATCCAACAAATACAAGACACCAAGCAAGATGATGAGTAAAAACATGGGACTATAACCCAAAAAATCCACGTTGTGAGACAATCTAGAGGAATAAAGGACCAGTTTCTCCACAAACGTATTGCAAGGAAAAGAAAAAGGAAGAAGAAAAGTATATTTAAAAGGAATGTAAGTGACATTTGAGCAATTACAATAGATGGACCTTGTTTAGATCCTGATTTGAATAAATACACGATAACAACCACATAAGACAAAACAGGGAATTTGAGTTGGATATTTGATGAAGGAAGCAGTCTCAATTTTTTTAGATGTGGTAGTGATATTAAAGTTATTTTTTAAAGGAATCATAATTTAGAGATCATGCTACAATATTTACACATGAAATGACTTGAATGTCTGGAATTTGCTTCAAAAAAATTCAGAATAGGGAAAAGGAGAAAATAAGTGGGAGATGAATGAAACAAGGTTGGCCATAAGTTCATGATGCTTGAAGCAGAGTATTGGATAGTTGAAGCTTTACTGTGCTGCTCTCTTTTTTGTGCGCACCTTTCAAATTATCCATAATAAGAATATTCAAAAGGAAAAAAGAAAAACATCAGGAGAAAAAGGGCAATAGAGTTGCAAGTGTATGGGGAAAAATCAGGGCTCTGCACTTACCCAAGCTGCTGTCTCCTTTTAATTCATGTATATTGTGCACATAAAATTCAAGATACCACCAACATTCAGTGCATTTAAAGTCAGATCAATGCTACTAAGAAACTTTTCCAATACTATTTGAAATATTGACACAGCATTGGGAAATTCTGCAAATTTAAGCAGAAAGACTCCATTTGAAATCATTCCAAAAGTGAATTACATTTTAGGGGGTCTATTTGAGCTAGCTGTAATCAGCAACTCAAGTATTTTTTTAAACTCATTGACTATGAATTACATTTCAAACTAATCATCTTGTTTATTTCTGCTAAAATTTCAGAAACCAAGTGATCAGCTTAAAATTCCTGCTCTGCCAGGTCTCTTTTTTAAAACTAAGCAATTTTCTGCCATAAATTCTGCTAACGGGAGGAAAGACATTAAGATATCTTGCCAACAAAATAGAATATAAAGTACAAATAAGCCAAGAATTAAGCTCAAACAATTTAGTCATGCATTTTTGTTGGTTAATCAGGAAAGAGTAAAGGAATTCATAACAAAAATATATGAACAAGAAACGGGAGATAAGACTGTAGGGCAATTGGCATCCAACAACTGGCAATTAAATTGTATGGCCCTTTATATTCAAACTAATTTAATCAAGAATTTTTAAAAAAAATCTCAGGATGCATTAAATTCAAAAAGATAATCAGAGCTCTGTTCTTTTGTCTTTGAGGAACCTTTTCAGAGAAACAACAGGAGCCCCAAATACTTCCTTAGCATGGGAATATACCTGTGATAGGTACCTATGAAAAAAAATTTTTTAAAGCAGCAAGTGTTTGTCTTGTATCAGAAATGTTAGTGTTCAAAGTCAAAGGATCGCTCTAATTCTTTTACTCAAAAAAATCCCTTGTTTATATAAAGACACAGTGGCTTAGTCTGCTCCATAGAACTTAACTCCTTCTTGGGGAAAAACACTGTCTGGCTAGCCTCAATTTAAGCACCTTTAAGACCCTCGTGTAGCATGTTACCCTGCCCCCAACTCCTTCTGTTCTACTTGCCAGGTGCTGGCGACCTGACCTCTTTGCCAAGGCTGTCCCCTATTTTTGCCCTTACCATTTCCGAGTTAGCACTGATTCTTCAAAGGGCCTTTGGTCCTACCCAGCACCAGCTGTAATAGGTCTAAGCAAGCATCACCTGCTCTCTGCTCTTGAGCGTCCCTAGAGTCTCACTCTTTCCTCACCTACCTTCTCCAGGATCATCCAAAGAAAGTTACTAGCAGCCCTTCTCTTCTCAACAAAACTGCAGCTCCCACTTAAATGCACTAGATGTGCACAACCTGTCCTCCGACTGCTTATATTTACAGTGCAGGTAATAACCACACAACCATTACCACTCACACTGCATGGTGGAATGATGTATGCGCCACCAACATGGGATGTCAATGGAGTTCAAGAAATGAGGAGAACGGAAGAATGTGGGAAGATGTGTGGCAGAATTTAGATAGTTGGAATGATGGGACAAGAACAGTCTGGCAGGGGCCACCAAATAAAAAAGCCTTGATGTTATGGACAAATGGGACATTTTTCTGAGGACACAGAAACAGAGTTCAGACTGAGTGAATAGTAGCAAGAACTGTGAAATTAGCTTGAAGAAGATGCCGCGTGCAGCAAGCTGCGGAGAGCCTTAAATTCCAGGTGGACAACAAAACTGATTTTGCAGTTTTCTCTGGAGAAGATTTGAATACTAGAGAGATCTGACAAAAATCAGTGAGATAGCAATACTTATCTTGTGTGAAACTTATTAATAGAGCACAAAATAATGAAGGTCTTAATGGAGACAGACAGTGATTGATAACAGAACAAAAAAAAAAAAAGAGGAGAAAAACTGCTTCAAAGAAACAAAACCAAACCAATCAAAACCAAACCAGGATTCAGATACTAACATACAAGAAAGGAAAGGGAGTTGTCTAAGATGACTCCTGTTTCTGGCTGAGCGGATTGGATAGTGGTGGGGTATGCTACCAGAATAGAGCAAATGGGAAGGAAATCCGAGTTTATAGGACAGAGGGCAGGGGAAGAGAATACGTTCGCTTATTGGCAAGTTTGGAATCCTAACGATTAGGAAATTATGGAAAGAAGCATGCTGCCCAAAGAGGTCTGCATCGAGAGCATGTGCTTCAGACAGTATGGCAGACTCAGCTAGGTGAGCTCCAGGGTCCTCCTGCACTCCTGTGTTTCTAGCCACATCGATTGTGTGTGCGGAGTTACAGGAGTCGTTTTATCTCAGGAGTCTCAGTTACTTCAAGAGCAAGAAGACATGGGTTGTATGCTGACCAATTCTTTATCACCTGCAGCCTCCCAAATCTGTCTAATGGGGATTAAGAAATCCCAGCCTCAGTTGGGCAGAGGGTCCCCCTTCTGAAGCAAAAGTAGCACTTTATATACTTGAGGATTTTGTTCCGATAACCTCAACCAACTGACACCCCAAGGTTAAACTGGGAAAACAGTGGTACTCAGATTTAGACTCCTGACATAGAGTCAACTAGCAGTACAGCAGGAGGTTTGTTTCAGTTATCTGAAATAAAGCCTAGTAGAATGAAATCAACCAGTGAGAAGGGAATGAGAATGCAGTCCCCTTTACGGGCTACAGAAGTATCAATATATAGGAGCAGAACATAATGTACAATCTTCTTGAATCACTAGATTGCACACTAGAAACTAATATAACATTGTATTTCAACGATATTTAAATTAAAAAAGTAAAAATAAAGAAATGTCAATATATAAATAAAGCTATGTGAGATTCTTTTTTATTTTGTATGGAACAACAACACAGTTTAAATGAGGGTTTTTTCCTCACCCTCAATAAATCTAAAGTAGACTTGAAATACCATTAAGACTCTCTAAATTTTCCAAGATGGTATTGATACAGTTACCTTATTAACAAATTTAACAAAGCAAATTTCTACATCTAAGACTGCTAGCAACAAATTCTAAAGCACATGCCTGCAAGAAAGCAAATGTGCCATTCTGCAAAACACACACTTGGTCCATTACTTACCTCTAATCTAGTTCTGTTCTATAAAGCATTTACTCTATTTTTTAAATTAAGATATAATCTATTATTTGTTCAGGGGTACAGGTCTGTGAGTCATCAGTCTTACACAATTCATAGCATTCACCATAGCGCATACCCTCGATTTATCTTAAAACAATAAATTTTCTGTCATTTCACCCTCTCAGTTTCATTCAATAAACATGTATAGATTGCATACTATGTACCAGGCACATGTTTCCAGACTCCCAGACAAGAATTGCATTAGCAATCACATTAACAATGCCATAAGTTGGTACGATGCTTTGGGGTTCGTAAACACTTTTGTGTAAGAATCATCTGATATCAACAAAACCCCTTTAATTTTATAGTGAAGGAATAGAGTGGTTGTTATGACTCTCTCAAGGTCATTCCAAGTACACAGTAGAGTCCCACGTGACACTATTGTCTGGCTCCAAATCCAATTCCCTGCTACAACACATGGCCTCTCATTTTGGCTGCTTTATTAATGTAGAGAATGGAGAGAGGAATATGTTGTGTCAACTATTGTTTCCACGGAAGCACTTGCCTGAGACCCAGACTTTCAGCAGTACAGCTCAGGTGAACCTAAGTTACCATATGACTAAATCAGAGCTGATAAGAGCTTAAGATGAGTGTACCATCTCTTCTAACAACACAGTCAACAGATGATTACACTGCTGAAAATTTCTGCTAGAGCATCACACAGCCAGAAATAAAATTGCAAATTAAAAGCTTTACATAATGTTCTCTAGAGTCTAGCAATTTTGTCATTATAAAAATTATTTTTGCCATTATGTTCTAATTTATGAAGAAACGGATTTTCTTTTAACTTCATCAGTTTCTCAGCAACTGAGAACTTAAGGAAAATATGAACATATAGGATTATGTAGTTTTCTCCATGAAGTAAAAAGCCAATAGTTAGACTGGAACAGTTTTTCCCAACTGCTGGGCCATTATTCAGAGGCAAATTTCATCAGCTTCAACAGCCCCCTCCCCAGACACCATCCCCAGAGACAACACAGGTAGTTCAGCTCTCCTCTTCATCCTACTTTACACGATTTCCTTTCATTACCAGGTAGATTAAAAAAAAAATCAAATACCTCATCCAACCATGGTGTTAAACTAGCAAACTAGATGAAAACTAAACTAGCAAACTAGATGATCTCTTCTAAACCCATGAATCTATTAGTCTGTGAATAAAGCACTATCTGAATATCAAATAATACTCACACTTCAGAGGACATTATATCTATGGATCTTGAAAAGGGGTGACCCCAGAAACCCCAGAAACACTTGGACGCTTTGTTAAACACACAGATGCCTGGGCCCAAGCCTGGATGTACTAAATCAGAATTTCTGGAAGTGAGACCTGAGATCTATATTTTTAACACACTTCCTTGGATTCTGACGTTCACCCTGGTTTGAGAAGCACTATTTTTTTCTTAAAGATTTTATTTATCTATTTGACAGAGAGAAAGGGATCACAAGTAGGCAGAGAGGCAGGCATAGGGAGAGGGGGAAACCGGTCCCTGCTGAGCAGACAGCCTGATGTGGGGCTCGACCCCAGGACCCTGAGATCATGACCTGAGCAGAAGGCAGAGGCTTAACCCACTGAGCCACCCAGGTGCCCCGAGAAGCATTATTTAAACAAGTCATTCTCAAAACGTGGTCCCTGGACCAGCAGCATAAGCATCACCAGGAACACTGTAGAAATGAAGACTCTCAGGTCTTGCCCCAGACCTACTAAATCAGAGACTCTCAGGATGGGGTCCCAGAAATCTGTTTTATGACGTCTTCCAGGTGGTTTTGATGCATGGTAGAGTTTGAAAACCACTGACTTAAATAAGAGAATAGTTAAATTTCAATTAAAAAAAAAAACACCCATATACTGAGACCCTCCTGAGTAAAGTCCCTGGGTTAGTTGCTGCAGAGAAAAAGAGCAGCTCATTTTATATTATTTCTTAAATGCATATTTCTTCAAACATCTACTAAGAATTTACTCTGTGCTGAGAAGCACTGTTATAGGCTTCTTAGGATAAAAGTATTAGATATAGTTCCTGGATATAATCTACTGAAATAAACTTTTTCTTTAAAGGACCAGACACGGGTTGGCAAATTTTTTCTGTCAAGGGCCAGAGATTAAGTGTTTTAGGCATTGTGGGTCACAAGCCTCTGTGTAACTACCTGGGGTTTTGTTACTGTAAACACAGCCAGAGATAATATATGAATGAATGAGGTTGGCTGCATTCCAGTAAAATTTCCTTTACAGATACTAATATTTAAATTTCATATAGTTTTCGCATGTCATGAAGTATCATTCATCTTTAGAGTTTTCTTCCAACCATTAAAAAATGTAAAAATAATTTGGAAGGCCTTACAAAAACAAGTGGGGCCAGAATTATCCTGTGGGCGGTGATTCGGTCTCCAAGCCGGTGAGGTAGTAACAAACAGCAGCTGAGGATTGGACTCTCTGTGGTGTTGACAGAAATTATAAAGTCAGAAGAAAGAGTTTTTAGAAGGAAAAATATTGACTTCTGTCTTAAATAGCCTTTTCTGTCATTTCCTATCCTGTTGTTTTCCTAAAAAGTATTGCACGCCTTTTCTTACATTTCTCTGTAGCAGAAATACATCTGTCCACTTAAGTAAATCCACTTCGTCTTCTCAGCCATACCATGTCTCATGAAAATAACATGATGCTAACAGAGGGTCTTTCTGTCTTTCCCTCTGGGTCCAATTTTATCCATTTATATGGATAGGGAAGCCAAAATTTTCAATATTTTAAAAAACATCTTCACTCAAGCATACATTGCATCACTTCGTCTCTCGTTCATGTACTAGGAGATTGGCTACCATTTCTACAACATTTAATCTGCATTGAAAACTGCCAGCTTATGTTGTCTATTGCAGGCTCCAATTTTTTGAAGAAACATAATTAACTTGGGCTTTTTATTTCTTTGTTTTAAATCTCAGATTTGTACAGATAAGTGCTAATTATCCAGTTTCTAAAGATTAATACTCGCAGAAATATAAATGTCACTATGCTGACAGAACAAGTTACATGCAAATCTGTGGTATCTGTTTCCAAGTTCGAACCCACTCAGTGTATTGAATTAGAATCTCTGGGCATAACACCCAGAATTGGTACTTTTTGACATGCTTCCTAGGGGCCCTGACGCCCAGCCAGGTTTGAGAACCACTCTCTACCCTACAGTGGCTACAAAGTGGAACAGACAGGCCTGAGTGGCTCTGGCCAGGACATGCTATTGGATGGTAATACTCAGGAAGTGTCAGGGCACCATTTTGCTGGGTCATGGAGGAAACATCTTCATTTTCAGATGGCACTTAAATTCTAAGTTATTTATCCCAACAAAAGCAGAAATAAAACCCAAACCTCCCACCATTCAGAGTAAGCTGAGCGGAACATGAGTTGGCAAATTAGAGAACACCCAAACTAGAGACAAAGGCTGCAGCGTTAGTGCGTCTTTTCTTCCCTAGCCTTCACACCTAGCCAACCTACCCGCTGATCAAGTTCCTTCCAGCTCATAAAGTCAAGCTCGGAACCCCAGAGCCTGTTCTAAAAAAAATCACTGTAGCCCTCGACTCCACCTTTTACCATTGTCCATTCACACACACCCTCATTCTCGTTTTTTGAGTTCAGGATTACTGACTCGATGCTTACTCTCAGGAGTTGGCTGGGGCCTCCTTCCAGTCTCAAGAGTCCCCACATCAACATCCTGGCTCTTTGTCTCTCAGTCTTGCTGCTATCGCTTTTGCCTCTATTTATTTCCTTTGTTTTTGGTGAAAACTTCTGTTCCAGCACTTGCTTCTATAGAAATTCCTGCTGGGGTAGGCGAGATACAGGACTTTGGACATACGAGAGCTAAACTTAATTAGGAAAGACATGGCTGATAACTATAGAAGAACGACAGACAAGATGTAGAGAAATCTCTGAGATTAATAGGATCCCACTGCTGTACAAAAACATCCTCAGCTCTCCAGAATTTCAAGGCTGGAGCACTGGGTAGGGCACAACTGGGGAGTATCAGAGAACTCGGCTGACCAAAGAAGAAGGTGAGACAGACGGGATCAACCAAAGGGGATCCGCCAGCTTCCTAGGGAGCTAATATCTTATTTTATATAACATACACTTAAATTAACTAGAAAGTCACACTTCTCATTCCACTGTGTAAGTTCAGGAACTCTCAAGGAAATCTACAAGTGTACGGATTTCTGTGACACTATAGTTTAAGACAAAAAAAGAAAAATGGATAAGGGGTGAGACATGGAATCTTAAGTTCCTATCAAAATTCTGATGCAGCATGTACTCTCAGGGGGATTGACAGTCTCACTCCTGTCTTGCTGCTCACTGTAGCAGAAGCCCGAGCATTTCTTCATCCCATAAGGAACAGAGGATTTAGTTGGGAGCCAGATCAGCTCAATTATTTCAATCAGCCAAAGACAATAAATATGCTAAGAAATTCTGATGACATAAGAAGTATGCCATCGGTGTGGCTGTCACCCCCAGGAATACACGGAAAACTGAGCCATAGATAGGTGTGGCAATCTGCACACCCTCTCACCTAACTTACTGATACCATTTCTGAGAATGAGTAGCTGCTTCTCTTGACCTCAAAACTTGCATTCCGTTGTAGCATGTGCTCACCCTAGACCTCGTGCCATATCACCTGTGCCTAGACCTACTCTCTCAGAGATGACTCAGGCTGCAGAAGCCCCAGGCAGAGCACCCACTCACTCAGGGGCCAGATCCCGTCTGTGCTTCAAAAAGAAAAGCACTCTGATTGAAGCAATTCACAATCAAGTACAAATCACTAGTATATTTAAACAATGAGGAAGTGGAAGTTCACTGCCGGTTTTATGTCAGGAAAACCTTTCTCCAAAAGAGGTTAAGACTTTAATTGGACCTTTATGAAATGTATGTGCAGGAATCAGAATGGGATACTTATGTGCTAAATAAACAAAGTGTGTCTGTGTGTCTGTCCCAAAATTCTGAGATGTCCTGTTTGAGTAGTTAATGACAGTGGCATTGCTCAATATGGCTGAGAACTTTTACTGATGTATAAACACGAGGAAAAAAATACTTAAAAAGAAACGAAGTGAGCTTGGGAATTTATCTAATGTTAGATTGTGTTCACCAAGTCCTGCTTCATAATGCTTTTCCTGGGAACACAAAAAGACTGCATTTCGCAGCATCCTTGCATTTAGTTGGAGCCATGTGACTAGTTCCGGCCAACAGATGTGAGCAGTAATGTAACGTGTCTCCTTCTGGCTAAAAATCTTAAGGGCCGGTGGGGCTAACTGAATATTTGATGATATTAGGAAAATCTATCATCTTTTAGGTGTGATAATGGTATTGTGATCGTGCTTTTAGAAATAATATATATCTTTTGGAGCACCTGGGTGGTGCAGTTGGTTAAGCATTTGAGTCCTGGTTTTGGCTCAGGATGTGATCTCAGGGTCATGAGACCCAGCCCCACGTGGGGCTCCACACTCACCATATAGTTAGTCTGCTTAAGATTCTCCCTCTTCCTCCACCCCACCTGCTCGTGCTTGCTCTCTCTCTTTAAAGTAAAAATATTAAATTTTTTTAAAAAAAGAAAGAATCCATATCTTTAAAGGTACATATGTACTAAAACTTTTACAGAAGAAATTTCTGTAATTTTCAAAATAGTCTAGTAACAGTAGGCAGGGTGAGTAGGGATACAACTGAAGCAAAATTGAGTAGAAAATGTGGGAAGATAGGGGCACCTGGATGGCTCAGTGGGTTAAAGTCTCTGCCTTGGGCTCAGATCATGATCCCAGGGTCCTGGGATCGAGCCCCACATGGGGCTCTCTGCTCAGCAGGGAGCCTACTTCCCCCTCTCTCTCTGCCTGCCTCTCTGCCTACTTGTGATCTCTCTCTCTGTCAAATAAATGAATAAAATCTTAAAAAAAAAAAAAGAAAGAAAGAAAAAGAAAATGTGGGAAGATCAAATAATGAGTAAGGGGATTGAGCCAGTAATCAAAAATCTCCCAACAAAGAAAAGCCTGGGACCAGATGGCTTCATGATGAAGTCTACCAAACATTTAGAAAAGAATTAATACCTATCCTTTTTAAGCTCTTCCAAAAAACTGAAGAGAAAACACTTTTAAATTCATTTTACAAGGCCAGCATTAGCCTGCTATCAATGAGAATACTATGAGAAAACTACCAATATCCCCTCATGAACATAGATGAAAAAGTCCTCAATGCAATACTAGCAAACTGAATTTAATATCTAACCGAAAGGACCCTAGAATGCAAGAATGAGTTGACATGCAAATATTAGTAACAGTGATATACGACACTAACAAACAAAATGAAGGATACAATTCAGATTACCATCTTAATAGAGAAAAAGTATTTGATAAAATTCAGCATCCTTTTATTATAAAACTGTCAATAAATTAGATATGGAAGGAATTTAATTGAACATAATAAATGCCATATACGACAAACCCTCAGCTAATATCTTCCAGCAATCCCACTTCTGGTTATATATATCTGAGGGAAATGAAATCAGTATCTCAAAGAGATATCTATATTCCATCCTCACTGAAGCATTATTCATAATAGCCAACATGTGGGAAGAACCTAAGTATCCATCAAAGGATAAATGGGTAAAAAAGATGTATATTTATAGGTAGATAGATAGACAGATAGATAGACAGATATAGATACACATAACAGAATATTCATAAATTAAAAAGAGAAGGAAATTGTGCCATGTGCATGGATGAACCTGAAGGACATTATGCTGAGGGAAATAAACCAGAGAAAGAAGACAAATCCTGTATGATCTGACTTACATGTAGAATCTTAAAAAAAAAAAAAAAGTCAAACTCATAGAAACAGAGTAGAATAGGGATTACTAGAGGTTACTAGAGGCTGGGCAGTGGGTGAAATGAAGAGGTATTTGTCAAAGGGTACAAACTTTCAGTTTTAACATAAATAAGTTCTGGGGATCTAATAATGGGCAACACGGTGATCGTAGTGAGTAACACTGTACTGTATACTTGAATTTGCTACGAATGTAGATCTTAAGTGTTTACACCACAAAAAAAATAACTACGTAAGGTGATGGATGTGTTAATTAGTTTGACTGTGGTAATCATTCACAATGTATATCAACTCATCACATTGTACACTTTAAATACATATAACTTTTTGGCCAATTATACTTCAATGAAGCTGGGGGAAAAAACACATACTGTAGGTCTACTGTGGATTCCACACCATACAATTGCTGGAGATATAAAGGAAGGGATGGTCCCAGCCTTCAAGAACCTCACATCAAAGTGAAGAAGAACCATTAGTAAAGAAACAATAATGTCTAGTGCAATAAAATAGAAGTAAATACAAAGTGTTGGGAAATCAGGCAATAAATACTAGAGATAAGAAAATTCAGGGAAGAAGTCCTAGAAGCAATATAGAAGCAACAGCAGCCAAGGGTGAAGGAAAGGGCATTCCAGAAAAGGGAAGAAGCTTATAGAAAAAGCTTTGAGCCAAAGAGAACTTTGTATATTTGGGGAACTGAGAGAAAGTTTAGGATGGAGCGTGCTCATTGTTGAAGAAAGGCAAGAGGAGGTGTCAAGAGATGAGGCCAAAAAGGTCGGCAAGGTCCAGATCACAATCATATGCTTTACCGAGGAGTATTAGCCCCACCCTAAAGGTTATAGGAAACCACTTACTATTTGAAGATAATTATAAATATCAACTACCAGCTGAGGATGGATCTGAAGAGGTACAAAATGGGGGCAGGAAGACTAGTTAGGAGGCCATCCTCAATAACCCAGGTGAGCTACAGTGAGGGCTTTAACCAGAGTGGTGGTACTGGGGATGGAGATAAATGGCCAAATTCTGGAGAAATCGAATAATCAAAAGGACAGGTCCCGGTGACTGCTTGACTGTGACAGGTGAAGGGGAAGCACGAGATGAAATGATTTCCAGGGGTAACATGGACAGCTAGTAAGATGAATGAATGCTGGGGAGCTTCTACAGGCAGGAGGAAATTGTTCAGGGACTGCACTCACTCCTCATAAGTTGCTAATGCATGGGCTGCCTTTCGCTTTCCTTCCAATTAAAATACAATGACTCCTTTATCCTCTAACTTTTAATTACAGTTTTCTACACAACTTGAAAGTAAACATATTTACGATTCACTGTCATATCATTCAATTGACCAGCACACTGTATTCACTACAGGTTGGAAAAGTTATTGATCAAA